>CM075672.1:191830000-192455000 GCA_037962975.1 Clitoria ternatea | reverse complement strand
CGACAATCACACTCACAACAACATTTACATGTATCTCATGCATTCACTCAGCATCATCATGATTATCAACATACATCTCATGGACGGAAATCGACATGCACCACACAATTCATAATCATCACACATCCGGGCTATCACTCAATCGGCATACAACAATCAACACATTACAAATACAACACAACACAGTGAAGTAATTCCACCTGGAACCCGTCCATAAACCATACATTTGAGATGTAAATCAGCCCCCCTACCTGGAATGAAGATTCCAGAAGCTCCTCGAGCTTACAGCACCGATTGATCGCCCTTCGGTCACTGGTTCTCAATAAAATGACCTGATTCAGTCATCCACCATGGCACTCAGCTTTGGAGGAACTCCGAGCCACTCATACTCTCGAACAGCTCTGCCTCCATAACACTCCATGCTTTGCATGCAAGACAGTGGGGGGTTCCAAGCCTCTAAGGCACAACGCTGTCCTCTCACTCGGTCCAGTGGAGGATTCCAAAAGCTGTTCCCATACTTGAACAGTCCAATCCTCACCAACAATGGAGGACTTCCAGACTTCCAGACTTCTAGACTTCCAGTCATCCAACGCCGTCTTCTCCTTAAAGCAGATCCGTCTCACAGTACAATGGAGTACTTCCACAACTTTGAGATATCCCATGCTGTAGACTTCCCAGCGAGACTCTGACAGTTTTCGAGGGGAAGAAGAAGGAGAAGAAGACGAAGAAATGGCATAAGAAGAAGGATGCTGGTTACATGCACAAGGGGAAATGCTCTGCTCTCTAATTCTTTTCTCCAACAGCGTGACAATGAATGAGTGAGAGAGAGGGACCGATGCCATTTATACCACCAAGAGGGCACATGCATCATTTTCTTGACATTATTATTATTATTTATAATTTAGCTTAATCGGCAATTAATCTGAATCAACCATTAATTAGCAACTAACCTTACTCGGTAATTAATTCAAAATCAGGATGTTACATGGAACGCCCTCTGTTACATCTCAATAAATTCTAAAAAAGTTATAATTTTTTTTACTAAAAATATAATCGTTAAAAAGAAACTATCAGAACAAATTACATACAAAATTTCTGAAATACCTTATAATATCATTAAAATTTATAAAGTAATTTTACATTCATCTGAAGTAAATAAATATTAAACATTATTAGAAAGAGAGGAAACTCCGTGGCCCAAGAGCAGTTACTTAATAACATTATTTATTCATTGGACAACGATATTCATACCGAGCTCCCTTTCTAGAACGTGCTATATATACTGCCTGGATTCTTCGACCCTTCCCTCTGTACGAACCATCAATTTAAAACATATGAAACAAAAACACGAAGAAATGAGTGAGAAACATAATATAATATTCCCAAATGGGACATAAGCAATAAAGGGTTTTCACAAACTAATATACTAATATCAATCATAATCACAATCACATACACAATCAATTATGAATGTATGAATGTTATGCAATATCTTCATCATAACTTACCTATATATGTGGGCCCTTAAGTTTTAATTTGCACTGGGCCAACCAAGAGTTTAAACTGTTCCACAATTCCGGATAATAATAACATGAACAACTCAACTGATATGGAAACACTTAGAGACTAGTCAGATTGAGAAGGTTTTTATTGTGAAAGTACCCGATAGTAGGGAGCTACCCCAGGTCCCCTGAAGTACCCTTTCATACCCTCTCATCCGAAAACTCATAATTAAGCCTCCTCTAATGTATCCTCGGTTTCAATAATCCGTCCCCAGACAATATCATTTTGTTTCACTTTAATGATTCATGATGCATGAACTACTCGCGTATTTAGTTGGTTAAGGCTTTTAGAAACTCAATTATTAAATACTATAAAGGTTTACAATATCATCTCAATAAACTGTACATTTCCTCAATTTCTTCTCTGAATTTCTGTCGTACAGAAATAAATTTGGTATAGTTTTCAAATTCAAATCTCACCAAAATTGAGTTTCTAAGCCTTAAATATCTCAAAACTTTCTCATATAAAATTTTACATAATCTTTCTCAAATTGAATTTTATCAAGATCGAATTTAGAAATCTCAGTTATTTTCAAATATCTTTAGTTATTAGGTTGGAAAAAAACAAAATAATTTACTTTTGAAAATTTTATTTTACTAAAAGAGAATAATTCTTAATTCGTTAACTAAAAATACTTAAAATATAAAATTTTTCTTTAATTCAAGAATTAATTATTTCAAATTTTTTATAAATTAATTTTCATAAAATGTCTTTTTCTAAAATAAATACTAGATTTTTATTCTAAAGATTAAAAGTAAAGTTAATGAAAATAATTTCTAAGAAGGAATAAAAGATTAAAATGATTATAAAATACTTTCTCTTAGAATAAAAATTTAAAGAGTAAGGTAAGAAAATTCTTACTGAGTTTTAGCTTTCCGTCATGGTTGCTATATGCTTAATTCCACATCACAAGATCATTAATCACAATCAAATATTATCAATCACAATGAAATATCATCAATCAAAATCAAATATAATCAAATCAAATAAATTAAATATCACTCATAAATATAATTCAAATTTTAATGGTTATTTAAATTAATAAAATTGATTTTGAGTCCTTATTGTCCATTCCTCGCATAGATCTACGTAAATCCATATAATACAGTCCTTGCATAGGTTTAATTCAGTTTGTATAGGCCATAATAGTCTAAGTCCTTGCATAGGTTCAGTCTAGTTTGTATAGGTTATAAAAGTCCAAGTCCTTGCATAGGTATGTCAGAGTAAGTTACACAAGATACTTAATTTAAAATTTATTATAAATTTTAAGTTAAAAGGTTATTATTTTAAAATAATAATATTATTAAATTTAAAAGGAGCAGGGGACTCCTCCCATTATTCTTATGTCTTTTCATATTATATTCCTATCTCACTCCCCCTTACCTCTTGTATCTTGATTCGTTATTGAAAGTCCGTGCGCACCTCGTCTCTGAGTTTTATAATATACCAATTTCATTTTAATATAGTTATAAGATGAAAATTTAGATTACTATTTGAAACAGGAAGGGTAAATAGTAATTATGCATAGTAATAATAAATAGTAAATTTTAAATAGTTACCATGAATAGTAATTGTAAATAGTAAATTATGAATAGTAACAATAAATAGTAAAACGTGAATAGTAATGGTAAATAGTAAATTGTGAATAGTAATAGTAAATAGTAAATCATAAATAGTAATAGTAAATAGTAAAACATAAATAGTAACGGTAAATAGTAACAGTAAATAGTAATTTACTATTGATATAGTAACTTACTATTTAGAATAGAAACTTAAAATAATATTATATCCAGTATAATAATAGATTTCTAAAATGATATGAAAATAAACCTAAAAATTATAAAAGAGAGTTATTCTTACCTTATAATTTTGGCAGAACCTTCTTTCAAAAATTTTATTTCTCTCTCTTACTCCCACTACTATCTCTCTAGCACTACTATATTAAGAAAATTTAATCTGAAAATATGATTTCCTTCGTTAGAAACCTTCGGTATTTATAGGCATACAGATTACTCTGTATTCCATTATTTTATTATAAAAGTACTGTGTAATTTTAAAAATTTCATTCCTGGTTACTGTGTAACATTTTAAATTTTCGTTCATGCATAATGTTTTACATAGTAAATGTCGGCTGAATTATTAAGCTAAATAGTAACCATTCACTCGGTATATTTTAAATATTCAAAATTAGTCTTTTTCAAAATTTAGCAATATTATCTCACTAATTTTATAATAAGTAATATAAAGTTTAAATTTTAAAAATATAAAATTTTCTATTAATAAAATCTTTTTGGTACTTTTCTGGTCTCCTTATAATTGGTAAAAATCAAGATTTTTATTCAAACCGATCATTTTTAGATAAGTCTACTTAAAATGAATTTTAAAAAATTTTCTTATAATTTAACTTCACTTTCTTATAAATATTTTTAATTTTAAGTCACTTTATATGAATTTAAAATTATTTAAAATATATTATTTTATTAAAATATTTCCAAAAATTCCAAAAAATCATAAATAATACATAGATTAAAAAGTTCTAATGAACCATAACCTAATTCCATCAAAATTTTAATATAAAAATTTTTCTGTAATGAATTAAAATAAAAATAGGGGTGTTACACACTACGCCAACCATCCTACCCTGATTTTGATTTGTCCTTAGAGTCTCAATAATTTCGGCACCGTATTCCAACACGCAGGGTTCTACTCTCTGGGCCAAATTCTGAACATTACCCTCTGAAGTTCCGCCCCTCCTGTTGTGCTCCATGACTTGCTAATCTATTACGATGTGGGACTAAATTTATCTGCCACATTGGGTATGCCAATGATCTGACCGGTATCCGGGGTATAGTATACACCTCGTATAACCAAAGTCAAAAGTAACTCAGTCTCTCTATTTTACACTGTTTTAGTGGGAGTCCGATATTATAGACACAGGTCTAGTGGGTACACTGCGTTCTTCACGTTAAGGTAGGCTCTTGAGTCAATTCCAATTATGGTTACTAGGACACACCGAGTGTGTACCTGTAAAAGGGACTCCAATGCTTAAGTCAATGTGGGTGTTACAGGAAATAAAGAGATTACGGAGGTAGTTTGAGATAGTAAATGTTGTCACTTGTGCAATTAATAAATAACTTATATTTATAGAACTTCCCTGAGTGTAAATTGTGATTTAACCCTTGACATTACACAGTGGTTACAATTTTTTGCATAGAAGCAAATTGCCCACTTGCGTCTGACTTTGAGTCAGGTGTCAGCTTTTTATGACTGGGGTCAAATTCACAAATCTTTACTAAGTCTTAATGGTCACCTCAGTTTTACCGCATCTCGTCCAGTAATTTATTTTACTTAGCTTTTATTTTCTATTATGCATAACCGGTGTCGCTAGCTTTGGGGATCGGTATACACACTGGATTAGTATACAAGCCTACACCATCAAGCCTATCACACTTCTAGTTTCTACCTTATGTTTTTTATGTAAGATTTTGTTTATCTTTCTTATATAACATGTTTGTGTATGGTTCTTTCTTCCTTATTTTTGTTGCATTGGTAGTTTAGTTTTGTTATGTTAATGTGTTAAGGTTGTTCCTTAGCTTGCGATGTAAAAAAAAAAAAAGTTTGTTTGTTCGGGTATGTTGATTTTAATGCTTTCAAGACAGTTAATTTATCCACCTTAGATTTCTGCAAGTTGTTCTATTTTGTCTGCTGTATAGAAGTGGGATTATTTTTTCTTCTTCATGATCTTCTATTGGATCTCGAAGAGAGAAGGGAATGAATGGATTAAATGAAAAGTTTTATATTCAACATTTCTCTCCTTCTGCCACCATCATAAGATTAGTTTCTTTTTTTTCACCATGCTTGATCTTTTGAAGTCATTGTGTGTGTTTCCTTTCAAGCTTAATTGGTTCCTAATCCTTGTCAAAGAATGATCGTGCCCATGTTGTAATCTACCAATATCACTCCTTTTTAAAACATAATAAAAGTTGCTAGAAAAATTTTAGTTTCAAATGCTTATTTTTGATTTTTTTTCTCAACCTTCCAAATTATAACTTCTTTTCTCTTTATTTTTTATTTCATATCAATTTTAAGGAAAAAAATTGCAATCAAGTTATATTCAGACAACAGTACTTGATTCATTGAATTTGCTTTTATTTTTTTTGAGTGAAGGTGGATCTTTCATTTCAGTGTTAATAATAATAACAATAATATTATGTTTGTTTGAAGTTGTAAATGAGATGTTTATTTAATTATTTGATCATTTTATGGGTTGTTTTAATTGATTATATGTAATTAATGGGTACTATTTTGTGGGATTTTTAAAATTTAATTAAGAAAGGATAGTGTATAGTAGGACAATCAATCTATATTTTTTAAAATTGAAGTATTATTTTCAACGGTTGAGATAAGGAACAACTGACAATTATGGTTGAAAATACGAACTCTTGACAATGCATGCCTAAGTAGATAACATGAATATGGATGGGTTTAGTGACAAGTTGGGTTTGTGTAGTAAAACGAGTTGATAGTTTATGATTTGTGATTTATGATTTTTTTACGTAGTTTATAATTTTTTAAGGAATTTATTGAAATGTTTGATAAAATTAACTTAAATTGTGTTAAATGATTTTAAATGATATATAATATTTTAATTATATGAAAGATAAAAGTTGTCAAAAAAAGGTAAAACTAATAACTAAGCAATTAATGAAAAAGCTCTTGAAGTACCTTTCTAAAAGCTGAGAGCTTAATAACTTTTGAAAAGTCATAAGCTTATCCAAAAATTATAAGCTCATTGTGCTAAATGGATACGTTACTTCTAGTTAACGACATCCAATTAATTCTAATCGTAAAGATTAATTTGTAAGACAAATTCATATCAAGCTTTTATAATTTATTGATAAGAGTAGTTTAGATAAATAAGATTATTATATTATAATAATTAATACACCTAAACTTTTTTAAACGATGTGTAATTGTGCATCTACTTAAATTAAATGGCTACTAATTTGAAAAGGAAGGAGTAAAGCAATTACTTGGTTTTTATAAGAAAACCATAATTTGTAGATATTTTATCATCACAAAAGAAAAATGATACTTTGTGTTCTTCATATTTGGTTATAAGTAATCCTTCAATGTATTCTTAGCCTCCAAATATGTAACATCTAGCCAGAATTTTGTCCTTTTACCATTACCAACCCTCCAACCAATATTCAATTTTAGCTTTGAACCTTCTGTCTAATCTTTTCCCCATTAAAGAATCACATCAAAATTACAGAGCAAAAAACAAAAAAACAAATAAAAACAAAGCATTGAACAAACTCGCAACTTGGTGCACATGAGGTATATTGTGTTGTGAGTGAAAGACAACGTGCAGTTACGAGATTTAACATAAGTAGGAGAAAATTCAAAAACCTTAGGTGTATTTAGATTGTGAAAGAATTTTCTGTTTTTATTTTTTATTTTTAGTTTTAATTATAAAACTAGTATAACATTTTATTTTTTTAAAAATTTATACCGAAAAAGTAAACCAGAAAATGAAGATAGAAAAAAGAAGAAGTTATTTTTAATGTTTCTTATGTAAAAATAAAAAATAAAAAATAGGATGACAATTTTATAATTAAAACTAAAATTAAAAAATGTTTTTACAATATGAATGGGCATTATAATTTTTTTAAAAAAGGTGCAAGATATATTTCTTATATTAGATGAATGTAATTCTTTATTATAAAATGAGAAGTTATTCATTATTTACACATAAAGATGATTTTTTTTAGAAAAACATGATAATAATAATTAAATTGAGGAAAATGCAAGCCCCATGAATGTTATATATCCAACATAATCATCACAATAGGTCCGCGACTTCTTAAAAAACCGAAGGATTTTTTTAAAACAAAGAGAAAAAGCTAGTGAAGAGATAAAAAAAAGAATGACAGGAGAAATAAGGGAAAAATTTTCATATTCAAAATTATAACATGACAGTTTTTTTAAAATAACTACTTCTAAATTTAAATTTGAAATGGAAGATATAAAGTAGAAAAATTAGAGCATGATAGTTTTGTTTAAATATCTACTTCTAAATTTAATTTTTTTAAAATGGAAAATAAATGGTGACAAAAATGAAATGAAATCAAAAATTTGAGAAAATGACATGTAAGATGAATTGAAAGGATTTTATTATAAACTAGTAAAGTAGATCATAAAAAGAAGTAAGAGTTCAACTAGAATGAATTTGAATATGACAAGGCTTGATCCCGCAACACATTGGAGAGAAAAGAAAAATTTTACCACTAAACTACCTAACACATTTAAAAAATATGACGCAACTATATATAGTTATATCATATTTGTAGAATGTATATCCGTTAATAAAATCTATCTACGAAATAAATATTAAAATTAAAATTAATAAATGAAAAAGGATGAGAATATTTATTTTGCAAATAAATTATATTAATAGATATACAATGTACGAATATAATAACAATATATGGTTATATTACATCTTTTAAATGTAACCTAGTGGTAACTCAAATTGAATGTTTCAGATGTTATCTTAGAATCCAAATAAAAACGATGACAAAAAAATATGTGGCATAGATTGAGTTGACATGTGGCCGGGAGGCTAGGTGCATTAGAGCCTTCAATTTACTACGTTTAGCAACTGATCAAACTAGTCACTCGTAAATAGTCAACATGTAAAATATTTATATGTCAAAATTTAAGTGTAACAAGGTTTGATACCCTAATGTATAAGAGATGGAATAGATGTCCTTAACCACGTGCATGATTTGAGCAACTGGAATGGATGTCCCTGGCCACGTGTCAACTGAATTTATACCACATGTATTAGTTTCTAGCTACATGTCAACTCAATCTATGCCACATATTTTTTCAAGTCATCATTTTTGCTTGGATTCTAAGATAGCATCTAAAGCGTTCGATTTGAGTAGAAGATGGAAGAAGAGTCTCACCACTAGGTTACATTTAAGAGATGTAATATAACCATATATTGTTATATTATATTCGTAGAATGTATATCCATTAATATAATTTATTTATAAAATAAATATTCTCGCTATTTTTTGTTCATTAATTTTAATTTTAATTTTAATACTAAATAAAAAAAGAAAAAATGTTTATTTCATAGGTAGATTTTATTAACGGATATACATTCTATAGATATAATTTAACTATATATAGTTGCGTCATATTTTTAAAATGTATCAAGTAATTTAGTGGTAAGACTCTTCTTTTCTCTCTAATGTGTTGTGAGATCAAGCTTTGTCATATTCAAATTTTGACATATAAAACGTTTTAATGCGTTAACTATTTACGAATTGTTAGACACGATCATGTCCATTCATTCTAGTTATTTAAATCACACATATTTTTGACACGTGGCATGCCACATAGCTAGGGGTATTGAAACCCTCAATTTAGAGAGGATATCCAAGCAAAACCCAACAAGCCAAAGAAGTAAATAGAATAATAGATAAAGTGTTGGTATGATAGTTAGTTTGAGCAATAAATTCACTTAATAAAAATTTAATATTAATAATTAATTTTTTTTATTTAGATAACTTTATTTTTATATTTAGTCATCAAATTGACCCTTAAAATTAATTGATTTCTAAAATTTATTTTTTATAAAAAGTATTTATTAAAAAAACTTTGTTTGATTACTACTATAAAAAGCGTTTTTTAAAACGAGTTTGGTTTCCAGTTGGGGAAACAGAGTTGGGGAAATGAAGAAATTTAAGGGTTGATATTGATCCTTCACGCCGTTCGAGACAGTCAAATTTTCGTTTGACCGTAGGATTTATTTTTGGGGTTGGTCAAACCGAGGTTTGACCAACCCAACTTTGTAACCAAACAGGCTATTAGTATCTTATTTCAACTTTTTCAAAAATTACTTAAAATAACTTCTTCAAATAAGTTATTTTTAACCTTCTTTTAGTTTTTATATTTTTTTAAATCACACAAACATCTAAAAATTATATTAAGTGATTTTTATTTAAAAATATTTTTCTTTAAATAAACTTAACTAAACTCACCCAATATGATGACAACATGTAAAGAAAGAATTGAAGCAGCTTTATAAAAATCAGTTCATACCAGTTCACCAAAACCCAACCAGTTCAAATAGTTTATTGGACCGGATAAGCATGTGATCTAGTACAAAATCGACGACCTGATTAACACAGTTGGTCCGACCTAGGTAAAAGAGTTTTAATTTTATTTTCTTTCCCCTTCAAAACCACATTGTTTTGTTTTTATTAGGTACTTTTTTATCATATGTTTGATTTTGAAAATTTAAAATATGAAATACTTAAATTATTTAGATTGTATTTTTTAAAATGAAAATTAACGGAGACAATCGGCTCCACTATTGGTATAGTGTCCAATTTTAATATAAAAAATAATAAATAAAAAGAAAAATTAACAGTAGCAATAGAGAATTTGAAAAAGAAAAGGGCGCGTGAGGTTCGTAGATCTGGAAGTGCCCGTTATTGATACATTCTCCCCCAATCCTTTGCCCTAACGCACTGAACAGAATTCAAAGATTTGCAGGTTTTTCTTTCTTTCTTAACACTGTTGATTTCAATTGAATTACGTTTTCTTGTTTATAGAATAGAATAGATGATTCTTGTAGGGAAGAATGGAGAAGTACGAGAAACTTGAGAAGGTCGGAGAAGGAACATACGGTAAGGTGTACAAGGCGAGGGAGAAGGCGACCGGACAACTGGTGGCTCTGAAGAAGACACGTCTGGAGATGGACGAGGAAGGAGTTCCCCCGACAGCACTGAGAGAGGTTTCTCTCCTTCAGATGCTCTCACAATCCCTTTACATTGTCCGTCTCCTCTCCGTCGAACACGTCGACAAGGTCCCCAAGTCCCAAGCCGCTTCCTCCAACCCTCCTCACACCAAACCCATCCTCTACCTCGTCTTCGAGTACCTCGACACCGACCTCAAGAAGTTCATCGATTCCCACCGCAAGGGTCCTAACCCCAGACCCCTCCCCCCTTCCCTTCTTCAGAGTTTCCTCTTTCAACTCTGCAAGGGTGTTGCTCATTGCCACAGCCATGGGGTTCTCCACCGTGATCTCAAGCCCCAGAACCTTCTTCTTGACAAACAGAAGGGTATTCTCAAGATCGCCGACCTTGGTCTCGGTCGCGCCTTCACTGTCCCTATCAAGAGCTACACTCACGAGATTGTCACCCTCTGGTATAGAGCCCCTGAGGTTCTCCTTGGCTCCACCCATTACTCCACCGGCGTTGACATCTGGTCTGTTGGCTGCATCTTTGGTTCGTTCCTTTCTCTCCCTATGTTCAAATTTATGTGCAGTTCTTTAGGTGTAATTGGTGTTATTATCTGATTATAATTGTAGTTTCATCTTCATAACCCACCAATTAAAGATGAGAAATTATATTTATGCAACCATAGTTAGGGCATGTTTGGTTTTGGGTTTCTCAAGTCGCGTTCCCCTAAAGTATTTTCTAATTTGTTGGCCTAAAGTATGATTAATATTAACTATGCGATGACTTCATTTACACAACTCGTTGTTAAATGGACACTTACCATAAAAAGTAAACTCTCAAATTGGTCCTTGAGATTATGAGTCATACATTTTAGTCTCCAAGATCTTAAAAACATCAACTTAAAGTTTAGAAAACAAAACGGCATTCAAATTTAGTCCACAGTTTCATGGACTATTTTAAGGTTTTTAACATGTCAAGGATTAAAGTGTATTATCCATTCAATATCAAGGGCAAACTTAAAAAGTTTACTCCAACCAGACAATATACAACAAAAAAGAGAAATATGAGATGAGATTGATGGTGTGAGGTAATGTCATGGAAAAAGATAGAGAGAAAAACTGTCGTATGTATTTGTCGTGTGAATATACTATCTCAGTAAAGATTGACATTATTGACTTGTCTGTCAGATTACCAGGATAAACTCTAATTTTAGGAGGAGGAAAGCACCAAAAAGTAAAACACTTTGATGCGTCCTTTTTATCAGTTACTTACTCAAGTGCTAATCATAATCATGTTTTCCTTTGTGTAGCCGAAATGGTGAGAAGGCAAGCTCTGTTTCCAGGGGATTCTGAGTTCCAGCAGCTCATTCTCATATTCAAGTATGTTCACAGATCGATCATTCCACTTCATATCATACTGAGTCTTGTTTTTTACTGTGTGTTTGTTGTTTGGTTTTTCAATTTAATTGTTGATTGAAGGATTCTGGGGACTCCAACGGAGGAAACCTGGCCAGGAGTCACTTCTCTGCGGGATTGGCATCAATACCCACGTTGGGATCCACAGAGCTTGGCAAGGTCTGTGCCCACCTTAGGACCCGATGGAGTCGACCTTCTCTCGGTTAGTAATCCCTCTCTTAACATAGCTAACACATTTCTACAATTATTTTTCAAGTATTCATTTTGAACTATGATGCATTGTGGTGTATATTAGTCTTAGGTTGTGAGGTTATCTGAATGAAGTAGTTGTGGACTACTGATCTGATATTGTGATGCCCTGTAGCTTATCTTAGCCATAGACTGAAAAGTTATCTGAAGGGAAGTAGCTTTGAAGTATTGATCTGAAATTATGAAACGATATTTGGGTTATGTATGTACCATGATGATACTTCAAATGACTGGGCTTACATCAATGATGCTTTTGCTTTCACCATATTCAACAATATACTTTGTATTTTATCTATTACGCCAAACTTTGGGAGTGACTGTGTGCAATTATCCACCTGCAGAAAATGCTCAAGTATAATCCTGTTGAGAGAATATCTGCCAAGGCAGCACTCGATCATCCCTACTTTGACAGTCTTGACAAGTCTCAATATTAATGATGACTGTAAGTCATAAGGTTTTGTGCACAAGTGTTTGTTATAAACAAAACTATATAGCAGTCAATGAAAATTAATCTGTGGCATGGTGTTTGAAGATATGTCGAATTGGTCTAATGTGATATTTCGTCATCGTCTTGGTGATATGAACACTTCACTATTAGAACAAATTAATGCCTCCTCAAAAGTTGTATTTTCTGTTGAATCGAAAGTGATAGTCTATGACTATGCTATTAGCTGTAATAATATTTGATTGTTTTGGTTTGGTCGTGAATAATATCATTTAAGTGGACGGATTTATCGTTTCCATATACCATTATCTTGTGTTTATGCAATTTCGTTGTGTCATACCGAGTACAGTTGCTGATTTCCACCAGGAAAGCCAAAATTAATAGTTAGGCAGTAAACATCTACATCAATGTTGTGAGGACTATTTGCCATTTCTCAGATGTCATTATCATTCATCAATCGACGCTGTATCCTATTTTATGTGAATTGACTCATCAAAGAGAGGTGAGGTGTGAAAAAATAAGAGCGTATTTATATTCAATTTGAAATACGTTTATGAAGAACCTTAGTACTGGTGTCTATACATTATTAATATTAATTTCTTAATATATTTTTTCGATGAGTTAAATCTTATTTATGTTTTGGGTAGGGATGACAATATGGGTTGGGTCCGTGGGCTGGCCCGTTAAAACAGGCTGGGCTGGACCAACCTTTGAGGCCTGTTTTTCTGAATAGGCCTGATTTGTTTTGGCCCGCTAAAAGATGGGCCCATCACGGGCCGGCCAGGCCCGGTAGGCCTTTATTAAAATATATATTCATGTTATATATATAATATTAATATTTGGTTGATTGTAATTTTGATTATTTGATAAGGAATTAATTTTAATGACTGTTTATTGTTTCCATTTAATGAAATAAATTGGATTAATTATAAAACTTTGTTTTGAAAATGTGAAATCTAATTTTTATTTCTAATTTTTTTCTTTAAAAATATTTAAAAATAGTTTAAATTTAAAATAAAAAATAGCTTGTGTAATTTTATAAAAAAAACGGATTGGCCTGTGAGCCACATAGAAAACGGGTCAGGCTAATATTTTTAGTCTGTTTTCCTATTCTGGCCCGACCCGGCCCGTAAGCCCATTTTACCACCCCTAGTTTTGGGGGAATCACAATTGATATACTAGTAGAATATTATTGATAGTGTTTGTGTTTGAACCATGTATCCGGATCCATATTTCTACTACTAACAATTGTCATAGTAATTTATATTCAATAGTTACTAAGAATTCTTTTCAAACAAAGTAGTTCCTAATAATTACTCACCTTCCTACTATTTGATCAAAAAAGTTGTTCCTTTTAACTGGGTTTTAAAAATATTTTATTAAAATAACGGTTTTTTTAGAATTTTAATTATTATATGTATAAATAACGGCGCGGACATATGTAAATCTTTGCGCGTAATTACTTAATTTTTAACTTAGTAATGATTGATATTCAGAGTGTTTTAATATATATATATATATATATATATATATATATATATATATATATATATATATATTTTGAAAGTGATGTAAGATATCTGAAGTTTAGAAGACGGAGAATAATTTTCGTTTTGTTACCAAGGACAAAAAATTGTTAGTTACAAGATGATATTAGACATGTTAATTTATGAACAGAGGTTAATTTATTTTTTTCTCTTCGCATGCAAGAAAAACTTCTTGAATGGTGTGGATTTGAGTAGATAGATTGAGATCCTTGGTTCAAACTTTAATTTTCATTTGTAAAGAAAAAGAAGCTGAGTAAAATTAAGTTGTGTCCCTTTTACCCAAGTCTTTTATTTTATTTGCAAAACCTGTAATTACATCTTTGTTAACACTGTGTTAACAAAATCTATTTTTGAAAAATGTCGTAAATTCATGATGATGTTTTGTTTTTTTAAACATATTATGGGAATAAAGTTGTTAAGAATGAACATACCATTCTTAGAAAAGATGAGTGACCTTCTTTTATAAATTTTTTAGCAGTTTATTTTTTTTTTTGGAAATGAGATTCTTGTTGGCTTAAAGTGCAAGGAAAAACAAATTTCGATGAATAAAGATCTTACCTGTTACAAGTATCCATTTGGTCCGGGTTTAATGGGATGCTTGTTGGTTCAAAGTGCAAGGAAAAACAACATTTAGAACATTGTAATGTTTACCAAAAAAAAAAAAACATTGTAATGTGTAGCTTTCTCCCCTTATATTAATAAAACGTCAACCTCTTATTTGATAAATAAAATATTAACGAATTGAAGATAAATGTGTAGCTTTCTCCCCTTATATAGTGCAGCATCACAATATCTTTCATATTCTAGGGAAAGAATCCATTTACAATTCAAACCTTCCTTTGGTCCATAAACTGAAGTTTAAAATAAAATGATATATCCAGGAAAAACCTCAAATATCATATGACAATCTTATACTAGTTCTCTTTTGTAAGGTAAATAAATTATAGCTCTATGTATGTAGTCAAACAGGGAAAAAATATCTGGAAGGTTATGCTGCTGACTGCCACTAATGCTTAAGTCTGCTTTGAAGAATTGCATTCTCCACAAGATATTATCATATCCAAGTTCTCTATTCAAGCGAAATTGCATGGCTCTGCAGCAAATCCCACTTTGAACTGTTTGGTATCATATACAACCCTTTGGTTCCTTTGCTGAAAATTCCCAATAATAGCAGTGTCATATTCGTCAGAAAGACTTGAAAGTGCCAAACAAACTTGGGATGCATCATCTTTTGCCATGTAGAATATGCCACTCACATCCACATTCAGCATTGCATTGTCCTCAAACTGCATGCTGATGGCGGGTATGCTGACTTCCTCATACCCTGTGAGATTAAAACAAGTATCCAAAATTGAAAACCCTGGTGCTGCAGGGAACCCAGAAAACTGTTTCAAAAACTCTGCCTTCAATGCCCTGTAGACAGATTGAGGCAGTCTTGAGATCACTGTGCCAGAATCAATTAGCATCCCACTGTTGCCAAAGCTTGGAACTTGCAGAGCCACACCACCAACATCTATGCCAGTGAGATTGAGAATATAAAAGTTGGATAGCTGTGGATTTGGAACCATCCTGGTGTAAGCAATCGGAGTAACATTTTTGAAAACTGAAGACTCATTACCCATAACTAATGACCCAGAAGTACCAATCTCTGTTGTTGGTAAGCAGTAGGAGAAAACTCCTCCAAATGTAGCATTAGTTTGAGATATCAATGAGAGGTAACTTCTTCCCAAACCCATTAGACCAGAGACTCCTCCAAATAGACCCTTGTTGTTCCTACCACAACCAAACACAAAATTACTCACTGAGATACCTCCAAATCTTAGGTGTTCAACACCAAGTTCACCATTAGTATGAGACCCATCACCATAGTTAACCACATAGTTACAAGTTGATGTATTACTATTTCCACACCCTCCTGTGTTTCCTGTAGCCAATTGAAGAGATTGGCAGGTTGATGAATTGCAAGGAACTGATTGATAGGAAGAGGAGGTTGAAGGCTTGAATACAGGTCCTTCTTGATTGTAACATGACATGCAAGGTTCACATTGGACCCATGTCAAGTCGCTTCCAGTGTCAATTATCACAGTCATGTTCTGGCTACCCAATCCCATAGTCACGATGTAGTTTAAAGTTTGCAAGTTTATACCAGAAACTAATGGAACTTGGGTTTTCACAGCTTCTGCATTATGGCTAGGTACCATTTTTCGTATCCTGTTTTGCAACGAACGAACATGAAGATCATCTAACATTAACTGCTCCAGCCTTCTTTTCCTATCAATTTTCTTCTCTGAGCAGTGTCCTCTTTCCTTCATTTCCAATACAAGAGCACCTTTCTCTATTCCTGAGAATTCAGATTAAAAGGGATTTCACTTCTAAAGATACAGCAATAGATACTTAAACTTTTTATTTGGAAATATAATGTAATCCTATGCAATATAATTCTTTTGATCAGGAAAATGTTAGTTTTGTTAGAAGCTTAGTATCTCCCGAACTGAAATTCTATGTAATGTAAAAGTCAACATTCTTAGTCAAAGCCAGTAAAGCTGTCTTCTTTAAGACTTTAACAAGCAAAGAGAGAGACCAATGATGGTTGTTTTCTTTTGAGGAAATAAAAAAACATGCTTAGATTCTAACAGGAAAAAGAAAAATAGTTTTAGTTGAGCAGTATTAGATGCAAAGTGAAGTACTGCATATAAAGCTCAGAGAAAAAACTCACTTGATTCTGGAAGGAGGCAACTCTGGGTTCCAAGCTGCTGTTTCTTCTGCAACAATTGCAAGTTGAACATGTTATTGTCTTCAAAACAGCAAGCCCCGTTTGCATTGAAGAGGCACAGTGAAACAAGGAACAGAAAGAGTGGCAGCATTGCCATTGATGGGGGGTGGTGAAGAAGGATAAACTTGAGAAGAGTTTAAGGGAGAAGAAACATTGAGAACAAGAGAAAAAGAAAGAGAAAGACAAAGAGAGTGTGTGTGTGTTGAAATTGAAGGGCTAATGGAGGAGATTCTAATTTGTGAGTGATGTATTTTGGCATGAGAACAAAAGAGGAAGTGGTGGTTTTGAGACCCCACTTGTGCATGAGGAATTATTGGGGTTTCACGTGCACATATTGAGAAAAGAAAACAAGTGTTCTGTTTGGTGGTGGTTAAGTGGGTCGAGGGACTTTGGATTTTCAATCATCCTATTGGCCTCTCAGATAAGACCCAAGAACCTCACAACATGGGAGCCAGATACCATTTTCATTATTCACTCACTAAATGGAATTTAGTGTCTTCTGCCAATGTCTCTTACTGTTTCCATGTTATTATTAAAAAAATGTAAGGTAGAGGTAGTAGTGTGTGTGTCTACTTGTTGCCTTTATTATTTTATTTCTTTTTATATAGAAAACTGAAAATGAACAGGGTAACCAGTTTTGAGAAAACAATACATAAAACAGTTCCACTCCAAACCAGCCCAATTAGTGGCATTTCTTCAGGATTTTGCCAAAAAAATGATCTGTTATATTTGTTTCTCCGAGACATAGGCATTTGTTACTCAAAACCAGGCTTAATTTCCTAGATTTCTGCATTCCAACAAAAATAATATAATATTAGTGATTTTACATTTCTTTAATGTTTGTTTTACATTCCTTTTAAAAATAAAAATTGTTTAATTCAAATCTAATTGAAACATTCTTATAAAGTATTGCACCAATAGATGGTTGCTATTTGTTAAACATGAATTTGGGTGTACAATTTAATTTTCCCTGATGTAGATTAGTAAGTTATTTTAACAGAGTATGGTGATGCATATGCGTGTGATACTTCTGTACTTGTATCCGGAACGTATTTCTAATATGAAACTAAGACTCTCTAAATTGTGTGGTAAGAGATGAAAATCACTTATCTTTTTTCCTATCTTCGCAGTCAAATCATATCAGATGTATATATTTTAATTAAACCCAACTAGATTTTTGGATTCACGCATTTACACGGATAGAAATTTTTATGTTTTATATAATTATTTATTTAATTACAAAATTAATACTAGTTAAATTATTTTACATTCATCTAAATGAATTATTCCAAATTTATGTTTGAATATTAGATTTAGTCTATATATTTTTTTCTTTTAGTTTTTTATTTGTCGATAATTTTCGTAAGTTATTTTTATAAATATTGTAAAAATATTAACAGAATCATATTATCTTGGTATTATAATTTTGTTTGATTTTTTGTCACACACACTATTGAAATATTATCAATAATTTTTAATATTTTATATGTAAATATTGTAAATTTTAGTATTTTATTTGTTGATAATTTTTATTTTTTTATATTGTTAAGATATTAATAAGTTCATACTAACTCTAATTATATTTTACTTCAATTTCCGCGTCACACACTATTAAATTTGATGTACATTTTTTTTTGAAATATTAATTTCAATGATTTTCAATAGTTTAATATCGATATTTTATTTTTTAGTATTATATTTGTTGATAATTTTCATAAGTTATTTTTATATTGTAAAGACATTAATAGGATTATATTATCTGTATACTATAATTTACTTTAATTTCTGCCACACACATTATTTTTTTTCTGATTTCTTTATCATGAATTTTTCTTAAACTTTTTGCAAGTTATTATAATTAAATTCTTACATGCTACTATTCGTTAATTGATATCATTTTTATTATTTTTAAAATGTTATTAATTTTATGAGGATTATATAATTACAGGAATAGTATAAAATAAAATTCATTTTTAACTTCATTATTAATGTATGCATTTGTATTTCTAATGTAACTTTTTTGTTTGATAAGAAATTAGTTATATTTTTAATTATTAGTATGTATATGATGGTATTATTAAATTATTTTGATTTTTCTTATAAAAATAATGAAATATTTTTTGAATAAACTATTTCAAGCAGATTTGTAAAAAAGAAAAAGAAATATAGGGAAAAGGTGAATTAAAATATTTTCATAGAAACTTTTTTCTTAAGAAGTGAATTATTAGTTGATAATTTTTATTGTTATATCATCCCTTTGTAATATCATCTTACTATTGTTCAGAATATTTATAATGATATTTTTTCACTATTCTTTATACAATATCATGTAATTCATCTAGATAATACTTTATTATATCTATATTTGTTAAACTTGTTTGACGACTTTTTCAAATTATACCGAATATTTCAAAATTTATAAAGCATTAATAATTAAATTATTTTATTTCTGAACATATTTAGACAATATTTTATTTATTGGTAGACTTTTTTATGTCAAATTTTATAATGATATTTTTTTAAAAATTATTTCATTAATTTAGTAGTTGCATTCTGTATTTACTCGTACTTAATTAGTATTTTCAGAATCCTAATTTTTATTTGTGTTTCTTAAAATGTATATGTAAAGCACATTATATTTATTTTCTCATATTATATTTATAATAATTGGTTAATTATAATTTTTATTTGTGTCCTCTTTAAATTTATACTGGTTAATTATAATCACATATGTGTTATCTTACTTATTAATTGTAATTTTATGTTTTTTAAATACTTTATGTTCTTTAAATATTTCTTTGAATTATTTGTTACTTTTTTATGCTTTTTATTATTATTATTATTATTATTATTATTATTATTATTATTATTATTATTATTATTATTATATTTCTTTACTTATTATTTATGAAAAAATCTCTTTTGTCTAATCATGAAAGAAATAAATATAAATCATAGAATAAATAATGAATGGTCAATATTAAAATATTCAGGTGTTTTTTTTAAATCACATAACTTTTTTTTAAGTTATCAAATGATACCAAATATTTTTAATATCAGATTTAATCATCTTATTCTTGTAACACTAATTAATAAAATACATGGGAAAATTTTTCAAAAATTTCACATCCGTCCTAGGATGACCCCACATGACTCTACGGGTCTTTAATAACATATCCTAGGCTTGAAAGTTTCAAAATTGCTTAAAGAAAGTTTTTCAGCATGTTGGTTTCCTGCGTATTGCTTAGTAACTAATGTTTAATAAGGGTTACACAACTCCAATTGAGGTGAATCCAACTGGTTCACCTCCACAACTCAACTACCTATAATTGTTATAAAGAAGTAGAAGGCCAATTATGCCCCTAAGATTGCCCAATTTACAAAATTGTGAAACTAACGCACCTGAAATTTCAGCCTAAACACTCTGTAGTATTTTGGGCATAACTTTGGCTATAGACTTCCAATTGACGTGATTCAGGCAAAAAAACGACTGTGACAAAATTATCTACAACTTTCATGAAGGAAGCAAAAACTGAATTGGCTCTCGCTTGAGCGAAAATTTGATAGAAACAACACCTGTAAGGCTTGCTTGAGCAAAAATACTTTCATTTGAGTGAAAATTTGACAGAAACTAACCATTTGACTCTCGCTTAAGCGAGATTTGCCCATAAAACACCCCCAAATCACTCGTAGGCTTACTCAAGCAAGAATTGACTCGCTTGAGCGAAAATATCAACATTTTAACCTCCAAACCAACTTATTTGCATCATATCTCACTCATTTGGCATCCAAATGCCACCAAATTTTAACCCAAGTTAATTCTCATTATTTATGACCTGTAGCAACAAGCTACACTCCAAAATTCCTAAAAATGAAGGAGATATGCGTAAAATTGTATATAGGCCATTTTAGGCCATTTCAAGGGACTTGACCATTCAAATATAATCCAATTTGCTCTATTCCAATTCCAACACATTATAAATACCATTTATGAGCTATTAAACCTATTTGGAGGTTCTAGAACCTCAGATCTCATTTTCACCTGTTCAGTTCCTAATTATGCATAATTCTCAATATTTCTCATATCAAATCACTAAAAGTTCAATGCTATAATGTATATGACTTTAACACTCATGAATCATAGTAATTTGGGCTCAATGCCAGCAAACACAAGACTTGCCCATATCAAAATCATTCACAGTTCACCATCAGAAACAATTCCTAGGCATAATGAATGTCAATATAATCTTTATGGAGCCAACATCTTCGTCATAGTTTTTCATTAAGTCAAAACTCAATATATATACACATAGGTATCAAAATAACTATAAACCTCTAGTGAGGTTACCAGATACCTAGATCCACTATCAACATGCATTTACAATATACCAAAATAAGATAACCAATGTTGCTATATCAAAAACTATACAAGTTCATATAGAAAAAAGAATCCACACTAGGATTCATTCACCGCTAGCTTCTCAAGCTGTCAATAATCATTCTCGAGGTCTAAATCCACTGCAAGATAAAAATTGGTATATATATATAATTACCAAATGCACATAAAAACAGATTCACACCAAATCATCATCACATCATATCATCATGTATCTCATACAAGATCAATACAATAAGGGATAGTCACACAATTCACACATGCAATTAGCATATCAATACAATCACACATCGAACTATCCCCTAATCTATTCCTAACTCATGCATTTAAGATATATAATACCCCCTATACTTAAAATCCACGATTCCCGAACTCAACCACGCTTGCCGAATATCCTAAATTTCTTTTCGGCTAATAATTGCCAACACCAACAATTCCTAAAATCAATAATAATTATTCTTAATACTCGATAGGCTATAAGTCACATATATTGGAGCTAGAATCATCCATACATAACAATTTTGGTAGGTATCGACTTACCGAACAACGTCGATACGATTTTAACACTAAACCCCCAAGCTCCAAAGCCGTGACGCATAATCAACGGTTCAGAACTAACACCTAGCCTTGGGAACAATGAAATTAAAGCTCAATTTTCACGATACGGAACCAACGGAGCCATGGGTCACTCCGAACTTATCGGAAAATGGTGAAACCTAAAATCCTACATTACGAAGCTTCCCACACATGCAAATGGGTTCCAAACAACTAAGAATCTACAAAACCGAAGAAGTTTAGAAATGGAATGGGAGAGGCATGCCAAAAATGAAAGTGAACTCTAAAGCTTACCTTAGAGCTTCTCCTTAGCTTTCATAGCTGCCGTGAGAGAGAAAGGTGAAGGTGAAATCAAGTCCTTGCCTTAATTTGAGAAGAATTTAGGAAGAAGAAGATGGGAATGGGTGGAGGTAAGCCGCGGGAGAAGAAAAACTAAGGCATATCAGTGTTTCCTTTCCTTGCATACACGAAAGATTAAGAGAAAGTGAGGAGTGAAAATTGAAATTGGTTTAACATCTAATTAGGGGTAACATGGTTTTTTCATGTGTTTGGTTAATTTCTAAAATCAATCGGGTAACTCTGATTACTCGAAACCTACCCAAATTAATTCCAAAAATTAACCTAACCGCCTCAAATTAATTAAACATGCTCCATTTAATTATTTGGTCACCAAGATTAACCAATAATTAAATTTAAGATGTTACAATGCTCTCCTCCTTCAAGAAATTTCTTCATCAAAATTTAAAATATCATTTACCTTAATAAAATAATTCAGGATATGTTGCCTCATCATATCTTCATGCTCCCAAGTAAATGTGGTATAATTACCCTGTCGCTACGCCACCTTCTCCAATAGAACATCCTTCTTAGGCGTTTCACTGACCTATCCACAATACGGGTAGGCTCAGCTGGTGTGGTCAAATTTTCTCAAATTTTAACGTCACCATCATGAATTTCATAGGTAGAGTTAGGAAAATACTTCCTCAACTGAGATACATGAAATACATTATGAAGGTTCGTCAAATGAGGAGGAAATGCAATCAGGTAGGCCATAGAACCAACCCTCTTTAAGATTTCATAGGGTCCAATATATCTCAGGCTTAATTTTTTTGCTTTTCAACACTCGACCAATACCCTTATGAGGAGAAACCTTTAGGAATACACAATCACCGACCTGAAGCTCAGGAGGTTTCTTCTATTATCATAATAACTCTTCTGAAAATCCTGAGATGCCTTCATCTTTTCTCTGATCATCTCTATTTGGTATGAGGTTTGCTATACAATTTCAGACCCAACATCAAACTCTCACCGGTCTCTAACCAAGAAAGAGGCGTCTGACATTTCCTACCATACAAAGCCTTGAAGGGAGTCATACCAATGCTGTTGTGGTAACTATTATTATATGTAAATTCAATCCAAGGGAGATACTGCTCCTAATCACCACTAGGCTCTAGCACACATGACCTTAATAAGCCCTCCAAACTTTATATAGTACATTTCGACTGCCCATCCATCTGAGGATGATAGGCTAAACTTAACCGAAGCATCGAGTCTAACTCTTAGTGTAAGCTTCCCCAAAACCAGGAAGTGAACCTCAGATCTCTATCCGACACGATGCTAGATGGATCACCATGCAGTTGAACAATCTCACTGATATATATTTGTACTAGTCCCTATAGCGGGTATCTCATACTGATAGGCAAAAAATGTTCAGACTTTGTCAATCTATCAACAATTACCTAGATAACATCATGACCAGTAGGGTCCTGGGTAATCCCATCATAAAATCTATGGTATAACACCCCCTGATTTTCTGTACTCGAATCCTGATGTAATCGTCATAATTAATAAAAATGCGAATAAATTTTTCGTGTTTGAAAATATTTCCAAGACACCACCATGATCACATCAAGACCCGAATCACAGAAAACCAAAGGGTGAGATTAAATAACCTATAACTGGATCGTTAATTAGTTGGCCCATAACAGTATACAAAAATAATAGAGTTTACAGCGGAAGAATATGTATACCGGGCACACGCCTAGTCCCATATATGACGATATGAGAAAAGGCTAGGCAAAGCATGCAAAGATACCAAATATAAATCTATTACTATATTGCATTCATGCACATTCAATAGACGCATGCATTGCCTAAGATATAATTATACATATACGTGTATATATACATTCGGGGATATTCTCCCGACTATCTCAATCATTAATGAACATCGTTCAATTTTAATCCTTCTAATATACATCAAATCATCTCTTACATTCTACATATATATCCACCATCCATAAATTCAAGGATTATCTTATACATATTCACAATCACTAAATCATCCATATCATCATATACAATCTATTCATTTCATAATTTCACTACATAATAGTTCAAAAATGATGCCGGCCAAGGCACTCCCTCTACCACTATTTACCTTCATCTAAGCTTTAATTAAAATCCAAACTCATCCCATGGCAACCTGCATCACAATGCTAAAAAGGAGACCACATGGGAGAGTGAGTTATACATTCAAAATGACGAATAAGATATATATTGTGATCATGTGTATTTTGCTATAAATCACAAAATTATCATTCATTTATCATCTCATTATTATAATAGGCATACAAGCCTCATGAATCGCAATTCAAATCATAAACAAGTACAACATATACACAATCACATACACCATCACATAATGCCACTTATCAGCAAGGGTATTCATAATCATTATCATCATTAATTCATTAAGGCTTCACTCAATACCTCCTCGCAAGGGGTTTCTCATCACTCGTGGTCATCCCATTTCAAATGCCATGCTCTTATGGCTAATGCACATGTCAACTGTTTAATGTATATGCAACGGATCCGATTTCATATCACGGGTGATCGCAACCACCATAATCAATCATTCATAATCATTGGTTTCCCGCCTCGCAAGGGGTACTCCCTATAGCATCCTTGCAAGGTGCTTCTCGTGATTGCAACCACGTTCAACAATTCTCATAGGTTTCCTGCCTCGCAAGGGGTACTCCCGCCTCATGATCGCAACCATGGGCATCATAGGTGCTCGCAAGCCCTTTATCATATCAAATACCAAGTAATCGCAACCACTGGCTCATCATCATACAATGGTCCCCGTAGGGCCTTTCACATTCCACAACCAGGTGATCGTAACCACCAGCACAATATCATATCATCATCAAGTTAGTTTCCCGCCTCGCAAGGGGTACTCCCTTCATAGAATCCCGCAGGATCTTTCATCATTGTGATCGCAACCACATATTCAATGTTATGCCATGCCATGAATGCAAAATGCAATAATGCATATGCCAATCAACCTCGCAAGGATATCTCACCCTCTCAATTAGGTGTATCTTATATATATATATATATATATATATATATATATATATATTTGGTTTTTATTATCATTGGCATACAATCAACCATAAGGCCCCTCAAGGCTCAACATTTACATTTTCATAAATCCATACATGGCATTCATAGCATATCAATCATCATAACATTTATCCATGCATGGAAACCAACAATATATTTTAAACATACATTCAGCAATCATCATTGCATCTCATACATACAAGTCAATACTTGTATTAATCATATTAGCATCATACTCATCTAAAATAACAAACACTGTGTATTCAAGGGTATGTTCAACAATAACGTCCCTTATCATTCAACATTATCATTCACCGTTCATTTTTATTCATCATTAACACTTTTTCAAATTCATTGAGTTATAACAACTCATTGCTATTCAATTGTCCCCTTATTAGTTCCATCGTCAACCAAGGTATGTCATACAATCACATCATTTACTTCTCATCAAGATTCATAATATATCAATAGAGGGGAAGCATACATGTTTCCGTAACATAGCATAGACATATACATAGCTTTCCATGGCCGTAAGACATTCCCCATTCACCTCTAAGACAAACCACACATATACCCTTAGTGAATTCTCTTGTTTTTCCATACTAAAAGGGATTTTGGGCAATAATGAGCCCATGATAATTTCAACATTAAGACATGAGGAAAGCTTACTTTTAGTCTTAAAAATAGTGGGACATGTCACAAATATCACCTATTAGTCCCAATTTGATAACCATAAAAAGTTGGGTTCAAAACCCTCTTAAACTTGTATTTTTCAACGCGCTCGGTTTGGTATTTTTCACCTAATGAGAGTTAGAAAACTCCAATTAAAGTGAGACCAATTCTCACACCTCCATAACATAATTATCTACAACTTTTGTGAAGAACTTAGAGGCCAAAAATGTCATTAAGATTCCTAAACGGCCCAAAAACAGCAAAGAACGCTTATCGGGCAATTCTGTCGTAGCTAATCGATTAGGCCAAGCACCTAATCGATTACAAATGACTCAGAAGGCCTGTAATCGATTACGAATACCTTTGTAATCGATTACACATGAAACAGAATGCCTATAATTGATTAGGAACACCTTTGTAATCGATTACGCATACTAGAATGCAGAAATTATGCAGAAAATGCATAATTTTGGAACTTCTAACCCCCCAACTTTTTCATATCAACTCAAAATGCTACCAAATTTTGACACCAACTAAATTACACCATTTGTGACGCGTGGCCATTGGTCTCACTCAAAAATTCTTAAAAATGAGGGAGTTATGCATATAGAAGCATTTTACCCATTTGAGGTACTTTTATGCAAGTAAGGGTCATTTCTCACTTAAATTGACCCATTCCAATTTCCACAAGTTTTAATTCATACATGAAAGCTATTGGAACTACCCTATGTCATCAAAACCACATAAAACTCTAATTGACTCTATGAGTTCCTCAATTATGCATAAACCTCAAACTTATCACCAATACCATCACAATGGCTATCACATTCAATGCCAATCATCCATATAAATTCTCAATTCACAAAACATATACTTCATCCCCTCAAGGATGGTTCATTAGCATGTACATATTTCAACCTCTCATGGGTTATTCATCATCATATATACACATATATTATCATCAATAGCCAACAATTTGCCATACACATCATTTCACTATAAACATGGCAAGGCAAGCATGAGTATCATGACATACGATAATCATCAATTATATAACTCATGCAATTTGAATGTAAACTCCTCTCCTACCTTGAGAGAAGAACCGCAATCCAAGTGCTTCAATTGCCTCGATCGTTCTGCATCATCGTCCGGAACACAATCCTATCACAAACACATATTTGTAGATGAACTTAATAAGGCAACATTTTCTTAAAACTCATAGTCAAGTCCTAGACTTGTCTAAACTCTTATCCACAAGTCTTCCAAATCATCTTATGGACCATTCAACTATCATTATTATCATTTATGTCTAATATAAGCCCTTGGTTCCATTTAAGACCATCATCAATCAACAACCTCAATGGCATATATCAAGGCCTACTTACTCATCAACTCAAGTATCTATTTCCTTAATCCATTATCAATGGCTTGCAACCATTTTTAACATCATCATAAACATCAACAATCCAATTTAATTCCTCCAACCTTATTAATCAATACCAATGCTTCAAACATTCATCTCCTCATATAAAATCATTCTTAAGACATCAATAATCATCAAAATCACCTATTTAGCTAAAACCCCCAATTTATCATACTTAGGTTTCCTTAAAGCTCAATAATCATTTCCAATAACCATTAATCTCCATCATTAACAACACCCATACACATATTATCATGGGTTTTCACTAAAAATCATTTTTCATGGCATTATTACTCATTTCCCCCAAATCCTAGAGTTAGGATTCCATTAAAATCAAGCAATCACCACTAGCAACCATCATCTTCCATTCCTAATCTTGTAATTTTCGTATACCCCTTCACACCCATCCAAAAACACATATAAATCACACCCTACCTTAGGGTTTAACACAAAAATGGCTTCTAATCCATAACCCATACATATTTTACACTCTCCTAACAAATAAACTCATAACCAATGGTATAAGCTCAACAAAAATGGTGAGGAACTTACCCCAAGCCATGAAACAAGTGAGCTTCGAAGAGAGGGAGGATGGGTGACGAAAATGAGAGGAGAAGAGGGAGAGAGCTTCCATCCAACATCATCTTTCTCATGCTTGGAGATGGCAAACAAAAATGGAAGGAGAAGGGAGCCACCACCCTTTTTGCTTAGGGTTTTTAGAAGAGGAAGAAGAAGAGTGGAAGAGGAAATGAAGAGAAAAAGAATAGGAAGAAGAAGAAGAAGAAGTGACGTGAAAGAAGAGGAGAGTGAGAGAGTTTAATGTTTTAATTTAACCTCTCACTTAAAGTTTTTTGTTTTAGATTAAACAGGATCTCTGTTCGGGCTCAATACTTTATCTAAAAATTATTCTGAATATATATTCAGACTCCTAATGATATTCTTAATAGCCCTGACCAATGGCATCTCAATCGGAGATACTTGGTCCGACACCCATATCCTAATCGGGTATAATTTTATCTCATATAAGCTTAATAAATCATAAATACCCCTAATAAATTCCAATTTCATTATTCGAATATTTTGGGACACTCATAAATTCGTTTATAATTATTCAGTATTTACTTCACCTATTTATTCGTTTTTATAAAATTCAGGGTGTTACATATGGCAATTGCATCCCATTTCCATATAGGAATCTCAAGAGGTTGCTGTAACGCCCCGATCCCAAAATCGTAAATAGGGGTAAATTTGTCACAATTTAAAATAATTAAAAGTAGAAGGAATTCAATTTATAAAATACTGAGTGATTACCCCAGATCATTGAATAATCAATCTCATATATGAAGATATGAGAATAGTATCAAAGTGCACCTTGGACGACCGGACTCGAGGCCGTCACAAGGGAAAAAGCGGAAGATAAAATAATTTTAAGAGTGATTAAAACATTTACCGAGAGAGGATGAAAGGTACTCCGTCGGTTTATTTTAACAACATAATATATTTTCATAAATAATAATAATAATATCATTAGTACATTTTCAAGGTCATTAATGAAAATTAGGCATACACATCCGGTCTAATTTTCCTACATTACCTCCCAAAATCATCCGTTGTCAAATTAATTTCAAAATAAGCATACAAAATGAATACATATATGCTGGCCAAGGCTCATTCACATCTCCTTTCGTATTTACCTTCTCCAATACTCGACCTCCAAAAAGAGTAGGGATTCATCACACCTACATCAACCTTAAAAATGGCAACACGGAGGTGAGTAACATAATCCAAATGAATTAAAGTCATACATTATGATGAGACTTATACATGTGTGCATTACATTCAAATTTAGGATAACACCACACACATGACACATTACTCCTTCTCTGTACAATACATGTCCGAATACACATATTCACAAGGTAATATCATATATACATATCCTTATATTTTCAATAATTATCACACATTAAATGTTAGCACCTCGACTTACTTTCTCTCTATTCAACCATCATCCATCGCCATCTCAGCTATCAACTAGGCATATCTTGGCTATATGCAAATGCTCTTAAAGCTAATGCATATACACAACAAAATTACTTTCAAGTGCGGATCCGATTGTGGGAAAACAACAATCAATTATGGGACAAGCATAAGTGTGCTACTATGCCCCTACTGCAGTAGTAAAATGTGTACACTTATATCCAATTACATGTATGTTCAACATCATATTTTACTGGTACCAAACCGCTCTCGCCCATCTGTAGCACTAGTCACCCCGTGACTGCGGATCATCATCATGGCCTTACTTGCCACAAGTGCTACAGGCCCCTCCCGAACACAGATCGAGAGAGCCGTGCCCTGTCGGACATCAAGGTAACTCGCTCACCATAGAGCCGCCAGCCCACTGGACCCGCCACATAGGGTGCCTCATCACCGAACTATGGACAGCTTCTTGATTCCCAGAATCACTAGGGAAATACAATAATATACCCGTGCATTGGGTCGCCCTCCCACTAGGCCCGCTCATTGGAACCCCTAACATTCCACATAAGCAGCGAATGATATGCCATGGATGCAAATGTCAATCAATGCATTCTCACACTGTGCATCCTAAATGCCACTTAATCAATCATCCATTCACAACCACCACTTAGTGGATGTCAATATTCTCAATCTTTATAAATTTTCATTGGGACTCACACACATCGGCAGTTAGTGGCAATTATAATTGTCAATTCACATATACATCATTGGGGTATTTTCTATTATTGATTTCAATTCAAACATAGTATCAAGCATCATAACATATTTCATCATCATATTCATCGTGATATCTGATCCGGCCTCTATACCGGTACCAGAGTACGGATATCACTTTATTCGTTCTGTATACAATACAGACTCAGCAAGTAAAACATTAGTTATTAAAATCGGTCTCCTCTCATTGGGATATCAGATAATCATACCGGATGCATACAACACCGGTCTAAAACCTCAGCCATTTACTAACTCTAGTAGCTGACCCCACACTGGGTCATTGACTCCAGCTCAATTCAGTGCAATAACCCATTTATCATCAAAATACATTCCATACAACATCAATCATTCTAAATGCACTCCAATCATGGAATCATCACATCATCCACACAGATAATCTAACAAGCATAATCATATACACATATTTTCACATCAAGAATAGATGAAATCATGCATTTAGAATAGTTACCCCCTCCTACCTCAAGAGAAGTAGTAATCACTGCGGTTAGAAGGTTCCGCCATGTAGCCGGGGTTATTTCCTACATCACAATATATTACATAATCAATTTCCCATTCAATCACATTGGCCTAACGTTCATATTTATTTACTTAGTATTTTTCGGCATCTAAACTCTCAGTCCCCTTATTTCATTCGTTCAACTACCACTACCACGGCTTAGGTATCAACATTTATCTTGCACATCCAATGCCGAACCCAACACTGGGTTTCCACATTAATGGTTCCCAACAACCATTAAGCCTCATTAATGGCCATTCACCATTAATAACAGCATCTCACCTCACCAAAAACAATTATTTAACACAATAAATGCTTCTCTATTTACATCTCACGTTTTCCACAAATCTTAGGGGGAAGGGTTTTTCATTAAAACCCAACAACACTCATTAAATCACATTCCCAACATCAAAACCCAAAAACTCATGGCTTATACTCTTGAGAAATAGCAAGGACCTTACCTCAAGAGAAGAAATGAGAGATTTTTCTAAAAGAGGGAAAACCACACGGAATAAAAGGAGGAAAAGTGAGACTTCAAGCTCCAAACTCTTCTTTCTTGCTCTCAAGAAACGACAATGGGAGAGGAGGAGAAAGCCACAACTTTTTGCTTAGGGTTTTGAAGAGAAGTAAGAGAGGAAATGAAGGAGAAGAGTGTAGAAGAAGTAGAAGCAAGTACATGTATGCGAAATCCAAAAAGGGGCTGATGGGACAAGGAGGGAAAAGTAGGCCATTTGGCTTTATTTTTAATTCCCCGATAAATATTCATCGTTTTATGATAAACAGGGTCATCGTTTGGGCTTAATACCATATCCAAAAATTATTCTGAATATATACCATCGGATTCCCAATACTATTCTAAACAGCTCTGACCAATATCATCCCATTCATAGATACTTAGTCTGAAACCTATATTTCAACCGGGCTCATTTTTAGCTTATCCGGTTCCAATAAATCATAGACAACTCCCAAAAATCTCAATTCATTTACTCCTAATATTTTGGAATATTAAATAACCCAAATATAATTATTTAATATTTATCCCCTTAATTAATCCTTTACTTTAAAATTTAGGGTGTTACAGTTGCAAACCACCAGATGGCTTCTGGTGCTCAACCTTCGGCTTCTAACAAATAATTCAACAGGTAACATAATTAAAAATGTCTTTCTTCAATCCTGGCCACCAGAAACTCAATCTTAGATCTTGATATATCTTTGTAGTACCCAGATGGATACTTAGCATGCTCCTATGAGCCTCATGAAGCATAATTTTTCTCAAATCATCAAAATTAGACACATAAATTTGCCCTGTAATTTTCCAAACATCATTAGGACCTTTCGCCAATGATAGATCCTTACCACCAGCTTGAGTCTCTTTCAACTTAGTAAGATAGGCATCAGACAAATGCTGTGTATACACCAACTTCAAGAACTCATTAGTTATCTTCAATGTACCAATAATCACCTTATGAGATGAAGAAACATCCATATCCAGACTCAAGTCTCTGAATTACTGAAGTAACTCCATCTTCTTTACCATTATAAAAGCAACATGAATAGATTTCCAGCTTAAGGCATCAACAACAACATTCGCCTTTCCTAAATGATATTTCAAATCGAAATCATAATCTTTTAGAAATTCAATCCATCTCCTTTGCCTCATATTCAGTTCCTTCTGATCAAACAGATATTTCAAACTTTTATGGTCGCTATACACCTTAAATTTGGATCCATATAGGTAATGTCTCCAAATTTTCAGTGCAAAAACCATAACTTCTAGTTCCAAGTCATGTATGGGATAGTTCTGCTCATGAAGTCGTAGCTGTCGCAAAGCATAAGCTATAACTCTACCATTCTGGATCAACATACACTCAAGGACCAGACTGGATACATGACAATATGCCATAAAGTTTTCCAGTAATTTAGGCAATGCTAGCACAAGAGTGAAAGTTAATTTCGGCTTCAATTCTTGGAAACTCTTTTCGTATTCAGGGGTAACACAAAAGGAACACTTTTTTGGGTCAATTTAGTCAAAGGTAGTGCGATCTTAGAGAATCCCTCAATAAATCTCTTATAGTAACTAATCAAACCCATAAAGCTTCTAATCTGAGTAACAAACTTGGGTCTTTCCCAAGCCATAACATCCTTCACCTTGGATGGATCAACAACAACTTCATCCCTAGAGATAACAAGCCCTAGAAATTGGATCTTATCCAGCTAGAAATCATAGTTAGATAGTTGGTAAATAATCGCTTCTCCTTCGGTACTTGAAGTACTAAGCGGAGGTGTTCTTCGTGCTTTTGGCATGACTTGGAATAAACCAAGATATCATTAATAAAAACCACCATAAATCGATCTAAATATGGATGGGAAATACTGTTCATATAATTCATGAACATAACAAGAGCATTGGTCACACCAAATGGAATTTCCACATATTCATAGTGTCCATAACAAGTCATGAACATTGTTTTAAGAATATCAGATGCCTTAACCTAGATATGGTGGTACCCAGATCGTAAGTCGATCTTATAAAAGACTGAAGCACCTCTCAACTAATTAATCAGATCATCAATCCTTAGCAACGGGTATTTATTATTTATCGTCAACTTGTTCAGTTAGTGGTAATTAATATATAACTTCATACTGTCATTTTTCTTCTTAACCAGTAACAACGGAGCACCCCACAGTGATATACTAGGTCGGATAAGTTATTTCTCCAATAACTCATCAACTTGCTTTTTCAATTTTGCTAACTCTGCAGGAGACATTCTATATGAGGCACTAGAGACTGGTTCAGCTCTAGGCATGAGATCAATCAAGAACTCAATATCTCTTTTAAGAGGAACACGAGGCACATCCTCCGGAAACACCTTAGGAAAGTCATACACAACATGAATATCATTTAATTAGGATCCATTCTTTTCATTATCCAAAGATAACAATATAAACAATTGAGATATACCTTAGACTGTGAAGTCTTTGGTACTCTACGTTGGAAATATCACTTGTCGGTTCTTACAATCAACCATCACTTTATTGGCTGATAACCAATCCATACCAAGAATAATATTAAGCCCCTTTAAGGGTAAGCAAATCAAATTGGCCATAAATTCCTTATCTCCCAAAGTGAAATGCACATCTCTACATACAGTGGCTGTCTGTAGACTAATGCTAGTTGGGGTAGATACCACTAAAGTGTGATCCATATCATACATAGATAATCTCAAGCGTCTTACAAAATTATCAAACACAAAAAAATATGTAGCACCAAAATCAAAGATTAAATCAAGAGTAATACCATTAAGTGAGCACTTACTCTGCACCAGATCATTAGCTTATGCTCTTCAGCATTAATAGCGAACACTCTGCTAGCAGCTTGTAGGTTAGCTTTCTACCATGGTCATTTATTCCAATCATCATGTTACCATAGCCACTATTACCGTGGTCTCCACGGTTACCATTTCCATGGCCTCGACCTCTAAAGCCTCCATGGTTAACATTAGCATTTGCAGGTTGCTGGTTCTGAGGACAATTGTGGAGAATATGCCCTCTCATTGCATTAGTAACAAACAATCTCATCATCTTTATCACAGTCTCTGGCAAAATGGTCACCGCCACATTTAAAACATTTGCTGTTCCTAGGATTACATCCAGAACGTCTACCATGTCCACCACGCCCTTTTGATTTAGAGAACGATCCACCTTTACCCAATTTGCCTTGCTTCTTGAAGCTAGGTTGCTGGGGCTTTAAGGAAATGTCAGTCTTGCTGATTTGGCCTATGTGAGCCTTATCGTCTTCCTAAAAAATTTTACATTTATTGACCAAAACTAAAAAGCTTCGGATCTCCTGATGCCTGAATGCCTTCTTGATCTCAGGCCTCAAACCACTTTCAAACTTAATACATTTGGAACCCTTAGTCCTAGGATGCTGAAATGGAGGATAAAATAAATAGAGCTCTTCAAACTTAGCTACGTACTCCTCCACAGTCATAGAACCCTGCTTGTGTTCCATAAACTCTAGCTCTTTTCTGCTTCTGACGGTATCTGAAAAATATTTCTCCAAAAAGTATACTCTAAAATTTTCCCAGATTAATTGAGTACTAGCTACAATTATCCTCGCCTTTGTTATTTTCCATAAGTTTTCCGCCTTATGATAGCCAACCGCAAGCGCACGGGGTATCGCGTAATAAAAAGTTATCGTTCCCACAAGGATTGTGCCCAAGTACCAGTTTTATCAGTGATTCGTGTAACATCCCAAATTTTAAAATAGAGAATTAATTAAAGAAATAAATATTGAATAATTAAGTACGAATTATTCAAGTCCCAAAATATTAGAAGTAATTAAATTAAGATTTTCAGGGACTATTAGTAATTTATTGGAACCGAATAATCAGAAAACTGACCCGGTTAAAATATGGGTGTCGGACCAAGTATCTCTGATTGAGATGCCGTTGGTCAGGGCTATAGATAATATCATTCCAAACATGTATTCAGAATAATTTTCAGAATAAGTATTGAGCCCAAACAGAGATCCTGTTTGTGGTAAAATGGTAAACTTTATATGAAAGGGAATGGAATTAAAAATAAGACTCCACTTCCCACTCTCTTTTCACGTTCTCTTTCTCTTCTTTGGCAAACATTATTCACCTTTCTTCTATCTTGTCCCACCCATCTTCTTCACCTTCTTCTTCTCCAAAAACCTAAAGAGAAACTTGGTGTCCCTTCATCTTCTCTATTTTCGTTCTTCAAGGTGTAAAGAGGAGACCATAGAAGCTTGAAGTTCTTCCCTCTCTTCTCCTATTTTCATGCTCTCTCCCACTCCTTTGGTACCCATCCCCTTTTTCTTGGTTTAAGGTAAACGCATCATCATTTTTATGATGCTAGAGCCCTAGGTTATGTATTGTAATGGTTGGGAGAGTATTAAATGCATGTGGGTAGTGAAAGGAAACATTAAATGCATGAACCTTAAGGAGATGATAAATAAATGAAGACATTTATGAGCAATAAATGGAGTGCATAAAAATGGGGTTGAAAGATAATGAATAATGATGTACATTTATGATGTTTGTTAGATTTTTAATAAAACCCTAACCTATAAATTTAGGGGAAAAGTGTAATGTGAATGGAGTTGGCATTTATTGAGGGAAGAGGTGTTACTAATGATGAGGCATTGCCATAAATGATGATTGGTGATGGTGGTTGGAAGCCATAAATGAAAAACCCACTTGAGGAGTTGGGTGTGAAAATGGCACATGTGGGTAACTTGACTACTTAAGTTGTAGCTTTTGATAATAATGGATTTTGATTAAAGGGAAGGAATTCCCGAAGCCTAATTAGGCAAATGAATGAAGATTGTAAATGAATTACCACATGATGAAGAGTCATGCATATGTAAAAGTATATATTAAGAATGATGCTTGAATGGATGATTAATATGGTCCTACAATTGATTAATGTAGGATTTGACAATACTTGTGAGGCGGGATCATCAAACCCAGAGGTCTACTTCTCTTGAGGTAGGAGAGGGGTATATTTTCTAAATGTATGATGCCTTGTATGTTGATAATGTATGTATTGTTGCTAAGTTGCATGTTTTCTTTGAATAGATATAGTGTCTTAGGTATGGCTTGATGAATATTTGAAATCCTTGACTAGGATTACTTTTGAGCATTATGAATGATATGTTTTAGAAGAATGATATGTATGATGAATTACGTGTTACTAACATTGTGATTGAGTATGAGCTATACCCTAGATGAGAGGGTGAGAAAATCCTTATGAGATTGAGGTATGCATAAGCATTAATGCATATATATATAGCATGGCATTCATAAGCACATTTGTAATGTGAATAACCTTGCGGGGTTCCACGAAGGGAGTACCCGACGTGATGATGTTAAAATATTATGATATGAATAACCTTGCTAGGTTCCACGAAGGGAGCACCCGACGTGATGACGATATGAAATTGTAATGAATGACCTTGCGAGGTCCCATGAAGGGAGTACTCCTTGCGAGGTGGGAAACCGATGTGATGATAATTAATGTAAGTGGTTGTAATCACTATTTGAATGAAATCGGATCCGTGCATATGCATTTTTAAACACCAGCATGTGCATTAGCCATAGAAGCATGACATTGAGTGATACCCTAATGAGGAAGTTATGTAGAGTGTATGTGCAACCCTATTGATCACTAACAATATTTTTGTCTATTGGTTTGGTGTGACTCAAAGAAATTATATGGATATGAGTGTTCTATGCATTGGACGATTGAATGATTTTAGTGTCACTTGAACTCCTTTTAGGGAGAAGATGTTAACTTGCATTCACATGTATATTATTACTAATTGTTAGATTTTTCATCATTGAGAAAATATACTCACTCTCTATGTGGTCCATATTTTTAGCTCTTGTGTTGTAGGGCTTGCCCATGGAGCTTATGTGTAGAGGAATGGTGTGAAGGAAGTCTTTTTGGGTAAAGAATGCCTTGGCCGGTAAACTTTTTGATTTTATGGCTTTTATGTGGACTTTGGTAATGCATATAGATATAATGAATATTTTGTATAGCCATGAATTGATGTGGATAACTTGTATGGATAATGAATAGATAGTGATGATATTGGAGGTCATGTTGGAAAATGAGACTTTTCGGGTGTATGGCTCATTTTCGTTCGTGACCTTACCTTTGTATGAATGATGAATATGGTGTGATTGATCTGTAATTTGATAAATGAATGAATGGTTTTATGAGGGTCTAAATTTTGTAAATTGCCCAAGTTGATAGACCTAGTTAAGATATAATTTATGAATTTGAATTGAGATCATAAAGTATGATCCATTGGGATATGTTTTAAATACTTAAAATGATGTATGATGCAGTGAGAATTGAGGAATGAATTGATACCTATCAATAATTTTATGTTTCATAGAGTATACATCATGATAAGCTTGATTGTGATATGATCTAAAGAATTGAAATGGGATTTGTGGAATATGATGTTTGGAACAAGTTCTAAATACTTAATATGACGTAGATGATACATTGAACTTGTTTAATTTTGCTTTGAAGAGATTTTTATATGTTGAGTTGTTAAAATCCCATGTTTCTACATTTTTACTGCTATTCTCACTCAAGCGAGATGGATTCTCGCTCAAGTGAGAATCCCTGTGTTGGCGTATGGCCACTGGCCAAATCTTGCTCAGGCAAGAGTGGGTCTCACTCAAGCGAGACTGCCCATGAATCAGTTGTTGGCCACTGGAGGAAATTCGTCCGGGCGAGTAGGGCCTCGCCCGAGTGAGATCGAGGCACTTAGCTACTGGGCCATTTTCGCTTGAGCGAAAGGCCTTTGGATATGGCACTCGCTCAAGCGAGTGAGTGTATGTTGGATTCTGGTTGTTTCTCGCCCACACTCGCTTACCTCGCCCAAGCGAATCCTAAGGATCTCCCTCAAGCGGGATGGGGCTCGCTCAAGCGAGACGACCCCTGATCCTTCTCTTTTTCTTTTCGCTCAGCATGTATTGTGGCTTGCCCAAGCACCCCACTCGGTCTCGCTCAAGCGAGTGTGACTCTCGCTTGAGCGAGTTGTGCTCTGATTCCCAAATTGCATTGTCTTGGTTATTCTCCTTTTCCTTTGCACCAAATCATCTACTTGTAACATCTTGTATATGCTTTGAGCATATTATGAGGTCATTGAACCTCATGATGTTTAATTACCTTGAATCCAATCATGTAGCATTAATTTAACTAACTATTTTTGTTGTTTTTAATTGAGAATTTCTCATTGATTATTTGTTAACTTACTTTCTCATATCTCCATATATGAGAAAGGTCTTTCTTAGATCCAGGGTGTCGAGTTAAGCTTTACCACTTGACGTCTTCATTAATTAATGATGTTAAAATCGTGAAAAAAATTTACCCCTATTTTCGGGGTGTTTCAATTCGATTATCTAGACCAATGGTTTAATTTCAATAAAAATTTAAATTGACTTAAAACTAAAGATGCCAAAAGAAAACACAAAGCTATTCGTGGTGAAATCAAAGTACTTAATTGAAAACAGTCGAGATTAGGTTCTTGGGAATTAAAAGGTTCAGAGTCAATTTCCCCATTTATGAAATCTCATTTCCTAAGGCAAGTTTTCCAAATTTAATTAGTGACTTTCTCTCGAAACCTCATTAACGTACCTAATTACCAAAGAACTGCGTTCAATTCGTTAATTAGATCCCTTATGCTTTATGAAAACCCGATTATCCCTCAAAGAGCTTTGTCTACTTTCATAACCTAAATCCCTAGGTTCAATTTCATGTGATTCAACCATATGCCACTCTTTCGATTACCCACACCGTTTATAATCATCTACACTTATTTCTAAGCCTTGTAGAAGCATTAAACATACATAAAATTGAATAAGAAACATGATTCATAAATGGAAAAGAGAAGAACATCTCAAGTTTGGTTTACAAACATGTTACCCTCTAATCCCAAGAATGGAGTTTAATTCTCCATAAGGAAGATCATTACAATACCATAAATTAGAAATTCAATCTCAAACATGAAATCTTAATTACAAAACAAGGGTTTGGAGAAGAATTAGAGTTCTCACTTTTAGTCCTAACCCAATGCCCTAATCTGAAGATCCGAAGCCCTTCTTGTTGATTCTTGAAATCCTCTCGAAAATCTCCTCCAAGACGCTCTCAATTCTCACCCCAAAACTGTCTTGTGTCTCTATGTCTCTGTTCCCCATGTTTTTGCCCTTTTTGTTCTTTTAAACTTTTGTGAAAACTGAAGGTAACTGCTGCAACGTGTGAAATCCACTGGCAGTGGATCACACTGTGTGACACCTAAAAATTAAAAATTAGGCAAAAACCACTAGAAGTGGGAAAATCCATGGCCAGTGGGTTTTTTGGCAGGGAGTTCCACGGCCAGTAGGAAATTCCACTGCAGTGGTTTTCTCTGTCTCAATTTTGTCACTTACTCCAGTGTGCTCCACGGCTAGTAGAAATTCCCATTGGCAGTGGTTTTCTCTGAACCTTGGTACATATGCATTTTGAGGGTGTTTTTGGGTACCGCAGTACTTTCTTTGGTATGTTATTCTTCCATTGTTGGGATGGTTTTGATCTTGGGTCTTCTACAAACTCAAACTCTTCTAATTTGCATCATCCCCTTCAAAATCTTCCAAATCCTTTTGCCAATAGATTTACTTCATGAAGGTTTCTGCAAAAGACAACTACCTAAGTAGCATGTGTGGAAATAGAAGAAATACCATGGCAATTGGGGAAAAATAAGATGAAAATAAACTAAAACTAAAACTATATGGACCTTAAAACTAATGCAAACTAAACACCTATCAAAATACCCCAAACTAAGGCATTGCTTGTCCTCAAGCAATCACTATATCCATACAATATATAATGAAAGACCAGCAAACCCAAACAAACCTGAGGAACCTTGTGTTTAATTATTTGTGTTTCGTGTGTTATTATTTTTCCTTTTTTTAATGATTGCATAAACTACCAGAATATACCACAAGTACCAATCAAACCATGTCAATCAAGATTTGATTAAAGGTACTCTTTCTCACTGTTCACTCAGTGTTTGTGTTTCAGTCGCTCAAATCACTACATCATAAACACTACCATAAGCTTGGAAAATGACCACAAACTCCAAAGTTATCAAGAAAAACATGCATTAGTCAAAAGGTCTTTCATGTGGTTGTAACGTGGCCAGGGGGTTTATAACATGAGAATGGAAACCAAGAAAAAGGAAATTACAAAGGGTTAATATCATATGAAGAGTAATAATTATATGCATTGAATACCCTATTGGCTTAAAAGCTCACAATGGTAACTTAGTCTAATCAGAGAAAACATTGCATCATGAAGGTGGATTATTTTGGCAATATTAGCAATCATACTTATTTTGTTTTGTTATTTTATTATTTTATTATTTTTGATAAGATTTGTAATATCCTAATTTTAATAAATAATAATTCCAAAAACAAGGAAAAATTTTCACAAAATCAACCACTGGTCAATCGGCATAAAAAAGAAAGAAGAAGGCAAGGGAAATAAAAGAGCATTCACACATATAGCAATCAGCGGAAGGAGTAATGCTGGAACCGACCCATTCGGTTCAGCGAAACACATCAGCGCCTGGGCGAAATCCATGACAACTCTGACTCGCTCGGGCGAGGTCCAGGGACGCTTGGGCGAAATCACAGTAAGATTCTTCCAAACCTGCACGCTCGCGGGAGTGAGAAGCCACACTCGGCTAATCCACCATTCAGAATACGAGACAACCATTCACTGGGTAACGCTCAAACCACTCAGGATTAAAGGGTTCCATTCGCTCGGGAACAACCCCAATATTCGCTTCCCTCGGCAACCCATAACTTAGTCTCTCAATTTTCTTCATAAAGTCAGCCTAAGGATCCACTCGGGAAATGAGGGTAATCCCACTCGGATTCTATCAAACCCCTTCTCACTCAGAATATATCCTATTCAAACATCACTCGACGTAATCCATCCTTAAAACATTCGGGTTACATTACACTTCCACTATTCGGTGTGCATTCACATTCACTCGGGAAAATCAGGTAGTTAGGTCCCACTCAGACTTAGTCAGAACTCCGCCACTCGGTATACAGACCCTTACTCACTCGGATTTTACATCTTTCACTCGGATTATCAATGTTTTACACTCAGAACCCATTCCATTCTAAACCACTATGCTAACTCCTCTCTCAGGAGGAGAATTACCCAAGGTTTTCCACTCGGGAATGAGAACTCTCCCTCATTCAGGTTTACCTATAATCTTCACTCGGAGTCGCTCAGAATCTTCACTCGGAACCACCAACTTGACATAATTTCACTCATCAACAGCCCTCGGGTCATTTAGCAACACGTCCAATTCGGAAAACGCATCGAGTCAGTACGAAGCACATACATAGGAATACATATTCTCAGAAACATAAATCTACCCACAAATTCAATCCACCGACCCACAAGCATGTAACCATATACTTGGAATACTCATTAACTTGATATTATGCGTTTACCAATATGATACCACACAATGACACCATCATTATTCAATCTTTATAAATGGATATGTTTGATCGTCATTTTACATAAGAGCCGGCCAAGGCTACACAGACAGAACATAATAAAGCGATACAGGTACTCATCAGTCGGAGTGCATCACACTCGGACTTGAAACCTTATCATCATTTCCGAGCACGACCTGCACACATTGAAAAATGGTGTAGGGGTGAGTTTTTGCATATAAAGTGACAGCTATTGACTCGGACTCTACCTCTATTCTCAATTATATAATTTACCGGGTTCAATCCATAACGATATATATATATATTGCCAATTAATTTAAGGGTCAGACCACATCATTCAATCGGAAGTTGCACCATAACATATATTCTCAATCATAGCATCACACTGCACTCAGCAACGGTATCAATACCCGTACATTCGTTCAGTCAGAATTTGCTCATACTACATCGTCTAGTCGGAGTTCACTCAATTCATTTAATCCATGCAATTCACAATAATCTCACTAACAATGCTCATAGACTCATGCATGCGGATCCGACTTAAACAGTGAGTTCAGTGCAGATTCCTTCCCGGTCCCTCGTCCACTAGCCTTTTCCGTGTGGCACCGGTCACCCCGTGATGTCTCGAGACCCAGCTCTAGCTCCATCGGCTACCACGGGTCCTCATGGATCTAACCAGGAATCTGACTGGAACTCAATTTACATGACTCTAGATGCCTTTCCGACCCCTGTCCTCATGGAACTGGTCAGGAATCTGGGAATCATCCCTTATATGCAATCTCATGCAAATCCACAACAACATCCAAGCTTACCAGACGCGTCTCACACAGCCATCAATGGGTCACAACCGATCCCCCCACAGCAATCAGATTCATTTGGAATCCCACATTCCATTACAACAACACATGTCTCTATCATAATAACTCACAACAGCAAGCATAGGGAACCACATTACAGTACATCCACTCAACATTTTTAACAGAGTCAGCATACCTTTCCACACGACATTCAAAATGGAAATCACACATCAATTCGCATCTCATGCATTCGGGGACAATGGTAACACACACACATTCACTCAGCAAACTCAGATTTCAACAACATGCATCATAAAGTATTAACAGGCACTCAAAGACGAGGTCACACAACCCTCAACCTTTCACAGATGTCCCAATTCGAAAGTTGCATGCACAATCAGTCGATCACCACACATCGATCCACACATTTCACACATATATTACATTAAAGCAAGCACCAGGACCCGGTCATAAACCATACGCTTGACATGTAAAGCGCCCCCTACCTGCTGTCAGGGTTCAGAGACTCTTCAAGTTACAGTGCTGACCGATCGTCCCTCCGTTACTCCTCCAACAGCCTTCGAGTTCAGCGTTGATCCTGGGCCAGAGTTGCTCCTTTCCTCCTACGGGTCCGTCTCCTCCACAGCTCCAAAGCACTTCCAGCCCAGCCTCCCAACTGGAATACCACAACTCCAGGTAGAAGAAGAAGGAGAGGAAGAAGGCAATAGGGAGGAAGGAGAGAACAGGGAGTGGAGTCAGAGCTGTGTTGATGTTCCTCCAGGAGCTCTCGACTCTCTCACTGTTCGAGTGGCGACGTGAATGAGAGTGAAGAAGAAGAGAAACAGGGAAGGAGGGACCATATACACGCACAAGGAGAGCTGCCAACGTGAATAATGAGAGAAAGAGAGAGCTGGAGTTGTCTTATACTCCTAGGGACACATGCGTCCTTTCGCCTGGCACTATTATTATTATTTATTCAATTATTTCTACCCAAATCAGCAATTACTCTAATTAACCATTAATCCTAATTCTGAAATTAACCTTTAATTAATAGCTTAACTTCAATCGGTAATTAAGTTAGAAATCAGGATGTTACTGTTCTCCCCCTCTCAAAAGAATTTCGTCCTCGAAATTCAAACACATGCTTAGTCTTAATAAACCACTCGGAAATCACTGACATACAACAATAAGCAGTTACACATCTATGTTCCTTAAGTATTCATCCATTGCTTAAATCCCAGTTGGCACAATTGGCCTCCAAAGCAATTCACCGATCGCTCCACCCGAAAAACCGGGACATTATGCTTAACACATTTCCACTCGGAAGTGGCACCATTGACTCGGAATAACATTCCTTTCTTTCACTCAAACTTACCTCAACAAACAGATCGGAATATCACAGCCATGTTCTGACTGCAACTCTTCGTCCATCCACGTTTTCGACTGCTTCGTAATTTCTAATCAATATAAAACAACTCTTTATAGCCTTCATTACATTTGGGACTCCACTTCTCATGTAGTTACCCCCATTCAGCTCTGCCAGTTCACCCTAGCCATTGGCACTTTCCAGTTCTTTGGCCGCTCGGCCTTACACTCTCAACACCGATCGGCGTATTCACACCATCGGGTCTCCCAACTCAATGTGTCACTCGGCACGACCATGCGCTCACACAAAACATAGGCTTGACATTGGGTCACATGGGACACATTCTAGACGTTATTCGACCATTTGTGAAGAATCCAGTCGGTAAACAACATTACCGATTCCCTAGGATACCCACTACTGACCGATTCATTTCGGATTTAGCTCTCGGATTTCCAAATTTTCGGCCACGAGATTCCTTTTTAACCAAAATGAACACTCAACGAGTTCCCATAAGCTTCAATTAGCACACTTGTCTGGATTGCCTCGTACAGGTACCACACTCGGTCCATACATCTCAGCTTCTTAACCATCCCTTTGGCTAACTGCATGCCTATAACCTACGAATGTCACTCGGCCGTCCCACTCGAAAATTTCAATCGGGGTTTTAAGGACAGTTCTCATCCGGGAATCCTTCCACTTGCAAAATTCACTCATAATTCAAGCCTTCCGCGAAACCAACCCGAGTCCAAGCCCAGCAGTCCCAAACGCTGACCTGAGTACGATTTCAAATAAATCCTTCTCTTGGATATCTACTCCTCTTGGAGGTCCTTCACTCGGAAACTTCCTATTTACCAAATTTCCACTCGGAATCCAGGCTTACTCCAAATATAAATCTGAGTTCAATTCAGTAGGTTCACATCACCCGAACACAGCTATGAATAAGTTTACCGCTCGGTATTTTCTATCCCTTGGGTAATTCATTCGAAAACTTGCACACTCGAAGTTCCAATTTCCGACGAGAAGTACTTTTCTCCTGGAAGACCACTCGGTTGGACATCCCAAGGGTATTAGGAATTCTACACTCGCTATCTTACTATTCGGAATCGTCTGAAAGACTCACCATCACCATAAGCAGTTACAGCTTCACCTGCCCGACTCATGAATTGCTGCATCCAACTTATAGGATAACGTCTCATTCCTATAGGGTTACAACAATCACATGGTCACTACAACATGTACGCTGCCATATTACCTATGGCAGGAAGAGTCATCTCAGAGCAGCATGCCTCACACGGACCAGACTTCACCTAACTAATACTAATTCACACGGCGGTTAATGGCAGTTCACACACATAAATAATACACCTACATCAACATCATGCAGCACATAGGGTACATCATGCATCAATAATCATGAAAATCATTTATCACCTCTGTAAAACAGAATTAAGGCAATATAACAATCGGCTTCTAGCCAGCACCGAGTAAATATTTCCTCTAAATCTTATTCCTCACAACCATGGTTCAGACTAAATTCTCAGTTCTCAGTTATATAATGACATCACTCATTCGGCTTCATGCAATTCAGTCAGGATTAAGTAATTCACATTCACATATGTTGTCATAACACACCATAGACTCGGCAACTACACTAATACACATACAACCACTCAGTCGGATTTTATAACAATTATTCACGGCTATATTATTGTTCACTACAGCATGCACCATAACCATAACCACACATTGCACTCAACAATAGCATCAATATATATATATATATATATATATGTGTGTTTATCCGAGCGAATTTACTTAAATCAATTCTCAACTACATTAAGGATTTCATTCACAACATCATATCCAATCGGGAGTTGCACAATAACGTACATTCTCAATTATGACACCACATTACACTGGATAACAGTATCGGTACATACATATTCATTCAGTCGGAATTCACTTATACATCATCATCTAGTCGGGGTTCATTCAAATCATTCAAATCCATGCAACCCACGTTAGTCTCCCTAACAACGTTCTCACACGCACCGATCAACTCACTCAGCTAATACTTACTCACAAGAATTAATGGCAATTCACATGCATATATATAAGCACATATTCTCATCAACATTATCATGATGCATCACGTAGGGCACGTCGTACAGCAACAATCATGTAATATAATTTACCCTTACGGTAAAACAGTATAATGGCTACAGGCTTCTGACTTGTACAAAAAATCACACACCTCTTCATTACTCATAAGTTAGCGCAACTCTCCTGATGACAATCGTCAAATAGCAGTTACTATCACCCCAAAATGGTGTAATAACAGTCGGTTTCCGACCATTACCGTGTAATTGCTTCTTCCTTAGATCTTATCCACCATAAATCATACAGTATCATATACACATATATATGTATACGTGTGTACCAACATTCAATACATACACGCTATCATTCAATCAGAATCTATCCAGTCAGCTCTCGGCTTATCACTTACATTATTTACAATCCTATATAATCACAGCCATAGGCTCACCTTGCACTTAGCGACAGTATCAACACATATATATTCAATCATCCAATCGGAAAATCTAATTCACATTCGGCCATACAATTCATATCATTCACCACAGCATGCATTACAGCCACAACATTAATATACATACATTCATTTAATCGGATTCCATTCAATCATGTTATTCTAAATAACATTCTACATATTCATGTAATTCATATTGAGCTCAACAGCCATTATAGTGTGCACACATTCCTTTCACCCGGATTTAAAAGGGACTCCTCACTCTGAATTATTTAGTCACTCTTCACTCGGGAAACCTCAACAGTTATCACTCGAAGGGTATCCGGATCGATTCCCACTCGGTGTCACCCGTCCTCTTCACTTATTCTTACTCGGCAAATCTAATCTCTCCTACTCTGGTTTTCCCACTAAGTCAAGACTCGCTCAGATTTTCTATCTACTTAATGATTTATTATAATGGATCCACTCAGAGTCGTAGGTGTCATCTTCTGGTCGGTAAACTCTTGCTCGGCATCACACTGCCTCATTCACTCAGGATTACCTAGGTTTCCTTTCACTCGGAGGGAGTCACTAACTCTCTTCCCACGTCAACACTCATCTCCATTTTCGACTTATAGTTAAACTAATCTCTCGCACACAACAAATACACAAACGTATATTACTCGGATCTTCATGCACAGTATAGAGGTTCACGCAACATGGAGGGTGTAATTAATTACAGGCACCAATTTATGTCTTCTACTCCAAGGGTTCAGGTTCAAGTAAAAGGAACTAAGGCTAACACATTTCTTGTATCTCAAATCATATACTATTCATTCATCACACGTTCAAATTCCTCAAAAAGGCACAGGCATACAACCACACCATTCATGTATCAAATCATTAAACACATACAATACCGATTAAGTCAGGGCATACAATCAATCGGACTAGGAGGGAAATGACCTCCTATTCACAAATCAATATCACAATAATGATGACCACTCGGTTATACTGTATACAACCGCTTACACTCGGTAAGCATTCCTTGGCCTTGGACCTTTCTGTCTGCTCTGATACCAAAATGTAACATCCTAATTTTAATAAATAATAATTCCAAAAACAAGGAAAAATTTTCACAAAATCAACCACTTGTCAATCGGCATAAAAAAGAAAGAAGAAGGCAAGGGAAATAAAAGAGCATTCACACATATAGCAATCAGCGGAAGGAGTAATGCTGGAACCAACCCATTCGGTTCAGCGAAACACATCAGCGCCTGGGCGAAATCCATGACAACTCTGACTCGCTCGGGCGAGGTCCAGGGACGCTTGGGCGAAATCACAGTAAGAGTCTTCCAAACCCGCACGCTCGCAGGAGTGAGAAGCCACACTCGGCTAATCCACCATTCGGAATACGAGACAACCATTCGCTGGGTAACGCTCAAACCACTCGGGATTAAAGGGTTCCATTCGCTCGGGAACAACCCCAATATTCGCTTTCCTCGGCAACCCATAACTTAGTCTCTCAATTTTCTTCATAAAGTCAGCCTAAGGATCCACTCGGGAAATGAGGGTAATCCCACTCGGATTCTATCAAACTCCTTCTCACTCAGAATATATCCTATTCGAACATCACTCGACGTAATCCATCCTTAACACATTCGGGTCACATTACACTTCCACTATTCAGTGTGCATTCACATTCACTCGGGAAAATCAGGTAGTTAGGTCCCACTCAGACTTAGTCAGAACTCCGCCACTCGGTATACAGACCCTTACTCACTCGGATTTTACATCTTTCACTCGGATTATCAATGTTTTACACTCAGAACCCATTCCATTCTAAACCACTACGCTAACTCCTCTCTCAGGAGGAGAATTACCCAAGGTTTTCCACTCGGGAATGAGAACTCTCCCTCATTCAGGTTTACCTATAATCTTCACTCGGAGTCACTCAGAATCTTCACTCGGAACCACCAACTTGACATAATTTCACTCATCAACAGCCCTCGGGTCATTTAGCAACACGTCCAATTCGGAAAACGCATCGAGTCAGTACGAAGCACATACATAGGAATACATATTCTCAGAAACATAAATCTACCCACAAATTCAATCCACCGACCCACAAGCATGTAACCATATACTTGGAATACTCATTAACTTGATATTATGCGTTTACCAATATGATACCACACAATGACACCATCATTATTCAATCTTTATAAATGGATATGTTTGATCGTCATTTTACATAAGAGCCGGCCAAGGCTACACGGATAGAACATAATAAAGCGATATAGGTACTCATCAGTCAGAGTGCATCACACTCGGACTTGAAACCTTATCATCATTTCCGAGCACGACCTGCACACACTGAAAAATGGTGTAGGGGTGAGCTTTTGCATATAAAGTGACAGCTATTGGCTCGGACTCTACCTCTATTCTCAATTATATAATTTACCGGGTTCAATCCATAACGATATATATATATATATTGCCAATTAATTTAAGGGTCAGACCACATCATTCAATCGGAAGTTGCACCATAACATATATTCTCAATCATAGCATCACACTGCACTCAGCAACGGTATCAATACCCGTACATTCGTTCAGTCGGAATTTGCTCATACTACATCGTCTAGTCGGAGTTCACTCAATTCATTTAATCCATGCAATTCACAATAATCTCACTAACAATGCTCATAGACTCATGCATGCGGATCCGACTTAAACAGTGAGTTCAGTGCAGATTCCTTCCCGGTCCCTCGTCCACTAGCCTTTTCCGTGTGGCACCGGTCACCCCGTGATGTCTCGAGACCCAGCTCTAGCTCCATCGGTTACCACGGGTCCTCATGGATCTAACCAGGAATCTGACTGGAACTCGATTTACATGACTCTAGATGCCTTTCTGACCCCCCGTCCTCATGGAACTGGTCAGGAATCTGGGAATCATTCCACATATGCAATCTCATGCAAATCCACAACAACATCCAAGCTTACCAGACGCGTCTCACACAGCCATCAATGGGTCACAACCGATCCCCCCACAACAATCAGATTCATTCGGAATCCCATATTCCATTACAACAACACATGTCTCTATCATAATAACTCATAACAGCAAGTATAGGGAACCACATTACAGTACATCCATTCAACATTTTTAACAGAGTCAGCATACCTTTCCACACGGCATTCAAAATGGAAATCACATATCAATTCGCATCTCATGCATTCGGGGACAATGGTAACACACACATATTCACTCAGCAAACTCAGATTTCAACAACATGCATCATAAAGTATTAACAGGCACTCAAAGACGAGGTCACACAACCCTCAACCTTTCACAGATGTCCCAATTCGGAAGTTGCATGCACAATCAGTCAATCACCACACATTGATCCACACATTTCACACACATATTACATTAAAGCAAGCACCAGGGACCCGGTCATAAACCATACGCTTGACATGTAAAGCGCCCTCTACCTGCTGTCAGGGTTCAGAGACTCTTCAAGTTGCAGTGCTGACCGATCGTCCCTCCGTTACTCCTCTAACAGCCTTCGAGTTCAGCGTTGATCCTGGGCCAGAGTTGCTCCTTTCCTCCTATGGGTCCGTCTCCTCCACAGCTCCAAAGCACTTCCAGCCCAGCCTCCCAACTGGAATACCACAGCTCCAGGTAGAAGAAGAAGGAGAGGAAGAAGGCAATAGGGAGGAAGGAGAGAACAGGGAGTGGAGTCAGAGCTGTGTTGATGTTCCTCCAGGAGCTCTCGACTCTCTCACTATTCGAGTGACGACGTGAATGAGAGTGAAGAAGAAGAGAAACAGGGAAGGAGGGACCATATACACGCACAAGGAGAGCTGCCAGCGTGAATAATGAGAGAAAGAGAGAGCTGGAGTTGTCTTATACTCCTAGGGACACATGCGTCCTTTCGCCTGGCACTATTATTATTATTTATTCAATTATTTCTACCCAAATCAGCAATTTCTCTAATTAACCATTAATCCTAATTCTGAAATTAACCTTTAATTAATAGCTTAACTTCAATCGGTAATTAAGTTAGAAATCGGGATGTTACAAGATTCACCCAAGTTATGTTCCTAATTTGACTAATCTACATTACATGTTAAACGGACAACAATAACTACAATCAGTAATCAATGCTAGCCTATGGCATATGAACAGACAAACCATCATGCAAATGAACAAAGAAAATATCAAACAGAAGCATAAGCATAAACAAGAACAAGGTAAGAGTTAGTTAAACTTTTGTGTACCCACTGCCCCAAACTAAAGCCAGACATTGTCCCCAATGTCCATATCAAGGGGGCCACAAAAGTTTAACTAAATACCTGTCATGGAGAAGGCAGTGGGAAATGGCCCTACTGGGAGTGCCAATCGTAGATGGCATCAACTCTGTGGGAGATATGGGTGAGTTGGGCTCCTTATTTCTCCTGCTCTTTAGACATGGATTCCATCTGTAAGGACATGGAGTCCATGCGACTGCTCATGCCTTCCATCATAGAGTACATACGCTCCATGAAGAAACTGGAGCCAGAAGTGGATTGGGATGGGCCAGCGAAGTACTTCGGGGGATATGGCATATCAGTATCCATATGATCTTCTATAGCATCACCTGAACCTGTAAACAGAAAAGTACTCTTGCCCTCTAGGCTAGTAAAGCTAGGATCAGGCAAACAGTGAGGCACAAAAAGTCCAGGAATAATCAAACTATAAATACCCCTATGAAGTACTATCATACCCATATTAATTATTTCATCCATGTCGACCCTTTTGGGTTGACATAATAGGGTATCCTGTTCCAGGTCAATGCCAACATAGCGGGTAAGTGGGTTGATATACCCAACTATAATTATCCTGCTAGAGGTAGCCCGACCAACTCGAGTAAATTGACTAAAAATCCATTTAGTTGAGTGGATCGGTATTTGATGGATCATGGCATAAAAAAAGTATAATTCAGCAGCCCGAATGGTACCCAGACTATTGAATTGCCCAAAGATGGAATAGGCCATGAACCTCTGGAGGTATTTAAAAATACGATGATGTATAGAGGAGGCTTTGGTGGATAATGAATCATACTGTTCTTTAGCCCTGGAAATTTAGGACCAAAAAGATTGACCCCGAAAGTCTATTGGAATACGAGCATTATTTACACGGGCTAAAGGAGTACCAGTCATGGAGGGAAAACCATAAATGATATCCATATCCGCCAAATCCATTCTATGATTAGTGTTGTTTAGCCTAAAGGTAATCTCCCAACCTGAGTCATTTGCACATGGTTTGATATCAATTGAGCTAAGGAACTCTAAAGTAGTGCGTTCATAGCAAGGTTCATATAACTCAATGATATCACCCCACCCCACATTGTTGCATAATTTTAAAGTATCATGGTAAAGGCCAAGCTCAAGCAACGATTCTTTGCAAAGCAACCGGGAGGGACTAATATCCCTCGCAGACAAAGAAGTAAGCCGCATTCTTTGCTCATCCGAGGTATACTCAATATCATCAATATTAGCATAGTTAGATGACTTACCTTTTGTTTTCGGCTTCTTGCCTACTGTCTTTGTTCTTCTGAAAGACATGTTTCCTTACTGAAAAGCATAAAGTGGATAAAAAGTAAGGGGCATAGGGAGAATCTCCTTCCAATCCAAATAGAGGATCACAACAAAGAAAAACATGTTAGGATAATATAGGTTCATGAATTCAGCAAAAGATTCACACCAAAATGAAAGGAAAAATGCCTAGGCGTGGAAAAATGCCTATGAAATCATGTATCTTTTATCTAAGGAATAAGTTCCACATGCCATAGTATGAAACAATCCTAAGAAAAATGAAGTGAACATGTTTTAGGCATTTTTACAAATACTTGGTGGGCATATAATTTTGCAACAAGAGATTCATGAACAATCTTAACAAAATGATTCTAAATCAATCCATATTTTAGGCACCCCAAACTACCATTTTCAATATCCCTTGTGATTAGCAATGTATGATAAGCAAAGCATTTCAACACCTTGAAACATAATTCAAACCAATCTTGGCGAACTACACATAGAGGCAAGAGGCAATTCAAGCATATCACATGCTCATTCCATTTTAACTCATTAACACTAATAATACAATCATGTACAAGAGCAAAAGGATGTGAGTAACAATACCACGAAGGAGTAGTTATGAATGATTGATGACCAAGGACCCATGAATAACTTACACCTTGAACAAAAAGTTAAGAACAAAATGTCGTCTTGAACATTATAGCAAACACTTGGTAGGCATAAGAAGAATGAACTATGAAATTCATGAACATGCAACACAAAGCCCTCCAATTTCATAATATACACTCTACACATGAGTAAACATGAATCAAATTTGTTATATATGCTTCATGGAGTGTAAATCATGAAAAATAGCCCATATGGGTTTTTTGGGGAAAATAAAGAACATGGTGAACATGACTATCCTTAAATAAAGTTAATAGCATACCCATATGATTTTGAATCACAATAGTCATATAAGAATGCATATAAACCCTCCGACATGATTAATTTCACCAAAAACAAAGCAAAATATCCAACATGAGAGAACCCCAAACTAGAGAAATACCCCAAAAACGAGAGGGAATTTGATACTTACTTGATGAAAAGGAATGTAAGTGATGTTGTAGATGTGGTAAGGAGTGAAAGAAAATTGTAGGTTGGAAATGAGTCAAGGATCTCTCAAACTTGAAAGACCATGTGCAATAAGAGGAAGTGTGAAAAAAGAATGGTAAAAGCAAGGGTGTGGGGTGCGTTCAATATAAAAAAAAGAAGTGACATACCTGTTACGATCCACGGCCAGTGGGATTTCGCACATCCCGTGGATCTTGCTATCCGTGGCCCCAAAATTTTTTACATACCTTGTTGAGAACCCACAACCAGTGGGAACTTCCATGGCCCATGGAGTTCTCTGCCTTGGGTCCCTCTAATTCTTATGTTTTACCTGTTAGGAACCCACGACAGTGGGAAATTCCACTGTCAGTGGATCTTGCTGCTTGTCTCCTCTAAAATCCTGTAAATTTAAACCCAAACATAAGTCAGAAAAACCCACGGCCAGTGGGAAAAAACACTGCCCTTGGAGTTCTCTATTTAGGTCCAAGAATTTCTCTTCTATTCTAAGTCAGAGGATTCCACTGCCAGTGGGAAAAAACACTGGCAGTGGATCTTACTATTTTCAACATTGCAATCCTTCAAATATGCACAAAGACTTGTCTTTATTTATGCAGCTTACCAATGACAACACATGTATGAATCTGAAATGATCAAATTGAAAAGAGAAATATGTAACAAAACAAAAGAAGAGTAATTATGTAATGCATTGGGATTATACATCCTTATTTATTAATGAAAAATAAACATATAGCATACCAATTTGAACTTATTTGAATAAAACAAACACATCTTTATTTGAATGATAAGCAAAATACTTAAAGAATACCAAATGGGATTACCTCCCCATAAGTGCTAATTTTAATGTCTTCAACCAGACGTTTTGCACCGCTTGGATTTAAGAGTCTGATACCTCAAACAAGTCCAAGACACTTACTTGTTGTATCGGTTCTCCTATTAAATAGTGCTTAAGTCTTTGTCTGTTTACCTTAAACGAACCAAACTTCTTACTCCATACCTCAACGGCTCCAAAAGGGAAAACTTTCATTACCTTAAATGGTCCTGATCATTGGGACCTCAGCTTACTAGGGAAAAGCTTCAACTGAGAGTTGAAGAGTAAGACCATATCACCTGGTTTGAATGACCTCCGGAGGATGTGACGATCATGCCATTGCTTAGTCTTTTCTCTATAAATGTGGGCATTCTCATAAGCATCCAAATGGAGCTCTCCAAGCTCATTTAACTCCAATAACCCGCGCTCACCTACAACCTTATGATCAGGATTAAGTATTTTAACTACCTAAAAGGATTTATACTCAAGCTCTACAGGTAAATGGCAAGGCTTCCCATACACTAGCTTAAAAGGTGTGGTTCCAATGGGAGTTTTATAAGCGGTTTGATACGCCCATAAGGAATCGTCTAATTTAATAGACCAATCCTTACGGGGATGTATTAACCATTTTTCGAAGAATATTTTTCATCTGTTGGATACCTCAACTTGGCCACTAGTTTAAGGATGATAAGGTGTTGCAACCTTATGCCTCACACTATATTTCTTGAGGAGGGTTCGAAAAGATTTTTCAATAAAGTGTGACCCTCCATAACTGATTATGCATCGCGGGACCCCAAACCTTGGAAATATGATCTTTTTAAAAAGCTTTGTAACAGTCTTAGCATCCGAATGAGGTGAAGCGATGGCTTTTATCCATTTAGACGCATAGTCAACTGCTACTAAAATGAATTTATTTCTAAAAGATGCTGGAAATGGTCCAATGAAGTCTACACTCCAAACATCAAAAAGTTCAACTTCAAAAATGTTATTAACAGTATTTCATGTCTTTTAGGAATGTTACCTGACCTTTAACATGAGTCGCATGTGAGGAGATACTTACGAACGTCATTAAAAATATGTGGCCAGTAGAAACCCGCTTGCAAAACCTTTGAAGCTGTTTTGGAGGTGCTCATATGGCCTCCACAGGATAAAGAATGGCAATGGTCCAAGATTTATCGCACTTCCTCTTCTGGTACACATCTCCTTATGATACCATTGACACACTGTTTGAAAAAGAGAGGCTCATCCTAATAATAGTGCCTGACATATGCAAAAAACTTTTTTTTCTACTGAAAACCAAGGTCAGGAGGTACAATGCCACATGTACGAAAATTAACAAAATCCGCATACCAAGGCACTTGTTGGACACTAAGACTCAGTAGTTGTTCATCCAGAAAAGACTCATTGATGGGAGCAACATCACCCATCTCATCTTTTTTGGATGATAACCTAGATAAATGGTCAGCAACAAGGTTCTTAGTACCCTTTTTATCTTTTATCTCTAAGTCAAATTCTTGCAAGATCAAAATCCACCTAATTAGCCTAGGCTTTGCTTCTTTTTTATTTAAAAGATACTTTATGGAAGAATGGTCAGTATATACAGTAGCATGTGAGCCTACCAAGTACGATTTAAACTTATCAAAAGCGAAAACAATAGCTAATAATTCCTTTTCAGTGGTAGCATAGTTTACCCGAGCTTCATCAAGTGTACAACTAGCATAATGGATCACATGTAGCTTCTTATCCTTCCGTTTCCCAAGCACAACCCCCACTGCGTGATCACTAGCATCACACATCAACTCAAATGGGAGTTCCCAATCAGGGGGTTGTACCACAGGAACAGAAATCAAAGCTTGTTTAATCCTGTAAAAAGCCTCAAGACAAGATGAGTCAAAAATAAAAGGCACATCCTTATCAAACAGATTAGTCAGAGGCTTGATGATCTTGCTGAAGTCTTTAATGATCCGCCAGTAAAACCTCGCATGCCCAAGAAAGCTTCGAATGCCCTTCATATTGGTAGGTGGGGGAAATTTTTCAATCACTTCTACCTTGGCCTTATCCACCTCAATTCCTCTCTCAGACACTAAGTGTCCAAGAACTATGCCTTCTCTTACCATGAAATGTCATTTCTCTTAGTTTAAGACCAAGTTGGTCTCTTCATAGCATTGTAAGACTTGGCCCAAATTGGTTAAACAATTATCAAAAACTAAACCATGCATAGAAAAGTCATCCATGAAAACTTCCATCACATTTTTAATCAAATCAGAAAAGATGGCCTGCATACACCTTTGAAAAGTCACAGGTGCATTACACAGGACAAATGTCATTCTCCTATATGCATATGTCCCATAAGGGCAAGTGAAGGTAGTTTTCTTTTGATCAGATGAATGGATGGGGATTTGATGAAAACCAGAGTACCCATCCAAATAATAGAAATAAGAGTGGCTAGCAAGCCTCTCAAGCATCTGATCAATGAAAGGAAGACGGAAATGATCTTTCTTTGTAGCACTATTTAATTTTCTATAGTCAAAGCACATGCGCCACCCAGAAACTATCCTAGTGGAAATTAGTTCCTGTTTATCATTTTTCACAATAGTTATCCCTCCTTTTTAGGCACCACATGAACTGGGCTAACCCACTTGCTACTAGCAATGGGATATATGACACCAGTATCAAGCAATTTCAAGATTTCCTTCTTAACCACTTCTTGTATTTTTGGATTTAGTCTCCTAAGTGGTTCTACTGTGGGCCTACTCTCATCCTCTACAATTATCTTATGCATGCAAAAGGAAGGGCTAATCCCCTTTATATCATCCATTGTATAACCAATTACCTTCCTATATAACCTAAGTTGTTTCAAAAGCTTCTCAGTTTCACATGGATTCAAGTCAGCATTTACAATGATAGGATACGTAAAGTTGGGTCCAAGAAATTCATACCTTAGTGAAGCCGGTAAAGGTTTCAATTCAACAGTTGAGCTTACCACTTTCTCACACATGACTTCAGTATCATGTTTAAGTAGGGTATTTTCTTCCAAACAATCTGATGTTCTGCAGGCTCAATTAATAAAGCAGATTCAAGTGGATCCTTAGGAAGAGTTTCTTCCTTCACCACTTGGGTAATAAAATCCACTTAGCAAACATCATCAAAAGGTTTCTTTAAAGCATCTTTCAAACTAAAATCTATCTTTTGGTCTCCAACAGTCAGAGACAATTTTCCATTTTTAACATCTATTACCGCGCCTGCGGTTGCCAAAAATGGCCTGCCTAGAATAATGGGGATCATAGAATCCTTATCCATTTCCAAAATAACAAAGTCGACACGAATGAAAAATTTACCTACTTTAATAGGTACATATTCTAAAATACCTATAGGATATTTAACATACCTATCTACTAATTGCAATGACATCCTAGTAGGTTTCAGTTCACCCAATCCCAATTTCTCAACAATAGGCAATGACATTAGACTAACGCTAGCTCCTAAGTCACATAGTGCTCTATCAATGGCCATGTCACCAATCACACAAGGGATAGAGAAACTACCTGGATCTTAAAGCTTGGGTGGTAGCTTCCTTTGGATCAAAGCACTGCATTCCTCAGTGAGTGCACTGTACCATCCTCCTCTAATTTCCTTTTATTGGATAAGATGTCCTTCAAGAACTTTGCATATGTCGGCATTGCTGCAAGGCATTTGTAAAAGGAATATTAACATAAAGCTTCTTAAGAACTTCAAGAAACTTAACAAATTGTTTATCAAGCTTGACCTTAGCCAAGCGCTGAGGATATAGAACTGGAGGCTGATATGGCTTCACCTCCTCCTTCTTTTCACTATATTTTTCTTCTTCAATTTTAAGATGAGAGTGAGACTCTTTCCTCTTCTTCTTTTTCTTGGCCCCCTCTTCAGTCATGCCAACCGAACTATCATACTGTGTACCAGTCCTAAGAGTGATAGCCATGGTATGATTGGATGGTCCTATTTCCAGCTTTCCAGGAAAAGTTCCTGGCATTCTTTTGGAGGATAATGCCTGCTGAGCAATCTGGTTCTCCAACATTTTATTATGGGTGGCAAGAGTGTCCACCTTGGAGGTTAGCTTCTTAATAGCATCGGAGAGCTCATCATTTTGTTTCAACTAGGTGGTCACAAAGGTCTCCATTAAGGACTCCAGCTTATATTTTTACGGAATATAGGGTCCTTATGGTTGTCGAAAATTACTCTGATTGCCTTGATAAGGAGGTGGTTGGTTTTGGAAACTAGGTGGTCTTTATGGCTGTCGGAAATTATTGCCGTAATTTCCACCGTAGTTCCCAATAACATCCACCTGTTGCATCTCTGGCTCAGGACTTTGATTCATTCCAAGCTGGCATCCTGAAATATTATGACCTGAAACGCCACACAACTCACAAACCATGTTAGTATTACCGGCTCTTAATTTATCAAATTTATCAATTTTTACAGATAATGCTTCTACTTTAGCGGTTAATAAAGAGAGAGCATCAACAAAGTACTTACCTGGAGTTCTTGGTAAACTCCTTTTTGAACACCACTGGTATGTGTTTTGGGCAGCCTCCTCTATGAGATTATAACCTTCCTCCATGTTCTTACTCATGAAGGCACCGCCAGCTGCGACATCCAAGGTTACCTTCTGGTTCGGAGTGAGCCCATTATAGAAAATGTGCACCGTCAACCAGCATTCAATGCCATGGTGTGCATATTCCCAGAGTATTTCTTTGTACCTCTCCCAGGCATCATATAGAGTCTTATCATCTTTCTGATTAAAAGTGATGATCTGCTTCCTCAACTGGTCTATTTTGCTCCTTGGATAATATTTGTTAAGGAAGGCATGGGACAACTGCTCCCATATAGTGATTGACCCTTCCAGAAGCACATATAACCAAGTATTGGCCTTGTCCCTTAAAGAGAATAGGAAGAGCCTAAGCCGGATTGCCTTACTTGAGACCCCATTTACCTTGAGTGTGTCATAATACTCAAGGAAAATCTGAAGATGCAAGTTGGGATCCTCTAATGGCAATCCTCCAAACTGACTTTGTTGAACCATTGAGAGCAAGGATGGCTTCAACTCGCAATTATTTGCCTCGATGGTTGGCCTAGTGATGCTAGACCTTTGGCCCATCGCATTAGGCGCTGCAAAATCACGAAGGGCTCTATTGTCTGGATTATCCATTTGTGCTTGGCTTGTTGAGCTCGAAGCTGTTTGCTTGCTTTGTTCTATTTATTTCCTATGAGCTTGGATCTTTCGAAGAGTTCTTTCTATCTCAGGATCAAAAATATGCTCAAAGCTAGCAATTCTTCGCATAAAGGGGCTTGCACAAACTCACAAAAATAACAAAGAACACCCAAGTGTAATTCTGCAGAAAAAATAGAAACCAAAAACCAAAAATTATGTAGAAAAAATAAAAAAAAGTCTAGTCTAATATAAAACACCGCTTAGCCAATATTGGGAGAAACACAATCCTCGGCAACAACGCCAAAAACTTGATAGCCAACCACAAGCGCACAGGGTATCACGTAATAAAAAGTTATCATTCCCATAAGGATTGTGCCCAAGTACCGGTTTTATCAGCGATTCGATTATCTAGACCAATGGTTTAATTTCAATGGAAATTTAAATTGACTTAAAACTAAAGATGCCAAAAGAAAACACAAAGCTATTCGTGGTGAAAATCAAAGTACTTAATTGAAAACAGTCGAGATTAGGTTCTTGGGAATTAAAAGGTTCACATGTCGTTACCAAGTTTCAGTGGAATTCAATTTCCCCATTTATGAAATCTCATTTCCTAAGGCAAGTTTTCCAAATTTAATTAGTGACTTTCTCTTGAAACCTCATTAACGTACCTAATTATCGAAGAACCGCATTCAATTTGTTAATTAGATCCCTTATGCTTTATGAAAACACGATTATCCCACAAAGAGCTTTGTCTACTTTCATAACCCAAATCCCTAGGTTCAATTTCATGTGATTCAAACCATATGCCAATCTTTCAATTACCCACACCATTTATAATCATCTACACTTATTTCTAAGCCTTGTAGAAACATTAAACATACATAAAATTGAATAAGAAACATGATTCATAAATGGAAAAAAAGAACATCTCAAGTTTGGTTTACAAACATGCTACCCCCTAATCCCAAGATGGAGTTTAATTTTCCATAAGGAAGATCATTACAATACCATAAATCAGAAATTCAATCTCAAACATGAAGGAAATCTTAATTACAAAATAAGGGTTTGGAGAAGAATTAGAGTTCTCACTTTTGGTCCTAATCCAATGCCCCAAAATCTGAAGATCTGATGCCCTTCTTGTTGATTCTTGAAATCCTCTCAAAAATCTCCTCCAATAAGTTCTCAATTCTCACCCCAAAACTGTCTTGTGTCTCTATGTCTCTATTCCCAACGTTTTTACCTGTTTTGTTCTTTTAAAATTTTGCAAAAACTGAAGGTAACTACTGCAACGTGTGAAATCCACTGGTAATGGATCGCACTGTGTGACACCTAAAAATTAAAAACTGGGCAAAAACCACTGGCAGTGGGAAAATCCACGACCAGTGGGTTTCTTTGTAGGGAGTTCCACGACCAGTTGGAATTTTCATTGGCAATGGTTTTCTCTGTCTCAATTTTGTCACTTCCTCCAGTGTGTTCCACGGCTAGTGGGAATTCCCACTAACAGTGGCTTTCTCTGAACCTTGGCAAATATGCATTTTGAGGGTGTTTTTGGGTTCTGTAGTATTTTCTTTGGTACATTCTTCTTGTTAGGGAATCCTATTAGGGTCAGGTAGTGGAAACACAAAGGATTCCTAAGCAATAATTGCAAACACGTATGTCTCAAAGCATTATGCTAAATTAAAATTTTAATTAGAGTTTACCTCTTATAGACACAGAACAAGATCCTCGATCGAAGCAATTGTAGCTTCGCCCTTAGGAGTCCACACGAGCACTCCCACCAGAAAACTAACGATCCGAATGCTAGTACGGAATTTTAGTGTAATCTAATTTCTGAGCGGCAGCCTATGAGCATCTCATGCTCTATATATAGGCTTAGGTCTTGACCTGAGCTCTCATTAAACATTGAGCTCCTGACTCATTCTAAATGAGTTAGGCTCAAATAGTTTTATTTTCAGTCTAACTAAAATAAAACTATCCTCTGGTGGGCTTACTCTATGTGTGTGACCCTATAGGTAAAATATTCGGTTATATTAATAATAAACTATTTTATTATTAATATAAAATAAAAGCGGTATCTAGCAATACATCATTATGTCCGAATATTATTTATCATCGACATGACCTATAAGTGATAATTATTTTATATATCTATTCCTTTTGTCACGATATCTAATTGGGCCCAAGGCATGGTCGTCGTCATCCTTGTATGGCCCAATTCATTTTACTTGATACCAGAGTAGACATTATAGAATAAATATCTAATATTTATTCGTCCTAGCATGGCCATGCATTTCATTAGTCTCACTTCATCAAGTGGCCCATAGATATCACTCCTGTCACATAGGAGAGACAAATTCCATCTACATCACTCACATCCCTCTGCATAATTTATCTATTGCCTAATCACAATCTTTATGGTCATCTTATTATAGATAACGTTTGATTGTATTAAAATAACAAACTCCTTATGTAGGAATCGTAGTGACTTCAGGTCGAAGGACTACATACCATTATCACATTGAGAATCGTTTATGACACTCATGTAACGATCCATGCAACGTTCTCATGGTGGGTCTATCCAGTACAACATTACTCTTAATGTGTACCCGTGTAAAGACTTGATATCATATATCCATGATTTGTGAGATCAAATCATCAGTACATTCACACACTAATCTTAATGTATTTACATGTCCCCATGTAAATACTTGATTAGGGATGTTTTAGGAATAATTCTCATATGACCTATTATTTCAGGATAAATAGCATTTGTCTAAAATTGAAAATACTAATTTTATTAATAAGTTAAAATTGATACATTAATAGCTCGTAGTACATACACCAACAATCTCCCACTTGCACTAGAGCCAATCAGACATTTGCCTAATGCCTAATGATCTAGTGTGTCCCTCATGCTTTTGATGTGCAAGAGGTTTGGTGAGTAGGTCGGCAATGTTCTCATCAGTGTGCACTTTACATATCTTAACATCTCCTCATTCAAGTATTTCTCGGATGAGATGATAACGCCTAAGTATATGCTTGGATCGCTGATGTGATTTAGGTTCCTTAGCTTGTGCAATTGCTCCACTATTGTCACAGTAGAGACTTATAGGGTCCACAATGCTAGGAACTACCTCAAGTTCTGTTATGAACTTCTTGATCCATACTACCTCTTTTGCAGCATTTGAGGCAGCAATATACTCAGATTCTGTAGTAGAATCAGCAACTGTCTCTTGCTTTGAACTTTTCCAGCTTACAGCGCCACCATTTAAACAAAACACATACCCTGATTGTGATCTTGAGTCATCCTTATCAGTTTGGAAGCTAGCATCAGTGTAACCCTTTATAATAAGCACTTCTTCCCCTCCATATATCAAGAATGAATCTTTAGTTTTTCTCAAGTACTTTAGGATATTCTTGACAGCAGTCCAGTGACTTTCACCGGGATCAGACTGGTATCTGCTCGTCATGCTTAAAGCATACGAGACATCTGGTCGGGTACATATCATGGCATACATGATTGATCCAATAGCAGATGCATATGGAATCTTATTCATCCGTTCTCTCTCTTCTTTAGTGGAAGGAGATTGAGCCTTTGATAGGCTTATGCCATGAGCCATAGGCAAAGTTCGTTTTTTGGAATCTTGCATGTTAAACCTTTTTAACACTTTGTCTATGTATGTATTCTGACTTAGGCCGAGAAGTTTTCTTGATCTATCTCTATAGATCTTAATTCCCAACACATAGGTTGCTTCACCTAAGTCGTTCATAGAAAAACAGCTTCCCAACCAAGTCTTCACAGACTGAAGGGTAGGAATGTCATTTCCAATGAGTAGTATGTCATCAACATACAGGACCAGAAAAACAATTATGCAGTCACTAACCTTCTTGTAGACACAAGGTTCATCCTCATTTTTAGTAAAGCCAAATTGTTTAACGGCTTCATCAAAACGAAGATTCCAGCTTCTGGAAGCTTGCTTAAGTCCATATATGGAACGTTGTAGTTTGCACACCTTCCTGGATGCTTCAGGCTTAACAAAGCCTTCGGGTTGTGTCATGTACACTTCCTCAAGAAGATTTCCATTAAGGAAAGCAGTCTTGACATCCATTTGCCATATCTCATAATCATGGTATGTAGCAATAGCAAGCAGAATCCGAACAGACTTTAGCATAGCGACTGGAGAAAAGGTTTCATCATAGTCTATACCATGAATTTGCTTGAAACCTTTCGCTACCAATCTTGCCTTATAGGTACTTATATTTCCATCCATGTCAGTTTTCTTTTTGAAAACCCACTTGCATCCTATAGGTTGTACCCCTTCGGGTGCATCAACCAAAGACCAAACTTGATTAGTGTACATGGAGTCCATTTTAGATTCCATGGCTTCAAGCCATTTCTCAGATTCTGGACTTGCAATGGCCTCTTTATAAGATGTTGGCTCATTTTGATCCATTAGCAACACATCTCCTTCCTGAGTTACAAGAAATCCATATCTTTCAGGTTGTTGACGTATTCTACCTGATCTACGCAAGTCTTGTTCTACTGGAGTTGGAGTTATCATAACATTTTGTGGTTCCGGCTCCATTTCCACCATTGGCTCTTCAATGCCTTGTAGGTCTTGAACTTCTTCAAGTTCTACTTTCCTCCCACTGATTCTTTTAGAGATGAATTCCCTTTCTAAGAATACAGCATTTCGAGCGACAAACACTTTGCCCTCGGTAGGATTATAGAAGTAATAACCCTTAGTTTCCTTTGGGTATCCCACAAAAAGACATTTATCTGATTTGGGTCTAAGTTTGTCAGAAATCTGACACTTCACATAAGCTTCATATCCCCAAATCTTAAGAAAAGACATACTAGGCCGTTTCCCAGTCCATATCTCATATGGTGTCTTTATGACAGCCTTAGATGGAACACGGTTAAGTGTGAAAGCTGCTGTCATCAAAGCATGTCCCCAGAAGGAGTTAGGGAGGTCAGTTTGACTCATCATTGTTCGAACCATGTCTAACAAGGTTCTATTTCTCCGCTCAGAAACACCATTCCATTGTGGTGTTCCAGGAGGAGTGAGTTGAGAGACAATCCCACATTCTTTAAGATATTCATCAAACTCCAGGCTTAAGTATTCGCCACCTCGATCAGATCGAAGTACTTTAATTTTCTTGCCAAGTTAGTTCTCTACTTCATGTTTGAATTCTTTAAACTTTTCAAAGGATTCTGATTTATGCTTCATTAGAAACACAAATCCATATCTATTGAAATCATCAGTAAAAGTGATAAAGTAGCTAAAACCTCCCCTAGCCATTGTCCCTATTGGCCCACATATATCACTATGTATCAAGCTTAGAAGATCACTCACCCTTTCACCCATTCCAGTAAATGGGGTCTTAGTCATCTTCCCTAATAAACAAGACTCGCATGTATCTATTGATTCAAAATCAAAAGAGTCTAAATATCCATCTTTATGGAGTTTAGAAATACGTTTCTCATTTATATGTCCTAGGCGACAATGCCAAAGATAAGTTGGGTTTAAATCATTTGGTTTAACCCTTTTAGTATTAACGTTATAGATAGGGGTTTCGTGATCAAGAACATAAAGTCCATTACTCAAATTTGCATAGCAATAAAACATGTCATTCAAATAAACAGAACAACTATTGTTCTTTATTATAAAGGAAAACCCTTTCCTATCTAGACAAGAAACAGAAATAATGTTTCTTCTTATTGCCGGAACATAAAAACAATTTTCTAGTTCAAGAACAAGCCCTGAGGGCAAGGATAAAAAATAAGTCCCTACAGCTAATGCAGCAACTCTTGCTCCATTCCAACACGTAGGTCCACCTCGCCCTTCATCAACTGCCTACTCCTTTTTAGATCGTGTACATTAAGACAAATGTGAGATCCACATCCAGTATCTAATACCCATGATGTTGAAGTTGACAAGTTAATTTCTATAACAAAAATACCTGAAGTGGAAGTCTCACTTCCCTTCTTCTTAAGCTCTTCCAGGTACTTTGGACAGTTTCTCTTCCAGTGTCCCTTCTGTCGACAATGGTGACAATTTCCTTCCTTAGCCACCCCACCCACAGGTTTTAAGACTGATGTACTTGGCTTATCCTTGCCTTTCTAAATTGTCTTGCCTTTTCCCATAACAGCCTTTCCTTTGCCTTTATACATGCCCTTTCCTTTACCTTTGCCAGAATTGACCATCAGTATGGCCTTGCCCTTTCCTTTAGAAATATTGGGCTCGGCAGTCCTCAACATATTGAGTAGCTCTGGCAATGTTTTATCCAATGCATTCATGTTATAATTCATGATGACTGGCTTAAAACTGTCAGGTAATGACTTCAAAATAAGATCAGTAGCTAACTTTTAAGGGAAGGGGAATCCTAGCCTAGCTAGATTCTCCAGGTACCCAATCATTTTGAGCACATGAGGTCCTACAGAACCTTCCTCTTCAAGTCTGCAGCTAAATAGGGCTGAAGAAACTTCATATCTTTCTTGGTCAGCTTGACCTTGATACAGTTTCCTTAGGTTTTCGATCATATTGAAAGCCTCCATATGCTCATGTTGCTTCTGAAGCTCAGGAGACATGGTTGCCAGCATAAGGCATTGGACATCTAAAGCGTCATCCTGATGCTTCTTGTAAGCATCCTTGTCAGCTTTAGAGGCATTGTTCGTGGGTGGTTCCGGAATTGGATTTTCCAGGACATACTGTTTTTTCTCTTGTTTGAGGACAATCCTCAAATTCCTATACCAGTCTAGAAAGTTGGGTCCAGACAATTTTTCTTTGTCTAGGATCGATCGTAATGAAAGGTTTGAAGGCGTGTTTGATGTCATGGTTATCTAAAACAGAAAGATATGTAGTAAGTATCAATTAAAAAAAACATATTTAATTTTTGGTCTTAAAATTAAACACGTCTCCCACTATTTTGATTCAAAATAAAATTACCCTCCATGAATCAAAAAATCCCGTTGGAAGATTTTCTAGTGGGCAAAGATCCATATTTGGCCTAATGTTAAGTCAGCTTTGGCTGATCACTTAACATTTGGTTATTTAGGTAGGAAACTCCTTTCCAATTGTATCTTATACAACTCTTAGACATTGGGTTAGGTAACCATTATCGATCATTCATCTTATGAAAGTTTAGCCCAATGTATACGCCTCTAAGTTTATTCAATCCAATTGATAACTTAGTAAGTTAGAACCCAATAAAACATTTTGGATATTACAATTATCCCATCGCGTCTTACTAATATAAATGATAGTACCCTGCTTTGGCAGACCCACTATTCATTGACATTAGTATTGACGAGTGTACTTATTGGAAGGCGTTTGTAACTTATTATTTTGAGGGATTTTAATTTATTTTAAATTACCGTCTTTGTTAAACGCTTTAACGTAATAAAATTATCCCCAAAGCATGCAAACGAAATTGTGAGATGGTTATGGTCTTCCTAGAAGAATAAATAAATAAATAAATAAACCTAAAGGAACTATATGCCAAGGCTTCATGAAGTCCTACTTCTTGAACCCACCATCCTCTTGGAGTCACCACTCCTTGGTTCCTTTCAAAGACAAAAGCGCTTAGAGTCACCACTCTAGTTTTTTTCTAGGTCTCTACTTTGTTGCCTCGATCAAGATTACAAGATTTTTAAAGAAACTCGCTTTACATACGAGTGAAGGGTTGAGAAAAGAAATACAACAGAATGAAGAGAGGCACAACACACAGACTGTATTTAAATAAAATAACTAAGACCATAACCATTCACCATGCAACGTGTTAATTAATTAATTATAACCCATTTGAAAGCATTTAAAAAAAAATTAATTTTTAAATGGGCCATTAAACACGTGGGTCGGTAATAAGGCACTACGCAGAGAATGTACGGGGGTCCCGCTACCCGGTTAGTGGGCGGGGGTCAAGGGGGGCCGCCCCTTGCGGGGTGCGGGGCAGCGCCCCGACCTGAAAATTTAGTACTGTAGTCAGGTTGGTTCCCAGGAAAGAGAGGTGGGTCCGGTGTGACCGCTTAAGTACCAAGTCTTTCCTAGCCAGAACGTCCCACTGACCATTAACAGCTCTAAAATTTTTACTAGGGTTTCAACCACTTTGAAACCCTAATTCCTTATTGCGAACACTTCACAACGCAGCCGTCAAGGTACATGTAGGCAGCGCCGTCTAGGGTTTCAAAACCTAGAATTCAAATTGCACCTTTCTTATGACGGCTGCATAGGTTTCAACGTTTGAACCCTAGGTTAAGGAACGGCCAAGGTTTACCACTTAAACCTTATCACTTGACGCCCCACAACACGAAATTTTCATGCTCGGAGATGAACACATTATCAAAACACAGTTTGTATGACAACAGAGAATATTAACGAATTCAACACATGTATCACATACGAAAATTAAAAACGCAAATATCATACAAGCCTCTAAAATAACATAAACGCATACTTCAAATGAGAAAGCCTATAAACAGTATCTCATACAATTTACAGAAAACATATGAGCATACGAATCATGATATTATATCATACATAACATGCTTGAATGTTTTTCAAAACAAGTTTTGGAAACAATTTCGCAAAACAAAACATAAAGCTTATAACAAGAAAACGATTTCATAAATCGAAAATTTTTTTAAAAGCTTTTGCAGAATGAAAAACATGCCATCATGAAACATAAACAAATGCCCAAAAACATAGCTTTGCAACCAGGCACTGATACCACTGTTAGGGAATCCTATTAGGGTCAGGCAACGGAAACACAAAGGATTCCCAAGAAAGAATTGCAAACACGTATGTCTCAAAGCATTATGCTAAATTAAAATTTTAATTAGAGTTTACCTCTTGTAGACGCAGAACAAGATCCTCGATCGAAGCAATTGTAGCTTCGCCCTTAGGAGTCCACACGAGCACTCCAACCAAAAAACTAATGATCCGAATGCTAGTACGGAATTTTAGTGTAATCTAATTTCTGAGCGGCAGCCTATAAGCATCTCATGCTCTATATATAGGCTTAGGTCTTGACCTGAGCTCTCATTAAACATTGGGCTCCTGACTCATTCTAAATGAGTTAGGCCCAAATAGTTTTATTTTCAGTCTAACTAAAATAAAACTATCCTTTGGTGGGCTTACTCTATGTGTGTGACCCTATAGGTAAAATATTCGGTTATATTAATAATAAACTATTTTATTATTAATATAAAATAAGAGCGGTATCTAGCAATACATCATTATGTCCGAATATTATTTATCATCGACATGACCTATAAGTGATAATTATTTTATATATCTATTCCTTTTGGCACGATATCTAATTGGGCCCAAGGCATGGTCGTTGTCATCCTTGTATGGCCCAATTCATTTTACTTGATACCAGAGTAGACATTATAGAATAAATATCTAATATTTATTCGTCCTAGCATGGCCATGCATTTCATTAGTCTCACTTCATCAAGTGGCCCATAGAGATCACTCCTGTCACATAGGAGAGACAAATTCCATCTACATCACTCACATCCCTCTGCATAATTCATCTATTGCCTAATCATAATCTTTATGGTCATCTTATTATAGATAACGTTTGATTGTATTAAAACAATAAACTCCTTATGTAGGAATCGTAGTGACTTCAGGTCGAAGGACTACATACCATTATCACATTGAGAACCGTTTATGACACTTATGTAACGATCCATGCAACGTTCTCATGGTGGGTCTGTCCAGTACAACATTACTCTTAATGTGTAGCCGTGTAAAGACTTGATATCATATATCCATGATTTGTGAGATCAAATCATCAGTACATTCACACACTAATCTTAATGTATTTACATGTCCCCATGTAAATACTTGATTAGGGACGTTTTAGGAATAATTCTCATATGACCTATTATTCCAGGATAAATAGCATTTGTCTAAAACTGAAAATACTAATTTTATTAATAAGTTAAAATTGATACATTAATAGCTCGTAGTGCATACACCAACACTTCTTTTATTGTTGGGCTGGTTTCGATCTTGGGTCATCTACAAACTTAAACTCTTCCCATTTGCATCATCCCCTTCAAAATCTTCCAAATCCTTTTGCCAATAGATTTATCTCATGAAGGTTTCTGCAAAAGACAATTACCCAAGTAACATGTGTGGAAATAGAAGAAATACCATGGCAATTAGGGAAAAATGAGATGAAAATAAACTAAAACTAAAACTAAATGGACCCTAAAACTAATGCAAACTAAACACCTATCACCTTATAGTGGAGCATATAAACAACATATTTGACCTTCTATGCCTCATTACATTGAAGGCTATCAAATATCCTCTCCATGTCCTAAATCAAAGTGTAGGCTAGTTCAAGATTAAAGCCACCATGAAATTCATTTGGCTTCCTCTTCATAAAGCGATCTAAGCCCTAGTGATCTTGGGCCTGAGGCTGAGCTCGCCTCTCGAGTATATTAGTGAAATATTAAGAAGCTATCGCCATGGCATCCATGCCTTAGCGGTCTGCCATATCTTACCTTGATAATTAATGCTAAACATCAACCCATTTTCAAGGATAAGAATATGCAAGTATTCATAGTTAATTACAACATTTATCCAATGCTCAATAATTTATCACATTGCATTTTAACATTTACTAAGTTATTTATCACATATTATCGCACAATTCCTAGCATATATCAAGTATTCCTTGGCCTTAGATTTTTTAAGTCTGCTCTAATACCATAAAATTGTCACACTTTTTAATAAAATATAAGGGAAAAATTTTCAAAAATTTCACATCTGTCCTAGGATGGCCCCACATGATTCTACGGGTTTTTAATAACATGTCATAGGCTTGGGAGTTCCAAAATTGTGTAGAGAAAGTTTTTCAGCACACTGTTCCTTATGCATTGCTCAATAATTTACGTCTAATCAGGGCTACACAACTTTAATTGAGGTGAATCCAATTGGTACACCTCCATAACTCAATTCACAAAATTATGAAACTAGCCTATTTGAAATTTCAGCCTGAACACCCTGTAGTATTTTGAGCATAACTCAGGCTACAAACCTCCGATTGATGTGATTCCGACCGCAAAATAACCACGACAAAATTATATACAACTTTCATGAAGGAAATAAAAACTGAATTGGCTTTTGCTTGAGTGAAAATTAGCTCACTTGAGCGAGATTTTCACTTAGCCTCTCGCTTGAGTGAAAATTTGACAAAAATTAACCATTTGACTCTCGCTTGAGCGAGATTATCCTTGTTTGAGTGAGACTTGCCCAGAAAATACCCCCAAATCACTCACAGACTCGGTCAAGCGAGAATTGGCTCACTTGAGCGAAAATATCAACATGTTAACCTCCAAATCAACTTCTTCACATCATATCTCGCTCGTTTAGCATCTCAATGACACCAAATTTTAACTCAATCTAATTCTCATTATTTATGACCTGTAACGACAAGCCACACTCCAAAATTCCTAAAAATGAAGAAGATATGCACACAATCGCATATAGGCCATTTTAGGACATTTTAAGGGACTTGACCCATCAAATCCCATCCAATATGCTCCATTCCAATTCCAGCATATTCTAAATACCAATTATTAGCTATTAAACGTATTTGGAGGTTCCAAAACCTCACAAATATAATTTTGACATGTTCAGTTCCTAATTATGCATAATTCTCAACATTTCTCATATTAAAGCATTAAAAGTTCAATGCTATAATATATATGACTTCAACACTCATCAATCATAGTAATTTGGGCTCAATGCCAATAAACATAAGACCTGCCGATATCAAAATCATTCATAGTTCACCATTAGAAATAATTCCTAGGCATGATGCATATCAATATAATCCTCATAGAGCCAACATCTTGATGAGGAAATGGCTAAGGAAGATCCCATCATAACCCTAGACAAGGGTTTAGAGGCATTCAAAGGTCCATTAACAAGGGTAAGGACTAGAAGAGCTAAGGACATCACCTAGAAAATCTTAGCTACTTTTCTAACCACTTTGCATGGGCCTAAGCCCAAGGAGGAACACTTAAAAACCTATATTTTGACTGTGTGTGATATTTTAGAGAAATAGGTTTTTAAGTGTAAAATAGGATTTTATACATTCTAGGGTTAGAATTTGGACCTTACATGGTCAATGAGCCACTTTTGGGCCTTGTACTTCATTTTGGGCCTTGTATTTGGCCATTTCCCTTACTTTTAGCTATTTGTGCCTAGGAGCTTGTTGGAAGCCCATTTAGCAAGGCATACCCAAAACTTCCCTGGCCTATATAAGGCTTTCTTTCACTTATATTAGATACCTTAGATTTTGAATGAAAAGCATTTTTATGAGAAAGTGTGTGTAAACTTTCTCCTTTAGGCTAGAGTGATTTTAGCCATCTACAAGTCTTATCTATAGGTTTTCATCCCTTAGAGGGGCAAGTAGGACTTATCCTTCCTTACCAAGGTGGCATCCTAAACCATTTCCAATCCATAATTTCTTTCCTTCTTCATCCAACTTTCCATCCTTTCACCTTTTATCTCATCCCTTTCTTTTTAGTTTGTAGTTTCGGTTTCCTTCTCCATTCCATAACTTTCAAATCCATTCCACTCCAAGAAGGCAAATTCATCCCAAAATCTTGAAGAAAGGAAAGCTTGCTAGATCCAATCTTCCTTACGTTGAAGCTAAGGTTACATCACATCTTCATCATAACTCTTCATTAAATCAAAACTCAATATATATATATACATACACACACAAGTATCAAAACAACTATAAACCTCCAATGAGGTTACCAGATACCTAGATCTACTATAAACATGCATTTATAATATACCAAAATTAGCTGGCTAAGGCTGCTATATCAAAAACTATACAAGTTCAAATGGACAAAAGAATCCACACTAGGATTCATCCACCGCTAGCTTCTCAAGTTGTCAATAATCATCCTTGTGGTCTAAATTCACTACAAGATAAAAATTACTGCAGGGGTGAGCATATATATATATATATTAAATGATAAATATAGAACCAGATTCAACATTCCATATCACATGCAATTAATCTAGTTCATCATATCAATATTGCCATTGAATCTATGATATAAACACACATTATATCATCACAACCTTATCATACATTATCAAATATCCTCATTAGCTATCTCATAGCTTCTCATGATTATAATGGCTACCCCGTAACATTCAGTGCAAGTCAATAGTTGTCCCACAACATATCCACATCACAACGGCTGCCTCGAAGCTATAATGCAATGAATATGGATCTATTTCCAATGATGGGATATCAAAATACAAGTATATATCTTAGCTCCCAACTAATTCGGCCATTTTACAAGTACCAAATCGCTTGCCCATTCTTGCAACACAGTCACTCCTAGTGACAACGGTAGTGTTAAGTCGTACTCAAAGGTTGCCTTTAGTCCCACTTAAGGACTTCCGTGGAGTCCAAAGAAAACATCACAGGGTTTGAGACCTCCCATCTGGGTCACCATTACAGGCCCCCTGTAATCCTGTAAGCTCTCATATATAAATGCACATCAATCATATTTTATTTGTATCATCAATTAATCTACTCTAGCTAGTCAACAATATCATACATGATATATCATAAATTTCTCAATTCCCTAAAGCATAACAAATAAACCAATCCATTCATCATCATCAATACCTCATAATTACCAAAGGCATATAAGAATGAATTCACACCTAATCATCATCACATCATATCATCACGTATCTCATACAAGATCAATACAATAAGGGATAATCACACAATTCACACATGCCATTAGCATATAATCAAGCATATCAATATAATCACACATCTAACTATCCCTTACTTTGTTCTTAACTTATACGTTTAAGATATATAATACTCCCCTACCTAGAATTGGCGATTACCGAACTCAATCACGCTTGCTGAATATCCCAAATTTCATTTCGACTACTAATTCCTAACATCAACAATTCCTAAAATTAATAATAATTATTCTTAATACTCGATAGGCTATAAGTCACATATATTGGAGCTAGAATCATCCATACGTAACAATTTTGGTAGGTTTTGACTTACCAAACAATATTGATATAATTCTGACGCTAAACCCCGAAGCTCCAAAGCCACTACACACAATCAACGGTTTTGAACTAACACCTAGCGATGGGAACAACGAAATTAAAGCTTAATTTTCACAATACAAAACTAACGGAGCCATGGGTTATTTCGAACTTATCGAAAAATGGCGAAACCCAAATCCTACACCACAAAGCTGCCCAGGCATTCAAATGGGTTCCAAACAACTACGAATACACAAAACCGAAGAAGTTTAGAAATGGAATGGGAGAGACAACTAAAAACAAAAGTAAATTCCAAAGCTTACCTTAGCAATTAACAAATTAAGGCTTCCCCTTAGCTTTCATGGTTGTCGTGAAAGAGAAAGGTGAAGGTAAAATCAAGTCCTTGCCTTAATTTGAGAAGAATTTAGGAAGAAAAAGATGGGAATGTGTGGAGGTAAGCAAGGGAGAAGAAAAACTAAGGCACCACTATTTCCTTTCTTTACATGTACAAAAGATTAAGAGAAAGTAGGGAAAGTGAAAATTAAAATTGGTTTAACATCTCATTAAGGGCAACATGGTCTTTCTGAAACTTACCCAGATTAATTCCAAAATTAACCTAACCGCCTCAAATTAATAAAACATGCTCCATTTAATTATTTGGTCACCAAAATTAACCAATAATTAAATTTGGGAGTTATAATTCTCACATTAAATAACTTTTCAAAAATTATATATATATATATAAATATATATATATATATAAGAAAATGTTAACCAACGCCCTAAGGGCTTTAATTGAGGAAGTAAAGATATTTTTTTATTTAAAAGCATCATTAAAAATAAATTCACCTATCCTAATTTCTAAAAAGCCCTCGTACACTTTTCAATAAAAACTTTTACTTTTACTTTCTTAAATAATATTCTTAGAGCACTTATTAGTAGGACCCATATATAATACTATTAATATTTATACACTAGATTATGCTTGTTACAATGTTCTTCCTTTTCTTCCTTTTCATTGAACTGTAATATGTCATGTGATATTCTTTTATTTTTATTATCTCTCTTTAATAAAATTAAAAAATAACAAATTCTCTTAATAACATGGGTAAGCAACATTTAATATAAGTACTAAAAAAGTCAAATATCATTTTATGACTTTTTTATTTACTCTTAAAATTCATTTATCTTAAATTTTCAAACGTGAAAAAAAAGTCGAGTAGTCTCTGTCATTTTTTATATTAATTTTCTTTTTCTTTCTTTACTAATTTATTTATATTTTTACAAAAATATAACATATTTAACCTGAATATTATTCGACTATAATTCTTCTTCTTCCTTTTATCTATTTTGTACCCCCTCTATTTTTTTATATGTTCATAATCAATCATATAATTATTTTTATTTTATTATATAACTATAGTATAATTTTAAGGAAAGACAAAAAAAATATTCATCACCAATATTAAACCCATCCCTGTTTAGAGTTTTATCAATATCTTATCTTTTGATTTATTCATATTCGTTTAATCAAAATTTGGTAATTATTTTAACATATATAATACTAACACCATATCAAAAATTGAAATAGCTGTTGTTCCCCCGGATCGGAGAGGATCCCACCGAATCCCTTTATTCTTGGAGAATACAATTGATATCATGAATCCCTTTCCACTCTCCTCTTTTTATCATTGTATAAATATAATTGTAAGGATCTTTGATATTCAAGTGACATTTTGAGCAATAAAACCTAATTCTCTTGGGTTTTTGTAACTTACGTATGTGTTTGAATATGACTACAGGTTCAAGGATTTTGATAATGACAAAGGACTCTTGAAGAAATTCTTGCAAAAACAAAGACTTAGAATCAGACCCAGAAAAACTGCGCAGCTAATCGATTAGGGAGTCCAAGCTAATCGATTAGGCAGATTCTGTTTTGAATTAAATGCATCAGGAACATAAGCTAATCGATTAGATAGAGTATGATAATCGATTACCAAGCTACTGGAATGACACTAATCGATTACCCAAATAACATAATCGATTACCAACATCAAAAATTGAATTAAATGCATCAGGTACATATGATAATCGATTACAGGACTTCAGCCAATCGATTACCAAGCTACTGGAACATCACTAATCGATTACCCAAGTATCATAATCGATTACCAGATCAAGAAATGAATTAAATGCATCAGGTGCTATAGCTAATCAATTACTGGGGAAGCTATAATCGATTACCTGGTCTCTGACTTAAAGCTAATCGATTAGGTAGTGAATGCTAATCGATTACAGCACGAACTGAACTGAAAATTTTAAAATGTAATCGATTATAGCTCGAGGCGCAATCGATTACGATAGTGGGAAAACACATTTTAGTGGGAAGACAGCTCATTTCTTTACTATTTCTCAGATGCCCACTACATGCAACGACTAGGAACTTCTGCAGCTCATCCATGGCTCTATAAATGCAAGGAAAACACAAGCACAAGACACACAACAAGAAGCAATCATTCCTTACCTTTATTTATGCTTAGTGAGTTTATTCTTATGTATACTCTGAAATTTCAAGCCTAGAACTTGTATATCCTCTCATCTTGAGAGTTAGAATTTGTGTGAGCTTTCACTTGTACATCTACTCTATTGAGAGAGTTATTTGCTTGTAAACACTACACAAAACACAAAGGTTTTCACTCTAGGTTGAGTGGTCATAAAGGTTGGGGTTGAACCTTTGGGTATTGAGAGTTTGAGAGATTGGGTGGGTTGCCCTTGTGCTAGCGAGGATTGAGTTCTTGAGTGTGGGACACTAGGAAGCTGCAATTGCTCATAGCTTGTAATCTCTAAACTTCAATAATGGAAATCCTTCAAGTGGGTTGCTTGAAGGTGAGACGTACACCGGGGTTTGTGGAACTCATTAAATTGGTTTGCAAGCTCTTCTCCCTTACTCTTTTACATTTATATACTACACTTAATTGATTTGGATTGATTGATTGTGATTTGGATACTTGAGTTTGCTTGATTTAGTTAACCTTGAACATTGCATACCAAGTGTTTGATAAATTATCTCAGCTATATCTATCTCTTGTTTTGCATTGTCTTTTACATTATACTTGACTTCACTTGCATAATTTCTAAACTTGTGGTAAAAGAACTAAGTTCAAAGGCATTCCAAGCAAAGTTTTAAAAACTCAATTCACCCCCCCTCTTGAGTATTGAGGCCACTTGAATAACAAGTGGTATCAGAGCTTGACTCTTGGTAGATCAAGCTTAACAGCTTCAAGAGATAAAGATGGCCTCAAGTTCTCTAAACCTTTTTCCCGAGGGTGGCGCCATAAATAGACCTCCCGCTTTCAATAGGGAAGGCTATGCTTTTTGGAAGGAAAGAATTAAAATCTTCATTCAATCTATTGATTTAAGAATTTGGAATGCAATTGAAAATGGTCCTTACACGCCAATACATACTGTTGATAATAAAAATGTTGAAAAACCTATGGACGAATGGACTAGTGATGAAGAGAAGAAAGTGCAATACGACTATAAAGCTAAAAATCTCATCACTATAGCATTAGGCCCCGATGAATTTTTCAGAATAATGACTTGTAATTCTGCTAAGGAAATGTGGGATACCCTTCGAGTAACTCATGAAAGAACTAGCGATGTTAAGGACTCTAAGATTAGTACTTTAACCAGTCAATATGAAAGTTTTAGAATGAATTCCAGTGAAACTATTTTAGAACTTCAAAAGAGATTCACTTTGATTATTAATCATCTTATTACACTTGGTAAATCTTATACTAACAAGGAACTTATCCATAAAGTTCTAAAAAGTCTTACTAGGGAATGGTAACCTCTTGTTACGACCATTAAGCAATCTCCCAACATAAATGATATGTCTCTTGCCACTTTGTTTAGTAAACTCCAAGAACAAGAACAGGAATTGAAAGACTTAAAATAAGCGGAGGAAGAAGAAAAAGTCTCTAAGAAGAAAGGCCTAGCTCTCAAGGCCACCTCCACACATGAAGAAGAATCTTATAGTGACCTTGATGATGAGGAGGAATTTGGATTGTTTGTGAAGAGATTTGGAAAGTTCATGAAGAACAAACGATTCCAAAAGAATTTTAAACCTCAAGGTAAGAGACCTATTCCCAATGAATCATCTTCTTCACCTAATTGTTTTGAATGTGGCAAGGAAGGGCACTTCAAGGTGGATTTCCCAAATCTCAAGAAGAAAGGCAAGGAGAAAAGAGGAAGAAGAAGAGCTTACATCGCATGGGATAAAAATGATGTAAGTAGCTCCGATGATTCAGACAATGAAGAAGCAAATCTTTGTTTAATGGCCAATCACTCTGAAGAGGAAAATGAGGTAAGTCTCCATGACCTAGATAAAGAAGAATTGCTTGATGCTTTTAATGAATTGTATGATAAATTTACAAAAGTCTCTAATAGGCTTAAATTTTCTAGAAAAACAAGCGATACTCTAGAATTGCATCTTATGGAAGTTTGCAAAGAAAATGAATGTTTAAAAGAAGAGTTAGAAAATGTCCAAGCATGCTCTAAGAGTAAACCTTGTGAATTTGCTAAGAAATGCATCGATCTAGAAGAGAAGGTCCTAGACTTAAACAAGACCTTAGAGAGATTCACTAATGGTAGGGATAATTTAGATGCACTTCTTGGAAAACAACGTTGCATGTTTAATAAAATCGGATTAGGATATAATCAAGGATCACATGCTAGCAAGAAAGTAAAACATTACAAAAGTTTCTTTGTACCACCTAGTAAATCATCTACACCTTTCATGAAATGTAACTATTGTGGCTTCAAAGGATATAATGCATCTAATTGTAATGTTAGAAATCTAGGACCAAAGGTTGTGAGAAAAGTATGGGTTCCTAAAGGAACATTACCACAATCTAACATTAAAGGACCCAACATACAATGGGTACCTAGTTCTCTAAATTAATCTTGTTTTGTAGGTATGCTTCAAGGCAAGCAACACCCATTGGTATTTGGATAGTGGGTGTTCAAAACACATGACGGGAGACAAAAGCAAGTTCATATCATTTACTCCATGAAATAAGGGATTCGTTACTTATGGAGATAACACGAAGGGAAGAATACTAGGAATCGGAAATGTCGGTAAAAACTCTTCCACTTCTATAAACGATGTATTATATGTTGAAGGACTTAAACATAACTTGCTTAGTATTAGTCAATTATGTGACAAAGGCTACAAAATTATTTTTGAATCAAATAGTTGCATAATTGAAAATAAGCTAAACAAGGAAATAAAATTCGTTGGTCAAAGAGTTGATAATATTTATATGATTAATCTTGATTGCCTTGCTTCAAATGATGTGCAATGCTTCATAACTAAAGAGGATGAATCATGGCTATGGCATAGAAGAATTGCTCACATTCATATAGACTATTTGAATAAACTCATTTCAAAATATTTAGTGTTTACCAAAATTGAAGTTTGAAAATAAATTCTGTGACGCATGTCAAAAGGGAAAACAAGTAAAGGTTTCTTTTCAAGCGAAAAATGTTGTTTCAACAAATAGACCTTTACAGCTTTTACATATGGATTTATTTGGACCTTCAAAAATTAAAAGTTTTGGTGGAAATTATTATGGTCTTGTGATTGTGGATGATTATTCTAGATATACATGGACTCTGTTTCTTACTCATAAACATGAAGCATATCATGCATTTAAGAAACTTGCCAAGATCATCCAAAATGAATAAAATTTGAAAATAGCATCCATTCGAACTGATCATGGGGGAGAATTTGAAAACCAATTTTTTGAAAAGTTTTGTGAAAAATTTGGCATTGATCATAATTTTTCGGCTCCAAGAACTCCACAACAAAATGGAGTAGTTGAAAGGAAAAATCGATCTTTAGTGGAGCTCGCAAGAACTATGATAAGTGAAAGTAACATTTCAAAACATTTTTGGGCCGATGCGGTAAATACTGCGTGCCATGTTATGAACCGATGTTTGATAAGGCCTATATTAAAGAAAACCCCCTATGAACTTTATAAAGGAAGAAAACCAAATATTTCTTATTTTCACATATTTGGATGCAAATGCTTTGTTTTAAACAATGGAAAGGAAAATCTCGGCAAATTTGATGCAAAATCTGATGAAGCAATATTCTTAGGTTATTCATCTACTAGTAAAGCATATCGACTCTTTAACAAACAAACATGTACAATTGAAGAATCTATACATGTCAAATTTGATGAACTTAACCAAAATTCTCCGAGAAAGGAAATTGATGATCTTGTAGGTACCTTCCAAGAAATGAACTTGGAAGATGAAGAAGGAAATAAAGATGAAGAAGATACAACACAAAATGAAGAACCTCAACAAAAGGAATGGATCACCTTAAAGAATCACCCCTTGGACAATATCATAGGTGAAATAACAAAAGGTGTAAGTACTCGAAACGCTATTAGAAATGCATGTAATCATTCAGCCTTTGTATCACAAATAGAACCCAAATGCATTGATGAAGATATTATTGATGAACATTGGATGTTGGCCATGCAAGAAGAGTTAAATCAATTTGAAAGAAATGAAGTTTAGGAATTAGTGCCAAGACCCAATGATCACCAAATAATTGGAACAAAATGGGTGTTTAGGAATAAACTAGATGAGAATGGCATAATTACTAGGAATAAAGCTAGGCTAGTAGCTAAGGGATATAATCAAGAAGAAGGCATTGATTATGAAGAAACATATGCACCCGTAGCTAGGTTAGAAGCCATTAGACTATTATTAGCCTTTGCATGTTGTAGGGACTTTAAATTGTACCAAATGGATGTCAAAAGTGCTTTCTTGAATGGCTACATTCAAGAGGAAGTGTATGTTGATCAACCTCCAGGTTTTGAAAATTATCAATTTCCAAATTATGTTTTCAAACTAAAGAAAGCCTTGTATGGTTTAAAACAAGCTCCAAGAACTTGGTATGAAAGATTGAGCAAATTCCTTTTAGAAAACAACTTTGAAAGAGGCAAGGTTGACATAACATTATTCATAAAGCACAAAAAGAATGACATACTATTGGTGCAAGTATATGTTGATGATATAATTTTTGGTGCTACTAATGAGTCAATGTGCAAGGAGTTTGCTAAGTTAATGCAGGAAGAATTTGAGATGTCCATGATGGGGGAACTTACTTTCTTCCTTGGACTACAAATCAAGCAAACTAATGAAGGCACATTCATTAGTCAATCAAAGTACTGTAAGGAATTGCTTAAGAAATTCAACATGGACAAGGCAAATGACATTGCCACACCTATGGGCACTTCATGTTATTTGGACAAGGATGAGAAGGGTAAGGACGTTGAACTCATAAAATTTAGAGGTATGATTGGATCCTTACTTTACTTAACCGCTAGTAGACCGGATATCATGTTTGCTGTTTGTATGTGTGCAAGATATCAAGCATGTCCAAAAGAATCACACCTAAGTGCAGTGAAAAGAATAATGAAATATCTTGTTGGAACTCAAAATGTTGGTTTATGGTACCCCAAAGGGGTTGAATGCACTTTAGTAGGATATTCTGATTCAGATTTTGCAGGATGTAAACTTGATAGAAAAAGCACTAGTGGAACATGTCACTTGCTTGGTAGTTCTCTTGTTTCTTGGGATAGCAAGAAACAAGTAAGTGTTGCACTATCCACAGCTGAGGCAGAATATGTTGCAGCTGGTAGTTGTTGTGCTCAAATCCTTTGGATGAGACAACAACTTCTAGACTTTGGAGTTATGTTAGATCATGTGCCTCTTAAATGCGATAATACTAGTGCTATCAATATTTCAAAGAATCCTGTAATGCATTCAAGAACTAAACATATTGAGATTCAGCATCATTTTAGGGATCATGTATTAAAGGGTGATTGTGTGCTTGAATATGTTGAAACCTCTAAGCAATTAGCAGATATATTCACCAAACCCTTGGCTAAAGACCAATTCATTCACATTAGAAGAGAGTTAAGAATTCTTGATATAACCAATTGTGTTTGAATGATGAATGATTTTGATAAATTTCTTGATTCTGATTATGTTTCATTAAGTTAGTAATATTCTAAGGAATAACTCATTAGACTTCCAGCCCTCTAAAACAAAAACTGTAAAATCTGAGCACTTTTAAGCTAACTAATCGATTACCATTTGACATCTAATCGATTAGCAAGCTTCTGTTGTATGCATAATCGATTACCTCTTGGCCCATAATCGATTACAAAGCCTTTGTTTCAGGTCCAAAACGCTTCATCTTTCCACTAATCGATTAGAAGCCTCTCTTAATCGATTAGGACGATTCTATTTCTTCACTAATCGATTATTCAACTTCCCTAATCGATTACCCACTATACAAAATGATTCAAATTCCCCAGAAACAGTGAGCTAATTGATTACCTATGACTCATATTTCCTTTCTTCCACTAAATGATGCTGAGTTTGCTGGAGAAGAACCCGAGGATGAATGGGCATTCAATCCCATTGCCACACGTCAATCGCTATGGAAAGCTAACCGCCCAAGGAGCAACCACAAATTGGTAGGTCACCTTACCATGAACAACCGTCTTCTTCACTTTTTCTTAGTGAAAATTTTGTTTCCTCGCGGTGGGAATTATGCGTTGGTAGAAGAGGACATTGTTCACCTAATGTGGGTAATGCACAACCACAAGGAGATTAACTGGGTTCAAATGCTCAAGCTTCACATGCGCCAAGCCAAAAACCAACAAAAGCTCCCCTATGCCATCTTGCTTACCAAACTTTTCAAAGATGTAGGAGCTGATTTGGCTGGTGACTTATCTGAAAAAGTGCCTCCCAAGGTCTGCATTGGCACTCATCACCTCACCAAAATGGGCATCGTTTTTCTACACGGAGCATGGTATTCAAGGATGGAAGGCTATCATGCCAACATTCCCTTTGAAGCTCCTGCTGCTGATGAGCCAATCCCTCCTCCTCCTGAACCACAAGCTACACCGGAAGCCCCCACTGATCCATTTGTATCTCTCTACGCTCACCTTGACCGCTGCTTCGACCGTATTGAAAACTCTCTTCAAGAGTTTTCCATGACTGAGCAGCAGCATTATGAGATGATGCAACAACGCTGTGATGATCTGTCTCACCAAATTTTTGAGCTTAGATTTTTCAATCCGAATAACTAGATCCATTTTTCATGTTTTGATTAAATGTGCTTTCTGCTTTTCTTTAATTCTGCATAAGTTTTAATATTTCCTTTGATGTACTTCCCTTCGTTTGAATTGAATAAAAATTTGTCTTTCATTATATGCCTTATTTGCTTTATTATTTTTGATGATTCCAAAGGGGGAGAAGAAATATTTGTTCATATAATTGTTCATCTGTTTTGACTGCTAAAAATAGTTATGCTAAATGATTAATTATCTCTAAGCGGTTAGATTTTTTAAAGTGGTTAATAGATTCCTAAAGATAGGGGGAGATTTATTTGCTTAAGAGATAAAAGAGATAATGTAACATCCTGAGTTCAATTTGAGAATAAACCGAGACCAGGAAAATTTTTCCAAAAATCAAAGGGAATTCAAGGCAAGATGAGCAGTGGAGTGTTAAGGAGAGTAGAATCAAGATAAGAAAGAAAGGGGAAGGAATGCAAACCATTCGCAAGGCAACAACGGAAGATGCAGGACATGAGTGAACCTAACAGCGTCTACTCGCTTAGGCGAGATTCAATGTCGCTCGAGCGAGACAACCCAACACGCTTGGGTGAGGTACGCATAGCTTAAGCGGAACCCAAAAGAGACCTTCCTTACGCTCACACTCGCTGGAGCGAACACTTAGTCACTGAGGCGAGCAACTCCACTTGGATTTTCCCTCACTCGGATTTCAAAGTCTAAGTCCACTCGAGAAAACCTTTACCTTCGAACCACTCGGGTTAACCCTTACACGTATAAGTTTCTTTCATAAGTTTACCTCTCATTCCTTGACTTCATTCACTCGGGTCACAAATGTTGACCACTCGGGAAAGGATTCCCATAGCCATTCCACTCGGAACCTATAAGGACTACTCACTCGGAATATCTTTCATGGTCTTTTACCACTCGGGTGTATTCCACTTGTTTTTCACTCGGTATATAATCTTTCTCACTCAAGTTATCCTACTAAGTCAAGACCCACTCAAGGAACTCCTAGCTTCTAATAAGCTTACTATAATGGAGTTCACTTAGAGCCTTCGATCTCATTCCTCTATTGGAAAACATTCACTCGGCAGATTCTCACTCGGAAATACTTAATTATTCCCACTCGGGAAAATCTTAACAGTTATCACTCTGAAGTGTTCAGGTCAATCCCCACTCGGAATTATGCGTACATATATATCACTCAGACCTTTACACACAGCATAGAATAAACATACAGTATGATATGCATAGGAATGTATATGAATATTTACAGGCACATTGTCATACTCTCAAGCCGAGAGAGTTCAAATTCTGACATAGAAAGACAAAGACCAAAATACGAGCCGGCCAAGGCTTAACAAAACCTTATACACAATATATACATATACACACATATCCCTATAGTGCACAAGCACTTCACCCGGCATGCAACTCCTCCTTCATTCATCATTCCGAGAGACATTCACTGTAAAATATAGCCACAGTAGGGGTGAGCTTTTACATATAAAATGACAGTTAGTGACTCGGCATCAGCATCAGCACACACACTCATGTTCACTCGGGTTGCATTCAATTTAAAATTAAGCCATGCAGACTATGATATTTTCAATGACATACACTTGCATACATATTACATGAAGTTCATTTTCATTCTTACAGAAGCATGCATCAACTCATTCGTAATTCATTCGTATTACTCCGAACCATACCACTCGTGCTATCCTAATCAACATTGCATCTACATGCATGCCTGCGGATCCGACTTAGGCAATGATTTTCAGTTACAGGTTCCCTTACTGGCCTCTCATCCATTAGCCCTTCCCGCGTGGTACCGGCCTCCCATTGACGTCTCAAGACTTAACTCTAGCTTCCACGGCTACCACGAGCTCTCACAGGATCTAGCCACGGGTCTGTAGTTGGAGATCATTTCTTTGGGGGCTCCTGACCTTCCACGGGTCACCCCATTCCTATACATGCAGCTTATGTGTTTTATCAGTGAGCATCCTCAATTATCTGACACATTCCTCGTAACCATTAGAGTCATAACCGACCCAACATAGTTCCTACATTTACTCGTCAATCGTTCCAACATACACAGCAATCAAACAGTTCATGTTTATAATATCCCAAATGAAATCAACCAACAGCCACACATACATATCCTCTCGGTATTAACAATAATAGGAACATGCATCACAGGCGTTTATGTGTAAATGACTATCAGAACTCAGCACAACAACTCTAAATACATGCATATAAATGTATAACTATTAACAGGACTCTACTATCACACATATGGTATCCAAGGATTAACAATCATGCATTGCACACAGTCATCATAGACACATTTGCACACATGTAAGGCAATACGTTCATCCGGTACCATCCATAAACCATGCATTTGACATGCAAGCGCCCCCTACCTACTGAAGGGACTCAAGAAGCTCTTCTGTTTTCCAACGTTTGGTCTGATGCTCTGTTTGCCTCGTTCAGTCCCTCCTCGCATAGTTGTACTCTGCAATCGGCTCGGGGATAGGAAGCTGTTCTTCCTCCGCTTCGATGATCATCCTTCACCAACCGAAGGAGACTCTGAATCTTCTGTAGCACTGTCGTCGTGGGTTTCCAGAAACAGAGAACAAAGAACAGGGGAGAAGAAGAAGAGCGAACAAGAAGAAGAGAAGAGAGAACAAAGAGAAGAGAGGTAGCGGAGAAGAAGTCTGAAGGGAATGCTTAACAATAGTGGCCCAACAACACATATGTACATGCACGAAGAAGGAAGAGTGGGGTGGGAAAGCGTGAATCAGCAGTCCCCTCATGACACCTACCAATCACAAACAGCCAACAATTAATCACAATTGATCAGTCATGTTTTCTTAAGTTAAACTAATTAAGTTAATTATAATTAACAAGTAATCTTCCACTTGGTAATTATTATTTTAATGGCTTAATTTCACTCGGTAATTAATTCTTAAATCGGGATGTTACAGATAATGTTTAAATGCAAAATCTGATAATATTTTAGAGATAACATGCACATTCTGAAAATCTGGTTAAGAGATAAGAATTCAAATGTTTTTGCAGAGATAAAATTAAAGATAATCTTGTTGTTTAAACTAACAACCCTCAAGAGATGAACATGGTTGTCATCATCAAAAAGGGGGAGAATGTGTTTGAATATGACTACAGGTTCAAGGATTTTGATAATGACAAAGGACTCTTGAAGAAATTCTTGCATAAACAAAGACTTAGAATCAGACCCAGAAAAACTGCGCAGCTAATCGATTAGGGAGTCCAAGCTAATCGATTAGGGAGATTCTATTTTAAATTAAATGCATCAGGAACATAAGCTAATCGATTAGATGGAGTATGCTAATCGATTACCAAGCTATTAGAATGACACTAATCGATTATCCAAATGACATAATCGATTACCAACATCAAAAATTGAATTAAATGCATCAGGTACATATGATAATCGATTACAGGACTTCAGCCAATCGATTACCAAGCTACTGGAACATCACTAATCGATTACCCAAGTATCATAATCGATTACCAGATCAAGAAATGAATTAAATGCATCAGGTGCTATAGCTAATCGATTACTGGGGAAGCTATAATCGATTACCTGGTCTCTGACTTGAAGCTAATCGATTAGGTAGTGAATGCTAATCGATTACAGCACGAACTGAACTGAAAATTTTGAAATGTAATCGATTACAGCTCAAGGCGCAATCGATTACGATAGTGGGAAAACACATTATAGTGGGAAGACAGCTCATTTCTTCACTATTTCTCAGATGCCCACTACATGCAATGGCTAGGAACTTCTGCAGCTCATCCATGGCTCTATAAATGCAAGGAAAACACAAGCACAAGACACACAACAAGAAGCAATCATTCCTTACCTTCATTTGTGCTTAGTGAGTTTATTCTTGTGTATACTCTGAAATTTCAAGCCTAGAACTTGTATATCCTTTCATCTTGAGAGTTAGAATTTGTGTGAGCTTTCACTTGTACATCTACTCTATTGAGATAGTTATTTGCTTGTAAACACTACACCAAACACAAAGGTTTTCACTCTAGGTTGAGTGGTCACAAAGGTTGGGGTTGAACCTTTGGGTATTGAGAGTTTGAGAGATTGGGTGGGTTGCCCTTGTGCTAGTGAGGATTGAGTTCTTGAGTGTGGGACACTAGGAAGCTGCAATTGCTCATAGCTTGTAATCTCTAAACTTCAATAGTGGAAATCCTTCAAGTGGGTTGCTTGAAGGCGAGACGTACACCGGGGTTGGTGGAACTCGTTAAATTGGTTTGCAAGCTCTTCTCCCTTACTCTTTTACATTTATATACTGCACTTAATTGATTTGGATTGATTGATTATGATTTGGATACTTGAGTTTGCTTGATTTAGTTAACCTTGAACATTGCATACCAAGTGTTTGATAAATTGTCTCAGCTATATCTATCTCTTGTTTTGCATTGTCTTTTGCATTATACTTGACTTCACTTGCATAATTTCTAAACTTATGGTAAAAGAACTAAGTTCAAAGGCATTCCAAGCAAAGTTTTAAAAACTCAATTTACCCCCCCTCTTGAGTATTGAGGCCACTTGAATAACAACGTACTCATTGTGAATAACTGTCATGCGTATAGAATGATTCTAGTGACTAATTAGGTACACTACCTATAGCTGTTCATGGTGCTTGCAGCCAGAAAATCATTATTGGTTTCCACAAGTTCTTATAATGGATCTATTAAATATGTTTGTTTATTTGTTTCTTTTTTTATCAACAAAATAAAACTAAATTTAATTAGAGGTTCAATCAATAAATAGCCATTTACAATATCTTAGAAACTCTCTTGGTTCCCTAGGTTTCAATGTCATTTTGAGTCCAACAATGACGACTAGTTCTTTTGTCCAATTTGCTAGGCACTTGGCTGGATGATTCTATGTAAGCCATTATCTATCTCTTTTGTATTCCCATTAATAAGTTATTATTATTATTATTTTGTATAAGTAAAAAAACTAACAATATAAATTGAGAGGTAATCATGAAGTTCAACATTCAATAAAATAAAAGTATATAAATAGTAAGAGCTTTATCCATAATATCTTAAGATTTTATGATTAAATTTTTCATCTAATATGACTTACCTTAACTTATCGTAAAATTATGTATACATATGATTATAATCTCAAAATACAATACATAACACATATCATGACAACACAATTTATAATCATATAGATATATCTGGCTATTGGTTTGACTAAAAGCATACCTGAAGACAACCGATCCATAGCCATTAATTGTTATGAATTCCCAAAAGTGAACGCGTACTACTCTCAACCTGATGTCCGTGTTACTGACTCTCTGATAACAATCTAATGGGATAATGATTATTTAGGCACAAATCATATAAGAGCAGGAACCTCTCATTGGGCACATGGAATGTGCTAACCCATCACGGTCCATCCAATCAAAGAGCCCAATAGTTAAACCTATTTCAATATAAAATATATATACATATATTTATATATTATAATTAATAACATAATATAGAAATGATAATTTAATAATGCTAATTCATAAAATTAATATAATATATATTAACTAGAAAAATCTAACATTTTTTCAAGTTGGATAACATAATTAAATTATTAAATACAAAATCTATATTATCATAACAAATTATTAATTATCACCAACAAAGATAATGATCCCACAATAGCATACAATCATATCTAATAGGGATATACATTATACACCATAATAGTTTATATTTCAATCACGATATAGATAAGGGAATATGAATTTTATTTCCACAAGTTCCAAGAATCTAAAATGTGATAAAAAGATATGTCCATAAAATGACGTCAACAAAACATATCTAAAATAGACAATTAGTCTTAATAAGCAAATTACAAGATAAAACTCCCACTCATCCAAAAGATCAAAAGACCAGACTAAACCTATATGGGCTACATGATTTTAAAAGGCTCCAACAATTAAGTCTTTAGTCAGCGGATCTGCCAACATGCTTTAAGTAGTAATGTGCTCAATTCGAGTTTAAAACTCAAGTACTTTCTCTTTAACAAACAAGTAATTTACATTGAAGTGCATCGAATGAGTAGAGCTTTTATTATTTTTAGAGAGGTATGACAGCAGTATTATCGCAATAAATCACAAGTAAGCTAGAAATACTTTCAACAATGTGGAAGCTAGAAATTAAATTCTTTAGCCACATAGCTTGGCGGGTAGCCTCATAACAAACAACATACTCTGCTTCCATAGTAGAAGTAGTTGTGATTATCCGTTTGACACTCTTTCAGGATACAACACCTTCTGCCATCATAAAATGAAGCCTAAAGTAGACTTACAGTCATCAGGGCAACCTGTAAAATCAGAATTAGAATAACCTATGACCTCAAGTTGATTAGACTTTGTATAGGTCAACATATAATCCTTGGTTCCCTTTAAATATCTCAAGACCTTCTTCAGAGCTTTCCAATGACCTAAACCTGGGTTGCTCAAGTATCTGCCTAAAGCATTAACAGTGTAAGTATTATCGGGACGAGTGTAGACTTGAGCATACATCAAGCTCCAAACAGTAGAAGAATATAGAACTTTCTCCATTTCAAATAACTATCATTTTGAGGATACTAAGAATTAGAAAGTCTCTCACCTATTTAAATAGGCACAACACATGGGGAGCAAGATTACATTTATCACGATAGATCCAGATGCCCAAAACAACAAAAGCATCACCAAGGTCTTTCATATCAAAATGGCTACTTAACATGTTCTTTGTCTTATTCAAAACATCAATGCAGCTGCTAGCAAGAAGAATATCATCAACGTATAAGACAAGGATGATAAAATTGCTCCAACTCATCTTCAGGTAAATGCATTGATCTGAGGCATTTTCCTTGAAGCCAAAAGAAGTGACCACTTGGTCAAACTTCAAGTACCACTATCTAGAAGCCTGTTTCAAACCATAAATAGATTTCTTCAACCTGCAAACTGTAACATCCCAAATTTTATAAAAATGATTAAATATGAGGAATAAATATTAAATAATTATAAATGGGTTAATAAGTGTCCTAAAATATTGAAATAATTAAATTGATATTTATAAGGATTAATTATAATTTATTAAGGCTTAAAGAACTAAAATTATACCCGATTAAAATATGGGTGTCAGAACAAGTATCTCCGATTGAGATGCCGTTGGTCAAGGCTGTTACGAATATTATTGGGGATCCGAATAATTTTTAGATTAAGTATTAAGCTCGAATGAAGATCCTGTTTATTATAAAATGGAAAGCTTTTAATGAAAGGGTAAAATTTTAATTGCCAAACTCTTTTTCCCCTTCTCATTTCACGATGGATTCTCTCCCTCTCTCCTATCTACTTTACTTTTCTTCTTCTTCCCCCTTCTTTTTCACCCAAAACCGTCTATCTCCTCCTCCCCTCCATAAATCATTTTTCCACCCAAAAGCTTGGGTTTTCATGGGTCTATGAAGCATGGATGGCACATTCAAGCAAGGACTTAGTTGTCTTCTCTTCTTTGATACCCATTTTCATTTTTGGAGGAGCATGGATTTGAGGTAAAGATTTCTTGCCTCCTTGATGTTCCATTTATGGTTTTAATAAGGTTGAGTTTGAAATGGTGGTGTTAGAGATTGTGTGTATTGATAAAAATGGAAACCCTAGGTTAGAAAACCATTGGGGATTGTTATTGATGTTGATGAGGATTAGAATATAATGTTGTTAGCCTATAGATGTTTAAAATGAGGCATAAATATAGTTGGATTTGATAATAGTGAACATTTGTGAAAACCCTAGAAGATTTAAATTTAGGGCTTTTGGCAAATCTTGAGGAATTATGAATAATTGATGTTGGAAAGGTTTGTATGTGGGAATGAGTTTCTTAGAGAGTGACATTACCTATTGAGGATGAAGATTTATGAGATCAAGAGAATATGATGATTACCCTAAGTTGTTAAGTATGTTGAAGTTGTGATATTGTTATAAGGAGTTTGAACAACGAGAAGGTTAGAACGATGAATATTGAATTTTAGAGAATCTTGGCCCTACGGATTTGGGACTATATATATATATTGTGACTTAGAGGGTTAAATCGAAAGTGAATGGATAATATTTAATGTGAAAGTTGTTGTTTATGATGATGGATAATGATAGTAATGGTAAATCATTAAGGAGGAAACTCAAGAGTGAATGTTGTTATGAAATGTGTAGAAATAATGGGTGTGAGCACTAAACCATAATGGTGGTGATGGGTTAATGACATATGAAATTATTGATTTATGATGGTTTGAAAGGAGCTGAGAGGCTCATAGTGAATTTGAATGACAAATGGATGATTTATATGATGATTGGATGTATTATGGATGAAGGATATGATCTTGTGGTTATTGGGTGTGGTTAGCCCTTTTGAAACCTAGAGAATCTTGGTCTTAGGAAAGGAATTCCCGAAGCCTAACATAAGCGTATGAATTGGAGTTTAGACAAGTCTAGGACTTGATAATGAGTTTTATGAGATGATGCCTTATGATGGCTTATTAATGACATGTGTATATGTGTTTATTGATAGGATTGTGTTTCGAACAATGATGTGGAATAATCAGAGCGTTTACGTTGCGGTTCTTCTCTTGAGGTAGGAGAGGAGTTTGCATTTCAAATTTGCATGAGTAAATAATTGTTGAATTATGTATATGTAAGAACTCATGCATTACCTTGCCATGAATGTGTTAAATGTTAAATTGATGATGTGATGAATGATGACATGGCCTTTGTTGAATGTTAAGGAAATATGTATACATATATATATATATATGAGATGATAATAAGTGTTGGGTTGTCCCTTTGTTGGACATGAATTAATTGTTAATGGAAATCTATGAATAGATAAATTACTTGAGTTGTGAAGTAGTGTTTATGATAATTATGCACAATAATATGTGTGGCTGTGATGAAAATTTGTGTTAAAAACCCTCTTATGTAGTTAAATGAATTAGAATTGAAAATGGAGAGGTATGGCTTGTTGGATTAGGCATAAGGGCATGATTTCATCTATGTATAATGTTGGATTAGGCCAATTTTTACAAAAGATAGATAGTGCCATGTGATAATGAGTGAAAAACTTGAGTTTTGGGCGTGTACTAACAATCTCACTTAGGCGAGAAGAGGTCTCACTCAAGCGAGACACATGCAAAATAGAAGGGTGCGCTACTGGACGAATCTCGCTCAAGCGGGCATGGCCACGCTTAAGCGAGCAAGATGGAAAATGGTTCTGGGTGGATCTCGCTTAAGCGAATGGCGAGGCAGGTTGAATCTCGCTCAAGCGAGCGAGCCTAAAATAAGGTACTAGACAATTTTCGCCTAAACAAGCATGACTCGCTTAAGCACACACGAAGGGTCTGATGTCTCTACTCGTCAAGCGAGTGAGCATGGAAACGCTACTGGATGATTTTCACCTGCGCGAGAGGGGCTCTCTTAAGCGCCCCATGCTGATGTGCTCAAGCGAGTATAGGTCTCGCTTGAGCGAGTTGCCCATCTTTGAACTTTTGTTTTCTTTCCTTTGTTTTACTAGTGCTAAGCCCCTTCCTTTTATGAAAAGCTGAGAAAAATATAGTAGGGGCATATGATGATGACATGTTATGAAAATATGAATGTTCACCACCAATAATATGATATGATGGGTGCAAATGAAAGGATACATGATGGTGTTGTAAGATACATCCTTGAGTGATTGTGAAACAGATGAGGGGATGATTAAATGACATAATACTTGTTATAATTAATGAATTAGAAATAATATCGATGATGTGTAATAATGAACGATGTATTGATCACTTCCTTAAGTAAAGGATGATTACTATTATTGATGAATTGTAAGATGCCATACAAGTATGATCTTGTATGTGTGGTTTAAAATTATCTTGATAAGTTATTGCATTGCCACACTAGTTATGAAACAATGGTAATGATAAATGAAATGAAAATCCACTAAATGATTATATGGTGGTATTGATGAAAGATTAATGAATGTTAATGATGATTTGTGATGTTTGTGATGCCATTGTGGTTGATTGCAAGTGTTGACTTGCATGTATAATAAATGATATATTGAGATGAAAATGCCACATATAAAACTTGAAAAACAATGGCTAAAACCAACAATAATAAAATCTACTAAGATGTATATGGTGGTGTTGGTGATTATGATGATGATGTTTGATGAGTGGCATTTAGGATGCACAGTGTGAGAAATGCATTTGATTTTCATTGCATTGCATCCATGGCATATCATAGCCGCCGATGTTGGAACGTTAGGGGAGTTCCCTCGGCTGACCCAGTGGGAGGGTGGCTTAGTGCATGAGCATTCTTATTTTCGCCTGTGACTCGGTGTGTAAGTCACGAAGCCGCCCATGTATTTCTACGGGGAGCTACATGTGGCCGACCCTTGTGGAGGGTGGCTCTTGATGAGCAGGTGACCTCGGTGGTCCTTTGGATCACAACCACCATGACATGAATCATGGCCAGTCCGCAACACCTTATATTGTTGATTATGTTGTTTACTGTGGTCATGGTGAAAATGGCCAGGTGTTGCATTATGGGTGATGCGGTTTGGTACCAGTAAAAATATGGTGATTATGCATGCATTATGATATATGTGTACACATTATACTACTGCAGTAAGGGCATGGTATTTGATCATGCTTGACCCATAATTTAGTGTTTATTCTTACAGTTGGATCCGCATTTGTTGTTGTCTATTCCATTATGCACATGCATTAGCCATAAGAGTATTTGCATATAGCATGGAGATATGCCAGAATCTGATGATGATTGAGATTGTGGTATGGTGTTGATGAGATGGATAATTGAGTACCTAAAAGACCACATAAAATTAATAAATAATATGAATACACGAAGTGATATTAAATATGATAATATATGTATGATGGCCCAACGTGATGAAGGGCATGTTTATGTATGATTGATGATGATGATTGTTGGCCCACTGTGGCTTTGAGACAAGATATGAATGGTTGATGATGATGATGTTGGCCCATAGTGGCATAGATAAGAGATGGGTATATGTGATTACTTTGCTATGAATTGATGGATGAATACATGATATGTATATTGTCGAAATGAATAGATTATGATGATTATTGATGATTTTAGCAAAGCATACATGATGTTAATATGCATATGCACATAATTTCAATTGTATTCATATCGTCATTTGAAATGTATAACCCACTCTCCCATGTGGTCTAATTTTTAGTATTGATGCAGGATTATCATGGGATGAGGATGTTTGTAAAGTAAAGTTTTTAGGAAGGTAAATAGTGGTAACTGTTAGTCCTTAAATTTACAATAAAATCTTTAATAAAAATTTTGTAAAAAGAATAAGAATTTGGTGATTTTGTTAGAAATTTAGGTTTTAAATTCAATAAATGGATGTTGTTGGAAATAATCTGCCCTTGATCAATTTTCTCTAGTTTTGTAGTAAAAATGTGAAGAATTTAAAGAGAAAAATTGAAGAACTGGAGAGTTGACGCGTAGCATCAACACCATGCGTAGTGTGAGGACTTCTGATGCTGACGCTATGCGTCACACCCACGCATAGCGTCAGGAGCTACGTGGACACCACTGACAGGTGGTCAAGCACTCAGCCAATGACCCCTCCACTACCCACAAGTATCCAAGCCGAATTGGGGGACAAGGCATATCTGTCTGGGCATGATTAATTAAAATAATTATACAATAATGGCCACTTCGAGCTGATTAATGGAGGCTGAGTCAGGGACCGGATGCGTAGCGTCAGGCTGGCACGTAGCGTCACCCTTCCTCAGCCCTATAAATAGGGCCATTCTCCACACTTCTAAGCATCCTATCTCACATTTTGAGTTCTCTTCTTCTCTTATACACTCATGTTTGAGTGGTTCTTTTGTGAGTTTGTAGTTCTAGAATAGTTTTCTAGATACTTGAGAGTGTTGTGTAGTATTGTGATCGTTGTACCATGAAGTTTCCATCGCCTTCGTAATGTCAATCTCTGTAAGTGTTGTTTTTACTTTCACCATGTGTAACTAATCTGTTTATGTTGGAATTGGTGAACTAGTCTATTGTGTATGATGTTGTGAATTTTGTGACACCCCAAAAATAGGGGTAAATTTTTCGCGAATTTAATATTATTGATTTATGAAAAATATAAGTGGTGAAGCTATCATTTAATACCCTGGATCTATCAGAGACCTATCTTATATATGGAGATATGAGAAGGTAAGTAAAAGAAACTATAAATGAGAAATCCTCAATTAAAAATAGCGGAAGATTCATTTAAATTATTGTTGTGCGATTGAGTTTGGAGAGGTCATCCATCTTGAAAAATAAAGGATTCAAAATTGTGCCCAAGGTATTCACAACATGATGAAAAACCATGATTAAATGTAAAGAAAAGGGGAAATAGTTTCAGCAATGTGATTTGGAGGACCAGGGCATTCCTCGCTCAAGCGAAAACCACACTCGCTTGAGTGAGACAGAGTGGGACGCTAGGGCGAACAACACCATACACTGAGCGAAGGAAATAAGAAAAGAATCAGGGGCCAAGTCGCTCGAGCGAGCCCCATCTTGCTTGAGCGAGATCCTCATAAGTCGCTTGGGCGAAGCAAGCGAGCACGGGCGAAAATCATCCAGAACCTACCCAATGCTCACTCGCTTGAGCGAGCACCACTCTCAAGGGTCTTTCGCTCAGGCGAAATTCATCCAGTGTCGAAATTCCCTCGCTCTCGCTCGGACGAGATTCTACTCGCCTGGGCGAGTTACCTCCAGTAGCCAAACACTGATGCTAGGGTAGTCTCGCTTGAGCAAGACGCACTCTCGCCTAAGCGAGAATTGGCCAGTGGCCATACACCATCACAGGGGTATTCTCGCTTGAGCGAGAATCCCTCTCGCTTAAGTGAGAATATCAGTAAAAACACAGAAAATGCTGGAATCACTCAACACATCATACCAAACTTCAATTTAATCCATTTCACTTAAATTCATCATATCTCATTCATCATATTCAACATTTAAAACTTGTTCCAATCGATCTTACCCATGAATTTACCTTCCAGTTTAGGAATTACATTCCAATCTAACTTACTATTTAGCATGATTTATAAAGTGTAATATTTCATCTAAGCTATCATTCATTCATAAGTTTTAACTACATCAAGCTTCATTTTCAGTATCCAATTCAGGCTAAGGTCACTAATGAAAATGATCCATAAACTCTAGGGTCCCATTTTCCTACATGACCTTCCAAAATCACCAATATATATATATATATATATATATTCATCATCATCTATTCATCATCCCTACAAGTATATATATATATATATATATATATATATATCAAACCTTGGCTATACAAAACATTCAATTATGACTACATGTATCATAAATATTTCAAGTAAAATCCATAAACTCAAAATGATTGCCGGCCAAGACATTCTTTACCCAAAATAGGCTTCCTTCACACCACTTCTCTACACAAGAGCTCCATAGGCAAGTCCCACAACACAGGAGCTAAAAAGATATACCACATGGAGAGTGAGTATACTTTCTCAATGATGAAAATCTACAATTGTGATAATATATACATGAATACAATATAAACATTCCTTCTCAAGCAAATTTTGACCAACACCAAATCAAACATTCATCAAATTCACTGAACACATATATCCATTTAGATTCATAAGAACACATCAACCATTAACCCATTTAAGTTGGTGTTAAAAGGAAGTTCCATCTACTCCTCACACAATCTCCTCAACAGGATATCATTCCATGCCATGCTTCTATGGCTAATACACATGCTAGTGTTTTTAAAGATGCATATGCACGGATCCGATCTTTAATCCAATAGCAATCTCAACCACTTAAATTAAGTATCATCACGTCGGTTTCCCGCCTCACAAGGGGTACTCCCTTCATGGGACCCCGCAAGGTCATTTATTATAATTTCATATCGTCATCACGTTGGGTACTCCCTTTGTGGAACCCCGCAAGGTTATATATATTCATCATTATCATAACATCTTCATCACTCAGGGATACACCCTTTGTGGCACCCCGCAAGGTGATCCATTCAACAACAAATACTATAATGATTTTATCACTTCGGGATACACCCTTTGTGGCACCCCGCAAGGTTATATATTCATCATTACCATAACATCATCATCACTCAGGGATACACCCTTCGTGGCACCCCGCAAGGTGATTCAGTTCACAAGTATAATAATATGCTCATCACTTAGGGATACACCCTTCGTGGCACCCCGCAAGGTGATTCATTTTATAAATGTACTTATACATGCTATAACACCCCAAATTTTATAAAAATGAATAAATAGGTGAAGTAAATACTGAATAATTATAAACGAATTTATGAGTGTCCCAAAATATTCGAATAATGAAATTGGAATTTATTAGGGGTATTTATGATTTATTGAGCTTATATGAGATAAAATTATACCCGATTAGGATATGCGTATCGGACCAAGTATCTTCGATTGAGATGCCATTGGCCAGGGCTATTAAGAATATTATTGGGAGTCCGGATATATATTCAGAATAATTTTTAGATAAAGTATTGAGCCCAAACAGAGATCCTGTTTGATCTAAAACGGAAAACTTTAAGTGAGAGGTTAAATTAAAACATTAAACTCTCTCACTCTCCTCTTCTTTCTCGTCACTTCTTCTTCTTCTTCTTCCTATTTTCTTTCTCTTCATTTCCTCTCCCATTCTTCTTCTTCCTCTTCTAAAAACCCTAAGCAAAAAGGTTGGTGGCTCCCTTCTCCTTCCATTTTCGTTTTCCATCTCCAAGCATGAGAAAGATGATGTTGGATGGAAGCTCTCTCATAAGTCTTGAAAAGACTTAATTATTTCTTCTTTTATTTAACATAATTCATTAATTATTGTTTAGTTTGGCTTCATTATTTAATAAATAGTTAACAATTCATATTTTATTTATTTATTTTAAAAGAGTTTAATTTATGTAAGAAAATGATTAAAAAAAATTAATTAGTTAAGAGTTTATGATTATTTATAATTTGACTAAGCAGCCAGCGTACAAATGCTAGGCAGTTATGTGTTTATTGGTGCAGGAACAGGTTGCGCTCAAGCTAAGAAGAAAAATCTGAGTGAAATTCCAAAAAGTCGAGTGGGATTTCACAAATCCGAGTGAAACTCCAAAAGTCCGACTGGGAAATGCTTCAAGACACTGACTGAAAAAGGGAATAGAATACCGTATGAAGAACTCGAGCGAGACTTTAAAAGCACCGATTGAAAAATACGTCAACTTCAGAATGCTGATTGAATAATCCATAACGCTCAAGCGAGCAAGCTCACGCTCAAGCGTGACTCCAAAATATCACTCTCGCCCAAGCTTCTCCATCACGCTTAAGCTAAGAAAGCGATACTGCAGTGCATACTTCAAGCTCGCTCAAGCGAGAGCCTTTTACGCTCAAGCGAGAGTCCTTCACGCTCAAGCGTGAAGGCAAGTTATTTAAACACCGACTGTTCCCTCCAAAGAGACACTCGGCACCAGTGCTGTTCCTACTGCCTTTTTGCTTACTTTTGTACCTTTGTAATTTAAGTGCTGAGCTGTTATTAGTTAATGTTGAACTGTAATTAGCTAATGCTGAACTGTAATTTGTTAAGAGCTGAGCTGTAATTAGTTAGTTATTCCGTAATTATGTAATTAGTTAGTTAGTTTAATTATCAACTTAGCTTTCCTAGTGATTAGTTAAGTTCGTTAGTTAGGTAGATGCCTATATATATACTTGTACATACTCTGTAACAGCATCAGAGAACAGAGTACATAGAATACAATTCATTTTCCATTTCCAACCTCTCTCTAATTCCTTTTGCTCTCTAAACTCTCATCCATGTCTTTCCAAATTCCTTCGATAGAACCAATGTCGATGGATTTCTAAATTCCTAAGGTTGGGATTGCAAAGGTTTGCGATGGAATCTTAAAGGTGTATTGAGGAAGTTGACTTCTAGATCCTGAGGAGAACGAGCTAAGGAGTGGATCTGCTTTGCTGGATTGACAAATCCAGATCTGATGAAGAACTTCACCAGTGAGGAATCATGGTTGAAGCTTAGGTAACTTCCAGCTTTCTAACTAATTCAGGCCTAGTAATTAGGTGAATAGTTAGAGTTCAACCTCCAATTTCGCATTAGATTCGTATGTTAATCGAGCACTTAAGGGATTAAGGTTTGATGCATAAGAGTTAGCATTTTTCACCTAAGGAATTAGGGAATAACCACTTGCGGATTGTCCTCTTGATGTTTGAACTCGATTGAACCTCAATTGCATTTTCTTGATGAAGTTGTAAACTAAAGCAATCCTAACCTATCTTTTATCAATCGTATTTTATCCTTAATACTCTCTCTGAAAAATATAAAAACTTAGAAAGTATAAAATCAACAAAAAACTGAATGAATCCTTTGATCATTGTGTTGGTTCAGCTTGTATCTGTCCAAGATTAAGGTACTTACCACAATCCCTGTGGGACGATCAAATATAATACAATTTTAATGACTGGTGCGCTTGCCAAAGAATAAATCCTCTGAGAATTACACATCAAGTTAATGACTCAGAGATTTAGCATCACTTTCTCCCTCTTTTCCTCTCATTTTCGTCACCCATCCTCCCTCTCTTGGAAGCTCACTTGTTTCATGGCTTGGGTAAGTTCCTCACCATTTTTGTTGAGCTTATACCATTGGTTATGAGTTTATTTGTTAGGAGAGTGTAAAATATGTATGGGTTATGGATTAGAAGCCATTTTTGTGTTAAACCCTAAGGTAGGGTGTGATTTATATGTGTTTTTGGATGGGTGTGAAGGGCTATACGAAAATTACAAGATTAGAAATGGAAGATGATGGTTGCTAGTGGTGATTGCTTGATTTTAATGGAACCCTAACTCTAGGATTTGGGGGAAATGAAAAATAATGCCATGAAAAATGATTTTTAGTGAAAACCCATGATAATATGTGTATGGGTGTTGTTAGTGATGGAGATTAATGGTTATTCGAAATGATTATTGAGCTTTGAGGAAACCCTAAGTATGATAAATTAGGGGTCTTAGCTAAATAGGTGATTTTGATGATTATTGATGTCTTAAGAATGATTTTATATGAGGAGATAAATGTTTGAAGCATTGGTGTTGATTAATGAGGTTGGAGGAATTAAATTGGATTGTTGATGTTTATGATGATGTTAAAAATGGTTGCAAGCCATTGATAATGGATTAAGGAAATACATACTTGAGTTAATGAGTAAGTAGGCCTTGATATATGCCATTGAGGTTGTTGATTGATGATGGTCTTAAATGGAACCAAGGGCTTATATTGGACATAAATGATAATAAGGATAGTTGAATGGTCCATAAGATGATTTGGAAGACTTGTGGATAAGAGTTTAGACAAGTCTAGGACTTGACTATGAGTTTTAAGAAAATGTTGCCTTATTAAGTTTATATACAAATATGTGTTTGTGATAGGATTGTGTTCCGAACGATGATGCAGAACGATCAAGGCAATCAAAGCACTTGGATTACGGTTCTTCTCTCAAGGTAGGAGAGGAGTTTACATTCAAATTGCATGAGTTATATAATTGATGATTATCGTATGTCATGATACTCATGCTTGCCTTGCCATGTTTATAGTGAAATGATGTGTATGGAAAATTGTTGGCTATTGATGATAATATATGTGTATATATGATGATGAATAACCCATGAGAGGTTGAAATGTGTACATGCTAATGAATCATCCTTGAGGGGATGAAGTTTATGTTTTGTGAATTAAGAATTTATGTGGATGATTGGCATTGAATGTGATAGCCATTGTGATGGTATTGGTGATAAGTTTGAGGTTTATGCATAATTGAGGAACTCATAGTGTCAATTAGAGTTTTATGTGGTTTTGATGACATAGGGCAGTTCCAATAGCTTCCATGTATGAATTAAAACTTGTGGAAATTGGAATGGGTCAATTTAAGTGAGAAATGACCCTTGAGTTGCACAAAAGTACCTCAAAATGGGTAAAATGCTTCTATGCGCATAACTCCCTCATTTTTAAGAATTTTTGAGTGATACCAGTGGCCACGCGTCACAAATGGTGTAATTTAGTTGGTGTCAAAATTTGGTAGCATTTGGAGTTGATATGAAAAAGTTAGGGGGGTTAGAAGATCCAAAATTATGCATTTTCTGCATAATTTCTGCATTCTGGTATGCGTAATCGATTACAACGGTGTTCCTAATCGATTACAGGCATTTTGTTTCATGAGTAATCGATTACAAAGGTATTCGTAATTGATCACAGGCCTTCTGAGTCATGTGTAATCGATTAGGTGCTTGGCCTAATCGATTATCTACGACAGAATTGCCCGATAAGCGTTCTTTGCTGTTTTTGGGCCGTTTGGGAATCTTAATGACATTTTTGGCCTCCGAGTTCTTCATGAAAGTTGTAGATAATTATGTTACGGAGGTGTGAGAATTAGTCTCACTTTAATTGGAGTTTTCTAACTATCATTAGGCGAAAAATACCAAACCCAGCGTGTTGAAAAATACAAGTTTAAGAGGGTTTTGAACCCAACTTTTTATGGTTATCAAATTGGGACTAATAGGTGATATTTGTGACATGTACCACTATTTTTAAGACTAAAAGTAAGCTTTTCTCATGTCTTAATGTTGAAATTATCATGGGCTCATTATTGCCCAAAATCCCTTTTAGTATGGAAAAACAAGAGAATTCACTAAGGGTATATGTGTGGTTTGTCTTAGAGGTAATTGGGAAATGACTTAAGGCCATGGCAAGCTAGGTATATGTCTATGCTATGTTATGGAAACATGTATGTTTCCCCTCTATTGATATATTATGAATCTTGATGAGAAGTAAATTATAACACCCCTGGTTTTCTGTACTCGAATCCCAATGTGATCGTCATATTTAATGAAAATGCGAGTAAATTTTTTTTTCGCATTCCAAACTAAGTTCAGTGTCACACCGAAACCCGAATCATAGAAAACCGAAGCGTACAATTTTAATTAATTAAACCTGGATCTATAACTAGTTCACCCATAAAGGTATACAAAATAATAGAGTATACAGCGGAAGAATATATATACCGGGCACACGCCTAGTCCCATATATGAAGATATGAGAAAAGGCTAGGCAAGCATGCAGTGGCATATCATAAGCCTAATAGACAACCATCATCATTTTACATAATTACATAAGCATGTAATGCCTAACGTATAATTATATATATAAATACATATACATTCGGGAGTCTTCTCCCGATTATCTCAATCATCAATGAACATCACTCAATTTCAATCTTTTTAATATACATCAAATCATCAAATCCGAAGGATTATCCTATTCATATCCAAACTCATTATAATCATCCATATCATCATAAATAACCTATTCATTATACAAGAATCCATAAATGATGCCGGCCAAGGCACTTCCTCTACCACTATTTACCTTCATCTAAGCTTTAATTGAAATCCGAACTCATCCCATGGCAACCTGCATCGCAATGCTAAAAAGGAGACCACATGGGAGAGTGAGTTATACATTCAAAATGATGAATAACATATATTGTGATCATGTGTATATGCATACAACCATCATGTGTGCTTTGCTAACAAAACATCAAATTATCGTTCATATATCATTTCATCATTATAACTGGCATATAGACCTCATGAATCACAATTTATATCATAAATAAGCACAAGCACATACATAATTATATACACAACCACCTGCCACTTATCAACAAGGGCATCCTCAATCATTATCATCATCGATTCATTTTATCTTTTATTCAATACCTCATCGCAAGGGGTTTTTCAATACTCGTGGTCATCCTATTTCGAATATACAATGGATCCAATTCCATATCAACGGGTGATCACAACCACCATACCATTCATTTCTCAATAATTCTAATAATAATATCATCACTCAGGGATTCACCCTTCGTGGCACCCCGCAAGGTGATTCATCTCAATAAATATCATAATATCATCATCACTCAGGGCTACACCCTTCATGGCACCCCGCAAGGTGTTTCATTTTAAAATAAATGACATAATACCATCATCACTCAGGGATACACCATTCGTGGCACCCCGCAAGGTGATTCAATTCACAATGATTCAATAACAATAAGACCTCGTCCTCTTCACTCAGGGATATACCCTTTGTGGAACCCTGCAAGGTGATATATTCATTTTAATAATCATTTATGCAATAGCATCTTTACTCAGGGACACACCCTTCGTGGCACCCCGCAAGGTGATTCTCTTCACAATAATTATCACAATACCCTCATCACCCGAGGATACACCCCGCGTGGCACCCCGCAAGGTGAGATATTCAACAGTATGATCAACATCATCTTCACTCCAGGATCTACCCATCGTGGCACCCCGCAAGGTGATTCATTTCACAATAATTATAACATTATCATCATCACTCGGGGATACACCCCTCGTGGCACCCCGCAAGGTGATATACTTAACAAATCACAATATCATCATCACTCCAGGATTTACCCTTCGTGGCACCCCGCAAGATGATATATTCAACATTAACAACCTTTATCAATGCCATGCTATGTCATGAATGCAACAATGCAATAATGCATGTGCTCAACAACCTCGCAAGGACATCTCACCCTCTCAATTAGGGATATATTGTATATTTCATATTTTGTCATCAATGGCATTTCAATAATCATACAAAATCATTTATCAAGCCCCTCAAGGCATATCATCGATTTAACTAGCATTCATTGGCATACAAACATTCACAAGGCCCCTCAAGGCACATCATTCAAATAATTGGCATCCAATAGCCACAACATCAATCACAATAATCCACACATAAAACCATTCAATACATATTCATCATTCACATATTTGGCAATCATCATTGCCTCGAACACATACAAGTCTAACGCTTGTATCAACCGCTAGAATGTCATATATTTCATTTTATCTATCAATATCATTATATATATTCATTGGGGATTTCCAACCCAATACAAAAGTATCATAATAATTCTCAATAATTAACAATTGCCATTTTCACTAATTCAATACATATATATATGGCAATGCAAGCATGAGTATCAATCATATACGATAATCATCAAATATATAACTCATGCAATTTGAATATTAACTCCTCTCCTACCTCGAGGGAAGAGCCGAACCATTCCAATGCTCCGGAAGCTCATTTGCACCATTCGGAATTTGATCTACATATTATACATATGCAATCAAACAATCAATAAGCCATCTCAAGGCATTTCTCTTAATTCTTAAATATTTGGTAGCTTATCATAAAGCCCAACATCAAGTCCTAGACTTAATGAACACTAACTCATGCAACTGTATTAGGCTTCGAGAATTCCTTTCCCAAAGCCAAGATCCTTTAGATCTAAAAGGGTTAACCATTCCCAATTACAACAACATCACATTTATCCCTCATCTATAATGCCATCCATATTACCTTTAGTGAATCCGTTCGTTTTTCCTAATAATAGAGGTTTTGGACAACAATGAGCCCGTGGTAAATTTCAGCATTAAGACATGAGGTAAGCTTATTTTTAGTCTTAAAAATAGTGGGACATGTCACAAATATCACCTATTAGTCCCAATTTGGCCACCATAAAAAGTTGGGTTCAAAACCCCCTTAAACTTAAATTTTTCAACGTAATTGGTTCGGTATTTTTCTCCTAATGAGAGTTAGAAAACTCCAATTAATGTGAGACTATTTCTCACACCTCCGTAACACAATTATCTACAACTTTCATGAAGAAGTTGGAGGCTAAAAATGTCATTAAGGTGCCCAAACGGGCCAAAAACAGCAAAGAAAATAGACCAGTTAGAAAAACAGCACAACAGTGGCCATAACAGGGCTCTGAATCGATTCAGGTTCGTATGAATCGATTCAAGCATCCCAAAATCTCAAAATTTGACAAACAGAGGGTTCTGAATCGATTCAAACGCCCCTAGAGCCCAAAACAATGAAAACAGCACCTCTTGAATCGATTCAAAGGGTCTTAAATCGATTCAAGACAGCCCTACTGCTGTTTTTATGCAGAACAACACCAAAATTTCAACTTCCAATCACCCAATCTCATTCAATTCAAATCCAATGACCATCAAAATTTGTCACAAGCTAAAATATATTATTCGTGACGTGTGGCCACCGGCCTCACTCAGAAATTCTCAAAATTGAGGGACTTATGCACATAATTGCGTTTTAACCCAATTTTAAACATTTTTGGGTAACTCAAGGGTCAATTCTCAATGGAATTAGCCCATTCCAATTTCTATAAGTCATAAACTATGCATAAAAGCTATTGGAACTATCCCATGCCATCAAAATCACATAAAACTCTATTTGACTATATGAGTTCCTCAATTATGCGTTATCTTTCAATCTTATCATTAATGCCATCACAATGGCCATCACATTCAATGCCAAACATCCATATAAAATCCTCAATTCTCAAGGCATACACTTCATCCCCTCAAGGATGGTTCACTAGCATATATTTAATTCAACCCCTCATGGGTTATCCATCAATAACACATTACTCCCATCAAGGGACACTAAACATTCATCATCAACATATACATACCCAAATCATTCTCAATAGCCAATAATTTGCCACTCATATCATTTCACTAACCCTTCACATTCACCATGGCTTTGGTGTTCATATTCATCATTTCATACTCACATTAACACCTACATTGGGTATTTTCTACCCACATTCAATTCAACCTTCCTAACCACAATACATATATTTCCCCAAATTCTTAGGACAAGAGTTTTCATCAAAACCCAACCATCAACACAAATAATCAATTCCAACCTTTCCAAGACCCATTCTAAAGCATAAATCATTAATATCTATCAATTGGCCAAAAGCCCCAAATTCCTAAACCTAGGGTTTTTATCAATAACCCACAATCATCAATTCCAACCATTTATATACATGATTTCCAACATTCTTAGGCTAACAACAACATATCCCATTCATTATCAACAACAATAATAATCCCCAATGGTTATCCCACCTAGGGTTTGGTTCCACATACCACCATTCATCAAAACAACATCTAACCTCTCATCATAACACTTCAATAACTCAAAAACTATCAATAACAACCATGGGTGGTCAAAAATCATACCTCTCCACCAAGCTCAAGCTCCAAAACGAAAATGAGAGGGAGAGAAGAGGAGATGAGCCAAGCTTTGCCTCCATGTCCATTACAAGCTTCATAAACCCAAGGAATCCTCTTGATTTTGGGTGGAAATGGCCATGGGAATGATGGTCACATTTTGAGCACAAGAGAGGGAGAAGGAGAGAAGAGAAAAGCCAAGTGAGTGGGAGAGGGAGAGGCTCCAACGAAAATAGAGAAGGAGGAGAGAAAAGAATAGGTTTTTCTTTAAGTTTTTAATCCTTTCATTAAAACTTCACCGCTTTATAATAAACAGGATCTTTGTTCGGGCTCAATACTATATCCAAAAATTATTCCGAAGACATGTTTGGATTCCCAATAATATTCTTAACAGCCCTGACCAACGGCATCTCAATCGGAGATACTTGGTCCGACACCCATTTTCTAATCGGGTATAATTTTATCTCACATAAGCTCAATAATTATAAATATCCACAATAAATCTCAATTTCATTATTCCCATATTTTTGGGACACAAATCAACTCACTTATAATTATTTATTATTTATTTTCATCGATTATTCATTTTTATAAAATTCAGGATGTTACATAAATGATGTGATTGTATGACATACCTTGGTTGACGATGGAACTAATAAGGGGGACAATTGAATAGCAATGAGTTGTTATAACTTAATGAATTTGAAAAAGTGTTAATGATGAATAAAAATGAAAGAATGAATGATAATGTTGAATGATAAGGGACGTTGTTGTTGAACATACCCTTGAATACACAGTGTTTGCTATTTTAGATGAGTATGGTGCTAATATGATTAATACAAGTATTGACTTGTATGTATGAGATGCAATGATGATTACTGAATGTATGTTTAAAATATATTGTTAGTTTCCATGCGTGGATAAATGTTATGATGATTGATATGCTATGAATGCCATGTATGGATTTATGAAAATGTAAATGTTGAGCCTTGAGGGGCCTTATGGTTGATTGTATGCCAACGATAATAAAAACCAAATATATATATATAAGATACCCCTAATTGAGAGGGTGAGATATCCTTGCAAGGTTGATGGGCATATGCATTATTGCATTTGCATTCATGGCATGGCATAACATTGAATATGTGGTTGCGATCACAATGTTGAAAGATCCTGCAGGATTCTATGAAGGGAGTACCCCTTGCGAGGCGGGAAACCAAGTTGATGATGATATAATATTGAGCCGGTGGTTGCGATCACCTGGTTGTTAAAATGAAAAAGGGCTCGAGTTCCTATGATGCCCGTGGTTACGATCACGAGGCGGGAGTACCCCTTGCGAGGCGGGAAACCAATGATTATGAATGATTGATTATGGTGGTTGTGATTACCCTTGGTATGAAATCAGATCCGTTGCATCTGCATTAAACAGTTGACATGTGCATTAGCCATAAAAGCATGGCATATGAGATGGGATGACCACGAGTGTTGAGAAACCCCTTGCGAGGAGGTATTGAGTGAAGCCTTAATGAATTAATGATGATAATGATTTTGAGTGCCCTTGTTGATAAGTGGCGAGTGATTGTGTATGTGATTGTGTATATGTTGTGCTTGTTTATGATATGAATTGTAATTTATGAGGCTTGTATGCCTATTGTAATAATGAGATAATGAATGAATGATAATTTGATGATTTGATAGCAAAGCACACATGATGTTGGTATGCATATACACATGATCACAATATATATATTATTCGTCATTTTGAATGTATAACTCACTCTCCCATGTGGTCTCTTTTTTTAGCATTTTGACGCAAGTTGCCATGGGATGAGCTCGAATTTTAATTAAAGCTTGGGTGAAGGTAAATAGTGGTAATGGGCATGCCTTGGCCAGTATCATTTATGAGTTCTTATGTAATGAATGAATTGGTTATGAGAATGTAGACAATTTATAGATTTTGAATATGTATGAGATAACCCTTGAAATTGTGGATGGTGAATAGATATGTAGAATATAAGAGATGATTTGATGTGTATTAGAAGGATTGAAATTGAATGATGTTCATTGATGATTGGGATAGTTGGGAGAATATCCCCGGGCGTATAGGTATATATATGTATATATATAATTATATCCTAGGCATTGCATGCTTATGTAATTATGTAAAATGATGATGGTTGTCCATTAGACTATGATATGCCATTACATGTTTTGTCGAGTCTTTTCTCATATCGTCATATATGGGACTAAGCGTTTGCCCAGTATACAGAATCTTCCACTGTAAACTCTATTATTTTCGTATACCGTTATGGGCATTTAATTATCGATCCAGCTTTAGGTTATTTAATCTCACTCTTTGGTTTTCTGTGATTTGGGACTTGATGTGATCATGGTGGTGTCTTAGAAATGTTTTCAAATGCGAAAAATTTACTCGTATTTTTATTAATTATGACGATCACATCGGGATTCGAGTACAGAAAATTAGGGGTGTTAGACATGCCATGCTGTATATATATATGCATAGATGCTCATGCATACCTCAATCTCATGAGGATTTTCTCACCCTCTCATCTAGGGTACAACTCATAGTTAATCACAAGGTTTCTTCCACATAATTAAACATATATGTTCCAATCATTATATACAGGAATCATCCTAGCCAAGAATTTCAAGCATTCATCAAGCCGTACATGGAATTCATAACATGTCAGCACACATTATACTACTCATAACCTCTTTAAGGCCTTATTTCACAATCAATAATTATAAGACCCTTACTCAACTTCACATTACATACATATAATACTACATCCATTCAGGAAAACATGCCACATTACATCAATACATACATTATCATCATACAAGTTCTCATACATTTAGAAAATACACCCCTCTCCTACCTCAAGAGAAGTAGACTTCTGGGTTCGATGTTCCCACTTCACAATTGTTATCAAGTCCTACACCAATCGATTATAGGACCACATCAATTATTCATTGAAAAACCTTTTCAATATACATATACATATCTATGTACACATGATTCTCATCATGTGGAAACTATTCATGGATTTTTATTCATTTACCCATTTAGGCTTCGGGAATTCCTTCCCTTAAATCACCATTCATTATTATCAAGGTAACAACCCAATTAGTTAGGTTACCCCATTTACCAACCTAACATTTAACTCATTCCAAGTGGGTTTTTATTTATGGTTCCAAACCACCATATCCAATCATCATTTAATGTCAATACCTCTTCATTTATAACACTTCCCTCATTATTAAATGTTAACCCCATCTACATTATATATTTCCCCCAAATTTCATAAGTTAGGGTTTTATAAAAACCCAACCATGTCATAAATGTACTTCTATACTCATCATCTTTTAATCCTATCTTCATATACCTCATTTATTGCTCATAAATATCCATATTTAATTCACCCCACCTTAGGGTTTATATATTCAATGGCTTCTTTCACTCCCTATATGCATTTAATACTCTCCCAAGCCTTAGTAATCCATATTCTAGGGTTTAACTACCATTAAAATGAAGAAGAGCTTACCTCAATCAAGAAATAAAATAGGAACCAAGGGAGAGGATGGTAAACTCAAAAATGGAGAGGAAGGAAAGACTTCAAACACCCAATACTCCTCCTTGCTCCAATGGTGAACGAAATAAGAGAGGAAAGACACCTCTTGGTTAAGCCTTTTGGAGAAGAAGAAGATGAAGAAGAGGAGTAGTAAAGAAAAGAGAAGAGAAGAGTTGTTTTCTTCTCTTGAATAGAAGCCAACGTGAATTTTTGAGTGAAAGAGATAAGTTGTTTTTAATTTTAAACCCATTACTTAAATCTTTTCCGTTTTATAACAGTCAGGCTCTCAGTTCGGGCTCAATACATATTCTAAAATTTATCCCGAATACATATTCGGATTCCCAATAATATTATCTACAGCCCTGACCAACGGCATCTCAATCAGAGATACTTGGTCCGACACCCATATTTAATCCGGGTTAGTTTTCTACTTATCCGGTCACAATAACTCACTAACAGTTTCTGAAAGTCTTAATTAAATTATTTCTAGCATTTTGGGATATTAATTAGTCCACATCTAATTATTCAATATTTATTTTTTTAATTTAATTTTCTATTTAAAAAAAATCGGGGTGTTACAATCCACCCCACCTTAAAAGAAATTTTGTCCTCAAAATTTGACATATCGGATTCGAATGCATGAGTGTACTGTTCACAGATATCATCCTCGCGTTCCCAGGTGAGTGTCTCAACGTTCCCATGCTTCCACGCTACCTTCACCAAAGGTACCATTTTATTCCACAGTTTGTGCACGGAGTACTCGACAATACGAACCGAAACGGGAGGAATAGGCAAGTCATCCCGCACCTCAACATCATCGATAGGGATCACGTTCAAGGGATCATGAATATACTTCCTTAACTGTGATACGTGGAACACATTATGTAGGTTTACAAGCCGTGGAGGGAGCGCAATCCGATAAGCGACATCTCCAATCCGCTCCAAGATCTCATAGGGTCCGATGAATTTAGGGCTTAATTTTCTACTTTTCAAAGCTCTACCAATACCCTTATCACGCGAGACTCGTAAGAACACATGATCGCCAACTTGAAATTCAAGTGGCTTCCTCCTTTTATCATAATAGCTCTTCTACCGGTCTTGAGCGATTTTCATCTTCTCTTGGATCATCTTAATCTGTTCAGTGGTTTCCTTAACAATCTCAGGCCCTAAAGCCAAGTTCTCACTAACTTCAAGCCAACATAAAGGGGTTCGACACCTCATTCCATATAATGCCTCGTATGGTGCCATGCCGATACTAGAATGAAAACTGTTATTGTAGGTGAATTCGATCAGAGGCAAATATTTCTCCCACGGACCACCGTGCTCCAAAACACAAGCACGCGGAAAGTCCTCAAGACTCTAAATAGTCCTCTCAGACTGTCCATCAGTCTGAGGATGGTACGCCGAACTCAGCTTCAATTTCGAACCCATTGCTTCATGTAAACTCCCCCAAAAGCGGGAAGTAAATCGGGGGTCATGATCAGAGATAATACTTGATGGCACACCATGTAACCTCACAATCTCCTGAATGTATAACTGTGCCAAATCCTACAAGGAACTCTTCATACTGATCGGCAGAAAATATGCACTCTTTGTCAAACGATCCACTATCACCCAGATTCCATCACATCTGGACCTCGTCCTTGGCAATCCGGACACAAAGTCCATAGCAATTGCATCCCACTTCCAAACAGGGATATCAAGTGGTCTCAAAGTACCTGAAGGTCTCTAATGCTCTACCTTCGCCTTCTGATAAGTAAGGCATGGAGCTACAAAGTTGGCAATATCACGTTTCATTCCGGGCCACCAAAAATTCTTCTTTACATCTTGGTCGCACCAGGGTGAATGCTAAAAATGCTTTTGTGTCTTCCTCAAGCACCGTGTGTCTCAAATCTCCGAATGAAGGTACATACACATGACCTTTTACTCGCCATAAGCCATCAACACCTTCTATAAGAAATAAATTTTTCCCATCACCTTGAGATCTTCTCATCTCTTGTAAATAATCGTCATCCCCTTGTTTCTCCTTTACAAGCTCCAAAAACTCATTGCATATCTTCAAGGTAGCAAAACATAACTTCTTGGGAGATTGAATCTCGGCCCCAACATTTAAATTTCGAAATTCTTCAATCATTTCAAATTCCTTGACCATCATGGCCGACACATGTAAGGACTTCCGACTAAGAGCATCGGCAACAACATTAGCTTTTCCCGAATGGTACATCAATTTAAAATCATTGTCCTTCAGGAATTCCATCCACCTCCTTTGGCATATATTCAATTCTTTTTGACTAAAGAGATATTTCAAGCTTTTGTGGTTGCTAAAGACCACGAACTTCGAACCATACAGATAATGACGCCAAATCTTTAAAGCAAACACAACTGCGGCCAACTCCAAGTCATGAGTCGGGTAGTTAACTTCATGAGGTCTCAACTGGCGTGAAGCATAAGCTATAACACGTTCCCTCTGCATCAATACACATCCAAGTCCATGCTTGGAAGCATCGTAGTACACCACAAAGTCTTCTTGTAAATCAGGCAATGCTAAGATAGGTGCAGAAGTCAGCCTCATCTTTAACTCTTTAAAGCACCTCTCATATTCAACTGTCCATACAAAAGGCTGGTTCTTCCTCGTCAAGTTTGTTAAAGGTTTAACAAGACGAGAAAAAACTTCGATAAACCTCCGATAATATCCGGCAAGTCCAAGGAAACTCCGGATTTTCGTAACCGATGTAGGTCTAGGCCATGCCATAATGGCTTCAACCTTGGAAGGATCCACCGAAACACCTTCTTCGGATATCACATGACCAAGAAACTGGACGCTCGTCAACCAGAATTCACATTTATAGAGCTTAGCGTACATCTGGTTCTCTCTAAGAATGTTCAACACCACTTTTAAATGTTCCTCGTGTTCCTCACGGCTCTTAGAATACACTAAGATATCATCGATGAATACCACAACAAAATAATCTAGGTATTCGTGAAAGATACGGTTCATGTAACTCATGAACACCGCTGGAGCATTAGTCACTCCAAATGGCATTATAACATACTCATAATGGCCATATCGCATCCTAAATGCAGTCTTCGGAATGTCTTCGGTTCTCACCCGAATTTGATGGTAACCAGAACACAAATTAATCTTCGAAAACACCACTGCACCTCTTAATTGATCCAACAGATCATCGATGTAACATCCCGATTTCTAACTTAATTACCGATTGAAGTTAAGCTATTAATTAAAGGTTAATTACAGAATTAGGATTAATGGTTAATTAGAGTAATTGCTGATTTGGGTAGAAATAATTGAATAAATAATAATAATAGTGCCAGGCGAAAGGACGTATGTGTCCCTAGGAGTATAAGACAACTCCAGCTCTCTCTTTCTCTCATTATTCATGCTGGCAGCTCTCCTTGTGCGTGTATATGGTCCCTCCTTCCCTGTTTCTCTTCTTCTTCACTCTCATTCACGTCGCCACTCGAACAGTGAGAGAATCGAGAGCTCCTGGAGGAACATCAACACAGCTCTGACTCCACTCCCTGTTCTCTCCTTCCTCCCTATTGCCTTCTTCCTCTCCTTCTTCTTCTACCTGGAGCTGTGGTATTCCAGTTGGGAGGCTGGGCTGGAAGTGCTTTGGAGCTGTGGAGGAGACGGACCCGTAGGAGGAAAGGAGCAACTCTGGCCCAGGATCAACGCTGAACTCGAAGGCTGTTGGAGGAGTAACGGAGGGACGATCGGTCAGCACTGCAACTTGAAGAGTCTCTGAACCTTGACAGCAGGTAGGGGGCGCTTTACATGTCAAGCGTATGGTTTATGACCGGGTCCCTGGTGCTTGCTTTAATGTAATATGTGGGTGAAATATATGGATCGATGTGTGGTGATTGACTGATTGTGCATGCAACTTCCGAATTGGGACATCTGTGAAAGGTTGAGGGTTGTGTGACCTCGTCTTTGAGTGCCTGTTAATACTTTATGATGCATGTTGTTGAAATTTGAGTTTGCTGAGTGAATGTGTGTGTGTTACCATTGTCCCCGAATGCATGAGATGCGAATTGATGTGTGATTTCCATTTTGAATACCGTGTGGAAAGGTATGCTGACTCTGTTAAAAATGTTGAGTGGATGTACTGTAATGTGGTTCCCTATGCTTGCTGTTGTGAGTTATTATGATAGAGACATGTGTTGTTGTAATGGAATGTGGGATTCCGAATGAATCTGATTGCTGTGGGGGGATCGGTTGTGACCCATTGATGGCTGTGTGAGACGCGTCTGGTAAGCTTGGATGTTGTTGTGGATTTGCATGAGATTGCATATGTGGGATGATTCCCAGATTCCTGACCAGTTCCATGAGGACGGGGGGTCGGAAAGGCATCTAGAGTCATGTAAATCGAGTTTCAGTCAGATTCCTGGTTAGATCCATGAGGAACTGTGGTAGCCGATGGAGCTAGAGCTGGGTCTCGAGACGTCACGGGGTGACCGGTGCCACACGAAAAAGTCTAGTGGACGAGGGACCGGGAAGGAATCTGCACTGAACTCACTGTTTAAGTCAGATCCGCATGCATGAGTCTGTGAGCATTGTTAGTGAGATTATTGTAAATTGCATGGATTAAATGAATTGAGTGAACTCCGACTAGACGATGTAGTATGAGCAAATTCCGACTGAACGAATGTACGGGTATTGATACCGTTGCTGAGTGCAGTGTGATGCTATGATTTAGAATATATGTTATGGTGCAACTTCCGATTAAATGATGTGGTCTAACCCTTAAATTAATTGGCAATATATATATATATATCCTTATGGATTGAACCCGGTAAATTATATAATTGAGAATAAAGGTAGAGTCCGAGTCAATAGCTGTCACTTTATATGCAAAAGCTCACCCCTACACCATTTTTCAGTGTGTGCAGGTCGTACTCGGAAATGATGATAAGGTTTCAAGTCTGAGTGTGATACACTCCGACTGATGAGTACCTGTATCGCTTTATTATGTTCTGTCCGTGTAGCCTTGGCAGGCTCTTGTGTAAAATGACGATCAAACATATCCATTTATAAAGATTGAATAATCATGGTGTCATTGTGTGGTATCATATTGGTAAACGCATAATATCAAGTTAATGAGTATTCCAAGTATATGGTTACATGCTTGTGGGTCGGTGGATTGAATTTGTGGGTAGATTTATGTTTCTGAGAATATGTATTCCTATGTATGTGCTTCGTACTGACTCGATGCGTTTTCCGAATGGGACGTGTTGCTAAATGACCCGAGGGCTATTGATGAGTGAAATTATGTCAAGTTGGTGGTTCCGAGTGAAGATTCTGAGCGACTCCGAGTGAAGATTATAGGTAAACCTGAATGAGGGAGAGTTCTCATTCCCGAGTGGAAAACCTTGGGTAATTCTCCTCCTGAGAGAAGAGTTAGCGTAGTGGTTTAGAATGGAATGGGTTCTGAGTGTAAAACATTGATAATCCGAGTGAAAGATGTAAAATCCGAGTGAGTAAGGGTCTGTATACCGAGTGGCGGAGTTCTAACTAAGTCTGAGTGGGACCTAACTACCTGATTTTCTCGAGTGAATGTGAATGCACACCGAATAGTGGAAGTGTAATGTGACCCAAATATGTTAAGGATGGATTACGTCGAGTGATGTTCGAATAGGATATATTCTGAGTGAGAAGGGGTTTGATAGAATCCGAGAGGGATTACCCTCATTTCCTGAGTGGATCCTTAGGCTGACTTTATGAAGAAAATTGAGAGACTAAGTTATGGGTTGTCGAGGGAAGTGAATATTGGGGTTGTTCCCGAGCGAATGGAACCCTTTAATCCCGAGTGGTTTGAGCGTTACCCAGCGAATGGCTCTCTCGTATTCCGAATGGTGGATTAGCCGAGTGTGGCTTCTCACTCCCGCGAGCGTGCGGGTTTGGAAGACTCTTACTGTGATTTCGCCCAAGCGTCCCTGGACCTCGCCCGAGCGAGTCAGAGTTGTCATGGATTTCGCCCAGGCACTGATGTGTTTCGCTTAACCGAATGGGTCGGTTCCAGCATTACTCCTTCCGCTGATTGCTATATGTGTGAATGCTATTTTATTTCCCTTGCCTTCTTCTTTCTTTTTTTATACCGATTGACCAGTGGTTGATTTTGTGAAAATTTTTCCTTGTTTTTGGAATTATTATTTATTAAAATTAGGATGTTACATTTTGGTATTAGAGCAAACAGAAAGGTCCAAGGCCAAGGAATGCTTACCGAGTGTAAGCGGTTGTATGCAGTATGACCGAGTGGTCATCATTATTATGATATTGATTTGTGAATAGGAGGTCATTTCCCTCCTGGTCCGATTGATTGTATGCCCTGACTTAATAGGTATTGTATGTGTTTAATGATTTGGTACATGAATGGTGTGGTTGTATGCCTGTGCCTTTTTGAGGAATTTGAACGTGTGATGAATGAATAGTATATGATTTGAGATACAAGAAATATGTTAGCCTTAGTTCCTTTTACTTTAACCTGAACCCTTGGAGTAGAAGACATAAATTGGTGCTTGTAATTAATTACTCCCTCTATGTTGCGTGAACCCCTATACTGTGCATGAAGATCCGAGTAATATACGTATGCGTATTTGTTGTGTGTGAGAGATTAGTTTAACTATAAGTCAAAAATGGAGACGAGTGTTGACGTGGGAAGAGAGTTAGTGACTCCCTCCGAGTGAAAGGAAACCTAGGTAATCCCGAGTGAATGAGGCAGTGTGATGCCGAGCAAGAGTTTACCGACCAGAAGATGACACCTACGACTCTGAGTGGATCCATTATAATAAATCATTAAGTAGATAGAAAATCTGAGCGAGTCTTGACTTAGTGGGAAAACCATAGTAGGAGAGATTAGAGTTGCCGAGTAAGAATGAGTGAAGAGGACGGGTGACACCGAGTGGGAATCGATCCGGATACCCTTCGAGTGATAACTGTTGAGGTTTCCCGAGTGAAGAGTGACTAAATAATTCAGAGTGAGGAGTCCCTTTTAAATCCGGGTGAAAGGAATGTGTGCACACTATAATGGCTGTTGAGCTCAATATGAATTACATGAATATGTGGAATGTTATTTAGAATAACATGATTGAATGGAATCCGATTAAATGAATGTATGTATATTAATGTTGTGGCTATAATGCATGCTGTGGTGAATGATATGAATTGTATGGCCGAATGTGAATTAGATTTTCCGATTGGATGATTGAATATATATGTGTTGATGTTGTCGCTAAGTGCAAGGTGAGCCTATGGCTGTGATTATATGGGATTGTAAATAATGTAAGTGATATAGCCGAGAGCTGACTGGATAGATTCTGATTGAATGATAGCGTGTATGTATTGAATGTTGGTACACACGTATACATATATATGTATATATGATACTGTATGATTTATGGTGGATAAGATCTAAGAAAGAAGCAATTACACGGTAATGGTCGGAAACCGACTGTTATTACACCATTTTGGGGTGATAGTAACTGCTATTTGACGATTGTCATCAGGAGAGTTGCGCTAACTTATGAGTAATGAAGAGGTGTATGATTTTTTGTACAAGTCGGAAGCCTGTAGCCATTATACTGTTTTACCGTAGGGGTAAATTATATTACATGATTGTTGCTGTACGACGTGCCCTACGTGATGCATCATGATAATGTTGATGAGAATATGTGCTTATATATATGCATGTGAATTGCCATTAATTCTTGTGAGTAAGTATTAGCTGAGTGAGTTGATCGGTGCATGTGAGAACGTTGTTAGGGAGACTAACGTGGGTTGCATGGATTTGAATGATTTGAATGAACCCCGACTAGATGATGACGTATAAGTGAATTCTGACTGAATGAATATGTATGTACCGATACTATTATCGAGTGTAATGTGGTGTCATAATTGAGAATGTACGTTATTGTGCAACCCCCGATTGGATATGATGTTGTGAATGAAATCCTTAATGTAGTTGAGAATTGATTTAAGTAAATTCGCTCGGATGAACACATATATATATATTGATGCTATTGTTGAGTGCAATGTGTGGTTATGGTTATGGTGCATGCTGTAGTGAACAATAATATAGCTGTGAATAATTGTTATAAAATCCGACTGAGTGGTTGTATGTGTATTAGTGTCGTTGCCGAGTCTATGGTGTGTTATGACAACATATGTGAATGTGAATTACTTAATCCTGACTGAATTGCATGAAGCCGAATGAGTGATGTCATTATATAACTGAGAACTGAGAATTTAGTCCGAACCATGGTTGTGAGGAATAAGATTTAGAGGAAATATTTACTCGGTGCTGGCTAGAAGCCGATTGTTGTATTGCCTTAATTCTGTTTTACAGAGGTGATAAATGATTTTCATGATTATTGATGCGTGATGTACCCTATGTGCTGCATGATGTTGATGTAGGTGTATTATTTATGTGTGTGAACTGCCATTAACCGCCGTGTGAATTAGTATTAGTTAGGTGAAGTCTGGTCCGTGTGAGGCATGCTGCTCTGAGATGACTCTTCCTGCCATAGGTAATGTGGTAGCGTACACGTTGTAGTGACCATGTGATTGTTGTAACCCTATAGGAATGAGACGTCATTCTATAAGTTGGATGCAGCAATTCATGAGTTGGGCAGGTGAAGCTGTAACTACTTATGGTGATGGTGAGTCTTTCAGACGATTCCGAATAGTAAGATAGCGAGTGTAGAATTCCTAATACCCTTGGGATGTCCAACCGAGTGGTCTTCCAGGAGAAAAGTACTTCTCGTCGGAAATTTGAACTTCGAGTGTGCAAGTTTTCGAATGAATTACCCAAGGGAGAGAAAATACCGAGCGGTAAACTTATTCATAGTTGTGTTCGGGTGATGTGAACCTGCTGAATTGAACTCAGATTTATATTTGGAGTAAGCCTGGATTCCGAGTGGAAATTTGGTAAATAGGAAGTTTCTGAGTGAAGGACCTCTAAGAGGAGTAGATATCCAAGAGAAGGATTTATTTGAAATCGTACTCAGGTCAGCGTTTGGGACTGCTGGGCTTGGACTCGGGTTGGTTTCACGGAAGGCTTGAATTATGAGTGAATTCTGCAAGTGGAAGGATTCCCGGATGAGAACTGTCCTTAAAACCCCGATTGAAATTTTCGAGTGGGACAGCCGAGTGACATTCGTAGGTTATAGGCATGCAGTTAGCCAAAGGGATGGTTAAGAAGCTGAGATGTATGGACCGAGTGTGGTACCTGTACAAGGCAATCCAGACAAGTGTGCTAATTGAAGCTTATGGGAACTCGTTGAGTGTTCATTTTGGTTAAGAAAGGAATCTCGTGGCCGAAAATTTGGAAATCCGAGAGCTAAATCCGAAATGAATCGGTCAGTAGTGGGTATCCTAGGGAATCGGTAATGTTGTTTACCGACTGGATTCTTCCCAAATGGTCGAATAACATCTAGAATGTGTCCCATGTGACCCAATGTCAAGCCTATGTTTTATATGAGCGCATGGTCGTGCCGAGTGACACATTGAATCGGGAGACCCGATGGTGTGAATACGCCGATCGGTGTTGAGAGTGTAAGGCCGAGCGGCCAAAGAACTGGAAAGTGCCAATGGCTAGGGTGAACTGGCAGAGCTGAATGGGGGTAACTACATGAGAAGTGGAGTCCCAAATGTAATGAAGGCTATGAAGAGTTGTTTTATGCTGATTAGAAATTACGAAGCAGTCGAAAACGTGGATGGACGAAGAGTTGCAGTCAGAACATGGCTGTGGTATTCCGATCTGTTTGTTGAGGTAAGTCTGAGTGAAAGAAAGGAATGTTATTCCGAGTCAATGGTGCCACTTTCGAGTGGAAATGTGTTAAGCATAATGTCCCGATTTTCCGGGTGGAGCAATCGGTGAATTGCTTTGGAGGCCAATTGTGCACACTGGATTTAAGCAATGGATGAATACTTAAGGAACATAGATGTGTAACTGCTTATTGTTGTATGTCAGTGATTTCCGAGTGGTTTATTAAGGCTAAGAATGTGTTTGAATTTCGAGGACGAAATTCTTTTGAGAGGGGGAGAACTGTAACATCCCGATTTCTAACTTAATTACCGATTGAAGTTAAGCTATTAATTAAAGGTTAATTACAGAATTAGGATTAATGGTTAATTAGAGTAATTGCTGATTTGGGTAGAAATAATTGAATAAATAATAATAATAGTGCCAGGCGAAAGGACGCATGTGTCCCTAGGAGTATAAGACAACTCCAGCTCTCTCTTTCTCTCATTATTCACGCTGGCAGCTCTCCTTGTGCGTGTATATGGTCCCTCCTTCCCTATTTCTCTTCTTCTTCACTCTCATTCACGTCGCCACTCGAACAGTGAAAGAGTCGAGAGCTCCTGGAGGAACATCAACACAGCTCTGACTCCACTCCCTGTTCTCTCCTTCCTCCTTATTTCCTTCTTCCTCTCCTTCTTCTTCTACCTGGAGCTGTGGTATTCCAGTTGGGAGGCTGGGCTGGAAGTGCTTTGGAGCTGTGGAGGAGACGGACCCGTAGGAGGAAAGGAGCAACTCTGGCCCAGGATCAACGCTGAACTCGAAGGCTGTTGGAGGAGTAACGGAGGGACGATCGGTCAGCACTGCAACTTGAAGAGTCTCTGAACCCTGACAGCAGGTAGGGGGCGCTTTACATGTCAAGCGTATGGTTTATGACCGGGTCCCTGGTGCTTGCTTTAATGTAATATATGTGTGAAATATGTGGATCGATGTGTGGTGATTGACTGATTGTGCATGCAACTTCCGAATTGGGACATCTGTGAAAGGTTGAGGGTTGTGTGACCTCGTCTTTGAGTGCCTGTTAATACTTTATGATGCATGTTGTTGAAATCTGAGTTTGCTGAGTGAATGTGTGTGTGTTACCATTGTCCCCGAATGCATGAGATGCGAATTGATGTGTGATTTCCATTTTGAATGCTGTGTGGAAAGGTATGCTGACTCTGTTAAAAATGTTGAGTGGATGTACTGTAATGTGGTTCCCTATGCTTGTTGTTGTGAGTTATTATGATAGAGACATGTGTTGTTGTAATGGAATGTGGGATTCCGAATGAATCTGATTGCTGTGGGGGGATCGGTTGTGACCCATTGATGGCTGTGTGAGACGCGTCTGGTAAGCTTGGATGTTGTTGTGGATTTGCATGAGATTGCATATGTGGGATGATTCCCAGATTCCTGACCAGTTCCATGAGGACGGGGGGTCGAAAAGGCATCTAGAGTCATGTAAATTGAGTTCCAGTCAGATTCCTGGTTAGATCCATGAGGACCCATGGTAGCCGATGGAGCTAGAGCTGGGTCTCGAAATGTCACGGGGTGACCGGTGCCACACAGAAAAGGCTAGTGGACGAGGGACCGGGAAAGAATCTGCACTGAACTCACTATTTAAGTCGGATCCGCATGCATGAGTCTATGAGCATTGTTAGTGAGATTATTGTGAATCACATGGATTAAATGAATTGAGTGAACTCTGACTAGACGATGTAGTATGAGCAAATTCTGACTGAACGAATGTACGGGTATTGATACCGTTGCTGAGTGCAGTGTGATGCTATGATTGAGAATATATGTTATGGTGCAACTTCCGATTGAATGATGTGGTCTGACCCTTAAATTAATTGGCAATATATATATATATCGTTATGGATTGAACCCGGTAAATTATATAATTGAGAATAGAGGTAGAGTCTGAGTCAATAGCTGTCACTTTATATGCAAAAGCTTACCCCTACACCATTTTTCAGTGTGTGCAGGTCGTGCTCGGAAATGATGATAAGGTTTCAAGTCCGAGTGTGATGCACTCCGACTGATGAGTACCTGTATCGCTTTATTATGTTCTGTCCGTGTAGCCTTGGCCAGCTCTTATGTAAAATGACGATCAAACATATCCATTTATAAAGATTGAATAATCATGGTGTCATTGTGTGGTATCATATTGGTAAACGCATAATATCAAGTTAATGAGTATTCCAAGTATATGGTTACATGCTTGTGGGTCGGTGGATTGAATTTGTGGGTAGATTTATGTTTCTGAGAATATGTATTCCTATGTATGTGCTTCGTACTGACTCGATGCGTTTTCCGAATGGGACGTGTTGCTAAATGACCCGAGGGCTGTTGATGAGTGAAATTATGTCAAGTTGGTGGTTCCGAGTGAAGATTCTGAGCGACTCCGAGTGAAGATTATAGGTAAACCTGAATGAGGGAGAGTTCTCATTCCCGAGTGGAAAACCTTGGGTAATTCTCCTCCTGAGAGAGGAGTTAGCGTAGTGGTTTAGAATGGAATGGGTTCTGAGTGTAAAACATTGATAATTCGAGTGAAAGATGTAAAATCTGAGTGAGTAAGGGTCTGTATACCGAGTGGCGGAGTTCTAACTAAGTCTGAGTGGGACCTAACTACCTGATTTTCCCGAGTGAATGTGAATGCACACCGAATAGTGGAAGTGTAATGTGACCCGAATGTGTTAAGGATGGATTACGTCGAGTGATGTTCGAATAGGATATATTCTGAGTGAGAAGGGGTTTGATAGAATCCGAGAGGGATTACCCTCATTTCCCGAGTGGATCCTTAGGCTGACTTTATGATGAAAATTGAGAGACTAAGTTATGGGTTGCCGAGGGAAGCGAATATTGGGGTTGTTCCCGAGCGAATGGAACCCTTTAATCCCGAGTGGTTTGAGCGTTACCCAGCGAATGGCTGTCTCGTATTCCGAATGGTGGATTAGCCGAGTGTGGCTTCTCACTCCCGCGAGCGTGCGGGTTTGGAAGACTCTTACTGTGATTTCGCCCAAGCGTCCCTGGACCTCGCCCGAGCGAGTCAGAGTTGTCATGGATTTCGCCCAGGCGCTGATGTGTTTCGCTGAACCGAATGGGTCGGTTCCAACATTACTCCTTCCGCTGATTGCTATATGTGTGAATGCTCTTTTATTTCCCTTGCCTTCTTCTTTCTTTTTTTATGCCGATTGACCAGTGGTTGATTTTGTGAAAATTTTTCCTTGTTTTTGGAATTATTATTTATTAAAATTAGGATGTTACAATCGATACGTGGTAAGGGATATCTATTCTTTATCGTGAACTTGTTCTATTGGCGGTAGTCTACACACAACTGCATGGTTCCATCCTTCTTCTTGACCAATAAAATAGAAGCCCCCCAGGGTGATACACTAGGTCGAACAAACTCCTTCTCAAGCAGCTCCTCAACTTGCTTCTTAAGTTCAGCCAACTCTATAGGAGACATTCTATAAGGAGCGATAGACACCAGTTCCGCACCAGGTACAAGATCGATAGCAAACTCAACCTCCCGTGGAGGTGGTAAACTGGGTATCTCCTCGGGAAACACATCCAAGAATTCTGACACCACAGGAATGCTAAGGGGATTGAGACTATTTGTCCCATCGGCTAGAGATAATAATATACAAAGTTGAGCTATACCTTGCACATCGAATTGTCCCACATCAGAAGAAGGGAAAATAACGGTCCACTGCTGACAGTCAACCAAAACCTTATTGGCGGAGAGCCAATCCATACCAAGTATGATCTCTATTCCCTTCATAGGTAAGCAAATGAAAGACACAACAAATCTTCTCCCTTCTAGAAGCATGTCGACATTATTACACCGGTTAACCGATCTGAGATAAGTACCGGTTAGGGTGGTAACCACTAGGGCATTTTTCATTAAACATACCGGCAATCTTAATCGCCGAACACAATCCTCTGATATAAAAGAGTAGGTTGCACCCGAATCATAAATGACATGAACTGAGTTTCTGAGTATGTCACACTTACTTTCAACTAAATTATCCGTTTGTGCCGCTTCCTCACCGGTCACGGCGAACACCCTTCCGGTATTTGGTTGCAAATTTCCATCATTTCTGTTTCCATCATGAGCACCATTGCCATTTCCTCGACCGTTGCCATGCCTTCCACCATTGTAGCCACCTCGGCCACCATTTCAGCCGCCATTATTTCCATTACCACGGCCCCAACCACCATGTGGCCTCCGCGGTTCACATGAGCGGGTGCATTAGCACGGTTAGGAGTATTAGCTTGCATATGAGCCCGCCTTGTAAGTAAAGGACATGCGGGGCGAATATGTCCTACTTGGTCACAATTAAAACATACCACGTCATCCCGTTGTGCACACTCGCGAATATGATAAGGTCCTCCACACCTATAGCATCTCGGCCCATTGGCATTCGCATCGCCCCGGCCAAAGATGTTACCATGTCCACCGCCTCTAGCTTGGACATTAGAATGGGCACCCCTCTGAAAACGTCCCCTTTTGAAATTTCCTTGCCTCTTGAAACTGGAAGATTGCCCCTTTAACTTAAAGTCAAATTTGGAATGATGCGGGGGAGCATGTTCTTCATAAATACGGCACTTATTCACAAGTACCGTGATGCTTTAGATTTCTTGATGACAAATGATCCTTTGAATATCAGGGCGTAAACCGTTCTCGAACTTCACACACTTCGAAGCTTCAGTTCCTTTTTGTTGATAAGGAGGGTAGAATTCACAAAGTTCTTCAAATTTGGAAGCATTTCATACCAAACTTCAATTTAATCCATTTCATAACATGTCAGCACACATTATACTACTCATAACCTCTTTAAGGCCTTATTTCACAATCAATAATTATAAGACCCTTACTCAACTTCACATTACATACATATGATACTACATCCATTCAGGAAAACATGCCACATTACATCAATACATACATTATCATCATACAAGTTCTCATACATTTAGAAAATACACCCTTCTCCTACCTCAAGAGAAGTAGACTTCCGGGTTCGATGTTCCCACTTCACAATTATTATCAAGTCCTACACCAATCGATTATAGGACCACATCAATTATTCATTGAAAAACCTTTTCAATATACATATACATATCTATGTACACATGATTCTCATCATGTGGAAACTATTCATGGATTTTTATTCATTTACCCATTTAGGCTTCGGGAATTCCTTCCCTTAAATCACCATTCATTATTATTGTAACACCTTAATTTTCAATTAGTGGATAAACCGAGACCAGGAAAATTTTTCCGAAATCAGAGGGTATTCAAAGGCAAAATGATTAGCTAAGAATTAAGGAGGGTAGAATTAGGAAAAGAAGGAAAGGAAAGGAATGCAAACCATCCACAAGGCAAACAGCGGAAGATGCAGGACGTGAACGAACCCAACAGCGCCTACTCGCTTAGGCGAGATTCAATATCGCTCGAGCGCAACAGCCCCACACGCTTAGGCAAAGTTCATATAGCTTAAGCGTGACCCATCAGAGACCTTTCCTTCGCTCACACTCGCTGGAGCGGGCACTTAGCCGCTGAGGCGAGTAACTCCACTCGGAATTCCAATCACTCGGGTTTCAGAATCTAAGTTCACACGGAAAAGTCTTTATTCACGATTCATTCGGTCTAACCCTTACACTCACAAGCTCCTTTCGGAAGTTTACCACACACTTCATAACTTCATTCCTTCAAGCCGCAGATGTTGACCACTTGGGAGATGATTCCTATAGTCATTTCACTCGGGTCCCACAAATACGTTTCACTCGAAATATTCTTCACGATCTTTTTATCACTCAGTATTTCACTCGTTTTTCACTCGGCACACCTAATCCTTCTTACTCAAGTCCTCTCACTAAGTCAAGTCTTACCTAAGGATCTTCTAGTTTCCCATAAGTTTACTACAATGGGTTTCACTCAGAATCTTATAGGTCACTCTTCAGTCGGAAAACACTCACTCGGAAGGTTCTCACTCGGAACATGTTGTTATTCTCCACTCGAGGAAATCCTAACAGTTTATTACTTTGAAGGTTTTTCAGGTCAATCCCCACTCGAAATTATACGACCTCATTCACTCAGAACTTCTAGACCTTTCTTCACTCGGGGTAAAGTCACTATCTCGCTTCCCACAACAATAACTTAGTTCTATTTTTTCCTAAGGTCATACTAACCTTCTACGCTCGGAAATACTTATATAGGTATATCACTCGGATTTCTCGCACAGCATAGAATAGATATACAGTATGATATAAATATATGTAGGAATGTATATAAATAATCACAAGCACATTGTCATACTCTCAACCCGAGAGAGTTTAAATTCTAATTTAAGAGACTAAGATCAAAATACGAGCCGGCCAAGGCTTAACCAAAACCTTATACACAGTATCTACATATATACAGATATTTCCATAGTGCACAAGCATTCCACTCGGCATGCAGCTCCACCTTCACTCATTGCTCTGAGAGACATTCACTGAAAATATTGCCATAATAGGTGAGTATCTTAGATATTAAATGATAGATACTGACTCGGATTATTCCTCAGTTACGCAACAGTATAATATATGCATACACAACAATAATCAATAACATAATAATGCCAATTATTCAGATATACACAAAGTATTTACCGATCGGAATCCATCAACTATCACTCGGCTATATGCACTTATCATTTCATTAACATTATCACATGCGTAATCAAATTCCAATCAACATCAGCAGTACATATACACAGATTATTTCACTCGGTTCTGCATTTGTGTGTAATCGGTTTTCATTCGTTACAACATAGGCTCCCAGCCTTCCATTCAGCTCCCAGCTGCTTGGCCATTTTATAGGTACCTAACCGTTTCCCCACACAGGTGACACCAACGCTCTCAGTGCCAACGGCGGTGTTCACGGGCAGCCTGAGTCTCACTCAAAGGCTACCTTGAGTCCCACTCAAGGATTTATCAGCGTCTCATGCTTTATAACCGATGGTAGTGTCTCACACTACATGCTCTCAACATTAACGCATCCCATGCGCCACACACGGATTCAACACAGCACAGATTTCATACACAACTTTTATTCGACAATACATGCATCATATGCAATAGGCATAATATATCATCAGACTCACTAAGTCAACATCTTCTCACATGCAATCAGCATTTCAAACTCAAAATAACATGCATGGCACTTAAGTCACACGGTAATCATCGGCAGCACTTTAGCACAATCCTCTCATTCAACATTCAACACTTCTCAAAACTATCTACATTAAACTCATGGACGGAACTAAACATGCAACATTCGATTCATTAACATTATGCATCCGGGTATCATACACTCTTTATGCAAGCATAACACACCAAACAGAATACAGAACTAGCAATCATCAACACCCGAAACCCGTCCATAACCCATGCATTTAAGATTTAAGATACCCCCTACCAACAAGGTACTCTGAGAGGTTCCTCAGTTTTGATGTTGATCTTCTACTCTGTTCGCCTCGTCCTCGCTCCCACTCGCTTGGTCTCCCTCGAGCGCAGTCGCACCGGGGGAACAGGAAGCTGTTCGTCGTCCCTTCGATGATCGTTCCTCTCTAGCCAAAGGAAGCTCTGACCTTCTGCGGCACCGTCGTCGTGGGTTCCCAGAAACAAAGAACGGAGAACAGGGAAGAAGAAGGAGAAGAAGAACGAAGAAGACGAAGAGAGAACGAGGAGAAGAGAAGTAGCGGAGAGGAAGTCTGAAGAGAAAATGAATAATCAACAGTGGCACAGGACATATGTATATGCGTGCGAAGAGAAGGAGAGTGGGGTAGGAGTTCGTGAATCGCAGCTCCACTCACGGCACACACCAATCACAAGCAGCCAGCCATTAACAATTAATCATAATTAATCTACCATTATTTCCTTAAGTTAGATTGATTAAGTTGATTATAATTAACAAGTAATTTTCCACTTTGTAATTATTATTTTAATGGCTTAATTTCATTCGGTAATTAATTTTCAAAATTGGAATGTTACAATTATCAAGGTAATAACCCAATTAGTTAGGTTACCCTATTTACCAACCTAACATTTAACTCATCTCCAATCATCATTTAATGTCAATACCTCTTCATTTATAACACTTCCCTCATTATTAAATGTTAACCCCATCTACATTACATATTTCCCCCAAATTTCATAAGTTAGGGTTTTATAAAAACCCAACCATGTCATAAATGTACTTCTATACTCATCATCTTTTAACCCTATCTTCATATACCTCATTTATTGCACATAAATGTCCATATTTAATTCACCCCACCTTAGGGTTTATATATTCAATGGCTTCTTTCACTCCCCACATGCATTTAATACTCTCCCAAGCCTTAGTAATCCATATTCTAGGGTTCAACTACTATTAAAATGAAGAAGAGCTTACCTCAATCAAGAAACAAAATGGGAACCAAGGGAGAGGATGGTAAACTCGAAAATGGAGGAGAGGAAGGAAAGACTTCAAACACCCAATACTCCTCCTTGCTCCAATGGTGAATGAAATAAGAGAGGAGAGACACTTCTTGGTTAAGCCTTTTGGAGAAGAAGAAGATAAAGAAGAGGAGTAGTAAAGAAAAGAGAAGAGAAGAGTTGTTTTCTCCTCTTGAATAGAAGCCAACGTGAATTTTTGAGTGAAAGAGATGAGTTGTTTTTAATTTTAAACCCATTACTTAAATCTTTTCCGTTTTATAACAGACAGGCTCTCAGTTCGGGCTCAATATATATTCTAAAATTTATCCTGAATACATATTCGGATTCCCAATAATATTATCTATAGCCCTGACCAACGGCATCTCAATCGGAGATACTTGGTCCGATACCCATATTTTATCCGGGTTAGTTTTCTGCTTATCCGGTCATAATAACTCACTAACAGTTTTCAAAAATCTTAATTAAATTATTTCTAGCATTTTGGGATATTAATTAGTCCACATCTAATTATTCAATATTTATTTTCTTAATTTAACTTTCTATTTTAAAAAAAATTTGGGGTGTTATAAATTCGATCTCTGCATGTTTATGATTCAAGTGCATGTTAGTATTTCAATCTCTTATTAGTATGAATGTCAAACGGGAGAATGATTTTCATGTGTATTGAAACTTGTTTTATTAGTGTGAATGTCAAACGGGAGAATGATTATTCATGTCTTATTAAAACTTGTTTTAACAAAAGTAAAAGTTGGAATACCCTTAATATGCCAATTACTAGGAATAGAATTGGTGATTATTGTTGCCATAAGACCAGGACTTAATGCAAGTTTTTACTGAGAAAGCTCACGAGGGATCGGACTTTACGGTGAATACTTAGAGTTTATATCACGAGGGATTGGTTATAATGATTTTAAGCTGCAATGACATGAACTTGATGATTAAATATGCATGTCTTGAGTTCCTTCATTATTATTCTAGATTAGGGATCCAAATTCCAACATAATTTGTTTATCTGTGTTTTATCCTCAAGTATCTTAGCTATTCTAAATTATAACTCAACTTTTTAGATAGATTTTCTTTTTATCACATGAACAACTCAGTTATACAATCTTTTGAATATTGTATAAATTGTATATAAATTATTCTTTTGTGAATAGGTTTCAATAAATTTACCATAGTAACTAGAAAATTACTGTAACTATTGGACTTTCAATCCCAGTGGAACGATATCTAAATTTGAAAACTACAAATGATTAGTGCGCTTTCCAATTAAAAGACCCAACAGTAACACAGAGTTAACAAGTTTTCTGCAACATTATATTACGGGTTTAACAGTAACGGAATGCCTTGGCTGGCAGCGTTTGTAATTTAGTGAGTTGTGTATAAAATGGATATTGTGATATGGTTACTTAATGATATTGATGGATGAATTGTGAATTATATGTATATATAGGTGATGTATTAATATTTGGGATAGTGAATTTCTACCCATTTGATGAATATAGAGATGTTGATTATGTAATTATTTTGGGAATGCATAGGTGTTGATGACATATATCCTTGAGGTTGAATCAGATGCGATCAATTATGGAATATGGATATTGGAGATGTATAATGTATGACCATATAGATATATATATATGTATATATCTTAAGCTTTGTATGTTCATGAAATTATGTGAAAAGATGATGGTTGTCTGTTAGGCTTAAGATATGTCGTTGCATGCTTAGCCAAGCCTTTTCTCATACCCTCATATATGGGACTAGGCGTATACCTGGTATACACATTCTTCTTTCACTGTAATCTCTACTATTTTGTATACCTTATGGGCAAACTATTTAACGATCCAGTTATAGATTATCAAATCTCACCCTTTGGTTTTCTGTGGTTCGAGTCTTGATGTAGTTGTGGTGGTATTTTGAAATTATTTCGAACGTGAAAAATTTACTCATATTTTTATTATTTAATTATCTTGATTATATCAAGATTCAAGTCCAGAAAATGAAGGTGTAACACAAACTAAGTGTTCTTTGCCACTTTCAACAAACCCATCAGGTTGAACCATATAGACATCTTTGACAAGATCTCTATTCAGAAAAGTTATTTTAACATCCATCTGGTGCAATTCCATATCAAAATGAGCCACTATAGCCATGACAACTCGAAATGAATCCTTTGTGGAGATTGACAAGAAAGTTTCTTTAAAATCAATGCCTTCTCTTTAATTGTACCTTTTTGCCACTAACTTGGCTTTGTATCTTTCAACTTCACCAGATGGTTTACGCTTGGTTTTGAAAACCCATTTGCAGCCAGGCGATAAAGAAACAAGCTCCCAAACATTATTGTGAGCCATAGAAGCTAACTCATCATGCATGGCATTCACCTATTCAAAAGCATGAGAGCTAGAGATAGCTTGTCCAAAACTAATAGCGTCATCATCACTATAGACATCAAACTCATGTTCCTAAAGATACACAATATAATCACCCAATATGGACGACTTACATGTTCTTTGAGATCTTCTCACCACAGCCTCAATAGTAACAGGTGCAAGTACAATTTCATCATTTAAAGGGGCATGGTCTATAGCAATGTCATAATCTTGATGAGTTGCCACATGTGTTATCACATTCTCATCAATGAGAGGACACATGTTCATTATTAGGTACAAAAGAGTTGTATCAATTTCTGGAATAGAAAATTATGGTACGAGGACTTCAACTCTATCTTCTTTAAAGATAATTGGTTGTGAGGCAATGCTCCCACTACCCAAATCATCCTCAAAGAATATTGCACAATCAAACTCTATTATTCGTGTAGAGTGAGAAGAACAATAAAATCTGTTATCACTTGAACTCACACAATAACCAATGAAGAAACCACTAATAGTCTTCAGATCAAGCTTCTTCAATGTAGGGGTTATAGGGTCTTGTTTTTGCTTTACATCCCCAAACACGCAAGTGTTTCAAACTCGGTTTCTTTCTAATCATCAATTCATAAGGATTTTTTGATACAAACTTGCTAGGAACTTGTGTAACAACCTGGATAACTAATTTAAATCTGTGATTGGCGAAAAAATATCAATAACTATTTTAAATTAAATTTTTATTTTTTGGGATTATTATTAATTAATATAAATAAAAATCTAAAATAATTAAATGATATAGAATTAAATGAATTTATTGATTGATTGATTGATTATTAAAATTTAAATAAGATTTGGATAAGAAATGGTAAGTTTAAAAGTTACCTAAGGGTTAAAAGTAAATTTTAATTAAGGATTTAAAAGAAAATGGAAAAAAAGTGGAAAATTACTAAAATTCCCATAGGGACGTAAAACAAAAACATCTTCTCTTACAAAATTCATATGTGCTTTCCCTCTCTGCTTCCCTTCCATTGCCGCATGTTCTTGGCTCCAATTGGAGGACCATTTCACGTTGAAACTTTAATCGATCGTGTTTTTGGAGTCAGGACCTCGAGGTATACCTATATGCGCCTTTAATTTTAAGCTTTTTCCCTTCTCTTCTTTTTCTCTCTCTAGTTGCGGAATACATGTGTGAGGGGAGGTCATGATTTCATGTTTTATGACAATATGAGGCTTGGAAATTGCTTTTAAGATGATGAGTTTGAGGAAATGTTAATAAGTTTTGTGTTTTGACGTTTGTAGGTGCCAAAATGGGAAGTAGAGGATCATCCGATAAAGTGGGCATCGAAATTGGAGGCGGAGCGGTGAACAATTTGATCATGGGCTGCAACCAACATTGGGACAACTCATCGAAGCTTGGAATCGAGGTAAGGGGAGTGTTTGCATCATAAATAATTAAAATTGGTTAATGAATAAGTAAGTTCGGAAAGAATATAATGCTTATGGTATATGAAGAAATCTGGAAATATGTCATAATGATAAATATGTATATGTATGATGATGAGAATGTGTGATTGATTAGTAAATGCATTGTATAGATTATGTGTAATGATTTTGAGGATTATAGGTATATAGTTATGTATGATAAATTGAGTTTGAATGAGAAGATACATGTGTATGTGGTTGCATTTGATTGGTTGGACTTGAATTATGAGTTTATTGGGTGTATGTTGGTGAAGTTGATGAATAATAATGAATTAATGTATATGCATTGAGGCGATATGTTTAAGGGCCTGGTCTGTGTGGTTGCCCCAAGTGATTATTGATTATTGATAAACAAATATGTGATTTAAGATATGTTTATGTGACTATATGGTGTGGGATGACCGAAGGTATGACTCCCCCCTTATTTTTGGCTCCCGTGGTCATTTAAGATCCAGTTGAGGCGGAGAGCCAAGTCAGGTTCACGGGGTGTCAAGTCGGACCCCTAGTTGAAGGGCAATCCTTTAGTATCCGGATACTAGGTGTTATATTGTATGATGAGAATCAATGATGTTTTATTGGTGTGATTGTGATGATGTATGAACTAGTGATTTGCAAAGTATTTGAGAATGAGATGTTCATGGTGGTTTGTTATGATATGATACTTGTATGAGCATGTATGAGCATGTAGGGGACTTGTATGAGCATGTATGATTTTGTTTCCAAATACTCACCCTTGTTGTGGTTTTCTTTCTTTTATTAACTAGTGACAGGGAAGATGCAGATGCCCCAGAGGAAAGTGCCAAGTGAAAAGCTGATGTCAAGAAAGCTGTGGAAGTAGAAATTATGTAATAGTTTAGTAGTACATTGCTTTGATGTTGACCTTTATGTGTCAGATTACGTGATAACTAAACATAGAGTTCTGCTAGAGCAGAGATATTGATTGTGGTGTGATGATGAACATGTATGCATGGCACAGAACTATTGTGTGATTGTTTAGAATGGGCAGGTATCGTCTTTGTGTGTATATCTTGCATGTTGTATGTGAATATGAATGGATGTGCGAAATGATGATTGAAATATAACATTATGCATGTTCATGGAAATAGGTGGAGTCATGTGAAAATCGAGAACTAGATGGGTGATTTTGTGATCCGGTGGGTTTTAGGACCCCGGAAGGGACCAATAGGTTCCCGACGTTACTTAGAACTCGTGCATGTAGGCTTCACCAAATTGAAGTCCATTTGATAGGTTTTGTGTATTGAGTTGCATTACTTTTGGTTTAAACGCATTTTCCGTATATCTCATGCAATCATTAGAATTTAGGCAAACAAACTTTGCAAACAACTCTGAAATGATGAAAACATGTTGTCTCCAAAGTTTGGTGTCGATCGGAGCTCAATCGTAGAAGATAGATGTCTTGGAAACTGAAATTGGGGCAAAAGTTATGATTTCTGCTTGAGCAAGAGTATTTTCACTCAAGCGAGAGGCTCCCTTGGTCATTTTGGTATTCTGTGGGTTTTTCACTTAAGCGAGATGGATCTTGCTTGAGCGAGGTACTATCAGTGGGGTTCTGTGAGGATTGTTCCTTAAGCGAGCATTACTTCGCTTGAGCGAGTCAACCATATATTGTTATTGGTCGTATTTCGCTTAAGCAAGTGGTGTCTCACTTGAGTGAAAAGTGATGTTTTGATTGTGTATTTCTCGTTCAAGCGAGTGGAACCTCGCTTGAGCGAGGTGTGCATAGCTACTCCCTACTCTTTTCTCGCTTGAGCGAGTGGTCTTTTACTTGGGTGAAGGGCCATGTCTGATCCTGCTTGCATTCTCGTTTGAGCGAATGGTATCTAGCTTGAGCGAGAGTACCCTGTGTGGCTTTGTTGGTGTTTCACTCAAGCAAAAAGTGGTCGCTTGAGCGAGAGCTTGTTTCCTGGTGCATACTCGTGCTCACTCAAGAGAGTGGTACCTCGCTTAAGCGAGATTGTCCTATTTTGCTTTTTCTCTTGTTTCCTCAATGTATTGTATGGGGCATTCGCGGGCCTTTGTGCATCTTTGTGTCTTCTGCATTGTGTGTACTTTCATACTTCGGGTGCATTTGTGTGGTGATGTTATAATTAAAACCGCTCGGGACTTTCATGATTCACTGTTGGGATTTAAACGTAAAAAGTTTTACCTTTGCTTTCATTTAACCCGAGGTAAATCATGAATTGTTACCAAGTTGTTTCGGATTATTCGTAAATTATGATTTAACTTAATACGGTATTTAAGATCAATTTAGCATAAACTCGTTGTTTAAACTTGAATTATTAGGAGGGACACCATAACTTGGTTAAGAACGTGCACAATAGTTCTCAAGGCATCTCCCCAAAGAAAATCGGGTAAGGAAGATAGACCCATCATAAATCTCACCATATCCATAAGCGTGTGATTCCTCCTTTCTACTACCCCATTGTGTTCAAGTGGACTTGACATTGTGTATTGAGCTTCGATGCTGCATTCTGGGAGGTATCTGGCAAAAGGTCCTTGATTCCTTCCAGTCTCATCGTATTTGCCATCATATTCCCCTTCTTTGTCAGACCGCACACACTTTATCTTCTTACTGGTTTTTAATTCAATGCAGCCTTAAACGACTTGAAAGTATCCAAGGAACATGATTTCTCTTGAAGAAGATCTATCAAGCCAAAATGAGAGTAGTCATCTATGAAAGAAATAAAATACCTATATCCACCCATAGTAGTGGGTGTAATAGGCCCACACATGTCAATGTGAATCAATTCTAATACGTCATCAGGGTGACTCTTATATTTGTTCCTAGATTTACCAGTAAGCTTACCTTTAATGCAAGTCATACAAGCGCCAAAGTCAAAGAAGTCCAAATTGTGCAAAATCTCATGCTTAATGAGTTTCTGAATACGAGGCCTAAAAATATGCCCCAAGTGCTTATGCCATAACATGGAAAAGTTCTCATCAACCTTGCTATGCTTATGCCCAACAAAAAAATTCACGCCCATATCAAAAAGAGTCAACATGAAAAGATTATCACAAAGAACCCCATTCCAACAACAGAAGATTCAAAATAAATGTCTAATTTGTCATTGCCAAACACAAAAGAATAACCATAGTTATCCAAAATAGAAACAGAGATCAGGTTTCTACGTATAGAGGGAACATAAACAGCATGTTTGAAAAACAAAACATAACCAGAGGGAAAACTCAAAGAAACTGTTAGTGTATGCATTATGAGCTTTATGTTTTTTCATTTGTATCATTTTTCTGCTTATCAATAAAATAAGTATTTCAGTTTAAAATTGTTTTAAAACATATTTATCCTTGGAGTAATTGGTCATATGAAAATTATTCCTAAAATGTCCCTAGTCAAGTATTTACATGGGGACATGTAATTACATTGAGACTAGTGTGTGAGTGTACTGATGACCTGATCTCACAGATCATAGATATAGATGATATCAAGTCTTCACACGGGTACACATTAAGAGTAATGATGTACTGGACAGACCCACCATGAGAACGTTGCATGGATCGTTACATGAATGTCATAAACAATTCTTAATGTGATAATGGTATATGTAGTCCTTCGACCTAAAGTCACTACGATTCCTACATGAGGAGTTTATTGTTTTAATACAATTAAACATCTTCTGTAACAAGAGGACTATAAAGGTTGTGATTAGGCAATGAATAAATTATATAGAGGGATATGAGTGATGTAGATGGGATTTGTCTCTCCTATGTGACAGGAGTGATATCTATAGGCCACTTGATGGAGTAAGACTAAGAAAACGCATGGCCATGCTAGAAAGAATAAATATTAGATATTTATTCGGATCAAGTCTACTCCAGTATCAAGTAAAATAAATTGGGCCGTACAAGGATGACGCAACCATGCCTTGGGCCCAATTAGGATATTATGACAAAAGGAACAAACATATTAAATAATTATCACTTATAGGTTATATTGATATTAAATAATATTCAGACATAATGATGCATTGCTAGATGCCGCTTTTATTTTATATTAATAATAAAATAATTTATTATTAATATGATCGGGTATTTTACCTATAGGGTCACACACATAGAGTAAGCCCATCAAAAAATGTTTTGTTTTATTTTAGTTAGACTAAAATAAAGCTATTGGGCCCAACTCATTTAGAATGAGTAAGGAGCCCACTCTTTAGAGAGAACAAATTAGGTTAAACCTAAGCCTATAAATAGAGCATAAGATGCTTATAGGCCGTTCACTAAAGTGAGACACAAATTTGCAAAAGTTGCAAGAGCTACACACCGTCAAACTAGCAGTTGGCAAGTGTTGCGATTCTGGTAGGAGTGCTCGTGTGGACTCCTAAAGGACGAGGCTAAGACTGCTTCGGTGTTCTTCAAGAGGTAATCCAAAACGAATTTTTTTTGTGTGTTTGCTTTGTGCTTTGAAACATGGCACTTTGCAAATCCTATGGAATCCCTATTTTTCTGCTGCTCATGTTCTAGGGATTCCCTAACAGAAACAACTGCTATATCTTCAATAGGAACTCTAGCTCCATCTCCTACTACGATCTTTGATTTAGAATCACCTAGTTTCCTCAGGCTTGTAAACCCTTGCAAAGAATTCACCACATGAATAGTTGCCTGAATCAAACCACCAAGTATCAGGAGGAACATCAATAACATTGGATTCAAAACAATCTAGAGCAAAAGGTGTACCTTCCCTCTGATTCTTCTTCTTTAGGATATAGTGATCCTCCAACATATGTCCAAACTTTGTGTAATACTTGTATTCTTCTTTGAATTTTTTTTGTTTGGACTAAGGTTAGGAACAATTTTCCTCGTTTTCTTGTCATTGTGTTGAAATTTCTCATTGTGATTTTTGTGAACAGTTTTAGACCTTGAAGTGGAATCAGCAAACTTATTCTTGTGAGGTTTGTTATTAAACTAGACAACTCCAAACTTTCCTTTTTTTTCATAGCTTCCTCCTCCCGAGTGACAACTACAATGATCTAGTCAACAGTCCACTCATGATTTTAAGTATTATAAAAGGCCCCAAAACTTCAAACTGAGAAGCAAGTGATTCTAGAATTTTCCAAATCGGGTAGCTGTCATCAATCTTAAACTTCATCACCTTTAGTTTGTTGCGATAATGCACTATTTTCAGCACGTGCTCATAAACTCCACTAACATAATCATATCTAGCTCTATTAAAGAGTGAGGAATGGTGACCCTTCTCAACTTTGTCAAAAGTCTTAATTTTTTTCTCCAATGGATGTAGGAAGGTTGCAACATTGTTGTTTTTTGCAATACTCTATCTAATCAACTTCTCCAAGGTGAACTTTATCACCATGAAACATACTCGATTCGAGTGATCCCATTTAGTACGATAAGCCTTTTGATTCATAGTTGACTCATCAGTAAGGGCGAGTGACTCATTTTCCTTCAAAGCTAAGTCAATGCTTATCATAGCCAAATAAAAATCTAAAGATTCCTTCCAGTCCTCATAATTAGTCTCGTTCAACATTTTTACCAAAGTGGGCATTGATACTAATATATGGAAAAATAATCAATATGCATAATTAGATCATGTAAAACACAACTTGCCCATCACAAAATTTCTTATTAATTATAATACTGCTTAAGGGTCCCAGATCATAATAAATAAGTGTTAGAACCAAGTCTATTTTATAAAGGACTTTGGAGAACTGAAAAATTATTTTAGAGACCCCAAGATTTGTTAATAACACACATCAAGGCCTTTAATTAAATAAAGCATGTTTAAGTGTTATTTAACCCTTTTACTTTAGTGTTTCAAAATGCAAAGTCTATGATGCAAGAGCTATAATTCATAGGGGGAGTCTATCATTTTAAAATCATTCAAAGTCTACATAGGACCAATTCAAAATATTTCAAGTCTATCTCAACCTTAAGTTTGTGTTGAAGACAACTCTCAAAAGAAATCCCACTAAGTATGTCTGTCCTAGACTTGAGTCTGTTGAGTCGTGTTCTTCAAACAAATCATCCTCCAAACTTAGAATCTCTCTCTCTCTCTTGCATAATCACCCATTCAACCTTCAAGACACATCAAACTCAGATGTTTCAAGTTAAAGAATGGATCTCTGATTTTGAATCAAAATATGCAAGGCTGTCTTAGTGTTAAACTCCTTCAGTCAAGTCTATTTCTAGCTGAAAATGAACAAAGAGACAAAACTCTTAGAGAAATAAACGTTCACTTCAATGAAGCTACTCTGAGCACATCAAAAAGCTATCAACATGTTGTGCTCAAGTTAGAAGCCTTTAGAAAGTCAGATAAGCTATTTTAATATATCCTATGTTAGACAAAAGAAAACAAAAAGGAGACTTTCTCTCTACAGTATTCGAGTTACCCTATTTTTGTGTAATACTTGAGTCCAAACGTTGTTGCCTTCTCTTCTCTCATGCTACCACTCTTAAATGGCTACTCTCTTCATCAATAGAACAGTAACGACTATATACAATAGCCTTTAAAAGAAAGAGACCTCAGACTAGTAAAAAAAGAGACATGAATAAAGAAACACAAAAATAGAGACTCAATCTCAAATTTTATTTACATTGCTACTTGCAGTCTTAGTCTTTGTTTTTTCAGTTTTCACTTAGTGTGTACATTCACTTCATTTCAAAATCTTTGTACGCTATCTAAGTTATTAAACAATCTTTCTTTTATCTCACCTTAAGTCTAGTTGTGTTAACCAGTCTTAGTTTTTTACAGGGAGCACGGTTAGCCTGAAGAGGCTTTTGAAAGAATACTTAGGTCTGAGCCAGAAGTGGCCTGTGAAAGAATATTAGGGTTAAGGCAAAAGTGGTTGGAGTCAAGAATACTTGAGGTACAACAGTGTTGTTTATGTAAAAAGATTTTTACATAGTGAAAAACCTTCAAACTGAAAGGACTAGACATATCTTCAATGTTTGGAAGTGAACCAGTATAAATTCACTATATAAATCTCTCTATACCTTCTTTTTGTTAAGTCTGAATCTGTACCTGTTAAGTTTGCTGCCTCTTTTCATTTTGAATAAGGTTTTTTTAAAAAAGAGTTATAGACTTATTCAACCCCCTTTCTTAGTCTATCTCTAAACCTTCAATTGGTATTAGTGCTTGTCCTTTGGGTTGAACACTCAAACAAGTGTAAAGGATAATGATCCATGGTAGCACACTAACAAGATCAACTGGTTGTTGAAGGTTTCTCTATCAACAGACATCCAGCTTTCCTTGGAGAAGACTATGCTTATTGGAAGGATAAAAAGAAGATCACAAAGTCCACCCACTATAGTCTGTGGGGAATAATCATAAATAGTGATCATCTAGCACTAGTTGATTTTGATAGGAAGATAAAACCTGAAGACCTCTAGACTGAAGCTGAAACAAGAAAAATGAAGGCAAATACGAAGGTTAGATTCCTCCTTATCTGTGCTCTCAACAAGTTTGAATACAACAAAGTATTCATTTACAAAACTACTAAAGAAGTCTAAGACGCACTTTAGAGGAACTATGAAGGAACCTCCAAATTTGAAAGATCTAAGAAAATAATGTTTATCAAACAGTATGACAACTTCAAGATGGAAGAGCATGAAACTATAGATTAGATGTTTGGAAGACTTTAGACTCTATTAAATGAACTTCAGGCTCTTGGGACAACCTTGTCCACTGAAGACATAAATGTCAAGCTCCTTGGGAGCCTACCTGAAAAGTTTGATGTTAAATGCTCAACCCTTGAAGAAGCAAGAGATCTGAGCACCTTCAATATTGATGAACTTCTTAGAGTGCTAAGAGTTCATGAGATCAAGTTGAAGTAGAAAGAAGTTTCCAAACCTACCTTCTCAAAGAGAATTGCTTTAAAGTCTACTGACTCAAGCAAAAAGTCAAAAGCTCTTAAAGTTATTGAGTCTCAAAGCTCAGATTCAGAATCTAAAGAATACAGTAAAGACAATGATGAAAAGCTAGCTTTTATGACCAAGAGATTCCATGGGCCGCTAAAAAAGAAGAAGAGCAGACCTGAAAAATACTAGAAGAGAGACTTGAAAGGTAAGTCTCATTTCAAATCTAAATTTGATAAATCTTATTTAGAGTGTTTCAATTACAGGAAACCAGGCCTCGTGAAAGAAAAATGTCCTTTGCTTAATAAGGATAAAAAGGACAAGAAAGAGAAAAGAAAATTTTTCAAGAAATAGAAAAGACTCATCACGTGGGATGATGAAAATTCTAGCAGTTCTAGTGAGTCTAAAAAAGAGATAGAGTCTACATAGATTTGTCTGATGGCCAACATAGATGCAGACTCTGAAGCAAGCACAAGTAACTTAGACTCCGAAGAAGTAAGCTTTTTTGAACTTAAAGAAAACTATGAAATTTTGTTTAAAGATTTTTTAACTCTTTTGAAAAACTACAAGCTTTTGAATGAAACATGTTGAAATGATTACTGCTTATGAAAACAAAATTTGAGTTAAAAGAAGAAACCCTTGATCAAAACAATCAAGATGGGAAAAAGATGGAAGAGAAAGAGAAAATACAGCTAGAAGAACTACATAAATTTAAGCAAGAAAATCTTTGCTTAAAAACTAATTTGAAAAATGAAAAAGTCTGCTAGAGTTCTCAGACTGATGAAATCAACAAACTTAAAAAGTAAGTGAGGTCTCTCACTCTGGAACCTAGCCAGATTTGTCAATGGAACAAAAAAATTAAACAGGTTTTTAGGAATCCTCACTAGTAACCATGATAGACCAGGGTCAAGAATTGTTGAACCTGCTGATTCTAAACAGTCTTTTTCTCCTTCATATCTCGACTAAACATAAATATGTTAAATATAATTACTGTAAGAAACATGATCATGTAATTAAAGATTGTTTAAAGAAGAAGAAGAATATTAAGAAAACTAACCATCTAGGACCCAAAAAGATTTGGGTACCAAAAGCATTGATAGTCCCTGTTACAGATGTGCTTAAAGTCAAAAGAAAAACATCAACAGTGGTACCTAGACAATGGATGCTCGCATCACATTATGGGAATAAGGTCTATGTTCCTAATCCTGGAAAAATTTAAAGAAGGGTCTGTGATAAGTGTCTGTGATAAGTTTCCAATATGCTATATTTTCATATGTTACTTGGATAGATTTTGTGAGAAATTGCTAATTTAAATAAGAAGTTAAGTGGAAAAATAGAAAGAAATTGAATTTGTATAACCCAACTTAGGTTTTGTTAGCTTGATAGCATTTAATCCCTATTATTTTGTCTATTTTGTAGGAAAAAGAGGAGAATTGGAGAAAAGAGGTTGAAGTGGCCAAAAATCTAAACAAGTATGGAGTATATTGCTTAAGCGAAGCCAATTTCGCTTGAGCATGACCTTTTTTGCTCAAGCGAGAAGAAGTCAAACAACACACCAAGTAAACTAGCCTAAGCGAGGTGCATTCCACTCAAGCGAAAATAGTCAAGAAAGCAAAAGAAGAATTCTCGCTTGAGCAAGGCTTGACCCGCTTAAGTGGGAAAAGTCAAAAGAACAAGGATGGTGTATTCGCTTGAGTGAGGCTTATTTTGCTCAAGCAAAAATTAAACAGAGACTTTAGGATTTTATTTCACTTGAGCGAGGTGCATTTTGCTCAAGCAAAACAGAGCAGTAACATCAGACCTCATCTCACTTGAGTGAGGGATCTGTCACTTGAGTGAGAAGTCAAAGACTCGAGCAACTTACAAAGTAACTTGATGGTAGAGTAAGTGGCTCTCACTTGAGTGAGATAATCTCGCTTAAGCGAGATCACTTATATAAAAATGTTGAACTTGAAGAATGAAGAGCTGCCTAGAAGATGAATAGAACAACAGAACTTTATCTTGGGCAAAAGTGTTTTAGAAGGTCGTGGAAGTTATTTTCTTCTCTTTTTCTCTATTTTGTTTGGTTTGTAATGGCTACCATGTGTAGCTAAACTTTTTTTTGGGATTGGATGTAGTCAATTCGAGCCCGATATACCTTGGCTCTATATTTATATATATGGTATTTTATTCTATTGATTTTGTTATTTCATTTTATGTTTATTGCTTGATTCTATTGGATAAATTTCTTAATTCAGTTTTCTTGAGTTGTTGGAAAACGATGTGTGAAAATCGATCTGAATGAAATACTCAATATGATTGGGTGTTAGGAATAACTTCTGATGTATTGAACGCTTTAAACAATCGATTATAATGCAGGAAAATTTTTTGAAATGATAACGTTTTAGGAGTTTTCTTAGGATTTTGTAATTGAGGAATCGATATAGATAATTTTAGATCTGTTGTGTAAAAATGAATAGTTTTGAATGAAATTTATATGTATATATCTAAGGTACAGCTAGGCGAGATAGATGAAATTCAATCCCAGCCTCTCATCATTTAAACTCTCTGTTATTTACATTAGTATTTATACTTGTTTTCGAATTTAAATTCTATTTTTACACCATATCAATGCTATCAAATCACTTTCCCACTTAAATTATTTGAAACTGAATCTTATAAATTACAACACCCCTAGTTGAACGACATCTATATTACTACAATGGGAAGTGAGAAACTTGCCACGTACCCATTTGGCTTAACAAGTTTTGGCGCTACTATCGGGGGTGGTGTTAATTTGAGATTTCAGTTTCTAATAGTTTGGGATTGTGAATACTGTTCATAGTGTACCTTTTTCTTAGCATTTATTATTTTTCATCTTTGTCTAATCCTTACAATCAGGTAATATATGCTTTTGAGAGGACAAGTTCTTGAAGAACAATTATAATTTGATCCAGAAATTAAAATGACAGCTAGGAAAAATATAAGCAAATCTAAAAAGAAAAAGCAATGTTTAGAGCAAGGAAAATCTTATGTCACACCCTCTACTTCTGAGGCATCAACAATAATAACTTCTCAATAACCTTAAGAAGAAATGGTAGGCCAGCAAAATAATCCACCGAGGAGAACCTTGGGTGATTATGCTACATAGCAAGGTCCCAAATACTTTTCCAGTATAGTTATTCCTAATAGTATAAGAGCTTTGAAGATGAAGCCAACTTTTATGAGTCTGATTAGTGCGTACCAGTTCATTGGAATGTCTAATGAACACCCCTATACTTATTTATCAACATTCTATGAGCTGGTGGGAACAATGGGATTCGAACAAGAAGATTTAGAATCAGCTTACCTATATTTATTCCCTCTTTCATTAGCAAGTAAAGCTAAAGAATAGCTACAATCTCATCCGAATCAAAGTTTAAGTAATTAGACTGATGTGGAACAGAAATTTTTGCATAGATTTTTCCCACCTTTAAGATTTATTAAAGCTAAATCTGATATCTTCACATTTAGACAGGGACCAGAAGAACGGTTTTGTAAAGCCTGGGACAGATTCAAGTCATTACTTAGCAAATGTATTAATCATGGTTTTGAGGATATTGCACACTTGAACATTTTCTACAATGGATTGAGGCCTGATACTAAGATAATTCTTGATGCAACAGCTGGTGGTACTATAATGATAGTTGATGTTGAGCAGGCTACCAACATTATTGAAGTACTATATTTTATTGATTACCAAGCTCAGCATGACAGACATCAAGTACAGAGGAAATGAATGTTGGATCTGAGCACTATAGATGCAATCCTGGCTCAGAATAAAATTCTTACCCAACAGCTTAAAGCCTTGACACAACAAATGGCAAAGCTTCTACAACAACTGCATGTAGTATATTCTTCTTCTTCTATGCAGCAACAACCACCACTCAGATGTGAATTTTATAGTAGAGATCATCCAAATAGACACTTTAGTTTATAGGAAGAATTAATCCATTATACAGGAAATCAAGGTCGTTCAGGTAATTTTAATTCTAATTATTCTAACCCCTTATTTCAAGGATGACAGAATAACCAAAACCAAGCTACAGGATGGAAGCAAGATGCAGGACCATCCAATAAGTCTCCTAATCAGCAAAACTTTCCCTCTTTGCTTGAGAAGGCTTTCAAATTAGAAGATACATTAGAAAATTTTATGTAGGATTCTTTGACAATTCAGAAAAACACTAAGGCTTTAATCAGGAATCTGGAAACCTAGGTGTGACAGCTTGCCCGCCAAATTATAGATCAACAGTGTAAACAGTTTTTAGTCAACACCCAACCCAACCCAAAAGAGCATTGCAAGGCCATTACTACTCGAAGTGGCAAGACTACAGGGATGGTGTGGGTGATAATGAAAAAGTGAAGGAGGAAATATTGTGTGATAAAGAAAAAGAGGAGGAAGAGTTGAAAAAAGGTGAGGAAGAAGTTGAAAAAGAGAGTGATGGAGGAGTTAAATAATAAGAGTGTAAATAAACATAGTGAAAATATGAATAAAAAGAAAGAGAGTGAGAAGAATAAAGAAAAAAAAGAGTGAAAAGGGAAATGAGAAGGTTGATACACTAGTACCTCAGTTGAAAGACCTGCCTTATCCCAAGAATCCTTCAAAGAAAGATAAAGAGAGGCAGTTTGCTTGATTCATGGATATTTTCAAAAGGTTGCAGATTAGTATCCTCTTTGTGGAAGCTATAGAGCAAATTCCCACTTATGCCAAATTCATGAAGGAGTTTCTCTCTAAAAGAAAAGATTTTCTAAAGAAACAGTGGAGCTTGAGGTTGGATATAGTGCTATCATACAAAAAGCATTGCCACAGATGACCAAAGATCCTGACAGTTTTACTATTCCAGTCACCATTGGTGCCTTGCCAGTGGGGAAAGCATTATTGGATCTTGGAGCAAGCATTAACTTGATGCCCTTGTCCATGCTTAAGAGGATTAGAGACCTTGAAGTAAGACCAACAAGAATGACACTATAGTTGGCTGATAGGTCAATGAAATTCCCATATGGCGTGGATGAAGATGTTTTAGTTCGTGTTGACAAATTTGTTTTTCCAGTGGATTTTGTAGTGATGGATATTGAAGAAGATGCAGAGGTACCTTTGATTTTAGGTGGACTATTTATGAAGACAGCTAAGGTAATCATTGATGTAGATGATGGTAAGCTGAAGGTAAGGGTGCAAGATGACGAGGTGAATTTTAACGTGTTTGAAGCCATGAAGCACCCTATAGACAAACAATATTATTATAAGATTGATGTTGAAGAAGAAGCAATTTAGAAGGAGTCAAACAAAATGAGTACTCCCAGTGCCTTAGAGAAAGCCTTGATTTATGCATTGGAAGAATTAAGTGATGATGAAGCCGAGGAGGTGGAAAAACTTCTAAAAGACTTTGAAGCTAGAAAACCTATTTCACTAGATGCAAAATCTATTAAATATCTACCAGATAAAGCTGACACAATAGTGTAAAAGCTTGAATTGAAGGCCTTACCATCACATCTAAAATATGTCTTTCTTGATTCAGAAGGTCAAAGGCCTGTTATCATTCGTAGCAGCCTTATAGAGTCAGAAGAGAAAAAATTGATTCAGGTTCTTCAATGAAATTCATGAGCTGTTGGATGGAAGCTAGAAGACTTGAAGGGAATCAACCCATCTTATTGCATGCACAAAATTTTCATGGAGCAAGAGTTTAAGCCAGTTGTATAGCCCCAAAGGCGTTTAAATCCAACAATGAAGGAAGTGGTTAAGAAGGAGGTGATGAAACTCCTGGAGGCAGGGATGATTTATCCTATTTCTAAAAGTACATGGGTGAGTCCAGTCCAGGTTGTTCCAAAGAAAAGAGGTATGACTGTGGTTAGGAATAAAAAGAATGAATTAATCCATACACGAACAGTCACTGGCTGGAGGATGTGCATTGATTACAGGAAATTAAACCAAGCCACAGAAAGGACCATGTTCCTCTACCCTTTATGGATGAGATATTAGAACAGCTGGTTGGACAAATATATTATTGATTTCTTGATGGTTACTCTGGCTACAATTAAATAGCAGTAGCTCTAAAGGATTAAGAGAAAACCGCTTTTACATGTCCTTTTCAAATATTTGCTTATAGGAAGATGTCATTTGGATTATGTAATGCTTTAGCCACATTTTAGAGATGCGTGCTGGATATCTTTTTTGACTTAGTGGAGAAGTGCATAGAGGTCTTCATGGATGAGTTTTTTGTATTTGGTTCATCTTATGATCACTGCCTAGATAACTTGGACACCGTACTAAAACCGTGTATGGAAACTTATTTAGTGCTAAATTGGGAAAAGTGCCATTTCATGGTAATAGAAGGCCCTACTTGGCCATAAAATTTGTAGCAGAGGTATTAAGGTGGACCGAGCTAAAGTGGAAACATTAAAAAGCTACCACCCCTAGTGAATATTGAAGTAATCTATAGCTTTTTGGGCCATGCGGGATTCTATCGACACTTCATCAAAGATTTCTCAAAGATTGCTAAGCCACTGAGCAATCTATTGAATAAGGATACACCTTTTAATTTTGACACTGCTTACTTGTCTGCCTTTGAATTATTGAAACAGAAATTGATTTTTGCTCTAGTTATAGTTGTTCTAGATTGGAAATTAGAATTTGAATTAATGTATGATGCGAGTGACTATGCCATTGAAGTAGTTCTTGGTCAGAGAAAATCTAAAATTTTCATGTTATACACTATGCTAATACTGAAACTTAGATCAATTATGCTACTACTAAAAAAGAGCTTCTAGGGGTAGTGTATGGTTTGGAAAAATTTAGATCCTATCTAATTTGTTCTACAGTGATTGTATATACAGATCATGCTCCTCTTAAATATTTGTTGAAAAAATCTAATTCTAAGCCCAGGTTGATTCATTGGATTTTGTTTTTGTAGGAGTTTGACTTGATAATTAAAGACAACAAAGGGAGTGAAAACTATATTGCTGATCACCTTTCAGGCTTGTTAATAAAGAAGTTACAAATATACAGCCTAAAGTTGATGACAACTCTCACGATGAAAAGCTTTTACTAATTCAGGAACAACTGTAGTTTGCTGACATGGCTAATTTCAAAGCGGCTGGAGTTATTCCTGAAGATCTAACTTGGCAACAAAGGAAGAAGTTTCTGCATAGTTTGTATGGGATGATCCATACTTGTTTAAGATTGGATCTGATAATATCCTTCACAGATGTGTTTCTTTGCAGGAAGCTAGAAGTATTCTATACATTGCCATAGTTCTACTAATGAAGGTCATTTCAATAGAGAAATGACCACTGCTAAGGTCCTATAATTTAAATTCTATTGGCTTTCTCTTTTTAAAGATGCTCATACTTATGTGCAACAATGTGACAACTGCCAAAGATCAGGAAGCATCTCAAAATGCAACGAAAAGCCTTTGAATGTTATTTTAGAGGTTGAAGTATTTGACTGTTAGGGAATAGACTTTGTTGGACCTTTATCTCTTTCCTTCTCCAATGAATACATTTTGGTTGCTGTGGACTATGTCTCAAAATTGGTTGAAGCTATCGCTAGTCCAAAAGCATATGCTACAACAGTTATTAAATTCTTGAAGAAAAATATTTTTTACAGGTTTAGCACTCCCAGGATCTTGATCAGTGATGAAGGATCTCATTTTTGTAATGAACAACTTCAAAAGTGTTTGGAACATTATGGAGTTAGACTCCTTATCATCCACAACAAATGGTTAGGCTGAAGTTTCCAACAGGGAGATCAAATACATCTTGGAGAAGGCGGTGTCTCAAAGTAGGAAGGACTGGTCACAAAAACTAGATGATGCTTTGTAGGCTTATAGGAAAATATTCAAAGCCTCTACCGGTCTTTCTCCATATTTGTTAGCCTGTGGTAAAAGCCGCCATCTACCTGTTGAACTTAAGCACAGAGCATATTGGGCTATGAAGCTTCTGAACTTTAATCCTCAAGTAGCCAGTGAAAAGAGGAAATTACAGATGCAAGAATTACAGGAGTAGAGGCTGAATGCTTATGAATCTTCTAAAATCTATAAGAAGAAAATAAAATTTTGCCATGATAGGAAGATTCTCAAGAAAAGCTTTTACCCTAGACAATCAGTGCTGCTGTTCAATTCTAGGTTGAAAGTCTTTCTTGGAAGTTGAAGTCGAAGTGCTCAAGCCCTTTCCTTGTTAAAGAAGTCAAATCCTATGGAGCAGTGGAATTGCAGGATCCCGAGCTCAAAAGGAAAGGTGGAATGGCTTACCACCATCATCCACTTGCACGATCCTTGAAATGTATCAGGCATTGAGATAATGACACTAAACAAGCGCTAACTGAGAAGTACCCCAGCACTCTGTCCCTATCTTCAATTTCTTTTTCTATTGAGTTTATGTTTGTAGTAGTGTTTATATAGGTTTTTAAGTCTAGAGTTCATACCATGATTTTTATGACTCGTGTTTGATGTTTGTGGTGAATTGAACAATACTTTGTGCATTTCATGAATTGATGAATGGAATTGGCATTTTGCATATTTAGGTGCCATCCTTGAAATTGAATTCAAATTAGGTGCAAGATTGGTAATTTGATGCATAACCTTGGATAGTCTAAGGAACAAGTGCATGTTTGATTGAATTATAGGTTTTAATGAATGATGAAGTGAATTGCATATGGAAAGGTCATATGGTGTGAATTGTGATGGTGCAAGTGTGCTTTTTGTGATTAAATTGAAATTTGATATTTTATCCTTGTTAATTGAATTGCATTATTGACAAATGGAGTGAATTTATGTGATGAAGTATGATAATTGAATTGGCATGCAGAAATTGATGATTGGTGCATGGAATTGTTAGCAAATTGGTGTTAAAATTTCTTAAAAATGTTCAAGTGGCTTGCCTTTTCATGATTATGAAGAACTTTGATCAATTGCATTGAGGATTCTGAGTTTTTAAGCAAATTTTGGCAATCTCGCTCAAGTGAGTGTACTCTCGCTTAAGCAAGAGTTTTAGACAATGAATTAATTAATGCTTTATCTGATAATTTTGCTCAAGCGAGCTCAGTCTGGCTCAAGCAAAACATGACCTTTTGCATTCTGTTTGTGTTTTGCCCAAGCGATAACTTCTCGCTTAATCGAAAGTGTACCTATTGCATTCTGTGAAGTTTTCTCTCAAGCGAGCCATAGCTCGCTTAAACGAGAAAACCTTAATTTGATTTTATTTGATTTTCACTTAAGCGAGACAGTCTCACTCAAGCGTGTGTGAATTAATTACATCAGAGTTAGAAGTAGAGTATTTCTCGCTCAAGCGAGTGAAAGCTTGCTCAAGCAAGAAAATAAGAAGTTACATCAAGGGATCATGGGCTTAAGCAAAAGAAATGCTCACTTAAGCGAGTTTGTTTAATTAGATTCTATGAGTTTTTCGCTTAAGCGAGACATGCTTGCTCAAGCAAGTTTGGCACAATCAATGTTGATTTTCACTTAAGCGAGTCTAAACTCGCCCAAGCGAATGCTTGGGAGGGAACAATTATGGTCTTTTTGAATTCCCTCACTTAAGCGAGTCACTGCTCGCTCAAGCGAGGATGATATCTATTCATTCTGTGCATTCTTCACTGAAGCGAGTCATCACTTGCTCAAGCGAAATAATTTAGGGGGCATTCTAGAAGATTTTCGCTTAAGCAAGTCTCACCTCGCTTGAGCGAATTCATTTTAATTAGATTCTACAGTATTTTTGCTTAACCAAAACTTTTTTGCTTGAGCAGAATTAATTAAATTTGATTCTGTTTGTTTCTTACTCAAGCGAAAATTTTTTTGCTTAAGTGAGCTCCCATTAAGTCAGTTTTTAAAAGCATTTTAAAATCATATTAGGAGTTTTATTTTTAGTTATTCTTGAACATATTTCTCTAACAAACCTTTGCATTTCTTCTATTTGTGCTTTTTGTGTGCATTTGTGCTTCCTTTACCTGTTTTCCTTCTTGGTTCTTCAATAAGTAAGTCTTTTCTCCTATTTTCATGATATTGCAATGTAGTAATAGGTTATAGTTTTTTCTTTCCTTGATTATTTTTGTGATTGTGTAGTGTTTGTTTCTTTTCATTGTGCCTTCATGCTGAAATATCTGCTTCCCTTCTCCCTTTTTGCAATGTTTGAGAATTTTTCTTTGTTGTTGATAATTTGGTATGCCAAGTATGAATTTCATGTGGAAATAGGATAATGCCTAAAAGATGTTTGCTGAAATGCCTCAATGAACAACATGCTTTTCAAACTTTATTCCCTTATGCCTTACAATGTGTTGCATGTTTTAGTTTGTGCATTCTTGTTCATCATATGCCATTCCCTTGTCATACTATATTGTGAGCGATAATTCCTCATTCTAAATTAATGATTATCGAAAGTGTTCACTCCTAATGTATATAGTTCATTGCTTAATTTTTCCATATTATGTTTGTTTTATGAAGTAGTGCATTTTCCTTATTTACTAAATGATTATAAATGGTTGGTTATGAGGTTGGTTCTACATTTGTGCCCATAACATGTGATGAGTTAATAGTTTCATGTGATATCTTTCTTTCAAATTGATATATGGTATGTCATTGTTAGATTTAATCTAACAGTGGGCTGTTCTTTTTTGTGTGGTTCTTGTTTTCATTTTTTATTTCAGAATGGCTAGAACAAAGGCTATTGTTGTTGTTACTCGCGAATCCACTAAGATGGATAAGGGAAAACATGCCAAAACCTCAGATGATCCTCTTGCCGTTGGCCCCCGCTTCCGTGATAAGGATAGAGCTAAATGTTTTGAGGAAATTCAAAGTTGGAATTTCATACTGAAGCGTAGGGTGGAACTAAAAAATGGAGAATGTGATGCTTTTATCAATGTTTTGCAGGACAAGAATTGGCTGAGGTTGGTTAATGGTCACACCAATTTTAATCTGGATATTGTGTGGGAATTTTATGCTAATGCTTGGCTCAAGGATAGCTTTGGTGACTACAGGGAGACGATGAATGACTACTTAGGCCACCTATTAGATTTGGAGGAGGGTGATACCTATGATTACTTTGCTTCCAGGTAGTGCAATGTCATTTATCCCATTTCTGACTTGGAGAAGGCATTGTGTCTACCATGACATCATTTTTAGTATGGCCAGGGGAACACCAACCCCTTCCGGATTCTACTCAAGGATGTGACCATTATTACTCAGGTTTAGACCTTATTTTTGTTGGCTAATGTCACACCTTTTGGTCATGTTTCAGATCTCACCTACTAGAAGTGTAACCTTTTTTTACTGTATAGTGAGGCTGGAGATTATAATGGATATAGCTCAGGTTATATTTGATGAAATTCATAAGTTTGGACAGAGAGTAAGGGCAGTCTGGGATTTCCTACATTCATCATTGGTTTCTATGCTACCAATAGGGTTGATGTTCAGCTTATCAAACCTATTCTGCCTCCTATTGATTAGAGGTTTATCGAGCATTACTACACTAGCCATCCAACCCCACCTACTCAAGATCAGCCACCACCACCATCATTTAAGCCAGCAACAGAGGACCCTATTGCTCCTACCATATCTCAGTCTCAGTTTATTATGGAGTCTCGCATCCTAGATGTCATTTTCCATCTCCATGTACAACAGAGTGCCACCCACAGGGGTCTTCTCTATATTCATCAGGCCCTCTACATCAGCATTCTATAGGGTCAGCCCAACCCTTGGATGACCTTAGATGTTTTTTCTTCCTACATTTCTTGGCCTGGAGACCAGCTTACTTTTTCAGGAGGAGGTGGAGCAACTAGAGCTACACCTATAGTAGAACCCGGAGGCTATGAGGGTGATTTAGGCACTAGCACTTACAAAGAGGGAAGAGCACTGGGAGAAGCCCAGGAGATGCAAGATGTAGAGTTTGAAGAGGAGTTAGATAGAGTCATAAAAGGAGATTGATTGACTCTCAGACTAGTTTATCATTATTTATTTATAGCATATTATTTCTACATTTTATAGTTTTCATATATAGTTTAGTTTCATGGTTTACTTTTTATACCGTTTACCTCTTTTGTGCGCGTTGAACTATTATAGTCGTGTAGTTGGATTTACTTATACTTTTTGGCAGTTGTGATATTTTGGATTTCTCATTGTTTATACTACATTTTCTTTTCAAATACCACGTTAGTATTTAGTGATATGATATATATATACCTTTATGTTTTGATATAGGTAGTTAAAGAAATATTTTGATATAGGTTGTAAATAGTTTAAAGAAGTTAAGTAAATTTTGGTAAGTAATGAGCATGGTTAGTTGTAAATAAATTGTGAAAATTGATTCAGGATAAATAATCTATTGGATTTTCCTTTTGAAAATAAAAACACTGGTTGAATTCAAAATTTGATGAAAGCTAGGATGTTAGTACATGTAAGAAACTTGTCTGATAATTGAACCTTTTACTGTTTGGATTGAGGAATCAAGCCTTTGAGCTAGGTAAGTTGAGTGAATCTATTAAACATTGAGAGAAGTATCACCGATTCATATGCAATTTTTTTTCCTAATTTTCTATTATATTGCATCATTTTAAATCAACATAGAAATGATTAAGGCACTTTTGTTAGATTAGGAATTAACTAGGGCCAAATAGCCAACTTGTATATAATAAATATCCCTTTTATTCATAGCCTTTGGAGCTGAAAATTTTTCCTTATGATATACCTTACTCTTTAAGCCTAAGCAAGAATAAATAATTCCTACCCTTCTGCATGTTGTATAGGAAAAGAGTATAGGTGCATATGATGATATGGGGCTGATGGTTGGTTAAATCAACTTCAAATGTTGAATGTGTAAAGTGTTGATTGTAAATAGTTGAAAAAAGAAATGTCCATAAAAGTAAATAAAAAATGGGACACAAAAAGAAAAAGAAAGAAAATTTATTGTTAACAAAAAAAACAAAGTGGAAACAAGGTGTATGGCTGAGAATGATAGTGAAGAAGCATAAATGCTCTTTTGCAATATAGTTTGCATTTTGAATCTGAGAAAACCAGTGATTCTTCTGTAACCTTGGCCTCATTACAACCCTTTTGAAGACCTTAAGATCCATGCTGTTTATTATGATAGCAAATTAATTAGAAATGACAGGCAATTTTGATTTGAGCATTAGCAATGATTACTAGAGTGAAACTGTAACATCCCTGTTTTTAGTAGCAGTCTTATTTGGTAAAATTTGAAGTTTGAGAGGTCTGTAAGTGGTAATAAGTGAATAAATACCCTGTAGATGGTCTGTAATATCAAAAGAAAATCATTTTTGTGTGTAATTATGGAATTTATATGGACCATTAGGGAAATTAATCAAATTCTAAGTGAAAAGGGCTCTGTTCCGAGTGATAAAGAGAAATTCCGAGTGATAGAAAGAAAATCCGAGTGAGGGATGAAAATTCCGAGTGTAAAGTTATGTTGACCGAATAAAACATGACTGAGAGAGATACTACCGAGTGAAATCTTGGTCTTAGAGACATCTGGAGTGAAGTGTGTTCAAGGGAACCACTTCTGGGTGAAAATTCCGATTGAAAACACCCTTGAAAGACTCATTTCCGAATCAAACCTTGTCAATTGCTTTTTTTTCGAGTGGCAATCTCTATGATTACAGTATACCGAGTGAATAGACTCAGTCAGGGATATAACTGATGCAATCCGAGGAAGTTTGTTTAAGTTAGACCTCCCTAATAAGATAGAAGATAGTAATCCGAGTAGGTTGAGAGCCATTTTGAGTAAGGCTAAATATGTAGCCTTTCCGAGTGAATGGGTTTGAATATTACCGAGTAAGATATACTCGAGTGGGAAAATAATACTGAGTGAAATATGTGTGTAGGAATGAATTTGGATATTCCTGAGTATAAAATCCGAGGGAAGATTGGTTGTAATGACTTAGATTGGAAAATTTCTAAGTATATGATAAACCGAATGAATGATCCATATATATCCGAGCGGATGGGGTTAGAACAAGTTTGAGTTGGACTTAGCGTAATGATATTCCCGAGTAGATAAAATAATGGGTAATCTGAGGGTTAAGTATGAAATAAACCCGAGTGAATGAAACCCTCTAAGTGATGTAGAGTTTGAACGGTTCTAAGTAAACAAGAATTTATTAGGTCTGAATGAGAACCCCGAGTGAATGATGAGGAGTTCCGAGTGAATGAATGTATATGTGTTCTATGTTGAGTTGATGCTTTCTACTGACTGAAATGTGTTGTCAAAATTATTTGGGAAGTATTGATGGGAGAAATGGTGATTAAGTTAAGGATTCCGAGTGATTATATATAGATATTGTGTGGTTAAGGAATTACTTGGCTTGAATATGAGTGGTGATAAATGAATAATACTAAGTGAACAGATACCGAGTGGAGAATGGTAGTGGGAGTCCATTCCGAACGAATTATAGAATGCACAGAGCCATTCCGAGTGAGTCTAAGGTGTTATGAAATCCTGAGTGAAAAGTGATTTGATGTTAAGTTGACTAAGGGATGATTTGGTTGAGTGAGAAATAGATAAGAATAGATTGTTTACCGAATGGAAATCCTGAATGAGTCCGAGTAAAGAGGATCCGACTGAGTCCAGAAGAAATCTGACCTAGGGAGGAGAAATCCGACTAGATGTTTCAAGAAGAAACAATCATGAGTGAGGACCAAGAGAAACGAATCGGTTTTAGAAGATTTCCGAGCCAAGAATGGCTGATTCGCTCAAGCGAATCGGATTTCGCTTAAGCGATCCGATGTCAGCACTCCACACCGGTTGGCTACTAGGTCCGTCCTTAGATCAAGGGTTCACACCGGATAGATCTGACCCGGTGTTCATCAAAACCGACCTCTTCCACAGACGGTGTCCCTCAATTCCTTCACACCCCGTCCTTCACTACCTCACTCAATACCGCCCTTACACTCCACACCGCCCTTACACTCCACACCGCCCCTCACATTCCAGACCACCCCTCACACTCCAGACCGCCCTCACACTGCACTCCGCCCTCATACTGTACTCCGCCCTCACATTGAACTCCGCCCTCACATGCAATACCGACCTCTTTTCCAGCACTGAACATCTTTTAAATTCCACTTCAGATAGTGGTCAGCCCACTTAGTCACATAAATCCAAAAAGGAGTGGCACAATGAACCAATCGCAAGAGAAAGTTGCACCCATTATAATGCCTTTATATATTTTATTCTCAATCAATGCAAAACTGACAATGAATTGAGTCAAAAGCTACCGTTATCTTCACCTAACCATCACTCACGGGAAATGTTGTCTTCCACTTGTTCCCTCATTATTAACACCTCACCATCACTCTCAGAACACACACATACGAAACATAGCTACAAACACATTTCTGTTACCATTTTCCTTTCCAGCAAGCTTCTTCCTCTCTCTTTTTCCTTCTGTTTCACTCAGAATTGGTGCAGGACAGTGAAAGGGAACCTCTTCTTCTCCTCCAGGAACTCCATTAAGGTAAGGGGGTATATTCTCGGGTATTCTGGGAAAATCTGAGTGAAAGGAAAGGTTAAGGTACTTATAGTCCTCACCTCTCCAGGGCAGTTCAGGATTTGTTTGATTAAATGTTTTAATGTTTTATTATTGTCTAAATATGTATATGATTAAATTGATTTTAATGATTATTATTATGCATGATAATTTAGTGAATTGTTCAGTAATGAGTTGTGAAAATATATGAATGTTGTTGGACTGTGAAAATACTAAGAACCATGGGTATCAATGTGAATTCCAGTGAGATATTATAAAACAGAGGATGATTCAATGAATAACAAGCTCGGTTTTACATAAACCAACCAGATTATAGTGTGAAATTATGAAACAGAGATCGGATTCAATGAAATAGAAGCTCAGTTTTGTATAAACTGACCGGATCATCTAAAAATACCTAGTTCCAATCAAATTTTTACCTTACTAGAACAAGTTTCATTCTGAGAAAAATTCCTCACTCGGTAAACATTTTATTTGTACTTGGAAAACAGATATTTTCACTCAAAATCGTAGTTTAAATAATTCAGAAAATCCTCTACCATGATATATTTCACTCAGAAATCATTTTGTTTTCACTCAGAAAACTCATTCAGTGATTTTATTCGGAAAATAATTTATTTTACTCAGCAAACAGTTATTTTCACTCGGAGAACTCCTTTTAGTTTAATTTCACTCAGAATATATAATTAATTTCACTCAGAAAACTCTTATCAACCTGATTCCACTCGGAATCAGGATTATTTCACTCGAATTTACTTTACACGAAAATATTCTATTCAGCAGAATAATTTTTCACTCGGAAATCATATGTATTTTACTCAGAAACCTTTTTGCTCAAACACTTTTAACTAGGAAAATATTTTAACTTCACTGAGAAAATTTTTAGTCTGATCTCAGTCGGGTTGATGTTTATTTTATTCAGAAACTCACTTCAGCCTGAATTTACTTGGAATCCTACTCATTCCACTCGGAATCTTATTGATTACACTCGGTATCTAACTCATTTTACTCAAAAAATTCATTTTCACTCGGAAACAGACTTATTTTACTCGGATAATTCAGTTTCACTCGGTATTCAACTCATTTCACTCGGCAAACTCATTTTTCACTCGGTATTTAACCCTTTCTCCTCGGAAAAGCTGTTTTTAACATTTTTACTTGGATTTTCCATTCAGAAACTCTTCTTTACTCCTTGTTGAATTATTGAGAGTTATAATTTCATTATGGTTCCTATTTATTATCGTTACTCTTATCAATATTATACTTATTATTATTATTGTTTCTAATAACTAAGTATTGTTGTTATTGTTTATTAATTCAATTATATGTAATAAAATAAAGAATTTATTATCTTACTCTTTATAGTATAAATACAACCGATATATTTTCTCTAATAAAAATGAATTGTAATGATTCAACAAGTTAATGGAATCCAAGAGCTTGTGAATAATATGATGAAACTGGAAACACATAGGATACCCAAGGACCAATGATAAAAGAATGCATTTCGCATCATAAAAATATTTTCATGGAGAAAAAAGAAAATATGTCTAGAGCATACACCTGGTACGCTGGAGTACACTCACGTTCGATCTCCATGAAGAATCTTGGGAGTACAACTGGAACGGAAACCCAATGGCATCAGTGTCGCGCCTGATAGCCGGGTGAGACGATGCAAGTCTGGTGTACTTTGACTAAACGACAGAGTGTAACTATGATCGTAGGGATCCAAGTCTCAAAATGAAATATATATATTAATGAGAACCAATGAGTTCATTCGTACCTTATGTGAGCTTGGGCGGACCCTGATCGCTCTAGATAATGGAATGGTGATATTCCATAGAATGAGAAGAAGAAATGATTTCTTGGGCCCACATGCATCATGAGACTTAACCAAAGATAAATCATAACAGATTCAACTCATGCATTCCATGACATCATGCTTGATTGTTGTAATTTGTAAATATGCTAATTGTATGATTTATATGATATTGTATGTTAACTGGATTATGTCCGCACCGGATTAACCATCAGGGTCTTGGGTTATACTCACCCTTACTGTTGACAATTTTCAGAGGAATTAAGAAATCAAGAATCGAGTATGAAGGACAACAATATGCTGAAACCACTGAGAATGCTCATTAAAAGTAGGATATCCATAGTTGATTAATAAGACCATGGATGACTGTATAGATATTAAGGATGCCTACGTGCCCCATCCTGTTATGAGTACAATTATTTATAAGTTTGTGAATGACTATGTGATATATTCACTATTTGCTTCCATTGATCTGCCATATCTTTATTTATAAAAAAAATATTCACTTTTTCTGAAAAATGTGAACACTCTCAGTTAAATAGGATGAACCTACAGAAGGATTTGTCTTATCTAACTCAGGGTGTTACAAAGGTGGTATCAGAGCATAGTCGATTCATTAAGCTTGGGGAGTGGACCATTAGGTTTCCACGTACTCTGATGGAAATATTTAACAGTCCATAAAACATCTCAGACTAGATTTCCTATGTGGAATACTCCACATAACATATATCCTGAACCTCTTTGTTGATATTTCACCAACAACTTCCTAATGACTCACCGAAACAATGATCACGACATGGAGGAATTTCTTACTTAAAATCGTGGAGATGATAGAACAACAAGAATTACCCCATATCTCTACTAGGTAGAGCCAAGGACTAGCTAACTTTCAGCAGAACGATCTTACGTAATTCAAAGAAGGGTTACGACAGAAAATCCGTCAAGTATTATTAGACCCGATTAGAAATCTGAGTATAGGACCAAGTATCTCCGATTGAGATACCATTGGTCAGGGCTATTAAGGATATTAATGGTAATTTTTGAAGTTAGTATTAAGCCCAAACTGAGATCCTGTTTGTTATAAAACGGGAAACAAGATATGACCTATTTCCTTATTTCTCTTCATTTTCGTGTATATACTAGGACTTGGGATAGCTTGGAGTTTAAGGTAAAATTCTCTAATCTTTTGTTGCTAGGTTTTGAATTTCTATGTGGTTATGAGAGTGCCTTATGAATGGGTGTTAGGAATAAAAATTATTCGCATTTGAAACCCAAAGGAGGGATGTACTTATGTGTGTCTTAAGGTGAATGTGAAGTAGTATACAAAAATTTTAAAATTTGAAGATGGGAGATGATGGTTATTGATGGTAATTATTTGATTTTAGTGGAACCCTAACTCTAGGATTTAAGGAAATGAGTAATAATGTTAGGAAAGATGATTTTTAATGAAACCCATGATAATGTGTGTATGGATTTTGTTAATGGTAAAGATTGGTGATTATTAGTAAAGATCCTTGAATTTGATGAAAAACCCCAAGTGTAATGATTTGAGGATGTTAAACTAAGTTAATGATTTTGATGGCTTTGAATACTCTAGAATGACTATATATGAGGAAATGAATATCTGAGGCATTAGGTGTTGATTATTGAGAATTGGGAAAGGAATGTATATAAATAAGTATGTAATTGGAGGAATTAATTTAGACTATTGATGTTATGATGATGTTAAAAAAAAATATATAATTGCAAACCATTGATAGTGGATTAAGGAAATAATCGATAGTGGATTAAGATACTTGAGTTAATAAATAGGTATGCCATTTTGAAATAGTTGAATTGGTGATGATCTTAGATGAAACCAAGAGGTTTATAATGAGTTTGAATAATTTTAGTGATGGATAAGTGATTCATGTGATGATTTGGAGGTCTTAAGGCTAAGGAATCATAGTATTGTTATTGTTAGGTGTGGTTAGAGCATTAAGATTTAAAGAATCTTGGTTTTGGGAAAGGAATTCCCGAAGCCTAATACGAGCGTGTAAATTGGATTTAGACAAGTCTAAGACTTGACAACGAGTTTTGAGGGAATAATGCCCTATAATGGTATATTAGTAAGTATTTCTCAAAGTTACCCCTATCAACTGAAATAGGGAGAGTTCTAAAGGCCAAGAAGTTAAGTCCCAGATACGTAGGAACTATCAGATTCTGCAAAAAATAGAAACCAATGTGTATAGTATTGCTCTACCAAACCTTCATAATGTCTTTCATGTTTCCCCAACTCCATAAAAATATACTAGGCCCTGATCATGTTCTGAGTCCTGATCAGTTTGTTCTGAAAGAAAACCTTACCTTTGAAGCATCACCAGTTAAGATTGTTAACCAATGTTTAAAATAGCTAAGACGCAAGGAAATCTCTTTGGTCAAAGTAGTTTGGAGTCAGTTAAAATGATAGGAACACTACTTGGAGATTGAGGAAAGATTAGAGAAGTGTACCCTCAATTATTTCAACCTTGAATTTCGGGACGAAATTCCCAAAAGGGGAGGATAATGTAACATCCCTGTTTTTAGTAGCAATCTTATTTGGTAAAATTTGAAGTTTGAGAGGTCTGTAAGTGGTAATAAATGAATAAATACCCTGTAGATGGTCTGTAATATCAAAAGAAAATCATTTTTATGTGTAATTATGGAATTTATATGGACCATGTAACGTCCTAGATTATTTTGCATTTATTTTTATTTAAACAATTACCTTTTACGATAAATTCTCCCTTATCTTGAAAATTAATCGATATTTAGAGAGAAACAATTTAATTTGAACACAACGGATGAGAGAAAGGGTGTCAGGACTTCTCACTTGAGTGAGGCCCCTACTCGTTTAAGCGAGATTCCGGACTCTCACTTAAACGAGGTTCTATTCGCTGGAGCGAACACCTTTCCCACATCAGATTATTCAAGACATGCAACCGGACTCTCAAAATTTCACTCTAAAAATGGTTCTGTGAATCTAAAGAGTTACCATGGAAGCATATGCCAATAACAGTGATATATTTTTAAAATATATTTTACATTCGATCCGGTCTTAATTAAACACAACTAATAATTATACTACGAAGTTTTATACACACATATGACTCTATCAAGAGTCACTCAAATTCACTCGGACCCTGGCACCGTTCTCCCCCTTGGCGCGGCTCCATGGCTCCTTCCCCCTCCCTGTCTCTGGTTACTAAAAAAAATATGCAAGGGTGAGTGTTTGGCATTATAATTAATATAGAACGGAATTTAACACTATATATGCATAGTGATACAAACACATCAAGCATCGCCTGTAAGCAAGCACACCGAAACATAGTGTATTTCATGCAATAACTGTATTAGACCAACCACACAATCTCCATCACATTCCTCACATTTATCACATTCATCACATACATCACATTCATCACATACATCACACTCATCACAACTGACTTTCATACAATCTGACTCCTAGTATCCGGATACTAAAGGATTGGCCTTCAGCTGGGGGTCCTACTTGACACCCCGTGAACCCTGCTTGGTTCACCGAGTCCTGCTTGACTCTCCACCTTGACCACTGGGTCCTACTTGACCACTGGGTAGCTCAACTGGGCACGAAAACCACGGGAGCCAGAAATGAAGGGCTATCATATACCGTCGGCCATCCCATACCACATAATCATTCAACAGTTACCTTTCTCATAATAACATCAATTCCTTATTACTCGGGTAGCCTGCTTGCTAACCCTTCATCACATAACACTGATCATTTCACATTAGATATCACAAGATCATACATGATAAACTCATCCACATCCGATCCTTCACTAATTAATGTACTCAGTCACACATGCACAAACATAAACACACAACTACGTTTAGCAACATTTTTCTTAACTTGTTTACATTACTTCAATGGCCTGATTAAGAAGCGAGTCCTATTCTAATTAATTATAACCCGAACACCCCCCTTACTTTGGTTCCACGCTTCGATGATCTGCTCTCTGTGCCGATTTCTTTCTCTGAGCACCGGTTTTGCAGTCTCAACTCCTTTACTCAGTCTTCCGTTGCTTAGCCTACTACCTACGAATCATAAAGTATAGCTCATCACCTCAACGCCCTTAGTTCATGGACAACATCTGAACTCATGCTCACCAGAGGAGTGGAGAACAGCCACGAATATAGCCATGCATGGCTCTTAATGGTCAAAGAATAAAAGAAATAAGGGAATTACAATTGGATTAGATCAGTAGACTCACCTTGAAGTCTCGATCACAGGAATGGGGTTAAATTGAAGTTCAGACACAAATGGAGTCTCTCTCCAGTGCATGCAGATCAGCGTTAAGAGAGAAGAGTAAAACGAAAGAGGAGGAATAGACCAACAGTAAGGTAACTTGTAAAATAATGAAGAGGGAAAGAAGAGAATTTCCTTATATATATATAGCTCATGGGCAAGATCGTCTTTTCCTTTATTTTATTTGTATTCTTACTAAATTTAATCAATTTTTCACTATTTTAAACTATTGCATCGTTATCAAATCAATTACACGTGTTTATTCCCTCAACGTTTAAGTATTCACAATCCTCTAATAATTCGCAAGAGTATAGGCCCGATATAAATATCGGCCCTCGACGTCCTAACTTAGTGTTCATACCTCGGAAATCCGAGCTACAACCTGATAGGTCGGATACCTCATCCGTGCTCACCTCATGGTTACGTATATCCGTTGTTTCAGTCATTATGAGGTTAATCCGGGCTATAACCCTGTGTGAGGCACTCTCCTCACAACGGTTCGGACCACACCACCTAACTCTGTCCGCTCTTCTCCTACATTCCCGATCTTTAACTCCGCCTGCTCGCTTCAGATACCGATCTCGACACCGGCTTTTCCAATCTTTGGCTCGGACAGAATAAATATTAAATAAAACTTCTAAAATATTTACTAACATTTCCCATTTCTTATAATTCTCATTAAAACATCAGGGATGTTACATCCACCCCCCCTAGAAGGAGATTTCGTCCCCGAAATCAGTGTTCCGGTTAAAAAAGATGAGGGTACATTCGTCTCATATCGGATTCTAACTCCCAAGTGTAGTTTATCCAATGTAAATTCTGCCACTTCACTTTCACCAGCGGTACCTCCTTGTTCCTTAACCGTTTGGTTTGATGCTCTTCAATGCCAATTGGTACCGCCTCCACCGTCAAGTTCTCCTTCACTTCAATGGAGTCACTCGGTACAATCATGGTATCACACGGAATGTAGGCTCGAAGTTGCGATACGTGGAACACGTTGTGAATGTTAGTCAACGATTGAGGAAGATCCAGTCGATAAGCGACTTCACCAATCCGTTCTAGTATTTGGTATGGCCCAATGTACTTCAGATTAAGCTTTTGGCTCTTCAAAATTCGACCTACACCCTTAGTTATCTCCACATTTTTGCCTTGGTTCTGAGTATCAATTAGTTTCAGTAACTCTTTATCGTCTTTCTGTGCAGCTACCATCGACTCCAGAAATTCGTTGGAAATTTTTAACATTCCGATTGTCATTCAGTTTGGTGCGTCCATAACAACTCCAATATTCATATCTCTAAAGTTTTCCAGTAATTCCTGTTCTTTACCCATTAGGTAAGCCACATGCAGTACCTTCCTGCTTAGCGCATCTGCCACAATATTTGCTTTGCCCGGGTGATACTTCAAATCGAAGTCATAATCCTTCAAATACTCTACCTATCTCCTCTGTCTCATATTTAACTCCTTTTGATCAAATAAGTACTTTAGACTCTTGTGATCACTGAATACTACAAAGCGAGCTCCATACAAATAATGACGCCAAATCTTCAGTGCGTACACTACTGCTGCAAGTTCCAGATCGTGAGTCGGGTAATTCTCCTCATGTGGCCTCAATTACCTCGAAGCATAAGCAATTACCCGATCAGCTTGCATCAACACACACCCCAATCCAAATTTGGATGCATCACAATATACTTCAAATTCCTGTGTTACATCGGGCAGTGCAAGAATAGGGGCAGTAGTTAAACATCGCTTAAGAGTTTGGAAGCTTAATTCACACTTCTCCGACCACACGAAGGGGTTTCCTTTCCTTGTTAACCGAGTCAGAGGGAGTGCTATCTGAGAGAACCCCTCTATGAAACGTCGATAGTATGCAGCTAATCCGAGGAAACTCCTGATTTCAGTTATTGATTTCGGCCTCTCCCAAGCCATAACCGCCTTAATTTTTGTCGGATCAACTGAGATTCCCTCTTGAGAAATTATATGCCCCAAGAATTGTACACTACTCCTCCAGAAATCACACTTAGATAGTTTAGCGTACAACTTCTTATCCCGAAGTACTTGTAAAACAAGTCGAAGATGTTGAGCATGCTCCTTGTCCGACCTCGAATATACCAAAATATCATCAATGAATACTACCACAAACTGGTCCAAGTACGGTTGAAAAGTCCGATTCATATAATCCATAAAAATGGCAGGAGCGTTCGTTACTCCAAAGGGCATTACTACGTACTCGTAGTGCCCATAACGAGTCCAAAATGCTGTCTTTGGGATATCTTCCGACCTCACTCGGATTTGGTGGTATCCCGACCTCAAGTCAATCTTAGAGAACACAACGGCGCCTCGCAATTGGTCCAGTAAATCATCAATCCGAGGTAGTGGATATTTATTTTTGATTGTCAGTTTGTTCAGCTACTGGTAATCAATGCACATCCGCATACTACCGTCCTTCTTCTTTACCAGTAACACCGGAGCGCCCCAGGGTGAAGCACTAGGTCGGATAAAGCCCTTTTCTAGTAATTCGTTTACTTGTTTCTTCACTTCAGTTAACTCCACCGAAGACATTCTATATGGCGCTCGGGACACCGGTTCTGCCCCGGGAATCAAGTCAATAGAGAAATCAATCTCTCGACTGGGAGGTAACTCCGGAATTTCTTCCGGAAAAACGTCAGGGAATTCACAAACAATCGGAATATCACTTAGCAGGAGGTTATGCCGACCCTCCGAAGCAAATAAAACAACATACGTGGTTAGGACATCGCTCACCCCGTTCTTCATGTCAAGCTCCTGAGAGAAAACAATATTCTTCCGATAACAATTGACCAACACATGATTAGCAGCAAGCCAATCAAGACCTAGAATAACGTCTAAGTCCTTCAATGGCATACAGATAAAATTTACTCGAAAAGTACGGGTTTCGATTTGCATCGGTAGTTCCCTACATACTGTAGTTGCACGGAAAGTGGAACCAGTTGGAGTGGAAACAATAAGAGCATTCTCCATTAAACTGATTGGCAGACCAAGCCGTCGCACACAACTTTCCAAAATAAAGGAATAGGTGGCACCTGAATCATAAATCACATCAACCAGATAACCACAGATGAGGCACTTACCCTGTACCAGATTGTCATTCCTCGTAGCTTCTGAAGCATCAAACGTAAATACACGCCCGGCCATGGCGTTCTGGGCATCGCTAGATTGGGCGTCATATCTTCCCACTTGTGGGTTCCCTCTACCAGCTCCATTCTGACCTCCTCTCGAGAAGTTGGAACCCCGGGTCCCAAAAAAGTTAGTTCAGTTATCCGTCCTGCCCTGCTGCTGCCTTTGAGGGCAATCGGGCCTGAGGTGCCCTGGTCGTCCGCACTGGAAGCACACAATCTGATTAGCTTGGCAATGTTTGGCAATGTGTCCTTCCTGACCACAATTGTAGCATGTACGATTCCCAGGGGGATTACCCGATCGACCAGTGGAACCTCGGCCAGAGGAGGATGAGGAGGTAGCAGAAGACTTGCCGCCCCGAAAGAATTGACCCATCCTCTTGAAGCTAAATCCTTTTGCCTTCAATGGCTTTTTATCTCTTGGCTGAGACATCCTTTGCAACTGCACTTCTTCAGTCAGTCTTGCTTTGTTCACCAAGGTCGGATAGTCCCTAATCTCCATCGGTACGATTACACTACGGAGCTCAATCCGTAGTCCAGCTTCGTATTTGGCGCACTTGCTACCTTCAGTCCCTTCTAACGAGAAAGGGTGGTAAAAATCACACAGCTCATCAAACTTGCTGGTGTACTCAGCTACAGACATCCGGTCTTGCTCTAGCTTCAAGAATTCCATTTCTTTCCGGATTTTGTAGTTGTCCGGGAAGTATTTAACAAGGAACCTCCTTCGAAAATTCGCCCATACTAACGGCTCATTAGCTGCGTTCATCTGCACCTTCACACGGGACCACCATACTCTAGCCTTATCTTTTACTTGGTAACTAGCAAATAAAACCTTTTGCTCTTCAGAGCACTCAAAATATTCAAAAACCTGTTCAATATCCCTAATCCAGATGTATGCCCCGTCATAGTCATGTCCCCCTTTGTAAGTTGGAGGATTCCTTTTCAGGAATTTATCCAGAGTGGGATCGGACTCGGTCCTACTCATCAGCTGAGTAAATCTAGAGAAGAAATCATCTCTTCCCCCAGAACTAGTCTCTCCATCCATTTAGTAACTCTACAATGGGCAAACACGTCACCATTAATAACCAAGATCAGTCAGGGGATCATAGATTTACCTTATATTCATAGAATACTACGCCAGTGGAGTGCCAAGGGAACAGTGCCAGACCACACGCAATCTCAACACAACAAAATACAATCAACTTTCATAAAATTATCACAATCATTAGATCGGGCCACACACCGGCTCTAGAAAGAACCGCTCTGATACCAAGTGTAACGTCCTAGATTATTTTGCATTTATTTTTATTTAAACAATTACCTTTTACGATAAATTCTCCCTTATCTTGAAAATTAATCGATATTTAGAGAGAAACAATTTAATTTGAACACAACAGATGAGAGAAAGGGTGTCAGGACTTCTCACTTGAGTGAGGCCCCTACTCGTTTAAGCGAGATTCCGGATTCTCACTTAAACGAGGTTCTATTCGCTGGAGCGAACACCTTTCCCACATCGGATTATTCAAGACATGCAACTGGACTCTCAAAATTTCACTCTAAAAATGGTTCTGTGAATCTAAAAAGTTACCATGGAAGCATATGCCAATAACAGTGATATATTTTTAAAATATATTTTACATTCGATCCGGTCTTAATTAAACACAACTAATAATTATACTACGAAGTTTTATACACACATATGACTCTATCAAGAGTCACTCAAATTCACTCGGACCCTGGCACCGTTCTCCCCCTTGGCGCGGCTCCATGGCTCCTTCCCCCTCCCTGTCTCTGGTTACTAAAAAAAATATGCAAGGGTGAGTGTTTGGCATTATAATTAATATAGAACGGAATTTAACACTATATATGCATAGTGATACAAACACATCAAGCATCGCCTGTAAGCAAGCACACCGAAACATAGTGTATTTCATGCAATAACTGTATTAGACCAACCACATAATCTCCATCACATTCCTCACATTTATCACATTCATCACATACATCACATTCATCACATACATCACACTCATCACAACTGACTCTTATACAATCTGACTCCTAGTATCCGGATACTAAAGGATTGGCCTTCAGCTGGGGGTCCTACTTGACACCCCGTGAACCCTGCTTGGTTCACCGAGTCCTGCTTGACTCTCCACCTCGACCACTGGGTCCTACTTGACCACTGGGTAGCTCAACTGGGCACGAAAACCACGGGAGCCAGAAATGAAGGGCTATCATATACCGTCGGCCATCCCATACCACATAATCATTCAACAGTTACCTTTCTCATAATAACATCAATTCCTCATCACTCGGGTAGCCTGCTTGCTAACCCTTCATCACATAACACTGATCATTTCACATTAGATATCACAAGATCATACATGATAAACTCATCCACATCCGATCCTTCACTAATTAATGTACTCAGTCACACATGCACAAACATAAACACACAACTATGTTTAGCAACATTTTTCTTAACTTGTTTACGTTACTTCAATGGCCTGATTAAGAAGCGAGTCCTATTCTAATTAATTATAACCCGAACACCCCCCTTACTTTGGTTCCACGCTTCGATGATCTACTCTCTGTGCCGATTTCTTTCTCTGAGCACCGATTCTGCAGTCTCAACTCCTTCACTCAGTCTTCCGTTGCTTAGCCTACTACCTACGAATCATAAAGTATAGCTCATCACCTCAACGCCCTTAGTTCATGGACAACATCTGAACTCATGCTCACCAGAGGAGTGGAGAACAGCCACGAATATAGCCATGCATGGCTCTTAATGGTCAAAGAATAAAAGAAATAAGGGAATTACAATTGGATTGGATCAGTAGACTCACCTTGAAGTCTCGATCACAGGAATAGGGTTAAATTGAAGTTCAGACACAAATGGAGTCTCTCTCCAGTGCATGCAGATCAGCGTTAAGAGAGAAGAGTAAAACGAAAGAGGAGGAATAGACCAACAGCAAGGTAACTTGTAAAATAATGAAGAGGGAAAGAAGAGAATTTCCTTATATATATATAGCTCATGGGCAAGATTGTCTTTTCCTTTATTTTATTTGTATTCTTACTAAATTTAATCAATTTTTCACTATTTTAAACTATTGCATCGTTATCAAATCAATTACACGTGTTTATTCCCTCAACGTTTAAGTATTCACAATCCTCTAATAATTCGCAAGAGTATAGGCCCGATATAAATATCGGCCCCCGACGTCCTAACTTAGTGTTCATACCTCGGAAATCCGAGCTACAACCTGATAGGTCGGATACCTCATCCGTGCTCACCTCATGGTTACGTACATCCGTTGTTTCAGTCATTATGAGGTTAATCCGGGCTATGACCCCGTGTGAGGTGCTCTCCTCACAACGGTTCGGACCACACCACCTAACTCTGTCTGCTCTTCTCCTACATTCCCGATCTTTAACTCCGCCTGCTCGCTTCAGATACCGATCTCGACACCGGCTTTTCCAATCTTTGGCTCGGACAGAATAAATATTAAATAAAACTTCTAAAATATTTACTAACATTTCCCATTTCTTGTAATTCTCATTAAAACATCAGGGATGTTATAGACCATTAGGGAAATTAATCAAATTCCGAGTGAAAAGGGCTCTGTTCCGAGTGATAGAGAGAAATTCCGAGTGATAGAAAGAAAATCCGAGTGAGGGATGAAAATTCCGAGTGTAAAGTTATGTTGACCGAATAAAACATGACTGAGAGAGATACTACCGAGTGAAATCTTGGTCTTAGAGACATCTGGAGTGAACTGTGTTCAAGGGAACCACTTCTGGGTGAAAATTCCGATTGAAAACACCCTTGAAAGACTCATTTCCGAGTCAAACCTTGTCAATTGCTTTTTTTTCGAGTGGTAATCTCTATGATTACAGTATACCGAGTGAATAGACTCAGTCAGGGATATAACTGATGCAATCCGAGGAAGTTTGTTCAAGTTAGACCTCCCTAATAAGATAGAAGATAGCAATCCGAGTAGGTTGAGAGCCATTTTGAGTAAGGCTAAATATGTAGCCTTTCCGAGTGAATGGGTTTGAATATTACCGAGTAAGATATACTCAAGTGGGAAAATAATACTGAGTGAAATATGTGTGTAGGAATGAATTTGGATATTCCTGAGTATAAAATCCGAGGGAAGATTGGTTGTAATGACTTAGATTGGAAAATTTCTAAGTATATGATAAACCGAATGAATGATCCATATATATCCGAGCGGATGGGGTTAGAACAAGTCTGAGTTGGACTTAGCGTAATGATATTCCCGAGTAGATAAAATAATGGGTAATCTGAGGGTTAAGTATGAAATAAACCCGAGTGAATGAAACCCTCTAAGTGATGTAGAGTTTGAACGGTTCTAAGTAAACAAGAATTTATTAGGTCTGAATGAGAACCCCGAGTGAATGATGAGGAGTTCCGAGTGAATGAATGTATATGTGTTCTATGTTGAGTTGATGCTTTCTACTGACTGAAATGTGTTGTCAAAATTATTTGGGAAGTATTGATGGGAGAAATGGTGATTAAGTTAAGGATTCCGAGTGATTATATATAGATATTGTGTGGTTAAGGAATTACTTGGCTTGAATATGAGTGGTGATAAATGAATAATACTAAGTGAACAGATACCGAGTGGAGAATGGTAGTGGGAGTCCATTCCGAACGAATTATAGAATGCACAGAGACATTCCGAGTGAGTCTAAGGTGTTATGAAATCCTGAGTGAAAAGTGATTTGATGTTAAGTTGACTAAGGGATGATTTGGTTGAGTGAGAAATAGATAAGAATAGATTGTTTACCAAATGGAAATCCTGAATGAGTCCGAGTAAAGAGGATCCGACTGAGTCCAGAAGAAATCCGACCTAGGGAGGAGAAATCCGACTAGATGTTTCAAGAAGAAACAATCATGAGTGAGGACCAAGAGAAACGAATCAGTTTTAGAAGATTTCCGAGCCAAGAATGGCTGATTCGCTCAAGCGAATCGGATTTCGCTTAAGCGATCCGATGTCAGCACTCCACACCGGTTGGCTACTAGGTCCGTCCTTAGATCAAGGGTTCACACCGGACAGATCTGACCCGGTGTTCATCAAAACCGACCTCTTCCACAGACGGTGTCCCTCAATTCCTTCACACCCCATCCTTCACTACCTCACTCAATACCGCCCTTACACTCCACACCGCCCTTACACTCCACACCGCCCTTACACTCCACACCGCCCCTCACACTCTAGACCGCCCCTCACACTCTAGACCGCCCTCACACTGCACTCCGCCCTCATACTGCACTCCGCCCTCACACTGAACTCCGCCCTCACATGCAATACCGACCTCTTTTCCAGCACTGAACATCTTTTAAATTCCACTTTAGATAGTGGTCAGCCTACTTAGTCACATAAATCCAAAAAGGAGTGGCACAATGAACCAATCGCAAGAGAAAGTTGCACCCATTATAATGCCTTTATATATTTTATTCTCAATCAATGCAAAACTGACAATGAATTGAGTCAAAAGCTGCCGTTATCTTCACCTAACCATCACTCACGGGAAATGTTGTCTTCCACTTGTTCCCTCATTATTAACACCTCACCATCACTCTCAGAACACACACATACAAAACATAGCTACAAACACATTTCTGTTACCATTTTCCTTTCCTGCAAGCTTCTTCCTCTCTCTTTTTCCTTCTATTTCACTCGAAATTGGTGCAGGACAGTGAAAGGGAACCTCTTCTTCTCCTTCAGGAACTCCATTAAGGTAAGGGGGGTATATTCTCGGGTATTCTGGGAAAATCTGAGTGAAAGGAAAGGTTAAGGTACTTATAGTCCTCACCTCTCCAGGGCAGTTCAGGATTTGTTTGATTAAATGTTTTAATGTTTTATTATTGTCTGAATATGTATATGATTAAATTGATTTTAATGATTATTATTATGCATGATAATTTAGTGAATTGTTCAGTAATGAGTTGTGAAAATATATGAATGTTGTTGGACTATGAAAATACTAAGAACCATGGGTATCAATGTGAATTCCAGTGAGATATTATAAAACAGAGGATGATTCAATGAATAACAAGCTCGGTTTTACATAAACCAACCAGATTATAGTGTGAAATTATGAAACAGAGATCAGATTCAATGAAATAGAAGCTCAGTTTTGTATAAACTGACCGGATCATCTAAAAATACCTACTTCCAATCAAATTTTTACCTTACTAGAACAAGTTTCATTCTGAGAAAAATTCCTCACTCGGTAAACATTTTATTTGCACTTGGAAAACAGATATTTTCACTCAAAATCGTAGTTTAAATAATTCGGAAAATCCTCTACCATGATATATTTCACTCAGAAATCATTTTGTTTTCACTCAGAAAACTCATTCAGTGATTTTATTCGGAAAATAATTTATTTTACTCAGCAAACAGTTATTTTCACTCGGAGAACTCCTTTTAGTTTAATTTCACTCAGAAAACTCTTATCAACCTGATTCCACTCGGAATCAGGATTATTTCACTCGAATTTACTTTACACGAAAATATTCTATTCAGCAGAATAATTTTTCACTCGGAAATCATATGTATTTTACTCAGAAACCTTTTTGCTCAAACACTTTTAACTAGGAAAATATTTTAACTTCACTGAGAAAATTTTTAGTCTGATCTCAGTCGGGTTGATGTTTATTTTATTCAGAAACTCACTTCAGCCTGAATTTACTTGGAATCCTACTCATTCCACTCAGAATCTTATTGATTACACTCGGTATCTAACTCATTTTACTCAAAAAATTCATTTTCACTCGGAAACAGACTTATTTTACTCGGATAATTCAGTTTCACTCGGTATTCAACTCATTTCACTCGGCAAACTCATTTTTCACTCGGTATTTAACCCTTTCTCCTCGGAAAAGCTGTTTTTAACATTTTTACTTGGATTTTCCATTCAGAAACTCTTCTTTACTCCTTGTTGAATTATTGAGAGTTATAATTTCATTATGGTTCCTATTTATTATCGTTACTCTTATCAATATTATACTTATTATTATTATTGTTTCTAATAACTAAGTATTGTTGTTATTGTTTATTAATTCAATTATATGTAATAAAATAAAGAATTTATTATCTTACTCTTTATAGTATAAATACAACCGATATATTTTCTCTAATAAAAATGAATTGTAATGATTCAACAAGTTAATGGAATCCAAGAGCTTGTGAATAATATGATGAAACTGGAAACACATAGGATACCCAAGGACCAATGATAAAAGAATGCATTTCGCATCATAAAAATATTTTCATGGAGAAAAAAGAAAATATGTCTAGAGCATACACCTGGTACGCTGGAGTACACTCACGTTCGATCTCCATGAAGAATCTTGGGAGTACAACCGGAACGGAAACCCAATGGCATCAGTGTCGCGCCTGATAGCCGGGTGAGACGATGCAAGTCTGGTGTACTTTGACTAAACGACGGAGTGTAACTATGATCGTAGGGATCCAAGTCTCAAAATGAAATATATATATTAATGAGAACCAATGAGTTCATTCGTACCTTATGTGAGCTTGGGCGGACCCTGATCGCTCTAGATAATGGAATGGTGATATTCCATAGAATGAGAAGAAGAAATGATTTCTTGGGCCCACATGCATCATGAGACTTAACCAAAGATAAATCATAACAGATTCAACTCATGCATTCCATGACATCATGCTTGATTGTTGTAATTTGTAAATATGCTAATTGTATGATTTATATGATGTTGTATGTTAACTGGATTATGTCCGCACCGGATTAACCATCAGGGTCTTGGGTTATACTCACCCTTACTGTTGACAATTTTCAAAGGAATTAAGAAATCAAGAATCAAGTATGAAGGACAACAATATGCTGAAACCACTGAGAATGCTCATTAAAAGTAGGATATCCGTAGTTGATTAATAAGACCATGGATGACTGTATAGATATTAAGGATGCCTGCGTGCCCCATCCTGTTATGAGTACAATTATTTATAAGTTTGTGAATGACTATGTGATATATTCACTATTTGCTTCCATTGATCTGCCATATCTTTATTTATAAAAAAAAATATTCACTTATTCTGAAAAATGTTAACACTCTCAGTTAAATAGGATGAACCTACAGAAGGATTTGTCTTATCTAACCGAGGGTGTTACAGAAACACTCACTTGTGTGAGTAAGAGAGGATTCCTTATCCTTACAGTTTCAGGTTGCTTTGATCTGCTTGTGCATTGCTTGTATTTTTATCTTGTATGATTCAATTTTAAAGGCATTATGTGTTTATAAATAAATTAGTATTTGAAAGTTATTTACTTTGCCCTGGTCAATGTGATTGATTTTTAATGATTGGTTGTGACTTTGTTGCTTAGGGAATTTTTGCTTGAGGGCAAGCAAGATTTTAGGTTGGGGAGACTTGATAAGTGTCCAATCTGCTATAATTTCATATGGTATTTGGACAAATTTTATGAGAAATTGCTAATTTAAATGAGAAGTTAAGTGGAAAAATAGAAAGAAATTGAATTTGTATAACCCAACTTAGGTTTTGTTAGCTTGATAGCGTTTAATCTTTATTATTTTGTCTATTTTGTAGGAAAAAAGGAGAATTGGAGAAAAGAGGTTGAAGTGGCAAAAAATCTGAACAAGTATGGAGTATCTCGCTTGAGCGTGGCCTTTTTCGCTCAAGCGAGAAGAAGTCAGAAAGCAGACCAAGTATTCTCGCTTGAGCAAGGCTCATTCTGCTCAAGCAAAAATTAAACAGAGACTTCAGGATTTCATTTCGCTTAAGTAAGGCATATTTCGCTCAAGCGAAAATTAAATAGTAACATCAGACCTCATCTCGCTTGAGCGAGGGATTTGTCGCTTGAGCGAGAAGTCGAAGACTTGAGCAGCTTATGAAGCAACTTGATGGCGGAGCAAATGGCTCTCGCTTAAGCAACATCATTTATATAAAAATGTATAAAGAGCTGCTTGGAAGACAAATAGAACAACGGAACTTCATCTTGTGCAAAAGAGTTTTAGAAGGTCACGGAAGCTGCTTTCTTCTTATTTTCTCCATTTATTTGGTTTGTAATGGCTACCATATGTAGCTAAACTTTCTTTTGGGATTAGATATAGTTGATTCGAGCCTGACATACCTTGGCTCTATGTAACATCCCAAAATTTATAAAAATATGATTAATTATGAGGAATAAATAGTAAATAATTACATATGAATTGATTCATTCCTAAAAATTTAGAAATTATTAATATGGGATTTATTATGATTATTCATAATTATTGAGGCTTAATGAGCTGAAATTAATACCCAATTAAAATATGGGTGTCAGACCAAGTATCTCTGAGTGAGGTACAATTGGTTAGGTCTGTCAAGAATATTATTGAGTATTGTTAACAAAAGAATGATTTATATACAGTTTTTACAATATTCACAGATTGAATGGTTAATATGTTCATCTGAGGTAAAAAAAATATAAAACTATCTAAATATAAAGTTGAGTTGTAATTTAGAATAGATCAAATACTTAAGGTAAAAACACAAATTAACAAACTATGTTGGAATTAGGATCCCCTTTTCTAGAACATAATGAAGTAGTTATTAACATGCATATTCAATCATCAAGTTCATGTCATTGTAGCTTAAAATCATTATAACTGATCCCTCGTGATATGAATTCTAAGTAGTTACCATAAAGTCTGATCCCTCAGATGCTTTCTTAGTAAAAACTTGCTTTAAGTCCTGGCCTTAACACAACAATAATTACCAACTCTATCCCTAGTAACTGGTATATCAAGGGTACTTAAACCTTTACTTTCGTTAAACCAAGTTTTAATACATGCATGAAAATCATTCTCCCATTTGACATTATACTAATAAAACAAGTTTCAACATGTATAAAAATCATTGTCTCGTTTGACATTCATACTAATAAAAGATTGAAACACTAACATGGCTCTTGAATCATAAACATGCATGAGTTATAATCACAACATCATATATTAGATAGGTTCACCAAATTCCAACATAAACAAATTAGTTACACATGGTAAAAGTAAAAACCACAGTTACAGAGGTTAACATTATGAAGACTTTGCAATACTTCACGATACAAACGATCACAATATCACACTACACTCTCAAGTATCTTGAAACTATTCTAGACTACAAACTCATAAAAGAACACTCAAAACTCGAGTGAAAAAGAGAGGAAAGAGGCTACTGAATGTAGAATAGGATGCTTGAAGTGGTGGAGAATGGCCCTATTTATAGGGCTAAGGAAGGGTCCTGATGCTACGTGTTAGGCTCTTGAGTCAGCCTCCATTAAACGCGTGATTAAAGCAATGATTAAGCAATTTTTAATTACATAATGCCCAGAAAATGGAGTCTCTGTCTCCCACTGTGTTTTTGGCATCTGGTGGTAATGGGTTGGCTAATAATGGCCACTTGGCTAAGTGCTTGGCCACCTGGAAGTGTTTTCCACGTTCCAACTGACGCTACACGTGGCACTGATGCATAACGTCAGCATCGAAACCCTGACGCTACGCGTGGGTTTGATGCTACGCGTCAGCTCTCCAGTTCTTGAATTTTCTCTTTGATTTCTTTGATTTTTTACTGCAAAACTAGAGAAAATTGATCAAGGAAGATTAAATCCGATAACTTCCATTTATTACAATTAGAACCTAAATTTCTAACAAATTAAACAAATTTTTATTATTTTTACAAAATTTTTATTATGAAAATTAATGTAAATTTGAGGACTAACAAATACCCCTAACTTAGGACATTGCTCGCCCTCGAGCAAAACAAAAAAAAACAATCTTTTTGAGATCAAATTTTGAATAGTCCAAAAATTTACGACAAGAAACAATTTACAATTTACCATTTAAAATAATCAAAGAATAAATATCTTAATGTAAGAAAGACTTAAAGATAAAATTTTCACAATGTCATATCAATAAATCAATCTCATTTCAAGGCTTACCTCATAAGTGTTTATCTCTATAAAAAGGTAACCTATTTCACTCAATCAATCCTAAATCAAACAAATTTAATTTGGAATTTTATCTAATCAATGGTTATTAATACAGAATCAAACAAGAATCACAAGGCCTTTTCAAGGGTTATAATGAGGCTTGGCTACAAGAAATAATGGTTTTTCTTGGAATTCAAGCACCTAAAATCATAAAAGAGCATGTCACAATTTCTTTAGGGTGTTTTTCTTGTCCCAAAATCTCACTTCCCTTTTTGTTAAATACCCCCAACTTACTCCTTTTCATTGTTTCTTTTCTTTTGATTTCATGCATATATATTTTTCTTTATTTTTCATTCATTTTTCTATTTCTGTATACATGCATCATTGATGATTTGAAAAGAACTAAGATTTCACAATTTTCACTCCCCAATTTGTATAAGCACTAGAAATATTTTTCATTTTAATCATTTGCTCTTTTATTCAATCAAGTAAAGGGAATGGTTAAAAATTATTAAGGGCTAGGGGTTCCAAAGAAATTATTTTTAGGCTCAAAATTGACTATTAAAGGATAAATAAATTTTTACCAAGGTAAGCTTTTTGGCCCAAGGTTTTTGCTTTTACCAAAAATGTGCCTTGATCATATTCTTGGATCCTCTGTATAACAACACAAATCAAAGAATTAAGTAAAATCAATTTGAATGAAGTTATGTCAAAACCCTCAAGTGTTTAAAGATCTCTCAGCTCACTGGGTTTTCAAAATTAGCTTGATTATTAATAAGAGTGTTGTATTTGATTTTATCAAAATGTCTTAGTTATAAAAGAGAATTTGATTATTGATTATAAAAATGATTTATTGTATAAAAATTTCAAGTATGTAAAATTTTCAAAATTTTTTAAAATTTGATCATTTTATTTTATTTAGAAAAACACACTTATTTTTTATGAAACTAAAATACCATACGACACACAATAAATAAAACCCAAATATATAATATAAATAAATAATCCAAATGTAAATGTCAAACTAAATAAGAACTAAAATATACCGACAATAATGAAAATGCATAAATAAAAGTGAGATGACATCCTCAATCATCATCCTCCATCTGATCATCATCATCCTCCTCATCAGTATCACCCTATGTGTCAGCATGAGCTCCTGATGGTCCACCTATCTCAGGGTATGTGGGCTGATCACCAGGCCAAGCTACATGAGCTACAAACTCAGCTGGTGTCACGTATGGTGCTCCCTTTCCCTGAATCCTGTACTGATAGAATGAATCATAAAGGTGCATGTAGGCTCGGTGAGAAGCAGCCATCATCTGCATCATATACTGATGCTCCACACTCATCTTGGCAAATCCCTTAGTAATAACATCGGTGGATGCTGATGGTGGTGGTCTCTTACGTCTCTGTCTGGGCTGAGCCTCCTGCTCAAGAGGTGGAAGCTCACACTGCTGAATAAAATAAGCTCTGTTCACCAGAACATTGGGTATCCGACTCGATGAGCTGGTATACTCTGGTGATGGCACCTGCACCCTCTGCCTCCTCAGTAAGGCAGAAATGATCAAAGGGAAAGGTACAGGGCGATTCACCTTATACCAGAGGGCATAAAGGTGAATCTGGTTGGAGATAAGGGCGGTGATGTCAATAGTGTGTCCCTGCAGGATAGAGTAAAGAAGGCAGCAACGGTCAACTGGTAGAGAAGAAAGGTGGGTGATTAGGGTGATGTTGTGGAGCATAAGATACATCCACGCCTGGGCTAGAGGAGTCATCTAGGTCTTGAGGAGGTTTGATGGAGATCTGTTAACCTTACTTAGGTTAAAGAAGATCGCATCTTTACTCAATAAATGAGTAACCTGATCTAAGAAGTATCCTAGATCACCATCCTCAGTAGCGACCTTGTTTCTGTTCTCCATCCAGAAACAAGTATCACTCTCAGGAGTAGGCTCCCAAGGATTACCCAGTAGGGTACTAATGGTGTCCCTGTCATATGTGATGTGCCCACTGGGGTGATGTTGTGGAGCATAAGATACATCCACGCCTGGGCTAGAGGGGTCATCTAGGTCTTGAGGAGGTTTGATAGAGATCTGTTAACCTTACTCAAGTTAAAGAAGATCCCATCCTTACTCAATAAATGAGAAACCTGATCCAGGAAATATCCTAGATGACCATCCTTAGTAGCGACCTTGTTTCTGTTCTCCTTCTAGAAACAAGTATCACTCTCAGGAGTAGGCTCCCAAGGATTACCCAGTAGGGTACTAATGGTGTCCCTATCATATGTGATGTGTCGACCCCTCAGCAAACTTGTCCTCTGTTGTCCAATGTTTGGCGAGTCCTGGTGTGTCCTAAAAGCATTCGCGTAAGACTCCATAACTAAGATGTGGTCTCCCTTAGTAGGTAAGGAAAACAGAGACCCCCATCTCCTCCTGTGAATCTCATCCTGCAGCTTAGGATAATCACCAGCTCCTAGATCAAGGACCCTCTTCCAAATCAATCTTTGGCCCTTAATCTAATGAAAACGAACCTACTTAGCATATGTTCTGAACCTAGTAGGGTCACGAGGTCCAAGCTGCTCCTCACCCTGAAGATCAGGATCCTCAGAAGTGGTATCAGTATTTGTGGCCCTTCCTTGTCTTTTGGGACCAGTAGTGGGGATAGATTTCTTCGGAGCCATCTGTAAAAGAAATTATATTTATAACATGCAAAACTAAAATTCACACGTATTTTTAATTTTTAGAAAAAAATTTTAAACAAAATTTTATTTCATATTTTTATACAAGAAAGTATAACAAACAATACAAAACAAGAAATATTATTAATTTAAAAAAAACAATAAACAAAAATTCATACAAAAATTTAAAAATTAAAAAGAAATAAATTATTAATTTTTCAAGCAGATTATAAATAGATATAATATAACAAAAAATAAAGAAAACCTAAAAATTAAGAAAAAGCAAAACAGGGGCCTGACGCTACACATCATCTTGTTCAGCCGACGCTACACATCAGTGGGACGCTACGCGTGGGCTCGTAGAAATAGAAATTGTAAAATGAGAGTTGCGCAGCAGCAACCCCTTCAATCTACATTCAATCCATAAAATTTTTACTAAAACAACGAACAATCCCAATGGTTATCTAATCCTATCCCTAACCGCATGCAATTCTAAAAATAAAAAATAAAATAAATAGAGGAAAAGGAAAAAATTACTTACTTGGATTCTTGAGAGAGAATGAGAGAATGTGGAAGTTGAGGGTTTGAGAAAGATGAAGAAAATAGGGTTTGAGAGAAAGTGACTTTGAGAGAGGGAAAAGTAGGTTTAAAAATATTGGACTTGGGCCTCTCTGTTTTCTGAGTCGGTTTTAAAAACTAAACGCAGGCCCTGACGCTACGCGTGTCTGGGACGCTACGCGTTAGGTTAAAAATTTTGGATCCATGCTACGCGTGAGGTCCTGATTTTTATTTTCTTATTTTTTTTAATTTCAAAAACCATTTTTCATAAGAATTTAAAAACCCTTTTATTTTTAAAAACACAGTTTTAAATTAAATAAACACATTTTTTTAAAAATAAAATAAAAATAAAGAAAAATAATGGGTTGCCTCCCATTGAGCGCTAGGTTTAATGTCTCTAGCTGGACGTTACCTTTGATCAATCAGATGGTTTCTCAAGTTTCTTTAAGGAATCACTTGTCCTTCTTTTCCTTTTTCTCTGATACTTGATAATCTGTCTTTCATCAATAAATAGATCAATTAATTTTTGGGGATTGGGATGAGATATACCTTTTTCATCTTCTAGATTAGCTTTGTCCACAACATCAACTCTGAAACATTCATGTCTTTGGTTAGAATGTTCAAAAACATTAAAGCTTACCTCCTCATCATGAATTTTGATTCCCAGTTGTCCTTTATCAACATCAATTAACAATTTTGCAGTCTTCATGAAAGGTCTTCCCAGAATTAGGGGGATGTCAGTATCCTCCTTTATATCAAGTACCACAAAATCAACTCTGAAGTGGTACTTGTCAACTTTGACCAATACATCTTCCACAATCCCATATGGTTTTTGAATCGAGCGATCTGCTAGTTGTAAAGTCATCTTAGTTTCCTGGGGTTTGAGATTACTAATATGTTCCATTAGACCCAGAAGCATTATGTTAACACTTTTCCCTAAGTCCAACAAAGCATTCCTAATGTTGATTTTTCTAATGGAAACAGGAATGGTAAAACTTTCAGGATCTTTGGATTTCTCCGGTGTGTTGTACTGTAAGACAGCACTACAACTTGCTTCTAACCCATCCATCTCAAGTATCAGAACAGAGTTATGAATTTTTATTTTTTGATTTTTTGATTTTTTCTTTTATTTTTTCTTTTCTTCTTCACTCTCTTTCTTTTCTTCTTCATTCTTTTCTTCTTCTTCCTTTTCATTCTTTTCATATTTTTCATTACAATCAATTTCAACATTGAAGAAAATAGCATTACATTGATCTCTTGGGTTCTGGGTGTTAGTAGTAAAACCAGAACTTTTTAATTTAGCTATATCCTTTGTCAGCTGACCCATTTGCAGATCTAATGCTTTTCGAGCAGCTTTATTTGTTTCCACAAACTACAATAATTATTGGATAGATTCTTCTATCCTGTTGAATCTAGCATTGTCAGTCTGTGATTGTTGTTGTTGTTTAAATTGATTGTAAGGAGGTCTGTTGGAAGTCTAGCATCTTGTCTCCAACCAAAGTTCTGATTTTGCCATCCCTGTGGGAAATTGTTAGGAAAAGAATTACCAAGATTGATAAGAAAATATGGTTTTCTTTGATGGATCAAAAAATTAGCTTGCTGTTGTTCATTTCTATCAAAGGCATAATAACCACATGGTTGTTCGCCCAGGCAATGTACAAATTGTTTCAGTTGAACAGGGGGTGGTGATGACACTTGAGCAATTTGTAATTTTTCAAGTTGTTTGCTCATTGCTTTGACTTGTTGTGTCAATAATTTTTACTGAGCTAACACTGCATCATTCACTCCTAATTCCAGCATACCTGGCTTCCTTAGAACATTACCTCTTTCATGTTTTGCTTTTTGGTCACTAATGGACATAGATTCCATTATGGCTATTGCTTCTTCAATAGTTTTGTTCATTAAAGAACCACCTGCACAAGCATCTAACATCATCTTGAATTGAGGTAATAAACCATGATAAATGATCCTTACCTTTTCAGCATCATCCAAATTGTGATTTGGACATTTTCTAAGAAGTGCTTTAAATCGTTCCCATGTTTCTCCTAAGGACTCATCATTATTTTGTGAAAAAGAATGAATTGCTGTCTTGGCTTCAAAGTATTTTGAAGGGGAATAAAATCTTTCCAAAAACATTTTTTTAACATCGGACCAGTTTTCAAAACTACCGGGTGGACAAGATTTAAATCATTCTTTTGCTTTCCCAATCAAAGAAAAAGGAAATAGTCTCATGTAAATAGATTCTTCTTGATTGGGTTCAAAACCAATTGTGCTACATAATTCATAAAAAATAGTTAAGTGCTCATATGGTTCTTCATAATTTAGGCCAGCAAATTGATTGTTTTAAATTATATTTAGTGTGATAGGTTTAATTTCCACTACAGCGACACGTCCTTGAAACATTCCTAAAACTCAGGGTGGTTTATTGATAGCAGCAAATTGTCCCAATGTTCTTCTTTGTTCAGTAGCCATGTTAGAATTTTTAGAATTTTGAAAAGAAGATGAAGTAGAAGTAATTTGTGTTTTAGATTTCAAAGATTTGATTTTTTTAACAAACTTTTCGATCTCAGGATCAAAGAAGATTTTTCCTACAGAAGATCGAGTTTGCATACACAAACTAGACAAAGAAAGTTAGTGTAACAATGATAATTGAAGAAAAAGTAAATAAATGAATGAATAAGTAAAAAGTAAAATTGAAAATTTATGTAAAATAAAAAGTAAAATTTTTTTATTATGGTAATTAAAAATTTATTGTTTTACTGAATCAATTCAATCCCCGACAACGGCGCTAGAAAACTTGTTGGCCCATAAATAGTGTTGGGTCTTTTATTGGCAAGAGCACTAATCGATTGTAGTTTTCAAATTTAGATATCGTTCCTTCAAGGATCGAATGTCTCAGTAATCACAATAATTCTTATTTACTATGGTAAGATTATCAAAACTTGTTAACAAAAGAATGATTTATATACAGTTTTTACAATATTCATATATTCATACTAATAAAAGATTGAAACAGTAACATGGCTCTTGAATCATAAACATGCATGAGTTATAATCACAACATTATATATTAGATAGGTTCACCAAATTCCAACATAAACAAATTAGTTACACATGGTAAAAGTAAAAACAACAGTTACAGAGGTTAACATTATGAAGACTTTGTAATACTTCACGATACAAACGATCACAATACCACACAACACTCTTAAGTATCTAGAAACTATTCTAGACTACAAAATCATAAAAGAACACTCAAAACTCGAGTGAAAAAGAGAGGAAAGAAGTTACTGAATATAGAATGGGATACTTGAAGTGGTGGAGAATGGCCTATTTATAGGGCTAAGGAAGGGTTTTGACACTACGCGTCAGGTTCCTGAATCAGCCTCCATTATACGCATGATTAAAGCCATGATTAAGTAATTTTTAATTACATAATGCCCAGACAATGGAGTCCCTATCTGCCATTGTGTTTTTGGCATCTGGTGGTAATAGGTTGGCTAATAATGGCCACTTGGCTAAGTGCTTGGCCACCTGGAAGTGTTTTCCACGTTGCAACTGACGCTACGCATGGCACTGATGTGTAGCATCAGCATCGAAACCCTGACGCTATGTGTGGGCTTGATGTTACGCGTCAGCTCTCCAGTTCTTGAATTTTCTCTTTGATTTCTTTGATTTTTCACTGCAAAACTAGAGAAAATTGATCAAGGCAGATTAAATCCAATAACTTCCATTTACTATAATTAAAACCTAAATTTCTAACAAATTAAACAAATTTTTATTATTTTCATAAAATTTTTATTATTAAAATTACTCTAAATTTAAGGATTAACAATGAATTGTGATGATGGTTAGAATGGGTGAAAGAAAACCTAAAGACAACAAATAAAATGTGAATACAAGAAAAGACTTGTGTATGGATGACAATATTTGTTAGCTCAATATGGTGAAGGGCAATGACGTGTATATGTATATACTTTGCTATGCATTTGATTGATGAACATGATATATGTGTATGTTGTCGAAATGAGGAAATTGTGGTGATAATTGATGATTTAATACAGAGTATACATGTTGAAATGCATATGCCCAAAATCACAAATGTACTCAAATTCATCACTTGGAATGTATAACTCTCTCCCCCATGTTGTCTATTTTTAGCATTGTGATGCAGGATATGCATGGGGTGAGATGTACCTACTTTGAAAGTGAATATGTTTTGGAGGAGAAGGTAAATTAGTGGTATAGGAATGCCTTGGCTGGCAATCGTTTTGTATAGTATATGATGTTGATATATGCTTGACATGTATTTGAATAGATATAATGTGTATTTTGATGGGTCATGCATAAAATTAGTTCTTATTGTTGAAAGGCTAATTTTTGGTTATGACCTTGACATTGATGGATAACTATTGTAGTACATTGGCTTTATGCCACATTGATGAATGAATGGTGTTATTCAAGGATTGTGAGAATTTATAATGTATGTTGGATATTCATATGCAATTGAGATATTGAAACGTATAAATATTGGGATGCGGATAGGTCATAATCCTATTGGATGGCTAAGACCTGGTGTAGAGGTCTCCTCTAGCTTATGTTGCATATATGTGACTTGTATGTATGAGTGGTTGTGGCCAAATAGGCCTATATAGTGAGTTGGCTTGCTTAGTTGTGCTAAAAAGTGATTGAAACATCATTAATACATTTGATGAATTAGAATAAAAAATTAAGGTGTGTGGCTTGTTGGATCAAGTCTCAAATGCATGTTTAAATATATGCCAAGTGTTGAATTGGGTCAATTTTGCATGAAATGAGTTTTAGTATGTCATGTTGCATGAATTTTCCAAGTTTTTCTGCATTTACTAATAATCTCACTCAAGCGAGATGATTTTCACTCAAGCGAGATGGCTATGCATCAGATGTGTGGTTTCTAGCCATTTTTCACACAAGTGAGCTTGGCTTTACCCAAGCGAGGGCCAACAGATTTTGGTTCTATCGAAATCTCACTCAAGCGAGTAGGAGCTCGCTTAGGCGAATATTCGTGCAATTTGGTTTTAGAAGTTTTTCGCTCAAGCGAGTGTAGCTTGCTCAAGCGTGGGCTTGGGTCTAATGCTCCTCGCTCAGGTGAGTTTGAGCTTGCTCAAGTAAGTGATTGTGGTCTCGCTTAAGCGAGTGATGCTTCGCTTAAGCGAGATGCCCTGAATCTAGTTTTCTTAATTCCTTTGCGTAGTTTGGGCTCTTTCTCATATCTTCATATATGGGACTAGACGTTTTTCCCTGTATACATATTCTTTTTCGCTACAAACTCAATTATTTTGTATATATGTTAGGGCTATTTATTTATCGATCTAGTTTCATATTTTTAAAACTCATTCTTTGGTTTTTTCAAGGTTCAGATCTTCATGTAATGTTGAAGGGTTTGAACTTCCTTAAACGCAAAAAATTTACTCGCATTTTTATTGATTAATTAACATGATTACATCGAGATCTGAGTCTGAAAATCGGGGTGTGACACTTTATATTTATATATATGGTATTTTGTTCTATTGATTTTGGTATTTCATTTTATGTTTATTTCTTGATTCTATTGGATAAATAGTTTTTGATTTAGTTTTCTTTAGTTATTGGAAAACGATTTGTGAAAACTGATCTAAATGAAATACTCGATATGATCGGGTATTAGGAATAACTTTTGACGTATCAAACGCTTTAAAAAACTAATTATAATGCTGGAAAATTTCTTGAAATGGTTAAGGAATCAACGTTTTAGGAGGTTTCTTAAGATTTCATAATTGAGGAATCAATACAGATAATTTTATATTTGTTGTGTAAAAATCAATAGTTTTGAATGCCATTTATATGTATATATCCAGGGTACGGTTGGGTGAGATAGATAAAATCCAGTCACAGCCTCTCATCATTTGAACTCTCTTTTATTTACATTACTATTTATGCTTTGTTTTTGAATTTAAATTCTATTTTTGCACCATATCAATGCTATCAAATCACTTTCCCACTTAAATTATTCGAAACTGAATCTTTTAAATTACATCAACCCCAAGTGGAAAGACATCTATATTACTACAACCGGAAGTGGGAGACTTGCCACGTACCTATTTGGCTTAATAGTTTGTTACCTTTGAAGGCAATCAGACCGGTAACATCATAGGGATTGGTAAAGCTGGTAAATCTCCTTCCTCTATTATTGAAAATGTCTATCTTATTGAGGGAATGAGACATAACCTACTAAGTATAAGTCAATTTTGTGACAGTAGGTACAAAGTCTCTTTTGATAAAGAAAAGTTTACTGTTATCAATCATGATGGAAACATAGTCTTTTCTGCCAATAACATAACAAACAGTACAAGGTTGATTTGAATGAACTAGACAGTCAAAATGTAACATGTCTGTTTTCAAACTCTAAAGGAAGATGGGTTTGGCATAAAAAGCTTGGGCATGTAAGTCTGGAATATATTTAAAACTTCACAGAAAAGGCTTGGTTAAGGGACTGCCTGAAATCTCTTTCAACAGTTCCTTCCCTTATGAAGTATGCCAAAAAGGAAAACAATTAAAAACATCCTTTGAAATCAAAAATGTTGTTTCAACATCCAAACCTCTTAAATTGTTACATTTAGATTTGTTTGGTCCATCTCAAACCCAAAATCTGGCAGGAAAGAAACATGGTTTTATCACTATTGATGATTAGACAAGAATGACATGGGTTTATTTCCTAGCTTATAAGGATGAGTCTATTAAAGTATTCAAGAATTTCTATATGAAAATTCAGAATGAAAAAGGGTTGTGTATTGGTGCAATAAGAATGGCCATGGTAGAGAATTTAAAAATGAACTTTTTGAAAAATTCTACAATGAGTCTGGCATAACTCATAGTGTTTCTTATCTAAGAACACCTTAACAAAATGGTGTTGTGGAAAGGAAAAAACCCTTTGTAAGAAATGGCTAGAACAATGCCTTGTGAAAATAATCTTCCAAAATATTTCTAGGTAGAGGTTGTCAACACTTCTTGTTACATTCAAAACAGAATCCTGATCAAACCAATATTTAACAAAACCCTCTATGAATTGTCGAAAGGAAGAAGATCCAATATATGACACTTTCATCCTTTCGAGTTCACATGTTATATCCTAAACACAAGAGACTAGCTTGGTAAATTTGACTTTAAGTCTGATAAAGGGATATTCATTAGTTACTCAGTTACATCCAATTCTTACAAAGTCTTTAACATAAGGACTCAAACCATTGACGAATCAATGCATGTAAGATTTGATAATGTTCAAAAGACTGATAGGAAATTGACAAATCTGGAAAAGGATGATGCAGGTATGCAATAGAAAGAGTCTGGACCTGATCAGCAAGAACATGCATAGAAATAAAACACAAAACCTCAAGAATAACAAACATCTATGTCTAAACCTGATAAGCCAAGAAACTGGAAGTTCAAGGCTTACCATCCATCAGACCTTATTATTGGGGATCTAGCTATTAGGACAAAGATCAGATCAACTCTTCTTTATCAATCATCAATTGCTTTGGTTTCAGAATTAGAACTAAAGTCTGTAACAAAAGCTTTGGAGAATACAGACTAGATTATACTTATGCAAGAAGAGATAAATTAGTTTGAAAAGAACAAAGTCTGGAGCCCTGTGCCAAGACCCAAGAACAAATGAGTCACTAGAACTAAGTAGGTCTTCAGAAACAAGCTTGATGAGAATGGAAAGGTGGTAAGAAACAAAGCAAGGCTAATTGCTTAAGGGTACAATCAACAAGAAGGTATCAATTTCAATTGAACCTTTGCACCTATAGCCAAACTTGAGGTCATCATAATGCTCCTTGTATTTGCTACTTATAAAAATATCAAATTATATCAAATGGATATTAAGAGTGCTTTTCTAAATAGTTTTATTGAAGAAGTCTCAGTAAAACAGCCTCCTGGTTTTTAAGCACATCCTTTCCAAATCATGTCTTCAAACTAAGTAAAGCATTATATAGTCTGAAACAATCACTTAAAGCTTTGTATAATAGACTCGGTACCTTTTTAATTTTAGAAGGTTTTACTAGAGGCAAAGTAGATACTACCTTACTTAGAAAGAGCTCTAACAGACACTTTATAATTGTGCAAATCTATTTGGATGATATAGTTTTTAGTGTTACTGATGAAAGTCTGTGCAAAAAGTTTTCAGAAATGATGCAAGTTAAGTTTGAAATAAGCATGATGGGAGAACTTAAGTTTTTCCTAGGTCTACATATCAAACAAACTAAAGATGGAATCTTCATCCATCAACATAAGTACACTAAAAAACTACTCAAAAAGTTTACAATGACTCATGAAAATCTAGTAAGCACCCCTATGCATCCCACTTGTATAATTAGTAAAGATGAGTCTGGTGCTGTTGTTAATCACACTCTATACAAAGGCATGATAGTTTCACCTTTGTACTTAACATCTATCATACCTGATATAATGTTTAGTGTGTATATGTTTGTCAGATATCAATCAGACCTCAATGAATCACATTTTTCTATTGTGAAGAAGATTCTGAGATATTTGGTGGGTACTACTAACCTTAGGTTGTTTTATAAAAGAACAGACTTATTTTCTTTATGTGGTTATTGTGATGTAGACTTTAAAGAGATAGAGTTGATAGGAAAAACACCAGTGGAGGTTGTCATTTCCTAGGATAAAGTCTAATCTTATAGGGAAGCAAGAAGCAAAATTCAATTGCCCTATCCACAACTGAAGTTGAGTACATGTCTGCAGCAACTTGTTGTTCTCAATTTCTATGGATGAAGTATCAACTTGAGGATTACTCTATCCAAGAAGAGATCCTTGTGTATTGTGACAACACAAGTGACATAAATTTGTCAAAGAATTATGTTTATATGTTGAAACAGATTTTGATTATGACAAACAAAGTCTTCAAGCTTCTAAAGAAATCAAGCAATATATCAATTTAATGAAATATATTGGTATACACTCAAAAACAAAGAAAAATAATCATCAATCTAGAAAGGATCAAGAACATGCGCAATATGGTCATAAAGTGTCAACAAATGCATTAAAATCAAAGCAACAGGTATAGGAATTCATGGAAAGTAGGAATCGATTCATGCCCCTAGAAGCAGCTGGGAATCGATTCACCCATCACAGGAATCGATTCATACATGATTTTAAGCCCAGGAATCGATTCATCATTTGTAGAAATAGATCACACGTATGGACAAGCCTGGGAATCGATTCACAAAGGCTAGGAATCGATTCATACATGTTGGAAACCTTGGGAATCGATTCATGCTTATGGGAATCGATTCATATTGTGTAAAATTAAAAGTTTTGAAGGCACAGAATGCAAAGGAATCGATTCATGACTTTTGGGAATTGATTCATATCATGGAAACAACACTACTGATTATTAGGAAAATTAAAGTACGTAAAAATGGTTCAAATTTGAATTAGAAATAGCTTTGCATTAATCATGGAGTCAATTACAAATTTTAAGCCAGGAAACATGCTCCACTAAAACAGAAATCAGGTAATGCTCCACTACGCCGGAAGGAATTAATTAAGGAATTAATTGACAATGGCACCATATGCATTTGAAGCCTATAAATAGAGAGGAAATTGGAAGAAGCAGATACAGAAACAACGCAAGCAAAATTCTTCTCTGCTTTCATTCTTTCCTTTCCTCGTTACTCTCTGTTTTTGTTAAATTGGTTATTTCCTTTGAGAGTTAGTCAGAGAGAAAAATTATTTTGAGCTTTAATTTGTGTATCCACTCTATTGGAGAGTTACTCTTGTATTTCTTAAACACCAAATTCCTAGAGTTTAGGTTAGGTTTCAACCTTGTAAATTGTGAGATTGAGAGATTGGGTGGGGTACCCTTGTACTTATGAGAATTGAGTTCTTGAGTGTGGGACACTAGGAAGCTATAATTGCTCAAAGTTTATATCTCTAATCTCCAATAGTGGAATCCTTCAAGTGGGTTGCTTGAAGGCAAGACATACACCGGTGTAGTAGAACTCATTATATCGGTTTACAATTCTCCCTTCCCTACAATCTTTTATAATTGTGTATTTAAATTGCTTGCTTAATTTATTTTATTTATAACTTGGTTGTTAAATTTATTTGAAACAAGTTGTATTAACTCTTAATTGAATATACTTACTATTTATTAAGTGCTTATTAACTTTTCTTGGATATAACTTGTTATTGCTTGCTATTAATTTTTACCATCTTCATTAAGTATACTTGTTAAAGAATCAATTTGAAAAGCATTCCAAGGAAAATTTTTAATACTCAATTTACCCCCTTTTGAGTAATTGAGGCCACTTGGTTAACAAGTGGTATCAGAGCTTGACTCTTGGTAGATCAAGCTTAACAGCTTCAAGAGAACAAGATGGCGTCTACTTCTTTTAACCTTTTTCCTGAGGGTGGTGCCACAAATAGACCTCCCGCTTTTCATGGTGAGGGTTACGCTTTTAAGAAAGAAAGAATGAAAATTTTTGTTTAATCAATTGATTTAAAAATATGGAATGCTATCGAAAGTGGTCCTTTTATACCTATGCATACTGTTGATAGTAGACAAGTTGAAAAACATATGGATGATTGGACTAGTGAAGAAGAAAAGAAAGTACAATATAACTATAAAGCTAAAAATCTTATTACTCTTGCCTTAGGTCCTGACGAATTTTTTAGAGTTGTAACATGTAAATCTGTAAAAGAAATATGGGATACTCATGAAGGAACTAGTGATGTTAAAGACTCTAAAATCAGTACCTTGACTAGCCAATATGAAAGCTTTAGAATGAATTCCGGTGAAACTATTTTAGAACTTCAAAAGAGATTTACTTTGATTATTAATCATCTTATTACTTTTGGTAAATCTTATACTAACAAGGAGCTCATCCATAAAGTTCTAAAAAGTCTTACTAGGGAATGGCAACCTCTTATTACTGCCATCAAGAAATCTTCCAACATAAATGAGATGTCTCTTGCTACACTATTTGGTAAGCTTCAAGATCAAGAGCAGGAACTAAAAGATTTAAAGATTGCCGAGGAGGAAGAAAGGTCCTCCAAGACAAAAGGTCTAGCTCTTAAAGCCACTTCAATTGAGGAGGATGAATCCAAAAGTGACCTAGATAATGATGATGATGATGATGATGAGTTAGGCCTATTTATGAAGCGTTTTTGAAAATTTATAAGAAACAAACGATTCCAAAAGAACTTCACTTCCAAAGGTAAGAAATCTACTCCTAAAGACAATAATTCCTCACCGACTTGCTTTGAATGTGGTAAGAAAGGACACTTCAAGGCGGATTATCCAAATCTTAAAAAGAAAAACAAAAATCGAAAAGGAAAGAGAAGAGCATACATAGCATGGGATGAAAATGATGTAAGTAGTTCAGACGAATCAGAAAATGAAGAAGCCAACGTATGCCTTATGGCCAACCATCAAGAAGAAGAAGATGAGGTAAGCTTTCATGACTTATATAAAGATGAATTACTTGATGCCTTTGAAGAATTATATGACAAATTTGCTAAAATTTCAAATAAGTATAAGTTATCAAGAAAAACAATTGACACTCTTGAAATGCATCTTGTAGAACTTGGTAAAGAAAATGAAATTTTGAAAAAGGAAGTTGTTAATATTCAAGCATGCTCTAAAGATAAACCTTGTGAATTCTTCAAGAAATATGATATATTGGAAAAGAAAGTTTTTGACTTAAACAAAACTCTTGAAAAATTCACCAATGGTAGAGACAATTTTAATGCTTTACTTGGAAAACAATGTTGCATGTTTGATAAAACTGGATTAGGATTCAACTCAGGATCTAATACTTACAAGAAAGAGGAACATTACAAGAATTTCTTTGTACCACCTAGTAAATCATCTTCACCTTTCATGAAATGCAATCATTGTAGTCTCAAAGGACATAGTGCCTCTAATTGTTATGTTAGAAAATTAGGGCCAAAAGTTATGAGAAAAGTATGGGTTCCTAAGGGAATATTTCCTCAAACTAACCTACAAGGACCCAACATAAAATGGGTACCAAGATCTATAACTTGATTTGTTTTGAAGGTATGCTTTAAAGCTAGCAATACTCATTGGTACTTGGATAGTGGGTGTTCCAAGCACATGACAGGAGATAAAAAAAGTTTATATCAATCACTCCCCGAAATAAAGAATTTGTTACATATGGAGACAATACTAAGGGAAGAATTCTTGGAATAGGAAATATTGGTAAAAACTCTTCCACCTCTATTAATGATGTGTTATATGTTAAAGGACTCAAGCATAACTTACTTAGCATTAGTCAATTATGTGATAAAGGCTATAGAGTTTTATTTGAATCAAATAGTTGCATAATTGAAAATAAGCTAAACAAGTAAAGTTTATTGGTCAAAGAGTTGATAATATTTACATGATTAATCTTGATTGTCTTGCTTCAAATGATGTGCAATGCTTTATAACTAAAGAGGATGAATCATGGCTATGGCATAGAAGAATTGCCTATATTCATATAGACCATTTGAATAAACTTGTTTCAAAAGATTTAGTAATTGGTTTGCCAAAATTAAAATTTGAAAATAAATTTTATGATGCATGTCAAAAGGGGAAACAAGTAAAGGCATCTTTTTAAGCAAAAGATGTTGTTTCAACAAATAGACCTTTACAATTTTTGCACATGGATTTATTTGGACCTTCAAAAGTTAAAAGTTTTGGTGGAAACTATTATGGTCTTGTGATTGTGGACAATTATTCTAGATATACATGGACGTTATTTCTTACTCATAAAAATGAAGCATATCATGCATTTAAGAAACTTGCTAAGATTATCCAAAATAAGCAAAATTTGAAAATCGCATCCATTAGAATCGATCATAGGGGAGAATTTAAAAATCAACCTTTAGAAAAGTTTTATGAAAATTTGGCATTGAACATAATTTTTCGGCTCCTAGAACTCCATAACAAAATGGAGTAGTTGAAAGGAAAAATCGATCTTTAGCGGAGCTCGTAAGAACTATGCTAAATGGCAACAATATTGCAAAACATTTTTGGGTCGATGTGGTAAATACAGCTTGTCATGTTATGAATAGATGTCTAATAAGGCCTATTTTAAAGAAAACCCCTATGAGATTTACAAAGGAAGAAAACCAAACATTTCTTATTTTCATGTATTTGGATGCAAATGTTTTGTGTTAAACAATGGAAAGGATAATCTGGGGAAGTTTGATGCAAAATCTGATAAGGCAATATTTCATGGTTATTCATTAACTAGAAAAGCATATTGACTCTTTAACAAATGAACTTGTACTATTGAAAAATTCCTCCGAGAAAGGAAATTGTTGATGATCTTGTAGGCACCTTCCAAGAGATGACCTTAGACAACAAAGAAAAAGAAAAAGTCAGCAACGAAGGAGAAGCAACCCCAAATAAGGAACCGCAACAAAAAGAGTAGATCACCTCAAAAGATCATCCTTTAGATAACATTATAGGTGAAATAACAAAGGGTGTAAGTACTTGTAATGCTATTAGAAGTGCTTGTAATCATTTAGCCTTTGTTTCTCAAATTGAACCTAAAACCATTAATGAAGCTATTATTGATGAACATTGGATGTTGGCTATGCAAGAAGAGTTAAATCAATTTGAAAGAAACTAAGTTTGGGAACTTGTGCCAAGACCTAATGATCACCAAGTAATAGGCACTAAATGGGTTTTTAGGAATAAACTTGATGAAAATGGAATTATAACTAGAAATAAAGTTAGGCTAGTTGCTAAAGGTTATAATCAAGAAGAAGGAATAGATTATAAAGAAACGTATGCTCTCGTTGCTAGACTAGAAGCAATTAGGCTGCTGTTAGCTTTTGCATGTTGTATGGACTTTAAACTTTATGAAATGGATGTTAAAAGTGCCTTTCTAAATGGATACATTCAAGAAGAAGTATATGTAGATCAACCTCCTGGTTTTGAAAATTACAAATTTCCAAATCATGTTTTCAAATTGAGAAAAGCTTTGTATGGTTTAAAACAAGCTCCAAGAGCTTGGTATGAAAGACTAAGTAAATTTCTTTTAGAAAATGATTTGAAAGAGGAAAGGTTGATACTACACTATTTATAAAGTGAAAAAACAAAGACATTCTTTTTGTTCAAGTTTATGTTGATGACATTATATTTGGTGCCACTAATGAACTTCTCTGTAAAGAGTTTGCCAAGATTATGCAGGATGAATTTGAAATGTCTATGATAGGAGAACTCACCTTCTTCCTTGGACTACAAATCAAGCAAACTAAAGAAGGGACTTTTATTAGTCAGTCCAAATATTGTAAAGAACTCCTTAAAAGATTCAAAATGGACAAGGCTAATGAGATAGCAACACCCATGAGCACATCATGCTACTTGGACAAAGATGAGAAGGGTAAGGATGTTGAGATCACCAAATATCGAGGTATGATCAGATCCTTACTTTACTTAACTGCTAGTAGACCTGATATATGTTTGTTGTGTGCATGTGTGCTAGATTTCAAGCATGTCTCAAAGAATCACATTTAACTGTCGTCAAAAGAATTATGAAATATTTCATTGGTACTCAAAATGTTGGCTTATGGTACCCCAAAGGTGCCAAGTGTACTTTAATTGGTTATTCTAATTTTGACTTTGCTACTTTTAAATTAGATAGAAAAAGTACCAGTGGTACTTGTCATTTACTTGGTAGTTCCCTTGTTTCTCAGCATAGCAAGAAGCAAGTAAGTGTTGCTTTATCAATAGCTGAGGCAGAATATGTTACAGCTGGGAATTGTTGTGCTCAGATCCTATGGATTAGACAACAACTTCTTGATTTTGGTGTTGTCTTAGATCAAGTACCCATTAAATGTGACAACACCAGTGCGATAAATATTTCCAAAAATCCCGTTATGCATTCCAAAACTAAGCACATAGAAATCCGTCACCATTTCATAAGAGATCATGTTCTAAAAGGGGATTGCATTCTTGAATATGTTGAAACTTCTAAACAATTGATGGATATTTTTACAAACCCCCTTGCTAAAGAACAATTTATAAATATTAGAAGGGAATTAGGAATTTTGAAAATATGAAATTGTGTCTAATTTTTTAAAACTAATCAAAATTCATTTCAAAAATATTAAATCAATTTTCGATATTGTTAAAATCTCTTTTAAATTTTTTAACACAAATCTTTATCTTAGATATGTTTGAAAAACTCTTAAAGATGTTAATTCTTGGACATATTTTTTTTAATCTTTGATAAAAGTTTCTTAAAAATACTTGATTAAACATATTTGTTGAGATAACATCTTTAATTAACATATTTTTGTATTAATCATTATTAAATTTTTTGATAATATATTCAAAATCCTTTTAAATCTTTGATTATATCTTTTAAAAAGACTTTATGATTTGAAATGATTTTGGAAATATATCTTCAAAAGTTTCAAATTTTTAGTCAAAAGATTTCACCTTTTAACTTTAAATCTCGTAGGCATCTATTGGCATATTTGATTTGAACTTAAAATTCAATCTTGGAATCTTGTTGAAACTTGTGAAACCTTACTTCCAAAGCTCCCTCGTGACTTTTTGCCTCTTGTGAAAGAACATGACAAAAATTATCCATCCTATGCATTCTTGTGACAAGGACATCAAATTCCAATGATTCCTTACTTTATCATCTCAACCCATTGACCTCTCTAGGCTTTTTGATAATCCAAGGAAACTAGAAAAATATTTAGAAAACTACTCTGAGAAGCTCCTTATTCCTCCATATTGACTTGACGTACCACTCTTTGAAGAACACAACCTTGCCTTCCTTAATGTTCTTCAACAACAAAATCTAGTTGAATTTGTTGCACTTGAAGAAAATTATATCTACCCTGAGTTAATCCGTGCTTTCTATTCTACATTACGCATGTCGAATACTAGATGTATCGCCAAAATAAAAAGAGTAACCATTCTTCTAGATGACAATGTCCTTCATTTGGTTGGAAAACTTCCAATTATCATTGTTGATTTCTTTTGAGGTGACCCATCTCCTGATTGGGCTTACAATCCTATTGATGCTCGTGCCTTTCTTGGTATATCTTCTGTCTCTAAAAGCACTGTTAGGCAAATCAACATTGATCACCGTTTTCTCTACTATTGCTTAGTAAAAATCCTTCTCCCTAAGGGTAGTAATAATGCTAGAGTAAGTGAAACCCAAACTTTTATACTTTGGGCTATGCTTCATAAGAAAGAAATAAATTGGATCAAACTTATTCATAATCACATGATTGATTCCAAAACTCTCACTTGACTCCCCTATGTCGTGCTAATTACCAAACTTCTCAAGCACTTTAATGTCGATCTCACAAATGAGGTAAAAGAATTAGTTGGTCACAAAGGGAAAATTGGAGGCACTCATCTCTCCAAAATGGGATGGTATAACCAAGATGATGCTTCGCAATACTCACCCCCACATGCACAAAGTAGTGATGATAATGAAGCTCAACCTCAAGAACAAGCACTTCCTCCACCTACTACTCACTTTATGATGCTTTCTTTAATAGGTTGACTTCTCATATTGACACCCACTTTGATGATATGAGTGCTCGTTTTGACACCATGGAGACCAATATGAACGCACGCTTTGACCAAGTAGAGAACACCATAAATGCTCATTATGATGATTTGTCCCAACAAATCTCAAATATTAGAATCTTTAATCCTTAAGTAATTCATGATGTTGCTATGTATCATCTTATCATTCAATAATATGTTTTTCTTTCTATGAATATCTTGTTTTCATTTTTTTAATGATGCCAAAGGGGGAGAGAACAATTATTATGCTTATGAAATCATCATGATACCCATTGTATTATTAAGGGGGAGTTTTATATGTAATAATTTTTAAAATAAAAAGTGATATCTAACTAGACTTAAAAAAGGGAATAATAACAAGTGGTATCTATTACATGATTAAGGGGGAGAATTATGTGCTATTATTTGTTTTTAAATAAACAAGTGGTATCTAATTATGTTTGTAAAGGAGAGATTTCCATGCTTTAAACTGTTATGAGACTAACACCCCAAGAGATTAACATTTGTTGTCATCATCTAAAAGAGGGAGAATGTATTTATATGTTAAAACAGATTTCGATTATGATAAACAAAGTCTTCAAGCATCTAAAGAAATCAAGCAATATATCAATTTAATGAAATATATTAGTATACACTTAAAAACAAAGAAAAATAATCATCAACCGAGAAAGGATCAAGAACTTGAGCAATATGATCACAAAGTGTCAACAAATGCATTAAAATGGAAGCAACAGGTATAGGAATCAAATCTTGGAAAGTAGGAATCAATTCATGCCCCTGGAAGCAGCTGGGAATCGATTCACCCATTATAGGAATCAATTCATGCATGATTTTAAGCCCAGGAATTGATTCACATGTATGGACAAGCCTGGGAATTGATTCACAAAGGCTAGGAATCGATTCACACGTGTTGGCAAGCTTGGGAATCAATTCATGCTTATGGGAATCGATTCATATTGTGTAAAATTGAAAGTTTTGAAGGCACAGAATGCAAAGGAATCGATTCATGACTTTTGGGAATTGATTCATATCATGGAAACAACACTACTGATTATCAGGAAAATTAAAGTGTGCAGAAATGGTTCAAATTTGAAATGGAAACATGTTTACATTAATCACAGAGTTAATTACAAATTTCAAACTAGGAAACATGCTTCACTAAAGTAGAAATCAGGTAATGCTCTACTACGCCGGAAGGAATTAATTAAGGAATTAATTGATAATGGCACCATATGCATTTGAAGCCTATAAATAGAGAGGAAATTGGAAGAAGCAGATACAGAAACAACACAAGCAAAATTCTTCTCTACTTTCATTCTTTCCTTTCTTCGTTACTCTCTGTTTTCGTTAAATTAGTTATTTCCTTTGAGAGTTAGTTAGAGAGAAAAATTATTTTGAGCTTTAATTTGTGTATCCACTCTATTGGAGAGTTACTCTTGTATTTCTTAAACACCAAATTCCTAGAGTTTAGGTTAGGTTTCAACCTTGTAAATTGTGAGATTGAGAGATTGGGTGGGGCACCCTTGTACTTATGAGAATTGAGTTAAGTATGGGAAACTAGGAAGCTGTAATTGCTCAAAGTTTATATCTCTAATCTCCAATAGTGGAATCCTTCAAGTGGGTTACTTGAAGGCGAGACGTACACCGATGTAGTGGAACTCGTTATATCGGTTTGCAATTCTCTCTTCCCTTTAATCTTTTATAATTGTGTATTTAAATTGCTTGCTTGATTTATTTTGTTTATAACTTGGTTGTTAAATTTATTTGAAACAAGTTGTATTAACTCTTAATTGAATATACTTACTATTTATTAAGTGCTTGTTAACTTTTCTTGGATATAACTTGTTATTGCTTGCTATTAACTTTTACCATCTTCATTAAGTATACTTGTTAAAGAATCAATTTCAAAAGCATTCCAAGGAAAATTTTTAATACTCAATTCACCCCCCTCTTGAGTAATTGAGGCCACTTGGTTAACAAGAATCCTATTCAACATTCAAAAGCTAAGCACATAGAAGTGAAGTACCATTTCATAAGAGACTATGTGCATAAGGGAGTTCTGGATATGAAGTTTATTAACACAGACCATCAATGGGCAGACATATTCACCAAGCCATTGGCTGAAGCTGGGTTTGCTTTTATCAAGTATAATTTAAACATGAGAAATATTGTTTATAGACAGGCTATGTTTTTCTTAATTTTATATAAGTCTGTCTCTGCATAGGTCTCTTAATTTTATGTAAATCTAAGTTTTATATATATTGTCTGCATGTCTTAACCCATTAAGAACTTACTCTACTTTTCATTATGCTGAGAGGCTAAAATCTTTTGGGCCTATTTTCTTTTTTGTAACCGTTTTGTTAGTTATGGCCCATTAATTTGAAAATGTATGCGAGATCCATGTTGCTTTTCTGAACCATTCTCTGAATTGTTTCAGTTTCTCATTCTCTCTCATAAACTTTCATTTGAACATTCCTTAAAAACAAATTTATTGTGTTCTTTTTCCCTCTCTAAAAATCTCTTAGTCTTCTCAACTCTCTCTATGCTTCTTGCTCTCAACTCTCTAAGCCCTAAAACCTCAAACCTTTTCTTCTTCACCATGCTTCAAAAATAGCCGTCAGCTACTCCGTTGAAGACATTGTTGACTCTCCTTACTTCATGCCAATGTAATAGAAAATGGAAGACTGAGACGTCATAGTTGAGCTACAAGGCATTGGATTGTTCGATGTCTGTATAAAGAAATATCCTTACTCTCTATCCATGGTTCTTCAATTTTAGAAGTCTATTCAAGCTGAAGAGAACAGATCCATCTCCATGAAACCCTTATAGGCAAGAAGGTGGAAATCTCTGAAGACATCATCACCACTGTCTATTATTGCACCAATAAAGGAATGGTGTATGTTGACGTCTATGAAGGAACCATAGTCTCTGCTTCCAAAGCTAGCCCTTCAAGCAAGACATATGGGTCTTTTCTCCTAAAGGTGAAGATGCTTCATTTGTTGATGAGGCAATTATTTTGTCCAAGGAAGAGTGCCAAGGATACAGTAATAAAGTTGGACCGGTTCTACATGTTCCATATGATGCAAAAGCAGAAATTGAACTTACCCAACGTCATCATGATCTATATGATTTCCTCCCTAGGTAAGAATTGGAAGAAGATACCTTACCTAGCCATTCTGAGCAAGATCTTTGCTTTTGAAAATGTTTCGATGGGCACCCTCCAGGATCTGAAGGTTTTAGTGTTCTCATCACCAAGCTGGCACCTTTCTCAATGCTGCTCACCCCAAGGCACAAACTACCACTACAGAAAGTCTGCTATGAAGATTAAAGTTGTGGCTGACCCAGATCGACCCAAGCTAGTTGTAAAGAAGCCAAGGTCTATTAGACCTTCAAGAATGGTTGAACGAGAAGCCTCAATTTCCCTAGTCAAGGTTGTACCTCTCCCAGTCAAAGGCATTCCTTCAACTGCATTAGTCATTGTAAATATTACTGCACCTGCTGCAGAGATCATTGATTCTTCAGACTCAGATAATGACAAGCCTATTAGGCTCGGATTGAAAGCTTTGTCTGCTCCTCTAGTACAGACTCCTTCAGAACGAGTTGGTGACATCAAGTTCACCGAGACCAAGCGTGAGTTGGCTATCAGCAAGAAGTAATTATTGAGGTTTATGGAGAAATATCAGAAGAAGTATCCTTTGGTGAACTACTCCAAATGGTCTAGATTTGATTGGAAGGAGAAGTACAAGTTTCATGCTAGAAAGCACAATTCGAAGGAGAAGAAATAATCTGCTCCCAATTCATTCACACCATCACCTTCACCACACTCCAGGTCTGATAAGTATGTTTCACCACCTCTTCTTGCTTTACCCTTCCTACCTTCTTAACCCCAGACTATCTTTCCCTCACCCTCTTCTTCAATCCTCTCCCAGACCAATCTCAATATCCCTTCTTCCTCCTAAACCTTAAATACCTGACCCTTCAAAATTTATAAACCAAACACCCTTCTAGACTCGGTACCTTTCCTTCCTCTTGGCCACATCAAAAAGCTTTTTCACATATCTCCTTACCCTCCCCCACCTTCAGCCAAGCCTCATGGTTTTATTAGATTAAGTTTGGTCACCCTTGGATTAAAGCACCTTATTCACAACAAGGATGCCATGGAAAAGATCATTTTCTCTTCACTAATCCTAGGTTTATGGCTCCATTGACTTCTGAAAAAGCTCTGGCCAATCCCTTCTATCATTTGCAGCTGATGCCACCATGGTTTACCATCTACATATGAAGCAATAGAGAATTCTTTTTGATCAATAACAGAGCAAGTCTTCTACCCTCCCAAAACATCAATATATTGGCTTCATCATGCCTACTAAGAGAATATGGCTAGCCCATGATAGACTCTGTCCTCTACCCAAATTCTCTTCCAAAGAGGAAAAGAAGAGTCTCTAGCCAGAGAAGTCTAGTTCTCCTCCACCACCTTTGAATAAACTCGGACCAAAGATGCTGACCAACATAGAACTCAAGAGACTTCAGACTACCCCTGGGCCAAATAAAGTGCATGCCTGACATATGTGGAATAATATTCTATGGTTCATTGGACAGTAAGGTAGTTGCTCTTATACCCTTGATGATAAATTTTCTATTGGGCTATTTTGGAATGATGGAGGCAGACTGTTTAATCAGAAGCTGCTTTTCTATGCTGGTCTCAGTGATCTTCTTGTACCCCCAGTCTGTCCTCCCTTAATCATCTTTAACATCTCCTTAGACATTTCATGCTTCAGATATGGGAGTGTGCTAGTTGTCTCCTAAGGCTTGCATGATCTATTATTGTACTTTGAGTTGTGCCACCATCTCTTCCTCTCAATCTCTTCAGTCTACAAAACCCCAAGGAGTTTAGCGGTCTCAAGCAAAGCTTTCAGCATCTTTACAACCTCGACCCCTTTGACCTTCACCATTTTCTTGACCTACCCCTCCCTTATACTTTATACCTAAAAACTTTCCCTTTTGGAATCATATCTCGGACCCTTCTATTCAGAATTTCTAGCTTCGTGGTGAGATTAAGCGTGTCCGTAGGCTCCAATGACTTCATGATGCCCTTTCTTTTGTTGATATCAAAAGGAGGAGAAGAGTGTCTTAAGTCTTTTATAGATTAAGTCGTAATTATCAGTCAAGTCTGTTAGGTGTTTGGATTTTTTTAAGGAGTCTTAATAAAAGTTTGTCTTTTCCTTAAATTCCTTATATGTTGTTAATACTATTTCTTGTAATTGTTTGTTTTCTTTGATATTTATTATTTTGTTTCTAACTGTTCTAATTCTTATTTCATGAAAATTATTAGTTTTCATGCTTCGATATGAATTCAATGGATTCCCTTATTTGTTTGCTCTGATCATAAATTGTTAAACAATTTGTCTATTTTCATTGAATTTTAAACAAGTGTTTTAATGCTTTGACAACATGTGTTCTAATAAAAGTCTATTTTCTGACAGCCTTTCTAAAATATTCTAATTATCATAGACTCTATCAAAATTTATTTTTTCAAATTCTTAGCCAAGATGAAAGCTCTGTCTAAGACTCTATTTAATAAAAGACTTGATGTTTCCTATCAACAAATCGGGGGAGATTCTTAGAACCAAGTCTGTTTTATAAAGGACTTTGGAGAACCTAAAAAATTATTTTAGAGACCCAAGATTTATTAATAACACACATTAAGGCCTTTAATTAAATAAAGTCTGTTTAAGTGTTATTTAACTTTTACTTGGGTGTTTCAGAATGCAAAGTCTGTGATGCAAGAGCTATAATTCAAAGAGGGAGTCCATCATTCTAAAAGCATTCAAAGTCTGCGTGGGACCAATTCAAATTATTTCAAGTTTGTCCCAGCCTTAAGTTTGTGTTGAAGACAACACTCAAAAAAAATTTTACTAAGTATGTTTATCCCAGACTTGAGTCTGCTAAATCATGTTCTTTAAACAAATCATCCTCTAAGCTCAGCATCTCTCTCTTACATGATCACCCATTCAAGCTTCAAGACACATTAGGCTCAGACCTTTTAAGTTAAAGAACAGATCTTTGATTCCGAATCAAAATATGCAAGATATTCTCAGTGCTAAACTCCTTCATTCAAGCCTATTCCTAGCCTGAAATGAACAAAGAGACAAAACTCTTAGAGAAATAAATGTTTGCTTTGATGAAGCTACATTGAGCACATCAAAAAGTTATCAACATGCTATGCTCAAGTTGGAAGCCTTTAAAAAGTCAGACAAGCTATTTTACAATATCATATGTTAGACAAAAAACAACTAAAAAGGGACTTTCTCTCTACAGTATTTGAGGTACCCTATTTTTGTGCAATACCTGGGTACCTTCCAAACCAGACATTATCGTCTTTTCTTCTCTCGTCTTGCCACTCTCAAATGGTTACTCTCTTCCTCAATAAATAGTAATGAACTGGTCTGATCTGGGGTCAAGGATCCGGAGTGGGGACCATCCATAAAAGTCAATGATAAAAGTGTTTATACACCGGTATAGTGGGTATCCGGTATTATAGTCCGAACTCCTAGTGGGAGAATCCGGTCTTGTTGTCTTAGAGATCCTTCACACCAAACTTTTGCGTTGAAGAGGGGAAAAAGGTGGTGTCACCTACGAAGATTCTCCGACGCTTGAGTCAGTCACCAGAATAAGAATTCAGGCTAAGAGAACTTAAGCAATAAAACAGTATATCAAGGGTCAGAACAACATAACCTTTTACGATTGTGAAAATTTACTATTTATAGACGAGCATGGAGAATGAATCGTTAGGCACAGGTGGGGCCAGGAGACAAATAGTACACTGCTTAGTGTACGATTCTGACACACGACGTGGGAGGAGCTGCATTTCTTGCGTATCATCCTTATAGTTGTACCTTGTACCTTCTGTCGAGTGACGTGGATACTTTCTAGTATACAGGCTAAGAACCTTGGCATTCCGATATGAAGAACGTCTCCTACGGAGTCATAGTCTGAAAGTATACTTGTGAGGCCGGTAGCATAGTGAGAATAGATGCAATTACTTGTCTCTCCCCAGGTACCAATATCGAGATCGGATTATCTGTCCCCTAGCTTGTGTGAGGGACTGGTAGAATTACTCATATAAGCTAAACTGTCTGTGATGATGCATGATTTATCCTTAATTCCTCAATTTAAATGTGCATAATTTGCCATCACTTAGTGTGTAATATACTGCACTTTAACACATTTTCATCAATTGAACTTTATTTAATATTTAATTTTAAAATGAATTAAGGATAAATTTTTAATAAAAGTTAGGTTTCTCTTGTTTTGTAGTGTGTGATTAAGCCTGTAATTAAAAAAATAATTACCACAGGTCAAACGAAAGAAGCCACGACTCAAGAAATGGTCAAAAATGCGAGAAAAGCACCAGAACAGGTCTGGGAATCAATTCACCAATGTGGGAATCGATTCCCACACAAAAGAACAGCAAGGAATCGATTCAAGCACCCTGGGAATCGATTCATACAGCTAGGAATCGATTCCCCACCCCTGTGAATCGATTCATATGCATTTTAAAGGCCTGGGAATCGATTCAAACAAGCATGAATCGATTCATGTGCTTGGGAATCGATTCCCACCCCTAAATGAATCGATTCACACGTGTAAAATTGGCCCAGGATTGCATTTTGGAACGAATGAATCGATTCCTCCCACCAATGAATCGATTCATGAGTGAATAATTGGCCCAGAAACACGTTTTTCAAGCTTCTGGAAAGTGGGCAATGCACTGAGGAAGGTGGGCAAGGCACTCAAGCTGATCATGGAGCACCATTGAATTGATTAATGAAGAGTGCTCCTTCCATTGAAATATTTTATGGCATAATTTTGCTTTTAAACTCCTATAAATAGCACCAAGAGGAAGGGGCAGAACACACACCATTCTTCATTCTTCAATTCCTCCCTCACTCATACGTTCTTCCTCTGCTTCTCTTCTTTGTTGGAGTTTATCCAACAACTTCTCCATTTCCGGGTTAGTTTTATTGTTGTAGTTGTAATTATGGAGGGCTAAAACCCTTAGATTGATTTTCTTGGAGAATGTTGTAATGTAATTTTGAGGTCATTAATTTTAATATAGTATGCTTTTATTATTGTTATTTCTTCATAATCATTCTCTACTTATTTAATTCCATTTTGTTTAATTGAATTTGTATGCTTAATCGGTTTAGTTATCCAAATGGAGTTAAATAAGATTTCAAATTAGAATGGATTAAGGAAATATGCATGCTTAATGAATATTTTCATAATCACTTTTAATAATTATGGTTTGCTTAATTCCATAATTTGAGAATAGATTATGTATATAGGCGATGTTCTTATGTATGCTCAATAATTCCTAGATTTTAAGATCTTGACTCCTTTTGCTTAATTAGGATGCTTGATTCAAATATTCATTTTTAAATGAAAGTAAAGGAATTGTGAATTGAAAAAGACGCTTAGTTGATCAATTCAAATTGAGCTAAGAAATTAACATTAATAAGTATACAAGTTATTTTTAGTGAACCAAGGATAAATTTATTTACAATACTCCAAGAAAATCAATCGCTTGTTATTTATTGTTTTAAATCCTTTATTTACCTTGTTTTAATTTTAATTGTGACAACAAAAAGCAATCAAACCCCCCCAATTGTATGTTAGTGAACTTATGTTTGTAAAAATTTTTAGTTGTTTAGTTTTTATTTTTAATTGTTAAAAATTAGTTTAAGACTTGATTTTTCCTAAATTTCTGTGTTGATCCTTGAGAGAACGACCTAGGTTGACACCCTAGTACTACGTTAATTAATTTTAATGTACTAATTTGACGGAATAACGACTGCAAAAAAATTTGAAACGTCAAATTTTGGCGCCGCCGCCGGGGATCAACGATCTTTAGGAAAAACTTTTTTTTTAAATTAATTTTTTTTTAATTGAAAAAAAAAAGAAAATTTTAATTAAAAAAAAAAAAAATTTTTTTTCTTTGTTTGTTTGTTTGTTTATTTTATTTCTCTTGCATGATTTAGGATTCTTATGATTTATTGCTCATCATGATCAAATATCTTGTTGTATGCTATGTATGACTAGAAGAACTTTTGAGCATTTATATTCATTTGATCCTGAAATTGAAAGAACTTTTCATAGGTTAGTTAGAGAAGCTAGATTTAATAATAACTTTGTTGATATTGATAGTGATAGTATTTTTTCTGAATCTGTTGAAAGTACTGCTAGTTTTTCTGATATGGCTGAACCTCGTGAAAGAACTCTTAGAGAACTAGCTGCTCCTGAATTCACATACGAAAGTTTGTGTATTCAATATCCTGATGAGGATGTCCCTTTTATTCTTAAGACCGGACTTATACACCTGTTGCCTAAGTTTCATGGTCTTGCGGGTGAAGATCCGCACAAACACCTCAAAGAATTCCACATTGTGTGTTCCACAATGAAACCCCAAAACGTTCAAGAAGACCATGTCTATCTTAAAGCGTTTCCTCATTCTTTAGAGGGTGTTGCTAAGGATTGGTTGTATTACCTTGCTCCAAGATCAATCACAAGTTGGAATGACTTAAAGAAAATGTTCTTGGAAAAATTCTTTCCTGCCTCTAGAACAACTGCAATCCGTAAAGACATATCTGGCATTAGGCAACTCTCTGGAGAAAGTCTTTATGAATATTGGGAGAGATTTAAAAAACTTTGTGCAAGTTGCCCTCACCACCAAATTTCTGAACAACTTCTTCTTCAGTACTTCTATGAAGGTTTACACCACGTTGATCGCAACATGATTGATGCGGCAAGTGGAAGAGCTCTAGGAGATATGACTGCTGCTGAAGCAAGAAACCTGATTGAGAAGATGGCATCCAATTCTCAACAATTTGGTGTGAGAAATGATTCTTTCAAACCCATGTTTGATTCCAATTCTAGTTCATCTGGAATTAAATTGGAGAGCAAACTTGATGCTCTCACCACTCTAGTCACACAATTGGCAGTAAATCAAAAATCCATGACTGCTAAAGTGTGTGGAATCTGCTCTTCACAAGAGCACCCCACTGATTGTTGTCCTTCTCTACAAGAAAAGGATAATAATAGTCCCCAAGCCTATGCAGCAAACATCTACCATGACAGACCTCCACCACAACAAAACCATGACCTTTCCACCAATAGATACAATCCAGGTTGGAGGAACCATCCAAATTTGAGATGGGGAAACCAACAACAAAATCCCCAACCTCCATTTCAAAACAATGCACCAACCTTCCAAAGACCTACACCTCAACCACCCACGAGTGGCCCTTCTTTGGAGGATCTGGTGAAACAAATGGCTGCGCAGAATTTGGAGTATCAACAGAGGAATGATGCTACCATCCAGAGTTTAAGCAACCAAATTGGGCAATTGGCTTCATCATTAAGCCAGTTACAATCTCAAAACTCTGACAAATTACCATCTCAACCAGCTGTAAATCCAAGAAATGTGAGTGCAATTCAGTTAAGATCAGGTAAGAACCTTGAAGTACCCATACCTAAGGAACCTGAAAAACAAACAGATGTGCCCACAACGGTTGAGAATGATGTGCCCTCTTCAAGCACAAGCAAATCTGAGATGCAACCATCCCAAATCCCACCTCATATCCCTCTTCCTTTTCCACCAAAAGCAATTCCAAGCAAGAAGATGGAAGAAGTGGATAAAGAAATTTTGGATACTTTTAGGAAAGTGGAAGTGAATATACCTCTTCTCGATGCAATCAAGCAAATTCCCAAGTATGCCAAATTTCTGAAGGAGTTGTGTACTCACAAAAGGAGACTCAAGGGCAATGAAAGAATAAGCATGGGAAGGAATGTATCTGCACTGCTTGGTAAGGAAAATATTCCTAAAAAATGCAAAGATCCAGGTACGTTTTCTATACCCTGTATCATAGGCAATAACAAATTTGAAAATTGTATGTTAGATTTAGGAGCTTCAATAAATGTTATGCCTATGTCTGTTTTTAAATCTTTATCTCTTGGAAATTTACAACCTACTGGTGTAGTAATTCAGCTAGCCAATAGGAGCACTGCCTATCCTGCTGGAGTTATAGAGGATGTTTTGGTTCAGGTAGAACAGCTGGTTTTCCCTGCTGACTTTTTTGTACTTGATATGGAAGAAGGTATGCCTCAAATTCCTGTTCCTATCATTTTGGGAAGACCATTTTTGAAAACAGCTCGAACCAAAATAGATGTTCATTCTGGAACTCTTTCTATGGAATTTGGTGACACGAGAGTTCAATTTAATATTCTTGATGCCATGAAATATCCATCTGAAAATCATTCTGTTTTCCAAATTGACATTATTGATGAACTAGTTTTTGAACATTTTTCTAATGTTGATTTGGAATACATGGATGATTCAAACAAATGTTTTGCATGCAATGATTCTGGAAGTTGTGATATTTGTGCTGAAATTGATAGATACATAATTTCTGATTCAGAGTCTTTAGATATACCTGTTAACCATAAGGAGCTGAATGCAGGATTTCAAGAAAATTCTAACTGTTTTGAGATGCAAACAGCAGAACCAAAATCTACTTTATTAGTTCCATCTGTTTTGCAGGCACCCAAGTTAGAATTGAAACCCCTACCTGAGAACCTAAAGTATGTATACTTAGGGGATAATGAACAGCTCCCGGTGATAATTTCCACTTCTCTTGATGAAAATCAAGAAGAAAAATTGTTGCAGGTATTGAAAAGACACAAGAAGGCTATAGGATGGACATTGGCAGACATTCCTGGAATTAGTCCATCCATGTGCATGCATAGAATATTTCTGGAGGAAAATACTAAAGCAGTAAGACAGCCCCAGAGGAGACTCAACCCTGTAATCCTTGATGTGGTTAAGAAGGAGATCACCAAGCTTCTACAAGCAGGAATCATTTATCCTATCTCTGATAGCCAATGGGTGAGTCCAATTCAAGTGGTTCCTAAGAAAACAGGGATCACAGTTGTGAAAAATGAAAAGGATGAATTGATCCCAACTAGAGTGCAGAATAGTTGGAGAGTCTGTATTGATTACAGGAGACTTAACCAAGCAACCAAGAAGGACCATTTCCCTTTACCCTTCATTGACCAAATGCTTGAGCGTCTCGCAGGTAAGTCTCACTACTGTTTTCTTGATGGATTCTCTGGATATTTTCAGATTCATATTGCACCTGAGGATCAAGATAAGACCACATTCACCTGTCCCTTTGGCACATTTGCTTATAGGAGAATGCCATTTGGCCTATGCAATGCTCCCGGAACTTTTCAAAGATGCATGATAAGTATTTTTCATGATTTCATTGAAAATTGCATAGAGGTGTTTATGGATGATTTTACTGTCTATGGATCTTCATTTAATGCATGCCTTGATAGTCTTGATAAAGTTTTGAACAGATGTATTGAAACTAACCTTGTCTTGAACTATGAGAAATGTCATTTTATGGTAAAACAAGGAATAGTTTTAGGGCATGTAATCTCTGAAAAAGGAATTGAGGTAGATCCTGCTAAAGTAGAAGTTATATCACATTTGCCTTACCCCTCTTGTGTTCGAGAGGTTCGTTCTTTTCTTGGCCATGCAGGATTCTACAGAAGATTCATAAAAGATTTCAGCAAGAAGGCTAGGCCACTATCCAGTCTGCTTCAAAAGGATGTGGCATTTGAGTTTGATGAAAAGTGTAAGGAGGCTTTTAATTGTCTCAAGCAAGCATTGACCACTACCCCAATAATCCAAGCACCTGTTTGGATAGCTCCATTTGAGTTGATGTGTGATGCTTCTAATTATGCATTGGGAGCTGTCCTTGGTCAAAAGATTGACAAGCAGCCTAGGGTCATCTACTATGCATCTAAAACTTTAGATGCTGCCCAGGTAAATTACACCACCACTGAGAAAGAGCTCTTGGCCATTGTTTTTGCATTAGATAAGTTCAGATCTTACCTACTCGGTTCTCGAGTAGTTGTCTTTACTGACCATGCAGCTCTGAAGTACTTGTTGAAGAAAGGTGAGTCCAAGCCAAGATTAATTCGTTGGATGCTTTTGCTCCAAGAGTTTGACTTGGAAATTCGTGACAGAAGTGGAACACAAAACCTTATGGCAGACCATTTAAGCAGAATTGAGAATGCTCCTGATTCGGCACCTATTCGGGACCATTTTCCCAATGAACACCTCATGAGTATCTCTAACTCTTTTGATTCACCTTGGTTTGCTAACATTGTAAATTATCTTGTTGCTTCTGTTTTTCCACCATGTGCATCCAGAAACCAAATTTCAAAATTAAAAAGTGATGCAAAGTATTATATTTGGGATGACCCGTATTTGTGGAAATTGTGTAATGATCAGGTGATTCGAAGATGCATTCCCGATCATGAAATAGAATCAGTTCTTCGATTCTGCCATGCTTCACCAGTTGGTGGACATTTTGGTCCACAAAGAACAGCAAGAAAAGTGTTGGATTCAGGTTTGTATTGGCCCACAATTTTTAAGGATGCATGGAGAGTTTGTAACACCTGTGAGAAATGCCAAAGATCTAGTAATGCTACCACATGGAGACAACAGATGCCTCAGCAACCAATGTTGTTTTGTGAAGTATTTGATGTTTGGGGCATTGATTTTATGGGTCCATTTCCTCCATCCTTTGGGTTTACTTACATTTTATTGGCTGTTGATTATGTTTCTAAATGGGTGGAAGCTAAAGCCACCAGAACTAATGATGCTCGAGTTGTTGTGGATTTTGTTAGATCTCAAATTCTTTGCAGGTTTGGCATCCCGAGAGCAATCATTAGTGATCAAGGAACACATTTCTGTAACAGGACCATGCAAGCTATGCTCAGGAAGTATGGGGTTGTTCATAGAGTCTCTACTCCATATCACCCCCAAACCAATGGACAAGCAGAAGTCTCTAACAGAGAAATCAAAAGGATCCTGGAGAAGATAGTACAGCCTAACAAAAAGGATTGGAGCAGGAAATTGGATGATGCTCTTTGGGCACATAGAACAGCTTTTAAGGCACCTATAGGAATGTCTCCCTATAGAATTGTTTTTGGTAAAGCATGTCATCTTCCAGTGGAGATTGAGCATCGTGCTTATTGGGCTGTAAAAGCTTGTAACTTAGCACTTGATCAAGCAGGAGAGGAAAGAAAATTACAACTGAATGAGCTTGATGAGATACGTTTGGCAGCTTATGAGAACTCGAGGTTCTATAAAGAGAAAACAAAGAAATTCCATGATAGCTCAATAGCTAGAAAGGATTTTACTGCTGGACAGAAAGTGCTACTGTTTAATTCCCGGTTGAAACTGATGGCCGGAAAATTACGCTCCAAATGGGAAGGACCTTTCATTGTTACAAATGTATTTCCCCATGGAGCTGTGGAAATAAAAAGTGAAAACTCCAACAAAAGCTTCAAGGTTAATGGACAACGTTTGAAGCCATTTCATGAAAATCCTTCACTTGTGGATGTTACAATGGAGGAACATGCTTTGGGGGAACCACTTCTTGATCCCCCTTGAGGGAGTTTTTCTTACCCATCTCTTTACTTTTTCATTCTATTGTCTATTTTGTATGCTCTGTCTTACATTGAGGACAATGTATGATTTAAGTGTGGGGGTGGGATTCGTGTGTTATTGTGTGTTGTGTGATTAAATTTTGTGTGACTTTGTATTATTGTTAAAAAAAAAAAAAAAAAAAAAGATTTAAATAAAAGATTTTGTGTGTGTTTTTGTTTTAAAAAAGGCATGTTTTATTGGAATTTTAAGATATGCATGAGTAACAAGTAAATTCTTTCATGTCTGATATGAGATTAATGATATGTTATAATTTGAACTCAAACATTTTCTGGTATGTTGAGAATGACATGATAATTGAGAAATGATCATATATGATGGAATTATACCTTGTGAGATTTTTGAGCCTTAAAATTTGATGGATCACTTTAAACCATCTTAATCCTTTCATGTGTGATTAATTCCTGGAAGCTTACATCTTAATTTTTGTCTTGTTTCTTGATGATACTTGAAACTCATATGAATGTATTTGAAGTGATACAGGCATTTTGTTCAGTTGAGCCACTAAGCCAGATAAGCTTACCATGAATAAATTATCTCTTGTTAGCCATTTTGAGCCTATTTAACTGTTTCCTTGTTACAACTCAAATAAGCCATGGATGAAAAACCAAAAATATACCTACCTTAAGAAGTATATTGAAGCTTTGGAATCAAGTCAAAACAGGCATTCAAATAAGTGTGGGGGTGTGCAAAAAGGAATTGCAACTCTTGTTCCAAGTGTTATGCAATCTCATAAAAAAAAAAAAAAAAAAAAATTTTACCAAATACCATACAATAAATGTTTTACCCTCACTGTTTGCCAGTAAAATTAATTGCTTCATTATTCTTTTTGGTATATATATATAAATATATATATTTCATCCATTTTAACCTTGGCCACATTGCAACCCTGTGAAGCCCTGTTGATCTATACATGCATTTGTGTTGATTGTGGAATTAAAAAACTTGCCAAATTTTTAGACTGTTTGTTTTTCAGGAATTGTTTTGAGTGTATACACAAACTTTAAACACTTGAGAGTTGAGAGTATGTCTTGTGAGGTTCTATCACTTATGATCTTCTTTTCAGTTTAATTTAATTTTCACATGCCTAAGTGTTTGAATGATCTTTATATATATCTTGATGCTCTGAATCTTGCATGTTAAATAACTCTTGTTTCTCTGTATATTCTTAAAATTTCATGCCAATTCTGAGTGTTGTTTTCAACTTAATGTTTTCAAATAAATTGTGATACTTGTTTTTATTTTGATTTTGCCCGGGAGTGCAAAAGAATAAGTGTGGGAGTATTTGATGATGCATGATTTATCCTTAATTCCTCAATTTAAATGTGCATAATTTGCCATCACTTAGTGTGTAATATACTGCACTTTAACACATTTTCATCAATTGAGCTTTATTTAATATTTAATTTTAAAATGAATTAAGGATAAATTTTTAATAAAAGTTGGGTTTCTCTTGTTTTGTAGTGTGTGATTAAGCCTGTAATTAAAAAAATAATTACCACAGGTCAAACGAAAGAAGCCACGACTCAAGAAATGGTCAAAAATGCGAGAAAAGCACCAGAACAGGTCTGGGAATCGATTCACCAATGTGGGAATCGATTCCCACACAAAAGAACAGCAAGGAATCGATTCAAGCACCCTGGGAATCGATTCATACAGCTAGGAATCGATTCCCCACCCCTGTGAATCGATTCATATGCATTTTAAAGGCCTGGGAATCGATTCAAACAAGCATGAATCGATTCATGTGCTTGGGAATCGATTCCCACCCCTAAATGAATCGATTCACACGTGTAAAATTGGCCCAGGATTGCATTTTGGAACGAATGAATCGATTCCTCCCACCAATGAATCGATTCATGAGTGAATAATTGGCCCAGAAACACGTTTTTCAAGCTTCTGGAAAGTGGGCAATGCACTGAGGAAGGTGGGCAAGGCACTCAAGCTGATCATGGAGCACCATTGAATTGATTAATGAAGAGTGCTCCTTCCATTGAAATATTTTATGGCATAATTTTGCTTTTAAACTCCTATAAATAGCACCAAGAGGAAGGGGCAGAACACACACCATTCTTCATTCTTCAATTCCTCCCTCACTCATACGTTCTTCCTCTGCTTCTCTTCTTTGTTGGAGTTTATCCAACAACTTCTCCATTTCCGGGTTAGTTTTATTGTTGTAGTTGTAATTATGGAGGGCTAAAACCCTTAGATTGATTTTCTTGGAGAATGTTGTAATGTAATTTTGAGGTCATTAATTTTAATATAGTATGCTTTTATTATTGTTATTTCTTCATAATCATTCTCTACTTATTTAATTCCATTTTGTTTAATTGAATTTGTATGCTTAATCGGTTTAATTATTCAAATGGAGTATAATAAGATTTCAAATTAGAATGGATTAAGGAAATATGCATGCTTAATGAATATTTTCATAATCACTTTTAATAATTATGGTTTGCTTAATTCCATAATTTGAGAATAGATTATGTATATAGGCGATGTTCTTATGTATGCTCAATAATTCTTAGATTTTAAGATCTTGACTCCTTTTGCTTAATTAGGATGCTTGATTCAAATATTCATTTTTAAATGAAAGTAAAGGAATTATGAATTGAAAAAGACGCTTAGTTGATTAATTCAAATTGAGCTAAGAAATTAACATTAATGAGTATACAAGTTATCTTTAATGAACCAAGGATAAATTTATTTACAATACTCCAAGAAAATCAATCGCTTGTTATTTATTGTTTTAAATCCTTTATTTACCTTGTTTTAATTTTAATTGTGACAACAAAAATCAATCAAACCCCCCCCCCCCAATTGTATGTTTGTTGAACTTATGTTTGTAAAAATTTTAGTTGTTAAGTTTTTATTTTTAATTGTTAAAAAAAATTAGTTTAAGACTTGATTTTTCCTAAATTTTTGTGTTGATCCTTGAGAGAACGACCTAGGTTGACACCCTAGTACTACGTTAATTAATTTTAATGTACTAATTTGACGGAATAACGACTGCAAAAATATCAACGTCAGTCTGCGAATGAAGTCTTGATACCGGTGTAACACTTGAGCATATCTATGGGTACGCATATATGCCGTACTGATAATCTGCTTGTCGTTTCGTTCTTAGGATGAAGATACCATTCTCAGGGTGCCTATACAATGGATTTAGACAATGATAGTTGTTGTGGGAGGATCCCAAGATTTTTGGGAATCAAAACTCTTGGTATTCGAGTGTTATGAATGCAGAGCCTTGAAACTCTTCAAATAATGGGCAGTTAATGCTTTTAACATGTGAGTCATAATTGCCTCAAAGCACATGGTTTCGTAACCATCACTAGGGCTGTTATGGGCCTAAAATTTGAATTTTTAGGCCTATTTCAAAAGAAACTTTTCACGAATCGTCGCCATTTTTGCGTGTTTGGGCTTGAAACACCTACGTCGTTTGGTTCTGAAACATTTCATTTTCTGACAAACGACATAACTTCTGGCTAGTGATTGGACCCTTCAGTGCCTATAAAAGGAACTTTTAGCACTCTCTGGAAAGCATTTGTACTACCTTAGTGAAACGCTGTTGAAATTTTGATAAGATAGTTGCTGCCATTTTTGCGAAGTTCCTTCCTTTACCAACCTTACTTCCCTTTAGGTAACCTTATTTCTCTCTTTTTAAAGCTTCTTCATCTTCATTACCCTTTATATTACAACCATGTGCCCTAGGCAAAACCGCGCTGGTCCTTTGAATAAGAGGGGGTATCCCTTACAGGCCCTCTGATTTCCGTGGTGGAAGGATTTCTGCGGGTCTTTCTAGAGTGACTCGTGGTTTAGGGAGAGGTGAAACCTTCTCATCAAGGCGGCGAGTGGTTAGGCCCAATCCTGAACCCTCCTTTAGTTCTGAGGCTAATGGTTCCCAAGGAAGCTCATTAAGTTTGGACTGGTTCCTTACTGATGACGTCGCTTTTTACCACTACACAGACACCTTTGCTCACGTGACAGATGAGATGGAGATTGCAGGGCGTGGTAAAGTTCTAGTTCTGTGTACTCAAGAGGGGTGTGTCAATGTTGTTGCACACCGGCTCGACTGGGAAGCCCTAAATAGGACTCACCCTTACTGTTGGGTAGAAGAGAAGTTCAAAGAGATCCCCTCTCGATACGTGCGTGAGGACAGCAGGCTGGTATCCCTACGCTTTAGGGTCTTTGCAGAAGAAAGGCTACGCGAGAGGTTTATGGTCTTGGCACCCCAGCCACATGAGAGGATCTGCCATAAGGTGCCGGACAATTGTTCTGTATATATATACGACTTTGTCTTCCAGCACCTCAGGGTGCGTTTTCCTCTCAACGACTTCCAGATAGGCGTTCTACAATTTTTGGAGTGCGCCTCTTCACAAGTGCATCTGAATAGGTAGAGTCTCATCTACTCTCTCGAGGTTCTTGGGGAGCACTTCAACTTCAAACCCACCATGGTAATGCTTTTTTATTATTGCTAGGTGGTCCACCGTGTAAATAAGAAGGGCGATCTTGGATTTGTCACCCTTCGATGCGACGCCAAGGTGATAAATTTTAAATCTTTCACTGAATCGGCCAAAATCGATGGTCGATCTTTTAAACAATATTATACTAGAATTCGAATTCAACCAAATAAGCCGGTCTTCTGGCTCAGTAAGGACAGCATTCCGAAGTTTCCCCTCGGCTGCACTCATGAGCACTTCTTGCTCGCAAGCCAGGCTTACTTCACAGACGAGAGTGAACTCTCTCCCTACTCCATCGAAGTATTAAGTGCCCTAAGGGCATTTATTGCTGCCCACAAGGAATTCACCAGCAAGCGTCTCTTAGGGTCCACCTTTATTAGAAATGAATACTTAAGTAATAGTCTTGTTTCCTTATATTGTTGTGGTAATCTGATGTCTACTTGCTATTAATATTTTCCTTCCTTCTTTTTACAGATTAGATAGAGAGGAATTGTCTCGACATGCTTGCCTTAAAATCCTTGCTATGGGACGACAGCTCTTCATCTGAAGGTGAAGAAAACAATGTTCAGGCCAAAAGGAACGCCACAAAGGCTATGGCAGAGTTTATCCCTCTGACCTCCGAGGTAGGTGACGACACCCCTCTCTTGGAGTCTCAAGCTGATGAAGAGAAGACCTCTCAGCCAGAACAACCAGAAGGGAAGAAGAAGAGGGACGGGCTCGTAAAGGCTGTTGACAAAAAGAAACCCACCGCCGTGCCTGAGAAGAAGCAGAAGATCTTAAATGAAGTCGGCGTAGGAGATACGACAACGTCTTCTGGGGTGGTCTCTGAGCCCGCTGCTCATCCTCCTCCCCTATCTTTCCCGCGGGTGAGGATGAATTCGCCCAATAATTCTTTCCTCTCTTCGTTCCTGGTTTATAAGGGCCCATGCCGGCTTATCTTCCATCTCCATTGTACACACTTTGTCCTACTCTGGAGGTGGAAGAGATAAAAGATGCAATCACAATCGATAAGTGGCAACTTGTAGAATTGATCGGCCTCCTCGATTCTTTGAGCCGCATCATCGACAGCGTGAAGAAAATGGACGAGCTAGCTTCAAAGCTAGAGCATCTAAACATTTTCGCTACCAAGGATAGGGCTCATTTGCAGATGATGGAGGAAAAGCTGAAGAAGGCTAGGAGCTGGAGCTAGAATGTTCTATGGAAGTATCCGCCCTAAAAAGCAAGGTCAAATCTCTTGAAAGAAAGGTTTCTGAACTTTAGGTAGAGGTGATGGGGGTTCCTCAACTCAAGGAGGACCTCAGGGCGGAAAAGCAAAAGAATGCTCAGTTATCTAAGGACCTTATGGCAGCTGAGGCCGGGAAGCTCAAGAGTAGCAAAGAATTTGCTGCGAAGGAGAGAGAGCTGCTCAAACAAATTAAAGAGTTAAAGTAGGGGAGTGCCACAGCTGGGTCATTGGAGAAAGAGAATGCCAAGCTCTGAAGAAGGACCTAGGTAAGGAAAAGTCCAGGGCGACCAAGGCTGTAGAGGTCTGCTCCACTGTGGCATATGAATCCTTTGGCTTAACTTCACCTTATATGGTATGAGCCCTTTTTATGAATTCCACAACGAGAGGCTAGTTGCGGTAGTTAATGGTCGACACGAGGAACCTTTTTCTTCTCTATATGAGCTGCCATCTCTCCCTGAAGGCCAGACCATTGGACCTGTGCCAGCTGCTTTGGGCTCCACAGGTACAACTGAAGAAAACCAAACTCGTGACGACGAGCCCGGAGGGGAGAAAACCCAAGACGACAAGGGAGAAGAGTGCCCTACTGAGGAGGACGGTGGGACACAGGACAGAGGAAAGGAGATTAATACAACTGAAGATTAGACGCCTTCCTCTTAGCTTTACCTATTTTTTACTTTTACTGCTATGTGCTGGAATCAGCTCTGGTTTAAACTCCTTTTTGAATATCATGTTTAAATATGATTTGTTTCATGAATGAATTTTCTTCTGCAAATATTGTTTCTGACATAATTGCGATAAAAAAACTACAATGATATAACTCTGATGTTTTTTCCATAAATTTGCTAAATTTTAACTTTGTAAAATTCATTAAGCCATTCTCTGCATTGAAACTTAAGATCAACTGGCAATGATCATTACATAGGACGAGACCGTTAGATCAGATCCTAAGCAACCATATCGTATAACATAGACTTGAACCCGATGAACATTGTCCCCAAGCGTGTGTTGATTGCAAAGAGCATGAGTATTTGTTGTGGAATAATGTCTTTGATTTTAAAGAATAGCAGCTTTAGTCCGCTCTGATAATAGATGTGCTTATTAAACTACTTGAAGAGAGATATCGTCCAAGATAGAAGTAATAATTAGGAATATCAATCCTGTAAGAATCTGCCTCACTCATAAGGATAATGATTAGGACTTCAATCACAAGAATGGTGATTGGAATTGTCCACGCCAGGAGGTATACCGTCAATCATAAGGATGATGAGTGACATTATCTGTCCTGGGGAATTATACCTCAATCATAAGGATGATGATTGGGCCTTCATCGATGTTTGGCCAAACCTACTAACCGTACCCAGGGTTCGGTTTTAATCCTACAACCTGGGCCTTCTAATGAGGTTTGGCCAAACCTGTAACCCATTTCCTGAAGTTCGGTTCAATCCTACAACTCAGGTCTTTACTGGTGTTCGGCCAAACCTACTAACCGTACCAGGAGTTCGGTTTAATCCTACAATCCAAGTCTTCTAATGGGTTTGAAACAGCCTTAAAGAAGGTCTGATCCTACAACCTTTTGGTTCACACGAGAAGTTACATCGCCAATTATAGAATAGGTAATTGGGATCATCCGTCCTACGGGTTTTCACACAAACCGGCGTAATGCTATAAATTGCAATATAAGAGAGAAAAGTGAAGACATCATGTTCATAAATTGAATTCTTATTAAATTGAATGTGGATTACAAAGAGAGCGTAGTTGGGGTCATGCCTCGTTAAAACCTTCTTGAGAAAACCCATTGGTAAAAAACTCAAGTAAGGAAAAGAGTACATGTCGTCTTACCAACTAGTTGTAGTGAATGCGTAAGTTTTGAGTGTTCCACTTGTTACGGATCAGTGTGCCATCGAGATTCTCCAATCGATATGACCCTTTGCCAGTCACCTTAGATACTCTGTAAGGGCCTTCCCATGTCAGTGTTAATTTACCTTGGTGAGCAAACTTATTTCCCATACTTTCCTTCCTTAGAACAAGATCTCCTATGTTAAATGCTCTGTGTTACATGCGCTTGTTGTATCAAAGGGTGGCCTTTACTTTAATAGCTTGATCCCTGACAAAGGCTTCTTCCCTGAGCTCTCGAAGAACATCCATTTCCGATGCCAGATTGGCATTATTATTTTCCTCAGAAAAATACTCAACCCTTGTTGACATGGTCTAAAGTTCCACCGGAATCATTGCCTCAACACCGTAAGTAAGGTGATATGGAGACTCATTGGTTGAGGAGTGGGGTGTAGTGCGGTATGCCCACAAGACATGGCATAGTTGATCCGTCCATCCACCCTTTGCTTTGCCTAGACGCTTCTTTAGCCCTTTTAGCACCTCTCTATTAGCCACCTCGGCCTGGCCATTTGTTTGAGGATGTTTGACAGATGAGAAGATTCAGACTATCCCCAATCCTTCAAGCAATTCTCTGAACTTCCTGTCAGTAAATTGCATGCCGTTGTCAGTAACGATCCGTGCTGGGACTCTGAACCAGGCTATGATGTTCTCGTAAACAAAACGTCGTGTCCGAGCTGAGGTGATGTACACAACAGGCTCGGCTTCTATCCAGTTTGTAAAGTAATCCACCCCAACTATGAGGTACTTGATTCCACCAAGTGCTGTTGGGAACGGACCCAGGATATCGAGGCCCTACTGGTGAAAAAGCCATGGCACGGCGGACATAGAAAGTTCCTAGGCAGGTGTGTGATGAAGGGTTGAAAATCTCTGACACGGGTTACACTTCTTCACGAACTCAATAGAGTCTTTCTTCATTATGGGCCATCAGTAACCCGCTCTAAGAACCTTCCTCATCAGGCTTCTACTTCCGGTGTGGTGTCCACACTGCCCCTCATGTACTTCTTTCAGCACACCTCTTACCTCATTTTCATTTAAACACCTAAGGTATAGCACAGAAAATCCGCTCCGTATAAGCATGCCATCCACCAACGTAAAGTAAGGCAGCTCCCTTTTCAACTTTTTCCTCCCCAAGTCATCAGTGGGCAGCTGCCCGTCGACGAAGTACTGTATGTAAGAGACTACCCATGAATTCTCATCGAAGGCACGGTATGATATTGCATTCAATGACGGGGTCAAGGGGATGCTGGGCGATGTTAGAGTGCTCTGTACCATTGTGGTTGTACTCCCAGGTTGCTTCGTACTCACCAATCTAGATAGTATATCCGCCCTGGTGTTCTTCTCTCGAGGCACGTGCTTAAACTCCAACAATATAAATCTCTCCTTTAGCTCATTCACATAATTCAAGTATAACTGGAGCTGGGGTTCATGAACCTGATATTCTCCCTGAATCTGCGATATCACCAGCTGTGAATCGCTATAGAGCGTTACTTCTATTGCTCTAATATCAATTACGGCTCAGAGTCTAACAAGACAAGCTTCGTACTCTGCCTGGTTGTTGGAAGTTTTAAAATTAAACCAGAGAGAAATTTCTAAATGGACGCATCGTCACTATCAACCACTACACCGGCTCCACATCCTTTACTATTCGACGAACCATCTATATAGACGGTCTAGTGAGCACGAGGTGCGGCTGGGTCTGCCCTCATCATCTCTATAATGAAATCAGCCAAAACTTGAGCCTTGATAGCGCCTCGTGGTTCATAGGAAACTTCAAACTCTGAAAGCTCGATAGACCACTTAATCATCCTTCCTGCGAGGTCTATCTTGCTTAGTACAGAACGGAGTGGCATATCCATTCTCACCATAATTAGGTATGCGTGGAAGTACGATCATAAACGATGTGAAGCCCAAACAACTATGAGGGTGGCCTTCTCGATCTTCTGATACCAGCCCTCTGCTCCTTGTAGTGTATTGCTTGTAAAATATACTGGCCTCTGCCTCTCCGGGGCCTCCTTGACTAATGCTACTCCCAAAGCTTCATCAGAGATTACAAAATATAAGATGAGTGTTTTACCAGGATCAGGTTTCACCAAAATTGGAGGGCTTGACAACACCTCCTTAAGCTCCTGAAAAGCCTACTCTTGCTCCTGTCCCCACTCGAACTTCTTAGATTTCTTCAACACTTGATACAAGGGAAGGGATCTATGTGCCATCTTAGGCATGAATCATGCCAAGGCTGCCACCTTTCCGTTTAAGGATTAAACCTCCCTCAGGTTCTTTGGACTCTGCATATTCAGGATTACTTGGCACTTCCCCGGATTGGCTTTAATGCCACGCTGAGTTAACATGAAACCCAGAAACTTCCCAGCTGGGACAGTGAAAGTGCATTTTAATGGGTTTAACTTCATGTTATATTGCCTCAAGCGCGTGAATGCCTAGCACAGATCTTCAATGTGATCACCCCCAGTAGGGGTCTTGGCTATGATGTCGTCAATGTACACCTCCACCAGCTTGGTGTGCATGCCCTTAAACACCTTGTTAATCATACACTGGTAAGTGGCCCCAGCGTTATTCAAATCGAAGGGCATGACGATGTAGCAGAAACACCGCGGTCATTGACGAAAGCCGTCTTCTCTTAATCCTCCTACCATATCGGAATCTGGTTATACCCCGAATATGCATCCATGAAACTCAAGTACTGATAACCAGAGTAATCATCCACCATTTGATCTATATTAGGGAGAGGATACGGATCCTTTGGGCAACAACAGTTGAGGTCTACATAATCAGTGCACATCCTCCATTTACCATTGACCTTCTAGACCATCACTACGTTGGAGAGCCAAGAGGAATAACGGATTTCTCTAATAAATTTAGCCTTCAACAACTCCTTTGTCTGCTCACAAGCCATCTTCTACTTTTCTGGCCCTAATCTTCTTTTCTTTTAGGTGATTGGCCTTGTCTCTGGGTTGACAGATAGTTTGTAATAGTAGAAGTTAGGATCTATCCCAGGCATGTCTGTAGCAGTCCATGTAAAAAGGTCCTTAAATTCCTGGAGGAATGCGAGCAAACACTACTCCATTACTGACTCCAGCTTATCATTGATATGAGTAACCTTCTCTGGGGAATCTCCTAAGACGATGTCCTTGGAACCTTCATCCGGTGTGGGCTTCGATGGGTTAAGCGAATCAATCTTTAACTCTGCTCTAGGGTCAATATCAATCAGAGTGACGGACCCCGCCACCATTCCTACATCGTTCAACTTCCTCTTTTTATTGAATACCTCCAACTTCACTATGTTTAGGCTTAGGTTCTAATAGTACCTGGCCATCTCTAACTTCCCTTAGTAGGTTGCTTCACTCCATTAAAGGTTGTGAGCTCCTATGTATAAAGTTGTAAATTTGAGTCATTGAAACCCATTCTTTTAAAATAATTATAAAAAATAACATCACAGGAACTCCCTTGATCAACAAGGATCCTTTTGACGTCCTTGTTAGTGATCACAACAACTATGACCACAACATCATCGACCCCCGAGATGGTTGGGCCAAAATCTTCATATAAAAATGACACCACCGGTGCCATCATACCGTCTCTGAAAGGGTGGTTATCCCTAGGTTTCCCTTGGACAAACATAATCATTCGATGATGATTCTTTCGAGCTGTGATCGAAGCTCCACCTCCAGCAATCATGTCAATTACCTCGTGCCGACCTTGCCTCTGCTACTGAGGCATGCCATCTTGCTAAGCAGCCTCGCTGATAACAACCCCTTTTTGCTTCTCAACGGCTATAAACCTCTTGAGCGAGTTGTGGCTATTATCACCTTCATCATCTTGATCTCTTCCTCTCTTCTCAGTCCGGTCTGGTTCATCAAAAGATTTCTCCTTGAAGAGATACTGCTTCAGCTTTCCTTCTTTGATGAGGGTCTCCACAGCATTCTTCAACGCCTTACATTCATCAGTGGAGTGGCCCACTTGCTCGTGGAAACCACAATACTTGTGCAGATTACCAGGCCGTTTCAGTGGAGCCGGTCTCCTAATCCCATACACACTAAATGTAGGTCATCCGACCTCCCTTAAGATCTAGGAGTGCCTGGCGTTCAGCGGTGTGTAGTTACTGAAAGAGGCTACGTGCCTATCCTACTGCTGAGGTTGGGGGCTCCTAAAATCATCCCTCTAAAAGTGCCTGTCTGGCCTCACCCTCACCTTATCCCTTTGTGGTTAGGGTGGGGGAACTGGTGGCTTAGCCCGAGCCGCTGTGGCTTCCATATGAATTTCTATGCCCACATACTTCGAAGCCTTCCTCCGGAATTCTTTAAACATCGTCGGAGGACTCTTTGCCAAAGACAGGGCAAAAGCTGATCTGGGCTGGAGGGCCTCAATGATGATATACAACTGAATTGCCTCTGTGAGGTTAGGCACCATAGCTGCCTCCTTGTAAAACCTCTTTAGAAACTCCTTAAGAGTTTCGTTCTCTCCTTGCCTTATCTGGGCCAAGGTGTGAGACGTCCTGGGGACATCCTTGGAAATGACAAAGTGATTCTCGAAAGCTGCTGCCATCTCCTCCCAGGAGTCTATTGACCCTGAGGGTAGACCCTTGAACCGGCTAAGGGCCTCTTCCACTAAGGTGCGTGGGAACATCCTGCACATCACATATTCATCGGCTCCTAAGTACATAGCTTTATATACGTAAGCATTAAGATGCTTAGTAGGGTCAGTCTCTCCATTATACTTCTGAATGAAGAGTGGTTGAGTCCTCTACAAATGCCTGGAATCGGCACACTCATGAGCCTTCTAAAAAATAGAACATTGAGCCGATACATCCCAGGACCTGCTACCACTGGCTCCTTTTTTCTTTCACTGACTCTATCCCCAGAGTCATAAGTTTGTTCCCTCTCCTCATACATGGGGATCTTTGAATATTGGAGAGTGGTGGATCTTTCTCTCCCAGAGGTGTGGTAAGTCTCCTCTACTTGAGACATCACTTTGTCTTCCATCAACCTCCTCTCTCTTTTTAACTCCATCAGCTCTTCCCTGAGCTACCTTATAACTTCATCTTGAGGGTCTAGGACTACTGTAGGTATCACCCTCCTCGAGTTGTTTCTAGGAGATTCGAAAAGAAGTCTCCTATTGGTATGTTGGTTGGTCACATCCTCCAAGTGACCGTCAACGAAATCACGTCCATCACCCTCCATGGATGAGTACTAAACCTCTACGAAAAGTGGGAATAACTCTAACGTGTCCCACTGGGCATGCTAATAAACTGGTCTGATCCGGGGTCAAGGATCCAGAGTGGGGACCAGCCACAAAAGTCAATGATAAAAATGTTAATACACCAATACAGTGGGTATCCGGTATTATAGTCTGAACTCTCAGTGGGAGAATCCGGTCTTGTTGTCCTGGAGGTCCTTCACACCAAGCTTTCGCATTGAAGAGGGTCGAAAGGTGGTGTCACCTGCGAAGATTCTTCGACGCTCAAGTCAGTCACCAGAATGAGAATTCAGGCTAAGAGAACTCAAGCAATAAAACGATATATCAAGGGTCAGAACAACATACCCTTTTACGAGTGTAAGAATTGACTATTTATAGACGAGCATGGAGACTAAATCATTAGGCACAGGTGGGGCCAGGAGACAAATAGTACACTGCTCAGTGTACGATTCTGACACGCGACGTGGGGGAGCTGCATTTCTCGCGTATCATCCTTGTGGCTGTACCCTGTACTTTTTGTCGGGTAACATGGATACTTTCTGGTATACAGGCTAAGAACCTTGGCATTCCGGTATGGAGAACGTCTCCTACGGAGTCATAGTCCGAAAGTATACCTGTGAGGCCGGTATCATAGTGAGAACGGATGCAATTACCTGTCTGTCCCCAGGTACCGGTATCTAGACCAGATCAAGTAACAACTATATGGAAGAGCCTTTAAAAGGAAGAGACCTCAGACCAGTGAAAAAAGAGACACGAACGAAGAAACACAAAAACAAAGACTCAATCTCAAATTTTATTTACACTACTGCTTGTAGTCTTAGTCTTTGTTTTTCAGTTATAACTTAGTATGTACATTTGCTTCATTTCAAAATCTTTGTACATTGTATCTAAGTTGTCACAGAAACAATCTTTCTTTCATCTCACCTTAAGTCTGGTTGAGTTAACTAGTCTTAGTTTCTTATGACAAACATTGTTTGTAACATCCTTGTTTTCGGTGAGTAGTCTTAACTGTGTGAGTTTTCAAACATGAGGGTTTTGTAAGTGATAATCAGGGCAGAGACCTTTTATAAGAAGAATACTATAACCAAGTTAAGAAAACTTGATAAAAAGATATATTAATTGTGTATAATAATAACACAAGGTTCTACCTAACGATAAATAATAATATAATATTAGAGAGTAAATAAGGGACTCCGTGAGCAGTCAAGAATTGACTATCCGATCCCAAATCTAGTACCTAGATAATAATCTAGTTAGAATAGTATCATCGTTCATGTAAAACGAGGAAGAATCGAGTCAGTTCTTGCACACCTATTTTATACCGTAAAGGGCCCTCAGTTATTCGTTTATACACTTCAAGATGTCTGATCCTAGCATGAGCAGTCCCTAATGAACAGTTTCGGTAATTCAAACACAACTCCTGAAGAGCCCAAACTCTAACTCGGACCCCATCAACCTCGTTTCTTGGAAAAACTACTCAAATAAATCAGAACCCCTAAGTTCGACTCAAACACTTATAGTGTTTTACGCCTAACTCTTATATGGTATCAGAATCAACCAATTCTCATCTTGGTTTCTTCGTTATGAAAAACCTAGCAACCTCTATTTCTAGTCTCAAACCTAAATTCGTAACCTATCATCACCAACTTGAAGAACCAAGGATTTGTACTTCGAAAACCCGTTATTTAATCCTGTTATATTTCATTAATTTATGAGAAAATTCATAACTCTCTCATTCGAGCTTAAAATCAGTTTGTTGTAACTTCTTTACCTTTGTCTCGAACACCTCTACAATTCTTGCGAAGAACTTAAAAGCTAGTTTGTAACAACCTAAATTTTAAAAATAAAGGATTAATTAAGAAGATAAATATTAAATAATTATATTTGGGTTATTTAATGTTCCAAAATATTAGGAATAAATGAATTAAGATTTTTGGGAGTTATCTATGATTTATTGGAACCCGATAAGCTAAAAATGAGCCCGGTTGAAATATGGGTGTCGGACCAAGTATCCCCGAATGGGATGATATTGGTCAGGGCCGTTAGAATAATATTGGGAATCCGATGGAATACTCGGAATAACTTTTGAATATAGTATTGAGCCCAAACAATGACCCTGTACATCACAAAACGATGAATAATTATTGGGAATTAAAAATAAAGCCAAATGGCCCACTTTTTCCTTCTTATTCCCGTCAGATTTTGGTTCCCCAAAACTTATACTTCACTTTTCTTCTTCTACACTCTTCTTCATTTCTTCTTCTTCTCTCCAAAAACCCTAAGCAAAAGTGGTGGCTTTTCCTCTCCTATTTTCATGCTTGAAGGAAAGCTTGGAGGAGCTTGGAGCTTGAAGTCTCCTCTTTCTTCCTCCTTATTTTCGTGTGCATTTTTCCTCTCTTGGAAAACTCTCTTATTTCTTCTCTTGAGGTAAGATTTTGCTATTTCTCAAGAGTATGAACTATGGGTCTTTGAGTTTTTGTGTGGGAAATGTGAGATGTAAATAGAGAAGCACTTATTGTGTTAAATAACTGTTTTTGGTGAGGTGAGATGTTGTTATTAATGGTGAATAGCTATTAATGAAGCTTAATGGTTGTCGAGAACCATTAATGTGGGAAATTGGTGTTGGGTTCGGCAATGAATGTGTAAGATAATAAATGCAGACACCTAAACCATGGTGGTGGTGGCTGAACAAGTGAAATAAATAAAACCGAGAGTTAAGACACCGAATGTCACCAAGTAAATAAATATGAACGTTAGGTCGATATGGTTGAATGGGAAATTGATTGTGTGATATATTGTTATGTAGGAGATAACCCCGGCTACGTGGCGGAACCTTCTAACCGCAGTGATTACTACTTCTCTTGAGGTAGAAGAGGGTAACCATTCTAAATGCATGATTTCATCCATTCCTGATGTGAAAATATGTGTATATGATTGTGCTTGTTAATTTCCTGTGTAGGCGATGTGATGATTTCATGATTTGAGTGCATTTAGAATGATTGATATTATATGGCATGTATTTGGATGATGAATGTGTTGTTGCATTGAACTGGTCTGGAGTCAATGACCTGGTGTGGGACCAGCCACTAGAGTTAGTAGATGGATGAGGGTTTAGACTGATGCTGTATGATTATCCGATGTCCCAGTGAGGGGAGACCAATTTTAATGTTTGATGTTTTAACTGCTGAGTCTATATTGTATACAGAACGGATGAAGGGATATCCGTACTCTGGTACCGGTATAGAGGCCGGATTAGATATTATGTAGAATATGATGATGAAATATGTTATGATGTTCGATACCATGTTTGATACCATACGCTCACTGGTCCTACACCAAACAGAAACCAAGCGTGCCAACGTTTCCACCAGTATGCCAACACAGAATCAGCCAGCGTGAGCGTAGGTATGCGCACCAGTTCACCTGTTGTTCCCAGATTTGATCTGATCCCAAGAGCCCAACGTGCCCATGCCCAAAACCAGTGTGCCTACGCCCAGCTACTACTTCCAGTGAAACCCACCAGCGTGCCTACACCTAATGACTGGTCCACTTGATTTTTGTTTTATTTTCAGATTTGTAAATATATAATTTTATTAATTTAAGTTAGTTATTTATTTTATGCTTCTTAAATTAATTGCATTCTCTATAATTATTTAATTTAGGATTTTTAGTTAAGCCTAGGAAAGCTATATATATCTAGATTGTAAAGGATTCAATAACTAATTTTTAGATCTAATTTTCATCTCTGAGATTTCTCTTATCTCTCTAGATCTTTTCTCTCTAATTTCTCTCATCCTTAACCTCCATTCTCTGTATCCATTTTCATTTCCCTTCCATAAGTGCATAACTCTTTTAGATTAGGATTGAATAAAGCCTTCATATCTCTGAATTTCAAGTGAGGAAGTTGAAGGTGTGCTGGAGCAGGTTCTGAACACAGCAATTATTTATCATCAACCCTAGGATTGGGAAATCCAGGACCATTCTGAAGACATCACTAGAGAGGAATCATGGTAAGGAATTCTTATTCGTAATTGCTGACTTAGTGCTTATACCTAAGGGATTAGGATAGTGTTAAGGTTCATTGTGATTTCACATTAGATTCAATTGAAAACTGATACCTAAGGATTAGGATTAGTTTAGATTGGATTAGCGGTAATTTCCTAAGGGATTAGGAATTATATATATGTGAAGTTAAATTCTATTGTATGTGTGTCTAATACTGAATGCATGTGAATTTGCGATTTATAGTGTGCTAATTTATCCCAATCTGTGTTTAGTATAGATCAATTGCTGAATTTATTCTACTTGTGACTCTACTATATGAAAATTCACAAAAACAATATAAAATTTAGAAAACTGCAAGACTTAGCTTTGTTGTAAGGCTTAGCTAAATACTCTTCAAGATTATGGTACTTAACGTAATCCCCGTGGGAACGATCAAATATATTACTTTTTAAGGATTGGTGCGCTTGCCATAAAAATCATCATCCGATGAATTTACGTCAGTGGACTAGGTAGAGTTCACAGGATGTCGGTGGACTTCCAGTTGGTGGTTACTCCTTTAGTATCCGGATACTAGGTGTCATTTTATATGATTTGACCATGAGAGTTAGTTGTGATTACCTTATGATATTAAGATTGAATTATGATGTGTTTAAGATATTTTGAATTGATTGAGAATTATGATGATTATGATGAATTATGAGTATATCTCGATGTTGTAAGAGAAAGGATTAATGGATTGATATGCAAGGGAGGTGTGTGAAATTCTCCAGGTGATATTGTTTCTGTTTCAATTATTTGCATTATTTTATAAAGCTAGATACTCACCCTTACAATTATTTTTCAGCAAGTGAGGAAAGGGACATTACGGATGCCGCAGAGACTAGTATGAAGTGAGCAGTGGAGCAATGCCAGAAGAGTTGTAATATATGTTGTATATATTTATGATATCATATATATATATATATGTGCATGTATATGTATATGTATATGTATATGTATATGTATATGTATATGTATATGTATATGTATATGTATATGTATATGTATATGTATATGTATATGTATATGTATATGTATATGTATATGTGTGTGGTTGTATTATGTGTTTTACTACTAGGCATGCATATGTTTATATCTGTGTGATTTTGGTAATTAATGGCACTAAGCCATTAGTATTTATACATATATATTATATTCAGGATTGGTTTGATATAAATGCGATATGGCATGGAGCTATTAGATAGTTATTCTAGCATAATATCCAGGAATTGTTTATATAGACATGATTATGGCATTGAGCCATTTAGTATTTGAGATCATGCATTATTGGCAGGAATTGTATTGTTTGAATGTTATATGAATATGTTGGCATCATGTTGAGAATGAGTTAGGAAGTTAAGATTGGAATTAGGAAATTTGGATATTGGATTAATGAGTTTCAAATTGAAATTGAGAAACTGGATAAGTGAAATAGAGATTCGGTGGGATTTAGTACCCCCAAAAATACCCAATAGGTCCATATGAACATTTAGAATTGGTTTGCATGTTCATTTTGTGTTTTAGGTGGCTTTAAGGTGAATTGGTGTGATAATATGGCCATAAGATGACCTAAATGCATTTTTATGCATAACTCATTATTGGACTGGAATTTTGGGAAAATAACTGCACCAGCAACTCCAGAATACGAGTAATATACTGTCCATGTAGTTTGGTGAGGTTTGGAGTTGTATTGGGCAGTATAGGACCTTGGGAAGTTGGGAAAATGGTTTAAAACTCATGATAGCAGAGCATTGTTGTTACTTTTATGGTTAACACGTAGCGCCAGCCTCACGCTACGCGCCAGGAGTGTAGAATTGGCCTCACGCGTAGCGTGGGCTTGATGCGTAACGTCAGGTCCCTATTTCTACCAAACACATTTTGCTAATTGTAACTGAACTATAGGCTTAAGGAGCATAAATAAGATACTATGTAGAAGTCACGCGAGTTTTTATGAGGGTTAAATAATTGCTAAATAATTATTTTACGAAAAACTTATTGGAATTTTTATTTAAATGCTTAAAATTAAGGATAAATTAGTAGGGGATTTACAAGGAACATGACCACCATCGGATATATTATTATATTAACGCCAATCTAAAATTCCAGCGCTAAAAGCTTTGTGTAAACACGATAAGGAACGAAGCCATCACCAGAAGTTAACAAATAAATATAGTAACATTCATAATTTATGGGGCCTAGAGGCTAAAGAAAAAAACACACACAACCCAATCATGAACAGGAAAACAAGCAAAACAAAGGCTTTGATAGTCTATAAAACCAACAAAATATTTAGCATTTTGATACGTGCTAACGAGGCTCTAATACCATTTACTATAAAACTATGTATGCATGTAATTATAATCTCAACATATAATACATAACACATATCATAACAACACAATTTATAATCATATAGATATATATGACCATTGGTTTGACTAAAAGCGTACCTGAAGACAACTGATCTATAGCTGTTAATTGTTATGAATTCCCAAAAGAGAGCACGTATTACTCTCAACTTGATTGCCTGTGTTACTAACTATATAATAATCATCTAATGAGATAATTATTATATAGGCATAAATCAAATGAGAGCATGAACCTCTCACTAGGTGGGTAAATATTGACAATGGGGCAGTTTTAAAACTAATTTACGAATGGGTCATTTCTATAAAATTTACATTGTCTGGGGCTGTTGTGCAAAGGGAAGTGTCCATTTTTGGTGCGACATAGTAGGGTGCGGCCACGTGGACATGTCGCACTAACTTTCTACGACACAGCCTAAAGTGGTGTCGTATATACTGCTCATGACACAGCCCTAGTGGTTGAAGGAAAGACGAGCCTGGGTTCGCGTGTTTGACCACCTGTGTCGTATAAACTCTATACGACACTATTGTCCCCTTTATACACATCGTCCCCCCCAGTCCATCTTCATTCACAACACGTAACAAAAGCCATTTGTGAGGACCCAATAATTTTTTTTACTCCGATTGAGAGTGAAGAAGTGTGCTTTTGGAGACAAAAATTGTGAGAGCAACTTGCATTATGGTCCCTAGTACAATCTTTTATTCTTGATCAAATCTTTTAAGGTATTTTCACCCTTATTTGTGTGGTCCAAATGTTTTCTGAAATTTTTAATTTTTATGTTTAGATAGGGTTTATTGTTTAATGTTATGTTTGTTTAGATAATTACTATTTTTTATATATATATTTGTTGAAATACTATATTTAAAAATTTTCATATTATAAATAAAGTACAGTTTTCTATTTAAACAAAAATGTTGGAAAATTTTATTAGTGAATATAAAAAATATAAAAATATTATTTTGAATAATGCTTTCATGATTAGGGTTTAGGTTTAGGTAGGGTTTATTTTTTAATGTTATAAATTCTAATAATTAGTTAAGAATATAATGTTGAATAATTTTGATTTATGTTTATAAACGCAATATGGCTTAATAGAGGGCAATCAATCATGACCCGTTGAACCTACAATTGTTAACATTACAGGAAAAACATGTCTCGACACATGTTTGGAACGAAAGATTCGATTGTGTACTTAAGTTTAGAAAAGCACTCCGCCTAAGAAGTGACCGGATACCAAAACAAAACACATCGTATTTATGCAGGGCTAGTTTTTATCATTTTGCAAAGGTGGTACATTTACCGGTATCTGCAGAGTTTATTACAGCAATGGTGGAGAGATGGAGACCTGAGACACATACATTTCATTTTCCTATTGGAGAGTGCACAATTACTCTATAAGACATTGTTATCCTTCTTGGACTTAACAGTGATGGAATAACAATTATGGCATTATCTGGTTCGCGTGACTGGAAAGACTATGTGGAAGCGCAATTAGGTAGGCGGCCCCTCTCGCAGTGCATTACATGGCCAAAGTCTTAAGATGTCATGGCTGCAAGAGAATTTCGGAGATATTGCAGAGCATCTTGATTATGAGGGAACGATTGAAAGATTCACTTGAGCTTATATTTTATGTTTGATTGGTGGATTTATCTTTTCCGACCAATCATCTAGCAGGGTCCCTCTTAGATACCTTTAGATGCTTGAGAATCTTGACCTATGTGGTGGTTATGCCTTGGGAGCATCTGCCCTTGGATACCTTTACAGATAGCTTTGTACAACCACAAACTACACACAAAAGGATATATATAGGCTGACAATGTTGGTATAGGTGTAGGTTTGGGAGCGTATGTGACACCTTGCCCCAAGTAAACCTAGTGTGAGGGATGCCGATAGCCCTTATGGGGGTATATGGATACACCCTACGGGTAACAAATATACCATGTATGATTTGGGGTATTACAGGACACAGTTAGACAAATTAAAGAAGCATCATGTAAATTGTATTGATTTTTAATATGTTATCATGTTTAAATTTGTAATTAAAGGATACATGTTATATAACTTAATTCTATATTATCTTGTAGTTCAATTGGCAACCGTATACTGGGCAAGCGATTGATGGCCTTCTAGAAATTTACTAACATGGCTAGGGCAGGTGGTGATCAGTTGTTCCACTGTTGTGTTTCCAGATAGCCGAGTAACATCAACCTAACACGGTAATACGGCAATTTGGTATGGAACAACATAAACCTAGTGCACCGTCTCAACACGAGGACTTGCACGCCATCACGCTAAAGGAAAAACAGATGACAACTGGCCCATAATAATGGAACCTTTATTGTAGTTGTGGAATTATAGGGAGATTGTTCTGGACAACCATTATATTGGGAAATGTCAGCAAACCATGAATATTTTAGATGGTACAAAATGCAAACTCGCAGGTGGGTTACAAGGCAAAGAGCTGCTAGAGGATACATGATAAGGGTTTCATGTTCCTTATGTTTAGGATTTCATAAATACACTTCATGTTATAAGTTATTAAAAATAAACATTTATGTTTTGCAGTTGGATAATGTTAAGATGATTCAGTACTTGTCCTCGCTAGAAAACACTAAGACACTAATTGCTTTTGCAATGGATACCATCCAACAAGAGACAGAGAACATCCTGATGTCAATGGATGAGGAGGATAACATTATCGAGGCAAGAGTGCATGCTCTCATTCGGACAGAGGTTGCACTACATAGAGCTTAATATGGACATGCCTGGGAATCGAGTTGAGTGGACTGAGTTAAAGAGACGGAGGTTTAGGGAACCAAATAAGACTACATCATTCAACAGATGTTAAACAGACAAGCAAGTCAATATTTTGTTCCATCTCAACCTCTTCCTCCTTTACCATGGTCGAGCTATAAGTACCTATCCCAGTCGTCACAACAACATCCATTACACACCAATGAGTATCTTAACCCCCAGATGTTTACAAGTAATGGATCAGGGTTCATGGGGGATATAGGTGGTAGTTTCCAATGGGGCAACAGCCTGGTCAGCCAAGCTTACCTTACATCCCCGAGTCACCATTCATGACCCCAAACCCTTATATCCCTTTCTTCATAACCCCACCTAGAACATCCCGACCACAATGGGATACTGATATTGGTAGTTTGTATGGATTTCAGCCGATGATATTTGATTTAAACACAATTGCATCAAAGGCTATTGCGTGTGAAGGAACATCACAAGTAGATAAGGAATAAATAGAAGACCATGTAAAGCATGTTCGTCGTAATCCTCCAAGGATTAACTGTGGTGTTGCCAGGCCCTGCTTCCTATCTCCTCCTGAGCCCTAAGGTCGTCATTAGGATTATGTTTATTTTAATTAGATGTTTGTAATTGGATGTTATTTTTATATCCATGTTCATGTTTGGGACTTTATTATAAAACACCAATATTTACAAACTTAATTAATATTCATGCCCTAAACGATAAATGCATTACAGTAAGAAATGTGTGATCACTCATAGGTGCCTTCACTAGAACCAGAAGCACTTCCAATAGCATTGGGGCACGTTGAATGCTTATGACTTGTTTGTCGACAGAGACTACATCTATATAGGGCTAAAACTCAAAGCAGTCTATCTCGTTCCTTATCCTAGATGCCCTAGGGCGTCCCTTTACGCTTAACATGTCCTCATCAGGAACTACAATCTGTGTTTCCTCAAGTTCAGAAATTAAGTCATCACTATGGATTAGAAACCATTGTCTGGCATAAGCTTGAGCTGTGTTCCACAACGTGTAACATTCATGGATATACTGGAAAAAGTTAATATTTACCGTGTTGCATGCAGCAATGACATGCATACATGGGTAATTAAATGCTTGAAATCGTCCGTATTGACACCATCTTTCGGTAAGATTCAGAGCCCACACAAAGCCACCCTTTTGGGTGGTTGGGTTAAATCTCTCTTTCACCTCAAACCTTATGGATTCTGCATTAAATCTTTTAACATCAATCAAACATGCTTGTGCCTGAAAAAGAGTCAGTTTCTCAAGAACCTTCATGTAGTATATCTTCCTAGTAGCCATTTCTACTGCCACACGCCCACCATAATTAACGAAGTACAATACTAATCGAGAATACGTGAACTTAACAAACACTGTGATTGGTAAGTTACGAGTACCTTTGAACACTTTATTGACACACTCAAAAAGGTTTGTTGTCATATGGCCAAACCTGGTACCATTTTCACTATACGCCAGTGACCATATTCCCTTTGGATGAAATCCATCCATGTTGCAATCTTTGGGCTAACCTCATAGAATTTTTGATACTGCCAATCAAATGAATACATGCTTGGATTATACCCTGTGTAAATATAATCATTACTTGCACAAAACATTTAATAATGCATTACTAATATCTAATTGGTTATGGACTCACCCAATTTGATCAGGTCCTTCTTCAACTCTTGATTCTTAAACTTCTGATTAAAGTTACTGGCTATATGGCGAACACAATACTTGTGATAGGTAGCAGGTGGTGTTTATGCAGCACCTGAACCCTGGATTGCACTCAGAATGCTCCTGTGACGATCTGAAATTATATAAATTCCCCTTTTTTAGGTCACATACAACCGCAAGTTTGATAGAAGCCAAGTCCAATCCTCTAAGGTTTCACCAAGCATGATTACAAAAGCTAACGTCAACACTGCACTATTTCCATCTTGGGTTGTTGCAACCAATAGCGTCCCTTTATATTTTCCATACAGGTGAGCTCCATCTACTTGGATAATCGGCTTACAAAAATTAAAGGCATCACAGCAAGTCTTGAATGTCTAAAACACACGATAAAATTTACGATGCCTTTCATGAACTTTGTCTCCAACCACAATAGGCCTTGTTTGTAAAACACTTACGGAACCTATCATAACTTGTTTCATATGATTTAACCGCCGAGGCAGAAAGGCATAGGACTCCTTCCAATCTCCCCAAACCTTCGACATTGCCTTCTGCTTAGCTCTCCATGCCTTCTGGTATGAAACTATGAATCTGTATTCTCCTTTCACTATCTCATGAATTAAGGATATCGACACCAAAGGCTCTTTTTTTATCATGCCTAGAAAAATTATAAAAAAATAAAGATATAAACAATTATCATAAGCAAATTGACATAGCTTTACCAAAAATAATGGAGCAAATTAGGTCTACATCTAGTTTCTTATGATCCTGTGATAAGAAACAGTTAACACATGTATGTGGCCCCTCATATTGTGATATAAGTCATTTATGCGCTCTCTTTGACAGAATTGTGCGTATTCTCCATCTACACCCACTGGTTTGATTAGGACACTTAACAACAAATTTAGTAGGCTTTGACTCCACAACAATATAACTTTGATGTAATTGCATACAACATTGTTTCAATGCATTTTGCATATTACTTTTCGTTTCAAACTCTAACCCAATGTACAACTCATCTCCCATGCTCTAGTTATTGTCATCAAATTTTATTTCCTGATCTGGATGCTCCATATTAATATTTTAAAAATGGGATGCTTCATTCCAAATGGAACCATACCAATACCTGTGTAAATGTCAACTCTTTTATACAATCTTTATATATACGTAAAAAAATTATTATAGATATACACCACCACCTGTATTCTTCTCATTTGAATTTGCTATTAAAAATCACTGCCATTATGCAAAGGTTGTTATTGAATTGGTTGAATCAGGATTAGGTTAGATGCATCAGGATTTGAAGTTACTTCTAATCCACCAACATCATCATCATCATCATCATCATCATTGTCGGAATCAACCATCAACATCATATCATCAGCGCAAGAGTCACTAAGAACCTCATCAGAAGGTATACTATAGTTTGAATCATCATTAGACAGAAAGCTCATTTTGAAAAATATTTTAGACCAAAGAAATTTATTGAAACAAATACAATACAGAACACTTTAACACGCTATAAATTGAACCAACAGCAGTAGGGTATATAAAGGATATGTGTCGCATGAAAATTTGACACAACAAATGTGTTGTTGAGATTGTGGACGACACAAAGGTGTCATAGAAACTTTTTGCATCATAAAAAGGGGTGTCATATAAACTTCCTACGACACAGGTTGTGTCGCATAAAATTAGTACGACACAGCCACGTGTCAGCTCCCCAGGAAGTCATCTAAGCTCTATGCGTCTTTCATGTCGTATAAAATTTATACGCCACACAATAAATGACCCCATACATGAAAATTTTAGAAAAACAGTCCTATTTGTGTAATTACGTTACTGGAAGAGCCTTATTCATGATTTTTTTCCCGTCACTTGGCACATGGAATGAGTTTACCCATCACCGTCCATCCAATCAAAGAGCCCAATAGTTAAATCTATTTCAATATAAAATATATATGCATATATTTATATATTATAATTAATAACATAATATAGAAATGATAATTTAATAATGCTAATCCATAAAATTAATATAATAATATATATTAACTAAAAAATCTAACATAACTCTCCCATACCAACATATACACAAATGTCCACAAGCCCAAGCTGACATCTAGAGCCACGTCCAAGTACATATACGAATACGATCTCCATAAAAGGATATAACTAGAGGCACAATTACATAAAACTAAGGTTATACAAAAATTGGATTACCTCAAATTCAATCTAAATCAATTAAAAACTATTTATAAAGATTGGATTTTGAATCTAATTCATTTTATAATTTTAATTCAATTATGATCTAAATCTAGTTTTAAGAAAATGGAATTTATCCGAATCCAATTTTTAAAAACTAGATTTGGTTCAAATCCAGTTTATTAAAACTGGATTTAATCCAAATCCTATTTTTAATCTAGTTTTTAACTCAAATCTAGTTTTAATCCAGTTTTTTTATGTCAAATACAAATTTTTAAATTATACTTATAAAATTGGATTTTAAAATCAATCCATTTTTGTTATATTAAACTGGACTAGGTCCAAATCCAAATTTTTAAAACTAGATTGAGTCTAAATTCAATTTTTTAAAAATAGATTTATCCAAATCCAATTTTTAAAATCTAGATTTAATCAAATCTGGTTTTTTAAAAATTGAATTTTATCCAAATCTAAATATAAAATGTGCTTTCAACATCTAATTTGGTGAAATCCAATTTTTTCTTATTTGGATTGGACTTAAATATGTTTTAGATTCAAAAACTAGATTTTTTACATACCCCTACATAAAACATATGCATGAAAAGTGATCCGGTCTAGATAGCGGCGCATGGGGAAAATGGTAATCTCACCTGTTTTCACTCGACTACCGGTGTGGCAGGTAGACCTCTGGACCATAACCTATATTAGATACCTTTCTATACCGGAAAGTCCAGGTCAGCACCACGCACACCGGAAAGCATCTGTGTTACCCGACAAATAGTATAAGGTACAACCGCAGGGGCAACGTTCGTAAGAGACACGGAGGCTCCCACGTCGTGTGTCAGATTCTTGCAGAATTGTACTGACACAGTGTACGAATTGTCCCCTAGCCCTAAAGGACTCTTGCACTCTCCGCATGCATGCATATAAATACCACCATCTCTACAACATTGGTATGTTAGACTCATTCTAAAACTTAGGCTCAAGAACCTTGTATTCGATTTCTTGATTACTGACTTGAGCGTCGAAGAATCTTCGCAGGTGACACCACCTTTTGCCCCCATCAACGCGAAAGCTTGGTGAGAAGGATCTACAGGACTCCAAGTCCCCTGCTTCCCCACTGGAATAGAGGCTATAATACCGGATCCCTACTGGACCGGTGTACTAAACACTTAAACAGAGAACATTCATGGATGGTCCCACATCAGAGCACAAGACCACCTCCAAAATCTATAAATTAAATACCATCACATACATGTAAATCAAATACATAATTCTGATCCAATAAATATTTCTTACCGACTTAAACATTAGAATATTTTACAGCTAAACACTGCCTCCCCAAATATGGAGGAGATTAAATTCCACATACTATCTATTAGTTCTTACACAAGACGTATCATAAACTAAGACTTATTTTTTAGACGAGATGAACTAGTATAACCTTGTACAAAATCCAATGTGATAAAAGAACATTGAATAAATACATACCACATCAAATGCTAACATCTATGGCAATAAAGTTGATGTTTAGTAAACTATGCATGTCAATCTGATGTACCATTATTAATCACTCCTATTGTAACATCCTGGTTTAGATTTAATTACCGATTTAAGATTAATTACGGAATTAAAGTTATTGATTGAATAATAATAATAATGCCAGGAAATGACATTGGTGCCCTTGGTGGGTGAAAAAGGGGTTCGGTCCCCTCTCTCCCCCTCTCTCCCTCGTGATTCCCACGCTAATGGGATGGTAGAGTAATGGTGATGTGATGGCTGATGGGAGTAGAGCTGGTACAGGGTAGTGTGATGATCATAGCTTCAGATTTACATTTTTCCACTCCCTGCTCATTACACTTTAGGGTATATGGAGAACCACTCTCCATTCTCTCAAAAACTTTCTAAAGCTCTGCTTCTTCTTTTTGTTGTCTCTTCATCTTCGTCTCCTTCATTTTCTTCTTCCACTCAGCACTGAGTGGAACACGAAGTGGAATAGCGTAGTTGAGAGAGAGATCTGTGTGGTGTTGAGTGTCTTGGAGGCTAGGATCCTCCCCTATTCTTCCTAACAGCGTTGGGTGCCTGGAAGTCTGGGAGTCCTCTGTAACACCCCAAATTTTATAAAAATGAGTAATTGATGAGAATGGCAAATGGTTGAATATGAGTTGAATGGAAATTGTTGTGCACGAACACTGGACACAAGTTTTAAATGATTATTATAAGATATATAAAGGATGGAATTGAGTTAAATTGGCTTTGAATGGATTTTATTATGTGTGATATTGAGAGCTCACGTTTCTGCCCAGGTCCTGATACTTCTCGCCCAAGCGAGAGGGATTCTCGCTCAAGCGAGAATCCTTTGTGTTGATTACAAGGGCTCTGGCCCGATCTCGCCTAGGCGAATGAGGGATCAGCGTGAGTGAGCGAGAGAAGAAATGGATTCTGAGTGTTGGTCGCTCAAGCGAGCTTAGGACGCCCGAGCGAGGGCGAAAGGAATCAGTTGCTGGATGGAACCCGCCTGAGCGAAAGGTCTTGAAGGATGAAATTCGCTCAGGCGAGGCAATTGATTAATGAGGGACCACTGGTGCTCTTGGATCATTGTAGGGCCCGATTTCCCTTTTCTGTTTTCTTTTTCTGTGTGGTCCCCATAGTGATGACTCATGTCCCTTGATGGTCAAATGGGTCCAATTTTCTCTCCCTCTTTGTCCACGTGGTGTTTGTGTAATCATTGCTGAGAGAATTGGCATTAAATGTTGATGGACTTGCATTAAATGAGGGTGGGATGTTGTAATGAATTGGATGCTGATGAGGCTGAGATGATAAGGCCTTGGTTGCATGTTTTTCTTCTCACTCTCTCTCTTCATTCCTTGGAAGTGTATATCTTGATGAGAGAAGTGCTCCTCCTTCTCTCTAGAACTTGTTGGAGCTTCTGCTTCATCTTCTTCCTCCTTTTTATCCTCTTCTTCCACTCACGCATGGTGTAGAACCGAGTGGAACTACGCGGTGATGAGGAGCTGCATGGTGATGGTGAAATAGCGTGTGGCTGTGTGTTTTGGAGGCTGGGTTCAGGTCCCTCCTCTGTTCCCTGGTGTTCTCCTTCTTGCTGGTCTTTCTTCTTCTCCTCCTCTTCTTCCTATTGTTGATGAGGCTATTTGTGGCTCGGTTGGGAGCCTGTGCTAGCAGCATGGAGTGTCTTGGTTTGTGGAAGATGACCCACTGTGTTGAGGTTGGGACGTTGCGAGGAAGAAGTCATGGTTGGGTGGAGCTTGGAAGCTTCTCCACTGACTGGGTGGCAGAGCAGAGTGGAGCATGGAGTGTTGATGAGCTTTTGGACGTATCTCGCTCAAGCGAGAATGGTCACGCTTGAGCGAGCCAGTGAAGAAATGGTCACTGGACCCGTTTCGCTCAAGCGAGTACATGTGTGGCTTGAGCGAAAGGCTGAAGACTAATGCTGGTTAGCAGGGAAGCTGTGTGGCTCTTCCCACGTTCAGAAAGCCGAGCAGAGTGCTGCCGTGGCTGGGCCGAGTGTCCATGTGACTCTTGGAAGCTTTATCCAGGTAAGGGGAGCTTTGCATCTCAAATGCATGGCTTATGGACGGATTTCCGGGTGACATAATTGTATTGTGTTGTGTTTGATATGTATTGTGTGCTGTTGTTGAGTTGAACCCGGTTGTATGATTATTTGTTGCTGCATGGTGCATGTTTATTTGTCCATATGATGTATGATGATTATGTTGTGATGCTTAAGACGCATGTTACGTTGATACTGAGTGCATTGTGTGGTGGTTATTGGTCCCTATATTTGTGATAATATGATTAAATGCGTATGATGCTTATTCATGCATATACTTGTGATAAATGCATGTATGGGGACTGTTATGATGAATGCCGAGTGGGCTTTATGGAGGAAAGCATGAAATGCTTACTGTAAAGGATAAATCCGAGTGAATAGAGGATAAATCCAAGTGAATAGAGGATAAATCCGAGTGAATAGATGATAATCCGAGTGGATGGCATAGGATTGCCGAGTGAATGTGGTATAAGCCGAGTCATCTGACTGTTGTTGAGTTGCCGAATGAAATTAATGTTGAACGCAGACTTCCGAGTGGGCAATCGAATGAATATGAGTCGAATTTATACACATACGTGTTATTGTGTTACTGAATATGAACACCTTGCGGGGTGCCACGAGGGTATTATCCCGAGTGAAAAGGACATGGTCCTAATATTGAATATGATGAAAGACCCGGGTTGGACTCGGGCAGTGCCTGGGGCACTAAGCGTGAATGAGACGCTTGATGAAATGCCGAGTGCATTGGCGTTGAACGCTGAGTGAATGAAACCGTATGCATCCGATTCGCCACTGGAATGCGTTGGATTTTTATACCGATCGGCAATCAGATGACAACATGTGATGAATATATTTAAGTCCTGGAGCTGGGCTCGGACAGACTCCTTGAGTATGGCTCGGAGTATGAATATTGTTGAGATAGTCTTGGGATAGACTTGAGGTGAAATTCGATTGAGGGATTATATTATTGATGAGGATATTAGGCTTTATAGCCGAGTGGAAGGGGTAAGAAACCCGATTGAAGATGGTTGTGATTGTTTATATTTTAATGGCAGTGAATGTTGAGCTGATTGATGTATGTGTTATGGCATGTTATGGATTCTATGATTAATCCGAGCCAATATCTGTCATTTAATATGTAATGCTCACCCCTACACCGTTTTTCAGTGTATGCAGGTCGGTTTGGATGATGTGGTGGTCTTAAACCTGAGTGTTGGGTGTTTATTGATGTGGTTGTGTACATAATGTAATGTACCGAGTGTCTTTGATGTGTTAAATCTTGGTCGGCTCATATTAATGTTGTATAATGAATACACTTTATATATGTATTAAAGTTGGCTTATTGGAAACCCGAGTGCATGTTAATATATATATATACTTCGAGTGATGGTATTATATGCATACCGACTGAATGTGTTGGTGAATGGAAAGTATAAAGTTAATAAGTATCCGAGTATATGCGTATGAGTATATACATATATATGTTATGTTGATAACATGGTTATGAATCGGTGGAAGTGTATTGCTGTAGTGGTAGTCGGACTTGGAATTAGAGAATATATATATATAAGTGATTTATGTTGATTTGATGCTTCCTACCGACTAGGAAATGATGATGTATGAATATTTCTAAGTTAATGAATCCGGAGTGAAATATGAGTGGCTTAGATGCTTTTCCGAGTGAGTCTTGTGTAGGTGACTCTTTATTTGAGTGTGACACATCTGTATATTAATAACCTTTGTGGATTCCGAGTGAAAAATATATAGTGAACCCCGAGTGGGGAATGATCTTGTATAATTCGAGTGAACTTCTCCGAGGGAAGGGTTGTTGGTGGCTTAGATAAGAAATAATCTAAGTGTTTATATATATATATGATCCGAGTGGAGTTACGCATGTATTCTGAGTGAACATGGTTACCTATTCCGAGTGGATAGGGTAATATGTAATTTGAATGGCTAAGTTATGGAATGAATTCGAGTGAACTACTTGGGTAATTCCTCTAAGTATTGAGGAGTTCAGACAATTCCGAGTGGAATTGTTTAGGAAGCTATTTCCTAGTGATGGATGTTAAGGTATTCTCCGTGTGAGAAATGAGGAATATTCTGAGTGGAGTATGGTTGTGGAGATCTCTTCTGAGTGAAGGAAGATCCATATATTCTCCGAGTGAGAATAGGCTTGAATGCCGAGTGTATGGCCGAATAAGTATTGGTCGGCAATGATATTAGTTACCGAGTGGAATACCACTCTGATGATGAGTTGGTTAAGAATGATTAAACCGAGTGATTTATGGCTGAGAGGAAGCCTATGTATTCTCTGAGTGATGGAGTTCAATATACCGAGTGCTAAATGGTTGATGTTTACCGAGTGACTCGAGGTTGAATTATACCGAGTGATGTTGGGTTGGAAGATATTCCGAGTGAGGGTTTATGGAATCCGAGTGGGATAACCTTCAGTTACTGAGTGGATTGTGTGTGTGCCTTGGTGTATAAAATTTAACGACTAAGTTATGGGGTGTATGAGTGTTGGGGTTGTTTCCCGAGTGACGGAACCCCATAATGCTGAGTGGACTAAGACATTAAATTCTGAGAGGACTTAGGCATGAATTCCGACTGGACCTGATCGTTTGCCGAGTGAATGAATGTCTCGGTTTCCCGAGTGATTGAATGCCGAGTGGCTTCTCGCTTCAGCGAGTGATTCCTCGCTCCAGCGAGTATGTTGTTTGGGAAGGCTTTCATATTCGGTTTCGCTTAAGCGAATGTGTGTTCGCCCGAGTGAATTGTGTTGTCTCGCTCAAGCGGAGTCGGATCTCGCTTGAGCGAATGCACGCTGTTTGTGGGATCGCTCAGGCGCTGTTGTTTTCCGCTGTGGAAGATTTCATTTGCCTTTGTCTTCCTTTCTTTTTTATCCTTGGCCATGGGACCAGCTCTTATATCTTCATATATGAGAGTGGATTTTGATAGATCCAGGTATGTTCTTGCAAAAAATTGACCCCTATTTTTAGGGTGTCACAAGGTGGTATCAGAGCAAACAGAGAGGTCTATGGTCAAGGTATGCTTACCGAGTGTAAGCGTTTGGATGTATGATGATCAGTTGTCATTATTGCTGGTGGTATTTTATTGGTTAATGCATGCCTATGCATAGTTTGTATGGCTGTATGCCTATGTGCTTTGCTGGGATAGTAGTGAAAGATACTACTGTTGTGAAGGTTGATTTGAGAAATAAAGTGACATAATGTTGTGTCCTTATATTTGTGGAAGTCGGATTAATTGACTAGGATTTATGTAGATGGATTGATGGATAATTATTATGATACTCTTATGTTGGGTTGGAAATCTCCAATGAAAATATATAAGGATATTGATAGATAAAAAGAAATATTATGACATTCTAGCGGTGGATACAAGTAGTTGACTTGTATGTGTGTAAGGCAATGATAATTGCCAAGTATGTGAATGGTGAATCTGCCTCAAATGATTTTTTTTGTGGATTGATATTATTATGTGTGCTATGCCTTTGATATTCATGTGTGGATCGTTATGAGTGGTGTTTGTGGCCACTGAATGCCAATTATTTGAATGATGTGCCTTGAGGGGCCTTGTGAATATTTATATGCCATTGATGATAAAACTAAACTATATAATATACCCCTGATTGAGAGGGTGAGATATCCTTGCGAGGTTGTTGTTGAACATATGCATTATTGCATCTTGCATTCATGGCATGGCATAGCATTGATATTATGTGGTTACGATCACAATGATGAAAGATCCTGCGGGATTCTATGAAGGGAGTACCCCTTGCGAGGTGGGAAACCAATGTGATGATGATATGATAAAGGGCTTGCGAGCACCTATGATGCCCATGGTTGCGATCATGAGGCGGGAGTACCCCTTGCGAGGAGGGAAACCTATATGAAATATTGAACGTGGTTGCGATCACGGGAAGCACCTTGCGAGGTTGCCAGAGGGAGTACCCCTTGCGAGGCGGGAAACCAATGATTATGATTGATTGATTATGGTGGTTGCGATCACCCGTGATATGAAATCGGATCCGTTGCATATGCATTACACAGTTGACATATGCATTTGTTTAAAGACCATGGCATTTGAGATGGGATGACCACGAGTGTTGAGAAACCCCTTGCGAGGAGGTATTGAGTGAGACCTTAGTGAATTAATGATGATAATAATTATGAATGCTCTTGTGGATAAGTGGCAAAGTGACAGTGTTAGTGATTATGTATATGTTGTGCTTATTTATGATATGAATTGCGATTCGTGAGGCTGGTATGCTATTGTGATACTTTAATAATGAAATATGTGAAAATGTTAATGAAGGAATTCCCTAGTGTGTTGGATTCGGATTATGGATGTTTGACTGTGCCATTTCTTAAATGATGATTTATACCCTTGGCATGAGAACTCTGCTGGATTAATATATATATATATATATATATATATATGATTAAGATGATTTATGGCAGATTCCTAATTCAAGAATTTGAATACGATCATGAATGTACAAATGTGAAATCAAGTATATGTTATATTGGAATTGTGTTTCGGTTTTAATGCGTTAAAACCGAGTGATGGATTAATTGATGATAGTGAAGTTCTTACAAGTATTAAGACTGTGTTAATTGATTTAAATTCTGGTGTATGCCATGCTAATGATTCATGGCAGAGTCATGATTGTGAATGGATTCAAATTTACATGCTAAGTTGGCTAGGTGAGTGATGTTGGGAAATCTCATGATGTGAGGATTTTAATATGGGATAGGTGATTGAATGTAAAACCTGATGCCTGCTTGGTTGGAATTATATCTCGGTTTGAAGTGTGAAAACAGAGTAGATGATTGGATTAAGTACTGGGCCACAAAGTGTGGTAACCCAATTGGTTGGGCATAATCATGTGTGGTTGGATGTTATGAGGATTGATATGGTAATGTACCTATTAGTTTGGGTACTGTCTCGGTTTTGTGATTGAAAAACTGAGTGAGTGGTTGATTGAATTATGACTCATAAGGTGTAGTAATCCAATTGGATTTGGTATGATCTTACACTGTTAGACCTTGTGGAACTATACTTTGTGTTGATTTTGACTCAGTGATAATTGGATGTTGTGGGGGTATTTGGTAACCCTTGAAATTCTGAGTCAGAGAATCTGATTGATCATGTGGATTGTTGAGTCAAGTAATGGTATAACAAATTGTTGAGGTTTAAAGTGTCTTAAGGTTGAAATCCGAGTACACCTTGGTACTGGATATGGTGATAATGGAAATAATATTATGATGATTGTATATCCGACTGGTGGACTGTGTTTTGCTCAGTGAAGAGAGTTACCAATGTAAAACCCTATTGTTATGATTGAAAATCACATTGAAAACCGAGTGGTATATCTAAGAGAATTTGATGAATTCCTTAGGCTTTAATTAATTGATGGCTAATGATGAATGACGAATTGGGGGATTAATTAGCTGATTGACTATGATTTTGTAATAAATAAGATTAAATAAGAGGTATTTATTTGGTTTGTACTGGAAACCGATTGCCATTGTGCCATTTTATGGTAAGTGTGGTTGGTATTTGATGATTGTTATAATGAGGATTGCACTAGAATAAGTATAGGGACTGGAAATATGTCTTGAATGAGTTGAAAATTTATTGATAAAATGCATTTTACTGTGATAATAACTGATGTTTGCTAACTGAGGACATGAGATGCATCACTGTTGGTGCCTAAGAATGATGTTGATTCGGATGTATTGTTTATAAAATTGTAAGAACTGCCATTGATTTTCATGAAAATTGGTGTTAACCGAGTAAATTTGGTCGGTATGAGTGACATAACTGTGAGGATGCTATTCCAGTATGATTCTACATGCCATAGGTATTGTGGCAGTTTGCATTTTGCAGTGACTCTATGCAACTGTTGTGACCCTATAGGAATGAGACGTCATCCTATAAGTTGGATGCAACAGTTCATAGGTCAGCAAATGAGACTGTAGCTGCTTATGGGAATGGCTTGAGTCTATTGGATTGCTCCGAGCAAGGTGAGGATTTGAATCTGAATAGATGAGTATGTGGTTAAGTATTAAAATAATGGATAAGTGAAAGAGTTGCTGAGTGATGTGGAATTGTGGATACCCGAGTGGGTGATTTCTGAGCCAATTGGTGACACTTCCGAGTGGAAGATGTTAAGAGTGTGGTGTCTTGGAATTTCTTGTTGTGTGGTTAGTAACTACTTGGAAAGTGTTAGTATGTAAATGATTTGTTGGGTATATAGTGAATGCCAAGTTGTTTATTGAGGTAGGTTCATGATTGAATTTCGAGGATGAAATTCCTTGAAGGTGGGGAGAATTGTAACACCCCGAATTTTATAAAAATGAGTAATTGATGAGAATGGCAAATGGTTGAATATGAGTTGAATGGAAATTGTTGTGCACGAACACTGGAGACAAGTTTTAAATGATTATTGTAAGATATATGAAGGATGGAATTGAGTTAAATTGGCTTTGAATGGATTTTGTTATGTGTGATATTGAGAGCTCACGTTTCTGCCCAGGTCCTGATACTTCTCGCCCAAGCGAGAGGGATTCTCACTCAAGCGAGAATCCTTTGTGTTGATTACAAGGGCTCTGGCCCGATCTCGCCCAGGCGAATGAGGGATCAGCGTGAGCGAGCGAGAGAAGAAATGGATTCTGAGTGTTGGTCGCTCAAGCGAGCTTGGGATGCCCGAGCGAGGGCGAAAGGAATCAGTTGCTGGATGGAACCCGCCTGAGCGAAAGGTCTTGAAGGATGAAATTCGCTCAGGCGAGGCAATTGATTAATGAGGGACCACTGGTGCTCTTGGATCATTGTAGGGCCCGGTTTCCCTTTTCTCTTTTCTTTTTCTGTGTGGTCCCCATAGTGATGACTCATGTGCCTTGATGGTCAAATGGGTCCGGTTTTCTCTACCTCTTTGTCCATGTGGTGTTTGTGTAATCATTGCTGAGACAATTGGCATTAAATGTTGATGGACTTGCATTAAATGAGGGTGGGATGTTGTGATGAATTGGATGCTGATAAGGCTAAGATGATAAGGCCTTGGTTGCATGTTATTCTTCTCACTCTCTCCCTTCATTCCTTGGAAGTGTATATCCTAATGAGAGAAGTGCTCCTCCTTCTCTCTAGAACTTGTTGGAGCTTCTGCTTCATCTTCTTCCTTCTTTTTATCCTCTTCTTCCACTCACGCATGGTGTAGAACCGAGTGGAACTACGTGGTGATGAGAAGCTGCATGGTGATGGTGAAACAGCGTGTGGCTGTGTGTTTTGGAGGCTGGGTTCAGGTCCCTCCTCTGTTCCTTGGTGTTCTCCTTCTTGCTGGTCCTTCTTCTTCTCCTCATCTTCTTCCTATTATTGATGAGGTTGTTTGTGGCTCGGTTGGGAGCCTGTGCCAGCAGCATGGAGTGTCTTGGTTTGTGGAAGATGACCCACTGTGTTGAGGTTGGGACGTTGCGAGGAAGAAGTCATGGTTGGGTGGAGCTTGGAAGCTTCTCCACTGACTGGGTGGCAGAGCAGAGTGGAGCATGGAGTGTTGATGAGCTTTTGGACGTATCTCGCTCAAGCGAGAATGGTCACGCTTGAGCGAGCCAGTGAAGAAATGGTCACTGGACCCGTTTCGCTCAAGCGAGTACATGTGTGGCTTGAGCGAAAGGCTGAAGACTGATGCTGGTTAGCAGGGAAGCTGTGTGGCTCTTCCCACGTTCAGAAAGCCGAGCAGAGTGCTGCCGTGGCTGGGCCGAGTGTCCATGTGACTCTTGGAAGCTTCATCAAGGTAAGGGGAGCTTTGCATCTTAAATGCATGGCTTATGGACGGATTTCCGGGTGACATAATTGTATTGTGTTGTGTTTGATATGTATTGTGTGCTGTTGTTGAGTTGAACCCGGTTGTATGATTATTTGTTGCTGCATGGTGCATGCTTATTTGTCCATATGATGTATGATGATTATGTTGTGATGCTTGAGACGCATGTTACGTTGATGCTGAGTGCATTGTGTGGTGGTTATTGGTCCCTATATTTGTGATAATATGATTAAATGCGTATGATGCTTATTCATGCATATACTTGTGATAAATGCATGTATGGGGACTGTTATGATGAATGCCGAGTGGGCTTTATGGAGGAAAGCATGAAATGCTTACTGTAAAGGATAAATCCGAGTGAATAGAGGATAAATCTGAGTGAATAGATGATAATCCGAGTGGATGGCATAGGATTGCCGAGTGAATGTGGTATAAGCCGAGTCATCTGACTGTTGTTGAGTTGCCGAATAAAATTAATGTTGAACGCAGACTTCCGAGTGGGCAATCGAATGAATATGAGTCGAATTTATACGCATACGTGTAATTGTGTTACTGAATATGAACACCTTGCGGGGTGCCACGAGGGTATTATCCCAAGTGAAGAGGACATGGTCCTAATGTTGAATATGATGAAAGACCCGGGTTGGACTCGGGCAGTGCCTGGGGCACTAAGCGTGAATGAGACGCTTGATGAAATGCCGAGTGCATTGGCGTTGAACGCCGAGTGAATGAAACCGTATGCATCCGATTCGCCACTGGAATGCGTTGGATTTTTATACCGATCGGCAATCAGATGACAACATGTGATGAATATATTTAAGTCCTGGAGCTGGGCTCGGACAGACTCATTGAGTATGGCTCGGAGTATGAATATTGTTGAGATAGTCTTGGGATAGACTTGAGGTGAAATCCGATTGAGGGATTATATTATTGATGAGGATATTAGGCTTTATAGCCGAGTGGAAGGGGTAAGAAACCCGATTGAAGATGGTTATGATTGTTTATATTTCAATGGCAGTGAATGTTGAGCTGATTGATGTATGTGTTATGGCATGTTATGGATTCTATGATTAATCCAAGCCAATATCTGTCATTTAATATGTAATGCTCACCCCTACACCATTTTTCAGTGTATGCAGGTCGGTTTGGATGATGTGGTTGTCTTAAACCCGAGTGTTGGGTGTTTATTGATGTGGTTGTGTACATAATGTAATGTACCGAGTGTCTTTGATGTATTAAATCTTGGTCGGCTCATATTAATGTTGTATAATGAATACACTTTATATATGTATTGAAGTTGGGTTATTGGAAACCCGAGTGCATGTTAATATATATATATACTTCGAGTGATGGTATTATATGCATGCCGACTGAATGTGTTGGTGAATGGAAAGTATAAAGTTAATAAGTATCCGAGTGTATGCGTATGAGTATATATATATATATGTTATGTTGATAACATGGTTATGAATTGGTGGAAATGTATGGCTGTAGTGGTAGTCGGACTTGGAATTAGAGAATATATATATATAAGTGATTTATGTTGATTTGATGCTTCCTACCGACTAGGAAATGATGATGTATGAATATTTCTAAGTTAATGAATCTGGAGTGAAATATGAGTGGCTTAGATGCTTTTCCCAGTGAGTCTTGTGTAGGTGACTCTTTATCTGAGTGTGACACATCTGTATATTAATAACCTTTGTGGATTCCGAGTGAAAAATATATAGTGAACCCCGAGTGGGGAATGATCTTGTATAATTCGAGTGAACTTCTCCGAGGGAAGGGTTGTTGGTGGCTCAGATAAGAAATAATCTAAGTGTTTATATATATATGATCCGAGTGGAGTTACGCATGTATTCCGAGTGAACATGGTTACCTATTCCGAGTGGATAGGGTAATATGTAATTTGAATGGCTAAGTTATGGAATGAATCCGAGTGAACTACTTGGGTAATTCCTCTAAGTATTGAGGAGTTCAGACAATTCCGAGTGGAATTGTTTAGGAAGCTATTTCCTAGTGATGGATGTTAAGGTATTCTCCGTGTGAGAAATGAGGAATATTCCGAGTGGAGTATGGTTGTGGAGATCCCTTCTGAGTGAAGGAAGATCCATATATTCTCCGAGTGAGAATAGGCTTGAATGTCGAGTGTATGGCCGAATGAGTATTGGTCGGCAATGATATTAGTTACCGAGTGGAATACCACTCTGATGATGAGTTGGTTAAGAATGATTAAACCGAGTGATTTATGGCTGAGAGGAAGCCTATGTATTCTCTGAGTGATGGAGTTCAATATACCGAGTGCTAAATGGTTGATGTTTACCGAGTGACTCAAGGTTGAATTATACCGAGTGGGGTTGGGTTGGAAGATATTCCGAGTGAGGGTTTATGGAATCCGAGTGGGATAACCTTCAGTTACTGAGTGGATTGTGTGTGTGCCTTGGTGTATAAAATTTAACGACTAAGTTATGGGGTGTATGAGTGTTGGGGTTGTTTCCCGAGTGACGGAACCCCATAATGCTGAGTGGACTAAGACATTAAATTCCGAGAGGACTTAGGCATGGATTCCGACTGGACCTGATCGTTTACCGAGTGAATGAATGTCTCGGTTTCCCGAGTGATTGAATGCCGAGTGGCTTCTCGCTTCAGCGAGTGATTCCTTGCTCCAGTGAGTATGTTGTTTGGGAAGGCTTTCGTATTCGGTTTCACTTAAGCGAATGTGTGTTCGCCCGAGTGAATTGTGTTATCTCACTCAAGCGGAGTCGGATATCGCTTGAGCGAATGCACGCTGTTTGTGGGATCGCTCAGGCGCTGTTGTTTTCCGCTGTGGAAGATTTCATTTGCCTTTGTCTTCCTTTCCTTTTTCTCCTTGGCCATGGGACCAGCTCTCATATCTTTATATATGAGAGTGGATTTTGATAGATCCAGGTATGTTCTTGCGAAAAGTTGACCCTATTTTTAGGGTGTCACATCCTCCATTGTTGGGGGGACTGGACTGCTTGAGCGTGGGAGGACCGCGTTGTGCCATGGAGGCATGGGACTTTCCACTGTCTTGCGAACAGAGCATGGAGTGTCATGGAGACAGAGCTGTCGTGTGTCCGAGTGGCTCAGTGTTCCTCCAAAAGAGATTCCTGTGCGGAACTGCTAGAAGTTGGGTCGTTCTGTTGAGAACGAGTGACTGAAGAACGTTCAGTCAGTGCTGCAAGCTCAGGGAGCTTCTGGGATCTTCATTCCAGGTAGAGGGGCTAATTTACATCTCAAATGTATGGTTTATGGACGGGTTTCGGGTGGTTTTGCTTTAATGTGTTGTGTCATGTTTGAAATATGTTGATTGATATGTTATAGTTGGGTATTGGTGCATGAAACACCCGGATTTATGATCATTGTGGTCTGTGTGATGTTGTCATGATTCCGTCCATGAGATGTATGATGATAAATATGAAATGCTGAGTGATTGCATGTAAATGTGAATGGCATTATGGTTGCCGAGTGTATTAAACTGAGACAGTGGACAAATATTCATGTGTTTATACTAAAATGCATGTTGATGCCGAGTGCATGAGTTTGTTATATTGATCCCCGTGTGTGATTGTGTTTAAATGCATGAGATACTTGTCATTGAACATGCGAATGTTGAGTGCATAATATGGGGGACTGTTGTGTTATTCCCGAGTGGATATTATATGAAAAGCATGTGATGCTTGTTGTAAATGATAATTCCGAGTGGATGGCATTGTGATTGCCAAGTGCATGAGATGTGGGTCAGTTGTGTTAATTCCCGTTTGGGATTTTATATTAAAAAGCATGTGATTTGCCAAGTGCATGTGATTGCCGAGTGTATGTATTATGTTATTGCTATGCCGATCCCTGTTTATGAATAATAATGATAAAATGCATTGGATGCATGTTATTGATATTTGAATGCTGAGTGCATATGTGTGGAAAACAATTAAAAGACCTTGGGTTGGACTCAAGGCAATGCCGAGTGCATTGGCGTTGGACGCCTGATGAATAAGACCGTATGCATCTGATTCGCCACTGGAAATGCTTGGAGCATATAGCGTTGGATGCTTAATACCGATCGACAATCAGATGAATATGTGTTGAAAATATATTGAAAGACCTCGGGTTGGACTCGAGGCAGTGCCGAGTGCACTAAGCATTGGACGCTTAAAAACCTTGGGTTGGACTCAAGGCAAGCCTACCGGGTTGGACTCGGGGCTGCCCGTAACACTTCCGTTGTCGCTTGGAGTGACTGTGTTACATGTGAGGGCAAACGGTTTGGTACCAGTAAAACGGCCGAATCAGCTTGGAGCTGAGAAAAGGCTTGGAGCCTATGTTGCAACAATAAAAATTGATAATAAATAACCGGATCTGGGTGAAATGAATGTGTGCACACTTATAATTGTCATTGAGCTCAATGTGAATTGTATAAATATGTGGAATGTTATTTGGAATAACATGATTGATATAGTCTTGAATGACTTGAGTGGAATCCGATTAGATGAATGCATGTATACTGATGTTATTGCCGAGTGCAATATGATGTTGTGGTTGTGATACATGCTGTGGTGAATAATCTGATGTTATATAGCCATGTACGAATTGATTAATCCCGATTGGAATATATATATATATGTTGATGCTGTTGCCGAGTGCAAGATGATAATATGGTTATGATATATGTTGGGGTGAATGAAGGGAATTATATAGCCCTGATTGAGTTGAATGAATTCCGATCGGATGTTGTATGAATATTCATATTGAATGACTGTGTTATTACTGATTGAGATATGTTATTGTATGGTTGAGGATTCGAAGATTAATCCAAGTCAATAACTGTCATTTAATATGTAAAAGCTCACCCCTACTGTGGCTATATTTTTCAGTATATGCAGGTCAAACTGGGAATGAGGAGATGGCCTCAAGTCCGAGTGATAGGCACTCAGATTATTGAAGTGTACATATAGTATATATATTGTAAATAGATATGTTAAAGCCTTGGCCGGCTCCCTGGTAATCCGAATGGATTTAATTATATGGGTTGACTATTGGGTTTGTGAACAAGTATACATTGTATATATATATATATATATATATATATATATATATATATTTTACATTGTTATGAGGTTACCCGAATTGCTCATTATGTGGTGTCAAGAGAATAATGCTAATTACATAAATTCTGAGTGGAATATTGATGGGAGAGCCATTGCCGAGTGAGGCTTTAGTTTGTGTGGCCTTTTCCAAGTGATGAAGGCTTAAAATGATTCCGAGTAAGATGTACTCGAGTGGGCTACTTCCGAGGGAAGACTAGTCCATATGTTACCGAGTGAAAAGTATGAGTAAACCCCAAGTGGGGAAGGGTTTGAATATTCCCGAGTGAGAAATCCCGAATGAACCTCTTCCGAGGGAAGAGTAATTGTGATGATTCTGATTGAGGTATTCGAGGAATCCTCTTCTGAGTGAACGAGGCTATATATATATTCCGAGTAGATAAGATTTAAATAAGTCTGAGTGACTTAACTTAGTGACTCCTTCCGAAGGAATGGAGGTTATGTGATCTCCGAGTGTGGAAGATCAAAATATGCCGAGTGCAGAATGGATAATGAACTCCGAGTGAATTAAGGTTGAAATATACCGAGTGGTATTGGACTGGGGAAATACTCCGGGTGAGGGAAGCTTATGGATTTTGAGTGGAATAACCGAGGGAATCATTTCCCGAGTGGAGATTGTGATGCTTCCGAATGAAGCATGTTTGTGACCTTTTGAATAAGGATCTGGTTGAGTTTACCTGGTGAATCATGTATGTGGGGACAGTTCCCGAGTGGACATGCTCCTGAATCTGAGTGATGAAATTACCGAGTGAGTGGGTTCGCTTCAGCGAATGAGGATTTGCTCCAGCGAGATAAGAACTCGCTCAAGCGCTGTATTCCGCTGGGCTATGCGACTGAAGCTGAGTCTTGCCCATGTGTGGCTTTCTGACTCGGTCTTCCCTTCTCTGATCGGTTTTTGCTTTCCTTTGCCTTACGTTTGGTTTATTTTTACCCCGACTGCTTGGTAAGTTTGGAAAAAAATTTCCCTGGTCTCGGTTTGGGTTTATTTATGTCAGGTTGTTTCATTTTGGTATCAGAGTGGACTTAAAAGGTCCATGGCCAAGGTATGCCTACTCACAGTGGGCGGTTGTGTGCAATATGACCGGTTGTCATCATTGTTCGTGGTGTTCTATTGGAATTGATACATGTTTAATCACGATTTATGTGATTATATGCCTATGTGTTTTGTTGAGGACAGTAGTGAGAGGTAATACTGTTGATATGTTGATTTGGAGGTAGAGTTGTTACTACCCTGGTTTGGTTGTTCATTGGATAAGAGGTATTTCTAAGCCTGGGTCGGCTAAGAGGAAATAAAATTATAGATGTTGAAACCATGTGTATTGAAACTGTATTGGTTGGTTCAGCCTCTTAAGTAGGCCATGCTAGTGGTTCATAGCCGAGGCATGCTTGTTGAATGGATTAGAACTCACATAATTGAGTTGATTAAGTGAATGATATATGATGTACGTGATTTATGGTATAAGTGATGTGTTGCACTTTCCTAAGTTGGAAATCTGGGTATGTGATAGGTGATTAAATGTAAAATCTGATGCATGTTAGATTGGGGTAGTGTCTCGGTTATTGGTGTGTGAAAACCGAGTGGGTGATTGGTTGATGTTAGGCCACTAGGTGTGGTGACCCAGTTGATTGGGCATGATCAAGTATGATCGGATATTATTGAGATGGATACCTGAGAAGTTAGAAAACTGGGTGAGAAATTGATGTAATTGGATACCTAAGGATTTGGGTTAGACTCGGTCTTATGGTTGAAAACCGAGTGAATAATTGATTGAATTATGACCCATAAGGGTGGAAACCCCGATTGGACTTAGTGTGATCTTATACTGTCAGACTTGTGGAACTAGACCCTATGGTGGTTTCGACTCGGTGATATTTGAATGTTGTGGGAGTGTCTCACGAGGAGTACTAGGTGACCCCTGGAATTTTCGAGTCGGATAATCTGATTGACCTTATGGATTGTTGAGCTGAGTAAGTAATGGTATAATGAATTGTTGTGGCTTAAATTGTCATAAGCTGAAATACGAATAATAAAGGTGACACCGGATAGATAGTGAATGGTAAGATTGAAATCCGAGTACGATTTGGTATTAAGTATGGCAATGATAGAACCCATGTGATGGGTGATGATACGAAGGATTAATAGGCTGACGAATTATGGTTTTAAGATGGATAAGATCCAATGATGAGATATTTACTCGGTAAGGGCTGGAAGCAGATTGTTGGTATGTCGAGTGAGTATATGTGAATACAGTGCTGAATCCATGTGATTTTTGTAAGGGTCGGAAGCCTATTGCCATTATACTATTTTACAGTAATGGTAAATGATATTTCGTGATTGTTGTTGCGTGATGTGCCCTAGGTGGTGCATAATGATGATGTTGATATAAATGTATTGCTTATATATATGTGTGTGAATTGCCATTAATTTTTATGAATTAGTATGAGTTGAGTGAGTTTGGTCGGTGTGAGTGAAAGGAGTGTAATGTATGCTGTTCCGAGACGACTCTATATACCATAGGTATTGTGGCAGCGTACACTTTTGCAACGACTCTATGTAATTGTTGTAACCCTATAGGAATGAGACGTCATCCTATAAGTTGGATGCAGCAATTCATAAGTCGGGCAGGTGAGGTTGTAGCTGCTTATGGTGATGGTGAGTCTATCGGGCTGTTCTGAGTAAAGATGAGAGTAGTATTGAGTGAACAGTAAGTGGTTGTGTATCGGAATGAGGATAGAAGGTTGTTTTAACCTTGATATGTTTACCTCTGAGAGAATCAGAGGTTGTTATGGGTATAAATTGGCTATTGGCCAATAAAGAAATGATTGATTATTGAAATAGAAGGGTGATCAAGTCTGTCACTAAAGATTGAAAGTTTTATAAGGCTAACCGAGTAATACTGTAGGTTTAATGAGGAAACCAGGACCTTGAGCCAAGGTAATTTGTAAGGCGAGAATTTGCTCGGGAAAGATTAGTATATTCCGAGTGTGAAAAAGTGGAGATAATTCCGAGTGAAATCTTTCTGGGAGAAAGAACTACTGAGAGGAGTTATGATGTTCCAAGTGAAACATCGTTTTGGAGGATCATTACTAAGTTAAGGGAATTGTGTCCGAGCGTGACACTTCTGAGTAAGGTAAGATTTGAGTGATGTGACTCGGAGTGTGACATTTCCGAGTGGAATGGTACCAGTGGACTGTTCCAAGTAAAAAGGGCATCGTGTGAAATTTCTAAGTCTGTAGGATGTGCCCCTGATTGATCTTTTCCAAAGGAACTTCTGGACGGAAATGGGACTTGGAATAGGTAAGTTTCTGAGTGAATGACTCCCAAAGGGAGTAGATACCCGAGAGGTAAATTTATTCACATTTGTGTTTGGATCGATGTTTGAGCTGCTGAGTTTGAACTCAGGTTTGATTTCGAAGTAGGCTTGAATTCCGAGTGAATTTTTGGTAAGTAGAAAGTTTTCCAGGTGAGAATTGCCTTCAAACCCCGAATAACCCCTTTTGAATGAGAGCTCTGAGTGACATTCTCGAGGAGCGAACATGGAATTAGCCAAAGGAATGGTTAGAAATCTGAGATTTTAGAGCCAAGTGTGGTGTCTGTAAAGGATGAATCCAGGCAAACTGTGCTAATTGAAGCACATTGGAGCTCTGTTGAGTATCCGTCTCGGTATTGCAAAGATATATCATGGCTTGGAGAAGAATTTTAGTGGTCGGATGTTGAATATCTGAGGGTTTAATCCGAGATAAAATGGACAGCAGTGAGTATTTGGGAGAGCCGGTAATGTTATTTACTGACTAGATTCTTCCCAGCTGGTTGATTAACCTCCATAATGTGTCTCATGTGACACAATTTAGAGTTTATACTCTGTGTGGATACTTAATTGTGCCAAGTAACTCCTATGAATAGGAGGAAATGACGGTGGATGTACACCGATTGGCGTTGGGAGTGTAGGGCCGAGTGGCCAAAGAGCTAGAGGTGCCATTGGTTAGGGTGAAATGGTAGAGTTAAATGGGGTAACTTGTACATTTTAAAAATTGAATCCCCAAATATGTTGAATTCTATGAAGAGGTTGCAATCAGGTAGGACCTGACTTTAGTGATTTTGCCGACTGGAATGGTGAACCGGTCGGTGAATGCTTGGGAAGCAGAGACATACAATTAGCTGAGGCAGTAATATTCTAAGCTGTTTGTTGAGGTAAGTTTGTATTGGAATTTCGAGGACGAAATTCTTTGAAGGAGGGGAGTAGTGTAACATCCTGGTTTAGATTTAATTACCGATTTAAGATTAATTACGGAATTAAAGTTATTGATTGAATAATAATAATAATGCTAGGAAATGACATTGGTGCCCTTGGTGAGTGTGGGAGGACCGCGTTGTGCCATGGAGGCATGGGACTTTCCACTGTCTTGCGAATAGAGCATGGAGTGTCATGGAGACAGAGCTGTTCATGTGTCTGAGTGGCTCGGTGTTCCTCCAAAAGAGATTCCTATGCGGAACGGCTGGAAGCTAGGTCGTTCTGTGGAGAACGAGTGATTGAAGAACGTTCAGTCGGTGCTGCAAGCTCAGGGAGCTTCTGGGATCTTCATTCCAGGTAGGGGGCTAATTTACATCTCAAATGTATGGTTTATGGACGGCTTTCGGGTGGTTTTGCTTTAATGTGTTGTGTCATGTTTGAAATATGTTGATTGATATGTTATAGTTGGGTATTGGTGCATGAAACACCCGGATTTGTGATCATTGTGGTCTGTGTGATGTTGTCATGATTCCGTCCATGAGATGTATGATGATAAATATGAAATGCCGAGTGATTGCATGTAAATGTGAATGGCATTATGGTTGCCGAGTGTATTAAACTGAGACAGTGGACAAATATTCATGTGTTTATACTAAAATGCATGTTGATGCCGAGTGCATGAGTTTGTTATATTGATCCCCGTGTGTGATTGTGTTTAAATGCATGAGATGCTTGTCATTGAACATGCGAATGCTGAGTGCATAATATGGGGGACTGTTGTGTTATTCCCGAGTGGATATTATATGAAAAGCATGTGATGCTTGTTGTAAATGGTAATTCCGAGTGGATGGCATTATGATTGCCGAGTGCATGAGATGTGGGTCGCTTGTGTTCATTCCCGTTTAGGATTTTATATTAAAAAGCATGTGATTTGCCAAGTGCATGTGATTGCCGAGTGCATGTATTATGTTATTGCTATGCCGATCCCTATTTATGAATAATAATGATAAAATGCATTGGATGCATGTTATTGATATTTGAATGCTGAGTGAATATGTGTGGAAAACATATTAAAAGACCTTGGGTTGGACTCAAGGCAATGCCGAGTGCATTGGCGTTGGACGCCTGATGAATAAGACCGTATGCATCTGATTCGCCACTGGAAATGCTTGGAGCATATAGCGTTGGACGCTTAATACCGATCGGCAATCAGATGAATATGTGTTGAAAATATATTGAAAGACCTCGGGTTGGACTCGAGGCAGTACCGAGTGCACTAAGCGTTGGACGCTTAAAAACCTTGGGTTGGACTCAAGGCAAGCCTACCGGGTTGGACTCGGGGCTGCCCGTAACACTTCTGTTGTCGCTTGGAGTGACTATGTGAGGGCAAACGGTTTGGTACCAGTAAAACGGCCAAATCAGCTTGGAGCTGAGAAAAGGCTTGGAGCCTATGTTGCAACAATAAAAATTGATAATAAATAACTGGATCCGGGTGAAATAAATATATGCACACTTATAATTATCATTGAGCTCAATGTGAATTGTATAAATATGTGGAATGTTATTTGGAATAACATGATTGATATAGTCTTGAATGACTTGAGTGGAATCCGATTAGATGAATGCATGTATACTGATGTTATTTCCGAGTGCAATGTGATGTTGTGGTTGTGATACATGCTGTGGTGAATAATCTGATGTTATATAGCCATGTACGAATTGATTAATCCCGATTGGAATATATATATATATATATATATATATATATGTTGATGCTGTTGCCGAGTGCAAGATGATAATATGGTTATGATATATGTTGGGGTGAATGAAGGGAATTATATAGCCCTGATTGAGTTGAATGAATTCCGATCGGATGTTGTATGAATATTCATATTGAATGACTGTGTTATTGCTGATTGAGATATATTATTGTATGGTTGAGGATTCAAAGATTAATCCGAGTCAATAACTGTCATTTAATATGTAAAAGCTCACCCCTGTTGTGGCTATATTTTTCAGTATATGCAGGTCGGACTGGGAATTAGGAGATGGCCTCAAGTCCGAGTGATGGGCCCTCAGATTGTTAAAGTGCACATATAGTATATATATTGTAAATAGATATGTTAAAGCCTTGGCCGGCTCCCTTGTAATCAGAACGGATTTAATTATATGGGTTGACTATTGGGTTTATGAACAAGTATATATTGTATATATATATATTTTACATTGTTATGAGGTTACCCGAATTGCTCATTATGTGGTGTCAAGAGAATAATGCTAAGTACATAAATTCTGAGTGGAATATTGATGGGAGAGCCATTGCGAGTGAGGCTTTAGTTTGTGTGGCCTTTTCCGAGTGATGAAGGCTTAAAATGATTCCGAGTAAGATGTACTCAAGTGGGCTACTTTCGAGGGAAGACTAGTCCATATGTTACCGAGTGAAAAGTATGAGTAAACCCCGAGTGGGGAAGGGTTTGAATATTCCCGAGTGAGAAATCCCGAATGAACCTCTTCCGAGGGAAGAGTAATTGTGATGATTCTGATTGAGGTATTCAAGGAATCCTCTTCCGAGTGAATGAGGCTATATATATATTCCGAGTGGATAATATTTAAATAAGTCCGAGTGACTTAACTTAGTGACTCCTTCCGAAGGAATGGAGGTTATGTGATCTCCGAATGTGGAAGATCAAAATATGCCGAGTGCAGAATGGATAATGAACTCCGAGTGAATTAAGGTTGAAATATACCAAGTGGTATTGGACTGGGGAAATACTCCGGGTGAGGGAAGCTTATGGATTCCGAGTGGAATAACCGAGGGAATCATTTCCCGAGTGGAGATTGTGATGCTTCCGAATGAAGCATGTTTGTGACCTTTTGAATAAGGATCTGGTTGAGTTTACCGGGTGAATCATGTATGTGGGGACAGTTCCTGAGTGGACGTGCTTCCGAATCCGAGTGATGAAATTACCGAGTGAGTGAGTTCGCTTCAGCGAATGAGGATTTGCTCCAGCGAGATAAGTACTCGCTCAAGCGCTGTATTCCGCTGGGCTGTGCGACCGAAGCTAAGTCTTGCCCATGTGTGGCTTTCTGACTCGGTCTTCCTTTCTCTGATCGGTTTTTGCTTTCCCTTGCCTTACGTTTGGTTTATTTTTACCCCGACTGCTTGGTAAATTTGGAAAAAAATTTCCCTGGTCTCGGTTTGGGTTTATTTATGTCGGGTTGTTTCACCTATCACCTATTAATATATGTTTGGTAATTAAGTTATGGAAACAAAATTTAGTTAGAGAATTAATAATTCATGTTGATTCCATAAATCATTCAAAATATTGTTTAACTAGATTTAGATGATTGACATTAGATCAAAAGAACGATTCAGATAGGGATGGAAAAGGCCAAGTCTGGCTAGGCTTTGAAAGACCTAAGCTTGACCTACTTCCAATTGTCAAGACCTAAGTTTGGCCTATTAGCCCGTTATATACTTTTTTTAAGGTTTAGGTTGACCCGCTTGAAGGTCTGACTCGTTTAAAAGCCTATTTAAATGAGTTATTTACAATTAGGCTTTTAAAAGGCTAACAACCACCTAAAAAGCCTATCAAACTACATAGGCCAACAGACCTATTACTGTAAACAAACTTATCATTATGATTATAATATTAATTTATATTATATAAATATGTAATATATATATATATTACTTTTATGTTATAAGTATATATAAATAATTAATAGCTAGGTCAATTAGACGGGACGGCCTATATGGTCTAACCTGTTTACTTAAAAAAGTATTTTTAAAAACCTAGGCCTAGTCTTCTAACCCAACAAGCCTGATCTATATATATTTTGAACAAGTCGAGCTACATGCCTCCGATAAACAGCCTGATGCATTTCCATCCGTAGATCTAGAGAAGAAGATATTTATTCCTCATAAAAACATTGGTAATACATATATTAGATCTTCATTGAATTAACCAGCATCACGTAAGACTACGTGCACTAAAAACAAGTACAGATAGGACGGGTCAAGTAAATCTCTTGTCCGATAGTGTTTTGTCTTTTTCTAAAATATATATATATACATATATATATATATATGATATTAATCCACTTTGTAACATACCCTTTGTCGCGACCGGGATCGCGGCGGCACGGCCGACCCTCATAAATATTAATATGCGGTTTTGAAATCCTTTCGAAAAGAGAAAAAAAAACAGGGAGTCGCCACCAATATTTTTTAGGATAAAATACCGGAAAAACCTTTCGTTAAAACATTGGTAGAAAAATGAGATTCCAAATTCGGGAGTCTGATTACAGGTGAGGAAGGTATTAGCACCTCACAACTGTCCGTTATAAAAACGGTTACCTCAATATGATAACGCGTATTATAATTAACCTAGAAATTATTTTAACTTCTTCATGAAAAGAAAGCATACGAAATGACAAAATATACAAAAATAAACAAAAAATGAACATGAAATTTTTACATGAGATTAACAGGACGTCTCGTCCAAATTAACCTCGCTCCTCCTTTTTAAGAAAATAATAAAATGTATGAAACACCCATTCTTATTAATTTTTAATATGAATCCTGGTGGGGATTGATTCAATTATCAGAAATTACTTAATAATTGAAAAGGAAATGGATTCATCAATTAACAGTTAATTAATTTCGACGGAAAAATAAATAATAAAAAATACTGATAATGAGGAACAGATTTTTGATGAGGAACTAATCCGATCAATGAAAATTAATTACTTATTGGAAAGGAAACAGTTCCATCGAACAACAATTAATTTTAACAGAAAAACAAATAATACAAGCATTAAAAAAATGAGGGACAGATTGGAACCGGTGTGACGAGAGAGAGAGAGAGAGCGCTGGTATTGGAGCTACTGTTGAATTATGGGGCTGGATGGTGTGGTGTTTAAGAGAGGGGCGGTACTGGGAGAGAGGAGAACGGTGTGGAGAAGGAGAGTAACAGCGTGGTTTTTGGGAGGAGAGGGGCGGTGTTTGAGAGGTAGAGGACGGATAGTTTGGGTTAGGAGAGAGTGAGAACGGTGTGGGAAGAGGAGGACAGATAGTGTGAAGAGGAAAAAGGGACGGTGTTGATATGAATAAGAGGAGGAGGACGGTATGGAGAAGAAGAGTAGAAGGACGGTGTTGGGAGAGAGGTGGAGGACGGTTGGGAGAGGTGAAGGATGGTTGGGAGAGAGGAGAAAGACGATTGGTGTGGGTTTTAAGACTCTGCTTCTTCACTTTAAAGAAAAAGCTTCAGAGTTCTCTTCTAATGAAAGTTTTTCCAGGCTCCTTTTCTTCTCTTTCATTGGGGTATTTATAGAAGTCCCAGGTGTGCTGATTGCTTGAACAGCCCAGAGACAGCCTGGCCACCAATGATGGGAACAGCAGCTGATGAATAACTTATTATTTTAATTTTTGTTTGTTATCAGCCGCCCCACAAAATTAGCAAAGCAACTTGGATGGTGTGTTGGAGAAACAGCCTGGATCTTGACAATCGTAGGGAATGGAGGCTGGTGGGAATTCTTTATTATTTTCCTCCTTCGTCTTGTTATGAGCCGCCCCTTATAATTCAAGGATCCACTTGGATAGTGGGAACCCAAGTCAGCAAGGGCAATCGGTGGAAAATATGGGTCGGTTTTCTCCTTCTGACTCGGATTTAGTGCCTCGGTCGGTATACACCCATAGTGGAAAATAATCCGAGTGGAAAAGGTGTTGTTCATACACAAAAGACCGAGTGAAAGCTTTGCTCGGTGTTGCTTTGCTGGTCGGTGTTGGGTTGCTGTGAGGAGCTGGACGAGCAAAGCAATTCTGATTGAAACACTCACTCGGAACCGAGTGAAAAGTGACACAGAACTGACTGAAGGGTGACTCGGAACTGACTGATGGGTGGCTCGAAACCGCCTGAAGGGTGGCTCGGAACTGGCTGAAGAGTGACTCGGAACAAGTTCAAACAATTCAATCGGCACTGATTGAAGAATGACTTAGAACAAGTTCAAATGATCCAATCGGCACTGATTGAAGAATGACTCGGAACAAGTTCAAATGATCCAATCGGCACTGATTGAAGAATGACTCGGAACAAGTTCAAATGATCCAATCGGCACTGATTGAAGAGTAACTCAGAACAAGTTCAAATGATCCAATCGGTATTTCCTAAAATTTTCACTCGGCTATGTCTCTGGAATTGAATCACTCGGAGAACCTTGTTTGGATTTGCTTGGGAGTCATTCAGTCAAGAACGACCCTTCCTTCACTCCACTCGGACACATTCATTCAGAAATCTGATTGGCTTCTCACTCGGAATTGCCTTCAGTCGTCAATCATTCCATTCGGTTGTACAATCGGGAGTCGTCCTTGTTTCTTCAATCAGAATGGAACTTTGAGAAAATCCGACCATTCGGATGTATTTACTTACTTTTCAATCAGAAATGGTTTCACTCGGTAATCAACAGTTCAGATACACTCACTCGTCCTTACTTTCCAATCGGGATGGTTTCACTCGTCATCCATCCTTTGGATGCATTCACTCGGAAACCGGCCTTATTCCCCACTCAGAATTCGAAACTCAGCTTCAACAATGCTTCCCACTCGGATGTGTTCATTCAGGAGTAATTTAATAGGAATCCGGCTTTCTTTTCAATCAGAATTTGGATTGACAATCAACCCTTCAGATTCATTCGGCGTCGACCTTGTTTTCACTCGGAACAGCTTCAATCATCAATCAACTCTTCGGATTTATTCACTCGGAGTCGGTCTTTTTTTAATCAGAATTCGGAACTCAGCTTTAATCCTTCGGGTGCAATCACTCAAAAACCGACTCTCTTCTTACTTAGGACTTGGAACCTGAGAATCTGGCCACCTTGATATATTTACTCGGAGCCGGCCTTCTTTTCAATCAGAATTTGGGTTTTGAGAATCTGACCACTCGTATATATTCACTCGGAGCCAGCCTTCTTTCCACTCGGAGTAGCTACAACCAATTTCTTTATTTCAGAATTACCTTCAATTGAGGGATACTCACTCATAACAGTCTCATTTCGCTCGGAATGGCCTTCCCCGAGCCTTTTCTTCGTTTGGAAATATCTCCCACACTTGAGGCCCACTTGGAAAAACCTTGCCCGGAGACAAACCACTCGGCCATGTCCCACTCGGAAACCCCTACTCGGAAATGATCGTTCCGAGTCCTCTTACTCGGAAATGATCATTTCCGAGTCAGAATTCTTTTTTTTTTCTTTTCTTTTTTTTCTTTTCTTTTTTTTATTTTTATTTCTTTTTTCTTTTTTTTTCTTATTTCTTTTTTTCTTCTTTCTTTTTTTTTCTTTTTTTTTAATTCTTTTCACTTGTGGATATCAATCGGAGCCTAAGATAGTGATGAAAATTCCCCATTCTTGGTGAAAATTAGCCGGACTGAAATAGGTGTTCACAGATGCCCCTCTTTACTTCTTTTTCATGAGAAAAGCATGAAGTTTCTTCTTGCTTTTGAAATGGAAAGGGAGTAAAGAAGTGAACACCATTGTTGAAGTCATGCAGAATCCAATAACCAAGAAGGTCAGTATCGTTCCATTGAAGAATGAAGCAAGGCGTGGAAACCTAGGATTTGGCACCTGAAATTCTTGCTTTCTCTCTCTTTTTTATTCTCTCTTTTCTTTTTCTTCTTTTTTTTCTTTTTTTTTTAAGTCCTAAATCTGGAAAAAAGAAGTGGGGCGGTGCTCCAGTTTTTAGCAGGAAGTGGTTAACTGGGATTTATCCTTTGAATGACATAAAGCGGAAGGATTGTCTTTCAGTTAACAGGAGGTGAGAAGACCGCGGTTGACCCTCGGTAGACTGGAAGGTAAGGTTGCCTTGTTAGGCGAATGGAAAAAAAAAGGGTGCCTTCATAGGCGACTAGAAAGTAAAGAGTGTCTTCATAGGCGACTGGAAAGGTAAAGGGTGCCTACATAGGCGACTGGAAAGGTAAAGGATGCCTTCATAAGCGACTGGAAAGTAAAGGGTGCCTTCATAGGCGACTGAAAAGGTAAAGGGTGCCTTCATAGGCGACTGGAAAGGAATAGGTGCCTTCATAGGCGACTGGAAAGGTAAAGGATGCCTTCATAGGTGACTGAAAAGTAAATGGGTGCCAGCTTCGGCGACTGGAAAAGGTAAAGGGTGCCTTCATAGACGACTAGAAAGGTAAAGGATGCCTTCATAGGCGACTGGAAAGGTAAAGGATGCCTTCATTGGTGACTGGAAAGGTAAAGGGTGCCTTCATAGGCGACTGGAAAGTAAATGGGTGCCAGCTTCGGCGACTGGAAAAGGTAAAGGGTGCCTTCATAGGCGACTGAAAAGGAAAGGGTGCCTTCATAGGCGACTGGAAAGGTAAAAGATGCCTTCATAGGCAACTGGAAAGGAAAGGGTGCCTTCATAGGCGACTGGAAAGGTAAAGGGTGCCTTTATAGGCGACTGGAAAGTAAATGGGTGCTAGTTTCGGCGACTGGAAAAGGTAAAGGGTGCCTTCATAGGTGACTGGAAAGGTAAAGGATGCCTTCATAGGCGACTGGAAAGGTAAAGGATGCCTTCATAGGCGACTGGAAAGGTAAAGGGTGCCTTCATAGCCGACTGGAAAGGAAAGGGTGCCTTCATAGGTGACTGGAAAGGTAAAGGATGCCTTCATAGGCGACTGGAAAGGAAAGGGTGCCTTTATAGGCGACTGGAAAGGTAAAGGGTGCCTTCATAGGTGACTGGAAAGTAAATGGGTGCCAGCTTCGGCGACTGGAAAAGGTAAAGGGTGCCTTCATAGGCGACTGGAAAGGTAAAGAATGCCTTCATAGGCGACTGGAAAGGTAAATGATGCCTTCATAGGCGACTGGAAAGGTAAAGGGTGCCTTCATAGGCGACTGGAAGGAAAGTAAAGGTGAGGGTGTTGCCTCCCGGTTGACTAGAAATGCAAAGATTGGGGGAGTTAACAGGACGTCTCGTCCGAAATAACTTACTGGACCTAAAGGCTCGGGGTGATGCCCCAGTTTGACATGACTGATGGTTCTTGGGGAATTACTCCTTGAATGAAAGAGAATGAACCTGGGGGAACTGCCCCTTGACTGAAAGAGAATAAACCTGGGGTGATGCCCTAGTTTGACATGATTTGAAGGAATCTTAGGGAATCACTCCTTGAATGAAAGAGAATGAACCTGGGGGAACTGCCCCTTGACTGAAAGAGAATAAACCTAGGGTGATGCCCCAGTTTGACATGATTTGAAGGAATCTTAGGGAATCGCCCCCTTGACTGAAAGAGAATAGATCTGGGGTGATGCCTCAGTTTGACATGATTTGAAGGAATCTTGGGGAACTGCCCCTTGACTGGAACAAAACAAATCTGGGGAGATGTGTAACATCCTGATTTTTATAATTTTTATAAAAATAACTTAAAAATGATTAAAGAAGAATTTTTGAATGAAATTCCGAGTAAAAAATGAAAGAAATAAGATTTTCCGAGTGAAAAGGATCAGATTTCGAGTGAAATGAATCTGACTCCGAGTGAAATAAGACAAAAGATTAATTCTAAGAGAAGTTAAGATGTTTTCGAGTGAAACATCATTAAGAGAATCATTTCCAAATGAAGTAACGCTGTGTCTGATTGAGACACATTCGAGTAAAGCAAATCCGAGTGAAACGGAACAACTCCCGAGTGGAGTATATCTGAGTGAAGTGACTTTCCGAGTAAAGTGTCATAGAGACACTTCTGAGTGATACATTCTGAGTAAGTCTTTCCAGAAAGAGTGCTTCTGGACAAAGACTTCAACTCTGATTGATTAAGTTTTCTGAGTAAGTAATTCCGAGGAAATTTCTAAATAATGAAAGAAATAAGACTCTGACTTAGAAAGAAGTATAACCAAGCGAGCGAAATGCCGAGTAAAAACCCGAGTGCTGGGAAGCCTTGTCGAGCGGGCGAGTGCAGAATCGAAAAAACAGCCTCTGGTTGGATTTCGCCTAAGCGAGTAGGTGCCTCGCTCAAGCGAATACCAGTGGAATTCGTTACTGGATAATTCTCGCTCGAACGAGCAGCTAGTAAGAGGGAGTCTCGCTCGAGTGAAAGCATGGAAATTAGTTACTGGGTGATTCTCGCTTAAGCGAGAGTGGTTCGCTCAAGCGAGGAATCAAGTCTGTTGGAAGCTGTCCACGTCATTATGTTCTTCTACCTTCCAGCAAATTCCTTTCTTAGATATTTACTAAGTTGGGACCCATTTTGATGTGTTGTACCCTTTTCATTAATTACTAAAGGAACGTGTGGCAGAGTACTTCAAATTATTCATGTCTCTTTCATGTGGAAGGTATATAAATACTTCTGCTATTGGATTAATAGAGAAGTTGTTGAAAGTGAAATCGTCATAATCCTTTTCTCTCTAATTCACTATTGGGAGCTGTTAGACAACAAAGATAAATAAATCTTCATTCTTTCTCTTTACGAAGAAGAGCTTGGACTGGTGTAGCAGTGCCATTCCAGTCGGTAGTTGTGGACAGTGACTTGGTTAAGCTTTTAAAGCTGCTGAAAGATTTTATTTCCAGGTAAGGGAGCGTATATCTCAAATACATGGTTTATGAATGGATTTGGGATGTTGTTGATATGCTATATAGGATATATGTATGAATTGTTATGAGACCCCAACTATATGACAATTTATGTTTCATATTTTCCATTCATATTGAGTTTATGTATATTGTTATTATGCTGAGTGGAATGATATGAGTTGATGATGTTATAAATGATGATTCATGAACTTTTCATGATATTTATATGCATGAGATACATGTGTGATGTTTGAATATGAATTGTGATGGTGTGGTTCCTATATACCACGGACACCTTTGAGTGTGACTCAAGACCGGACCGTAGCACTAGGTAGAGGACCGCTATCACTCTGGGAGTGATACTCAGTGTTACATTATGGGCGCAGACCGGTTTGGTACCTGTAAAACGGCCGAATAAGCGAGGAGCTGAATTATGGCTCGGGGAGCTAGTGTTGCAACACAAAATTTGATAGACTTAATCATGATCCCGTTTTGGTTGGTCATTGATTAAGTATGTGACTTAATGGATCCATTTGGTTGAGCATGTGCATACATTGTTTTATGTGTTATTATAAGATCATGCTGTTATGATGAGTATATGAATATGTCTCAGTTTTGAGAATGAATAATTTGTTATTGCCTAGTGAACTTGTCATTTACCGAGTGCAGTTTGATTGAATTACCGAGTGATGTTTTATTTACCGAGTGGTAAAATGGCTGTAAATGTCGAGTGGAAATTTAACCTGTTGCCGAGTGAGTTAGAATTGCCGAGTGTAATCAGTATTGGTTTTATAGTTATTAATTGGATTTTTATTCCAATTCAATAACTGTTATTTGATATGTTATGCTTACCCTCTACATTTATTTTTCAGTGAATGATGGGCCGACCATGATATGTGAAGACACTCAGCAGCTCGGAGTTTATTTTAGAGAAAGCCTTGGCCGGCTCATGAATACCGAGTGCTTTTATATAATTAGTTGTACTTATTTTTGTTTTAAAGAGCCGGTCGGCTTTGTAAAATGAATATTGTAAATTATCTAATTCAAATTCAGTTTTGGAAATTTGAATTATTTACGAAATTTTATTTGATTTATTGAAATTTATTTTAAAATTAAGGATGTTATAAGATGCCCCAGTTTGAGATTGTTTGAAGGAATCTTGGGGAACTGCCCCTTGACTGGAACAGAAGAAATCTGGGGAGATGCCCCAGTTTGAGTTGTTTAGGAAGTGTAATTCTACTAGGGAAGGATTTGGTGATTCGGGGTACTGTCTCTTTGGGTGAAAGAGAATGAACCTGGGGTGTTGCCCCAGTTTGAACTATCTGCCTCTGAACCTTGGGGGACTTCCCCTTGAGAAGAAGTGATCCTGGGGTGATGCCCCAGTTTGATTTGTTTGGGAGGCGTAGTTCTACCGGGGAAGGATTAATGGTTCGGGGCACTGCCCTTTGATTGGGAAAGGAAAATCTGGGTCCACCTGGTATGTGTGGATTCACTGAGAGAAGTGTGCTGGGGCCCCTTAGGGAGAGTTCTTCTAAGCCTGATTAGAAAAGTGTTCTTATCAGGGGGAGAAAATGATCTGAATTGTAGGCTCACTGGGGAGAGAGTTTGGTGATTCTGTTGGGAGAGAATTTTACTGGATACCATCCTTGGGCTTGGGAAGGGACACGCTTGACTGTCAGAATGTATCAGGTAGATTCCTTGGAAGGGAGTTTGAAAAAGTGTCAGCTTTGGCAGTTGAGAAGAAGACTTCAAGAAGTGCCAACTTTGGCGATTTAGGGAAGGGGTTCTGAGAAGTGCCAATATTGGAGGTTGAAGAAGAGATTTTGAATAGTGCCAACTTTGGCAACTTGAGGAAGGGACTTTGAGAAGTGCCAACTTTGGCGTTTTGAGGAAAGGATTCTGAGGAGTGCCAACTTTGGCGGTTTGAGGAAGGGACTTGAAAGATTCTAGTTTTGGCAGTCGCGGTTCCATTGAGGAAAAGGACTGGATTGAGGCGTCAACACTTGACATGACTGTCTGTTATAATAACCTGGCAGAGTCTTTGTGATGATTGCCTAAGACGAGGTCGAGTAGTGGGAGCGTCTTGTTCCTTACGACTTTAAATGTTCACCATTCTTTCATTTATTTTTTATAAAAACACAATGTTTTATCAGATCAATGCAATTCATAACACGTATTGAAACAAAGGATAAATTTTATTCATGTATATCAAATGGACAACGGGGAAAATAGATGGGATGAAATGAAGTTACATAGGACATGTCAAGGCCAGGAGAAACAGGGAAGGTTCAAGAATCCTCCAGTGAATTCCTAAGACTAGTGAGAACCTTAATCCCACGTCACGACCTCAAGTACATCGTTCAACTTTGCCTTTGAGAGGGTAGTTTGACCATGGTCCATATGCCCCAGTTTGCACATTTTGCATTGGAAACTTTAGTTACTCTGCCGAAATCTTGACCCTATTTTTTACCTGAGCCGCCTTTTCAGGTTTTCGACTCACCGGGTTGCTCTAACTTTTGCCTAGGTCGCCCTTTCAGGTTTTCAGCCTAGCAAGCTTTTCTCTTTCTTTATAATGTGTTTTTCCTTTCTTGTTTATTTTTGGCTGCATCCTCTACAGTAAAAGGTTGAAACTGATCACACTCTAGTTGAGTCTGCTTAACCTTTTTCCAAATTTAGTTTGATCCTTTGGGGAGCTGATGTCGCTTCAAATATGAGACTCTATCTATGCCATGTACCCAAGGAAATATTGGTGAGTCTTTTGACATCGATGAGAGGGAATTACTTTGAGTCATCATTTTGGCCTTTATTTTCCTTTTCTCTTTTTTTTCTTCTAGATTTTTTCTTTTTCATTTTTATTTTTATCTCTTTTTGTTTGCCCACTTTTTTTTTTTGAATCCCTTTAATGACGCAACGACTCAATCTGACAGACTATTTCCTGGGCTACATAGGCATGAGGAATGGCGCACTCTTTAAGATTGAGGTGTTGATGACGATATTCATTCCCCTTATACAGAAAATGACAGCTTACTCGATGATCTGGATGTAACCAGCTTACCCTACTTGGCACGTGTATTGGACTCCAAGCTTGATTTTATTTTTTCATTTTTTCATTTTTTCATTTTTTCATTTTTTCATTTTTTCATTTTTTTTGTTTTTTTGTTTTTTTTTGTTTTTTTTTTCCGGCAAAGTCTTCCTCAATTATGTCTATATTTATAGGCATCAGCAATTTGCCCCTATCTATGTTGGTGACTGTTGAAGTTTCCTTAAACGGCTGGTCTGCCTCTGTCCAATTCGGGACTTGGCCATGTTGTCATTTACATAGATTCCTACCACGTCCTGAAACAAAATTACTAATGCCTTCTGATAGATTGCTCCTGTGTTTTAAACTAAAAGACATTAATAACTTAAATGATTCCTTCAGTTGTTCTTGACTCAGGGGTATACCCATCTTGACCTTTTCTCCTGTCCATTTGACAATCTTAACCGCCTCTTAAAAGGGATAAACCTCTTTAACCTCTTGTTCTAACAATCCTGTTAACTTGAGTGATGGCTCACAAGTTTCCCTACCTTCTTTGTCAGCGCGATCGACCGGGTAGTTGAGGTCATGAAACGGGATTATGATTTCATTAGTCTCAGGAGGATCATTTTTGGATCTATAATTTAGCGCGTTATGGCAAAAAATAAAAAAGAGGGAAAAGGAGGAACAAATAAGTAAAGAAGATGAATCAAAGCAAGGATAAAGGGATGAGAAAATTTTTTTGAATTTCGATACGCATTTATTGATTGATTGGTAAAACAAGTTTTTTTTCTCCCTTATTACATGAAAAGTCCCAAAGCCTTAGGCATAGCAGAGGGATAAACAAGACATTAAGGCAATGACAAATTACTTTGGTGAATCATTTAAAACCGTAGGGAGTTCGACCGACTCCTAGTTACGGAGCTCTTGGCCTGGCGGGCAAGCGACCACCAAATCAGCATTATCATCAAAACCATTTTCAATATCGGCCACCATGGCGTTAACTCCTGAACCTCCATGATTGGGCAGGGGATTTGTGGTCACGTTAGGGCTTCCTTCCCGAAAATCAATCCAGTCAGCTTTGATCAAATCCCTCACTTTATATTTCAAGGCCATGCAATTTTCCGTGGAATGCCCTGTTGCCCCAGCGTGGTAATCACAATGAGCATTAGGGTCATACCCCCTTGGGTAAGGAGGTTGCAACGGCCTCATGGGGCATGGAGCTACCAGGCCCTTCTGAACGAGAATTGGAAAAAGTTCGGTATATGTTATGGGAATTGGATCGAACTGCACAGGTGTGCGCTCATTGTTGGGGTTCCTTGTATTCTGATTATGATTGGGTGGTCGAATCACTTGTTGAGGATGATGGTATGGCATAGGTTGCGCCATTTGCACTCTTACCATGGGCGGACAAAAGTGGGGAGTATGAGTGGCAGCGGCCACATAAGGATTGGGAGTTTGAATCATGGTAGGGACGAATGGCCTCGGCGGAGTCGTCTTTTGATTAGAAGAGATGGAATTAGTTTCTCCATCCCTTCTCCCAGGCGCCGGCTTTCTTGCCGTGTTTGCCCCAGATGGGCTCTGAGTGATCTTTCCTGTTTGTATTCCGCTTTCCACCCTTTCCCCAATAGTCACGATGTCGGAGAAGTTGGATGAAACACTACCAATCATCTTGCCATAGAAAGGTGATGGGAGTGTGTCGATAAACATTGCAACTATCTCTTTTTCCGACAATGGGGGGTCCACTTGTGCCGCTGTCTCTCTCCATCGTTGGGCATACTCTTTAAACGTTTCACTATCCCTTTTCAACATATTCTGTAACTGAACCCTGTTGGGTGCCATATCCATGTTATACTTATATTGTCTAAGGAAGGCATCTGCTAGGTCCTTCCAATAACGAATATGGTTCCGCTCAAGGTGAGCATACCATGTAAGAGCGGCCCCCGCCAGACTATCTTGGAAGCAGTGGATCAACAATTGGTCGTTAGAAGAGTAGGATGCCATCTTTCGACAGTACATCGTGAGATGGTTCTTTGGACAAGTTATTCCCCGATACTTGTCAAAGTCTGGCATCTTGAATTTGGGCGGGAGGACAACATCTGTGACTAGGCATAGCTCAGAAGCATCTATCAGTCCAAAACCTCCGGCGCCTTCCATCATTCTCAAACACTCTTCTAAGATTTCTATCTTTTCCTTTTGGGGAACTGGGAACATGCTATGACCGGCTACCGGGTTCATCATGCGGGTTGTATCTTGGAGATTGGTCATATAGGGGGTTGCGTATCCGTATGGATAGCCGAATGGCTGGTTGAAAGGAGGCAACGCATGAGACTGGTTCATTAGGCCTGTATTTGGTGAGGGACCTTGGGGTTGGGCCATAGCTTGTACGGCATAAGTCGGCTGGGTCATCTGGGCTCGTGTGTTTTGGGCTTGTGCGTTGTAGGTTGGCTGGGCCATCGGGGCTTGTGTGTTTTGGGTTTGGTAAGTTTGTGGGTCATGGGCCTGTGTGTTTAGGGTTTGGTAGGCTTGTGGGTCATGGGCTTGCGTGTTTTGGGTTTGGTAGAGTGGTGGCATGTTTGGCTGGGTGGGGTATGAAGCGTGAGGATTCATCGCTTGCTGGTCGTGGGCGTCTGGTTGGTTAGCGAGCGGGGGATAGTACCCCGGTGGTAGGCCATAAAGTGGAAAAGGTACTAGGTTGCCGTCAAGACCGACAAATGTATGCTGTTGTGCATAAGACTGGCCGTAAGGTGGCTGGGCCTCCATGGCAGGGTTAGGTCTTCCGACATGAATGGTAAGAGGGGGTGTCATTGTGTTAGGGAGTTGGGTTCTTACTGGGTCAGAACCAAAGGGGGGTGGCGCGGTGGCAGGCTGCTGTTGGGCGTCCTCAACACCTGTAGAGGAGCCTCCTTCTGTGAGTTTCTTTTCTAAAAGTTTAGTTAACTCCGCCACTCGCTCTTTCAACTGATCGAACTCAGTTCTAAAGTCTCCTTCAACAGCTTCTGCCTCAGCCATGAGTTTCCTTTGGAGCCGGGTCTGGTAAGAATGCCTACCTGTGACGCCTGTGTTTTGTTTTTAAAAAAAAAGCAAAAAAATGTTAGGTGGAAATAGAAAGAAGGAGAATGTCGTGGGAAGCAATCACAGGCTTTGGCGAGTATCCTTTGACCATTCCTTAGAACTTATCGTTCAAAAGTACTAGGTATGGTAAACATGGAAATTAATACGGGATAGTTGTAAAAACAGAAGAAACCTTTCATCCTGAGGCGGGAGCCTCAAGCTCAAATATTTTTTTCGGGTAACTACAGCCCTCATTTCTTGAGTTCAATCCCATGTTAACTTCCATAGATACTCAAAGGGTATTCATTAAGTTCTGAATAATCCCACACGATAATGAGGATAAGGAAAAGAAATTAGTTGCTGTCATGTCTTGAAACCGGTACTTCCCCATTGATTTAACATAAAGCAATTTTTTTCTTGGGGAAACAGCGATTACCAAGGGTCCAAGTCGCAATAGTCATAAGTTTTTTTTTTAATCGTCATTGACGCCCTGTTGGAGCGGAAACAAAATTATTTTGTTGACGATTAGAAAAATCTATGACTCAGGACTCAGAGGTAAATGACCAAAAGAGGATTATCTATTCACCCGAAGAATACTGTGTGTTCCAAAATGAGTCATTATTTCAAAAACTAAACAAATCTGCGGGTGATAGGTAATTCACTTTTTTTGGATAAAAGGGAAAGCAAAAATGACGTAAGGTAAAGTAAAATTTGCCCTTTTGTGGCCTAGGTCGGGTTTTGTTGAAAGTCTTTTCTAGGCTCTATGGCTTGTCTAAAAGTGACTCTCCACACCGGGTGGTTTCCACTAGACATCTAGAAGGTCACTAGAGCCAAGATCCTACCCATGACAGGGACGCAAATAGTGGGGAATCCACTAGGTGCATATGTCGCGAGAGGTCGAACTCTAGTTGAGGTTCTCACGAACATCGGATAGGAAGTACATCCCATACGATTCCGTTACCAACCCCTCCTAACTTAAGCTTCATTTGGGGCCCGGGTATAGGGCGCCACTCATAGGTATGTGCAAGTAATTGTGAGTGTAGTGTGTGGAAGGAGCATTCAATACCTGTACCTTAATCATCCTGCACATAGAACAAACACAGAGCAACAAATGAAGTTGTCTACCCTAGGGTTCAACAATCACACAAACATTTACAGAACATAAATGATAGAATACAAATAAAACAGAAACCATATACAAACATTGACAGAAAAATAAAATAAAGGAAAAAGTTAAATAATTAGTATGCTAATTAAAACACGTTCTATCAAATTGACTGGCTTGACTCTCTACGTCCCCGGTGGAGTCGCCATCTGTCGCGACCGGGATCGCGGCAGCACGACCGACCCTCATAAATATTAACACGCGGTTTCGAAATCCTTTCGAAAAGAGAAAAAAAAATAGGGAGTCACCACCAATATTTTTTAGGATAAAATACCGGAAAAACCTTTCGTTAAAGCATTGGTCAAAAAATGAGATTCCAAATTCGGGAGTCTGATTACAGGTGAGGAAGGTATTAGCACCTCACAACTGTCCGTTATAAAAACGGTTACCTCAATATGATAGCGCGCATTATAATTAACCCAGAAATTATTTTAACTTCTTCATGAAAAGAAAGCATACGAAATGACAAAATATACAAAAATAAACAAAAAAATGAACATGAAATTTTTACATGAGATTAACAGGACGTCTCGTCCAAATTAACCTCGCTCCTCCTTTTTAAGAAAATAATAAAATGTATGAAACACCCATTCTTATTAATTTTTAATATGAATCTTGGTGGGGATTGATTCAATTATCAGAAATTACTTAATAATTGAAAAGGAAATGGATTCATCAATTAACAGTTAATTAATTTTGATGGAAAAATAAATAATAACAAATACTGATAATGAGGAACAGATTTTTGATGGGGAACTAATCCGATCAATGAAAATTAATTACTTATTGGAAAGGAAACAGTTCCGTCAAACAGCAATTAATTTTAACAGAAAAACAAATAATACAAGCATTAAAAAAATGAGGGACAGATTGGGACCGGTGTGACGAGAGAGAGAGAGAGAGAGAGAGAGAGAGAGAGAGAGAGAGAGAGCGCTGGTATTGGAGCTACTGTTGAATTATGGGGCTGGATGGTGTGGTGTTTAAGAGAGGGACGGTACTAGGAGAGAGGAGAACGGTGTGGAGAAGGAGAGTAACAGCGTGGTTTTTGGGAGGAGAGGGGCGGTGTTTGAGAAGTAGAGGACGGACAGTTTGGGTTAGGAGAGAGTGAGAACGGTGTGGGAAGAGGAGGACGGACAGTGTGAAGAGGAGAGAGGGACGGTGTTGATGTGAATGAGAGGAGGAGGACGGTGTGGAGAAGGAGAGTAGAAGGACGGTGTTGGGAGAGAGGTGGAGGACGGTATTGGGTAGAGAGGAGAAGGACGGTTGGGAGAGGTGAAGGACGGTTGGGAGAGAGGAGAAAGACGATTGGTGTGGGTTTTAAGACTCTGCTTCTTCACTTTAAAGAAAAAGCTTCAGAGTTCTCTTCTAATGAAGGTTTTTCCAGGCTTCTTTTCTTCTTTTTCATTGGGGTATTTATAGAAGTCCCAGGTGTGCTGATTGCTTGAACAGCCCAGAGACAGCCTGACCACCAATGATGGGAACAGCAGCTGATGAATAACTTATTATTTTAATTTTTGTTTGTTATCAGCCGCCCCACAAAATTAGCAAAGCAACTTGGATGGTGTGTTGGAGAAACAGCCTGGATCTTGACAATCGTAGGGAATGGAGGTTGGTAGGAATTCTTTATTATTTTCCTCCTTCGTCTTGTTGTGAGCCGCCCCCCATAATTCAAGGATGCACTTGGATAGTGGGAATCCAAGTCAGCAAGGGCAATCGGTGGAAAATATGGGTCGGTTTTCTCCTTCTGACTCGGATTTAGTGCCTCGGTCGGTATACACCCATAGTGGAAAATAATCCGAGTGCAAAAGGTGCTGTTCATACACAAAAGACCGAGTGAAAGCTTTGCTCGGTGTTGCTTTGCTGGTCGGTGTTGGGTTGCTGTGAGGAGCTGGACGAGCAAAGCAATTCTGATTGGAACACTCACTCGGAACCGAGTGAAAAGTGACACGGAACTGACTGAAGGGTGACTCGGAACTGAATGATGGGTGGCTTGAAACCGCCTGAAGGGTGGCTCGGAATTGGCTGAAGAGTGACTCGGAACAAGTTCAAACGATTCAATTGGCACTGATTGAAGAATAACTCGGAACAAGTTCAAATGATCCAATCGGCACTGATTGAAGAATGACTCGGAATAAGTTCAACTGATCCAATCGGCATTGATTGAAGAATGACTCGGAACAAGTTCAAATGATCCAATCGGCACTGATTGAAGAGTAACTCAGAACAAGTTCAAATGATCCAATCGGTATTTCGTAAAATTTTCACTCGGCTATGTCTCTGGAATTGAATCACTCAGAGAACCTTGTTCGGATTTGCTTGGGAGTCATTCAGTCGAGAACGACCCTTCCTTCATTCCACTCGGACACATTCATTCAGAAATCCGACTGGCTTCTCACTCGGAATTGCCTTCAGTTGTCAATCATTCCATTCGGTTGTACAATCGGGAGTCGTCCTTGTTTCTTCAATCAGAATGGAACTTTGAGAAAATCCGACCATTCGGATGTATTTACTTACTTTTCAATCAGAAATGGTTTCACTCGGCAATCAACAGTTCGAATACACTCACTCGTCCTTACTTTCCAATCGGGATGGTTTCACTCGTCATCCATCCTTTGGATGCATTCACTCGGAAACCGGCCTTATTCCCCACTCAGAATTCGGAACTCAGCTTCAACAATGCTTCCCACTCGGACGTGTTCATTCAGGAGTAATTTAATAGGAATCCGGCTTTCTTTTCAATCAGAATTTGGATTGACAATCAACCCTTCGGATTCATTCGGCGTCGGCCTTGTTTTCACTCGGAACAGCTTCAAACATCAATCAACTCTTCGGATTTATTCACTCGGAGTCGGTCTTTTTTCAATCAGAATTCGGAACTCAGCTTTAATCCTTCGGGTGCAATCACTCGGAAACCGACTCTCTTCTTACTCAGGACTTGGAACTTGAGAATCTGGCCACCCGGATATATTTACTCGGAGCCGGCCTTCTTTTCAATCAGAATTTGGGTTTTGAGAATCTGACCACTCGGATATATTCACTCGGAGCCAGCCTTCTTTCCACTCGGAGTAGCTGCAACCGATTTCTTTATTTCGGAATTACCTCCAATTGAGGGATACTCACTCATAACAGTCTCATTTCGCTCGGAATGGCCTTCCCCGAGCCTTTTCTTCGTTTGGAAATATCTCCCACACTTGAGGCCCACTTGGAAAAACCTTGCCCGGAGACAAACCACTCGGCCATGTCCCACTCGGAAACCCCTACTCGGAAATGATCATTTCCGAGTCAGAATTCTTTTTTTTTATTTCTTTTTTCTTTTTATTTCTTATTTTTTTCTTCTTTCTTTTTTTTTCTTTTTCTTCTTTTTTTTTAATTCTTTTCACTTGTGGATATCAATCGGAGCCTAAGACAGTGATGAAAATTCCCCATTCTTGGTGAAAATTGACCGGACTGAAATAGGTGTTCACACCCTTTCTCTAATCAAAGTTATCGAAATCGAGCTTGTTTGGCTACAAGTTCATTTCTCTCAAACGGAGTCAAACGGAGTTTTGATTATCTCGAACGATGTGAGTGATCAATATTAATCATTAGATTTTTCCTTTTTCTAAACCTCGTTACCTCCAACTATATACCAAATGTGCACTTCTTTGATTATGAAAAAGTATATGCAAGTGTGCAACTTTGTCTTTTATGAAACCATGTGTGTTTTTATTTGTAGTTAAAATTTACGTCAACTAAAAGTATAACTCATATATTACTTATAAACCTGGTGGTAATTATTAATTTATGATCAGTTAATTTTTAAATTGAGTTAAGTATGATATTTTATAATAGATTTTGCTTTTTTGCATGCTAATAATACAAACATACTAACACTTATAAAATTGCAAATCCGAAGTTATCTTATACAATTAGGGGTGTCAATTTCATCCATTTATCTATTAAGTATCCAATCCATCAACACATAATCTATCTAATCCATCCATTTATAAAATAAAAATATGATAAATTTAATAGATTGGATCTCATTTATTTATTAGATGGATATGGATGGATCCATCATAATTTTAATCCATTAGATTTTACTTTTATTTTTTATTAAAATCTATTGAATTTTTATTCAGCCCCATAAGTGAAATATTATTCCTACCTAATCCATCCGGATTCGATTTATTAATGACCCCTTCAACTCAATCAATAAATTAAAACGTTATTCGCATCATTAACTATTTTGGTTTCTTTTAATTAAAACGTTATTAATTAATCCACAAATTCATATATTTTAATATACGTTGATAATACTGTTTGACTACGTAGTAACTACTCACCAATCAAATTAGGTTCACTACCTTAACAAATTCAATTTAATTGTTTTGTTTCAAAACAGAGAATTTTTTCAATTCAATTGTGTAGGGTCATTTTAGCTAGATTGAATTAATTTTCCAGTTTGACTGGTTTATTTAAATACATATACAAACTTATATAAGATTCATAACTAAAAAATTAAACTACAGATTAAAAAGAATTAAAAAAATTGGAAAATAAAAAAAGATAAATTAAAAAGTAAGAATATGAAGTGAGAAAATAAAAAAAGAATTAAAAAAACTTGGAGGGTAAAAAAAGAAATTAAATGGAAAAATATGGAGAGAAATTAAAAGAAAAAATTTAGAGAGAAAAAAAAGAAATTAAAGTATAAGAATATAAAGTGAGAAAATAAAAAAAAGGAGTTAAAAGAAAAAATTGGAGAGTAGAAAAAAGAGAAATTCAAATGTAAGAATATGAAGGGAGAAAATAAAAAAGAATTAAAAGAAAAATTTGGAGGGTAAAAAAAATAAATGAAAAATATGGAGAGAAATTAAAAAAAGTTTAGAGAAAAAAATTAAAGTGTAAGAATATAAGATATAAAGTGAAAAAAAAGAAATTAAAAAAATAATACTATATTTTAAATGGATGATTGAATATTCATCCAAAAAAAATGTTAATGGGTGGATTAGATGGATTTAATTAATTAAGATTATGAATTAAATGAATATTTCAAAATTTTTTAAATGAATTATAAATAAATTAACGAATGAATTTTATCGATATAATAAAATTTAACTCAAATCTTTTCCAAACCATCTATTTCACACCGATGGATACAGCTATGACGGGAGACAGTCACGCATTGCATTTTATTACCATATTTTATACTATCTGTATATGGAATAGATATGTTTATTACAAAGTGATAAGATCATCTCTCCCTGACTCTCATTTGTCATTTCTTAACAACTAGTTGCTGAACGATGGTAACAAAATTACCAACTTCCTGGGGCATGCATATTCTCAAACTCCCAAATATACCACCAAATTCCCTCTAATTATTTTCATAATATAACTTATTAAGCACCTAATTTTCTACATAAACCCAAATCTAAATCGTCAAATTCCCTTGCAATTAAAGTACACAGTACGAAATATCCATTAGATATTTTTACATATATTGGTTAAATTGAAGTATAATAAAATGACAAATTAGCCCAGCAATTAGAAACAAAAATCAGTTATGGATATTCCAATGTAGTTAATATATATTTTTTTTTTTACAAAGAGTGAGAATTAATTATCAGCAGACAACTTTTTGGATGCTGCAGATTGTATACTCCTTGTTCTGAATCAATCTTATGGAAGTGAAGATGATGTCCCTCTACACTAAACATCACACATTATGAATGGAGGCACAAAATTGTGTGGCAACATCATTACAATATGGGGTTGCAGATGAAATTTCATCAGAGTGCCAAACACAATCACACCAACATCGATCATTAAGTATATGTGAAAGTGGAAAAAATCGATAAGCATGTAGCATTCTGAAACTAGAAGTGATGAGTACACATTTAATTATTTCAATGTAGGGCGAATAAACACCGAGTGGTTCCAGTAAGGGAAGGGTTGAATAAAAGTTGAGGGCCTTCTTAGTGTGGTGTATTGCCATTCCTCAATGCCCATTTTGAGAATGAGAAACAAACCCAGTTTGCTCTTACAGTTTAGCATAAAAATAAAATAAAATAAGAGATTTGAAAGACGAATGAATTGTTTACAACACCTATCATTATCATTATTCTGACTTGTAAAGCATTGATAGTAGGAAATGTTAGCTTAAAATTTCTAATTTTATAAGTTTAGTTCTTTGATATTATCTCTTTGATTTTGTTTGATATTCTTACTTGCTTTATTATTAAGGCAAATTGCATACTTTGGTAGGCTGACCAGTTGTAATAATAAAATGGAGTGATGTGCAATGATTGGACAAAAAGGAAAGAAAGTAATCCAACATTGAAATGAAGTACCTTTCAAATTGCCCACTTGTAAACTACAAAGTCATTTGTTATAATATATCAGGTATACTTAATTTTGATAAAACTAAATTTAGTAAATTGAACACATGTGGCTAAATTAACCTTAACTTTCAAATTTATGTTTAAACATTTAGACAGGATGAAAATTTGATTTTTGATATAAAACAAACGAGTCATAAAAATGCTCACAGACGGGTTAATACTATGTATTTGAACCAAGAATTTCAATCTAACAATATTCCGAAGTCTTCTAAGAATTCTCAAATTTTAGCTAACCTCTTTGAACAACTTGCCCCACTTGGAATTGTTCACTTTGTTTTATGGAAGTCTAGCTTGTATGTCCAGTTTAAATTTGGTATTCAATAACCTTGACCACTTTTCCCTTTCCCAAGTTGTGATTCTTCTTTATGGCCATTTCAATTGGTGTTTCATCATTCAAAATTTGAAGCCTGTAAATAACCCTCTGCTTCGGAATCTAAGTGGGAAAAAAGTAAAAATAAGGACGCTCAACAAGGAATAACTATTTGTATATAGATTGATACCAAATAATCTTCGTATCAAGTTCTCTTATTTTATATATGTAAATATTAATTTTTCTTGTAAAACATTATATTTCATACTATACTTCATATGCAACATAGGTTTGCATACAATTTTTGTATAGATAACAAAATGAATAAAACTGTCTTTTTTTAATAAAAAAATTGGTATGAAACAAGAAATCCCCTTCCAAAATTCCCATACCTATCCCACTTACAGTGCCAACTTTGTGTGCTTTAAAATAAAAAAAAATTGAAGTGTTTTGCAAAAGCAGAAAGACAACTAGATGAGCATGGTATGGAGGCTCGAGTTTATCCATTAAGATAAAGGAAACACATAATAATAAAAAATAAATAACAAGTTACATTATCCAGAGAGGCATATATGGTGGGACCCACCTTATTAGCTTACGTGTTCAATCCTCCCACCAGATACTTACACCTGTCCATCCAACTCCACCACGCAACTACAAAAGAAGGTTCATGAACCGGGACCCACATTTTATCCACTAAAACATCACGTGATGCCACGTGCCTCCCAGACGGCACCCATCCACGCCGTTTCACACTGCCAATTCCAAATCCTCAATATGCCCGTACTACACGACAAAATTCCACACATATCCCTTTTTGAGTCAAGAGCATTTTGGTCATTCCGGTTCTTGCTTGACCCCGCTGTCTGATTTTAAATACGGCGTCGTTTCGTATGCGGCACGTGACACACTTCCATTGAAGAGAGAGAAGAAACATTGGTTCTCCGAAGCCGCCATTGCCGAAGAGTTCTAAAGAAGAATAACAAAAGAAGGTTTCTTTTTTGGCTCTGAAATCGAACTTAAACGCTATTGAGATTTGTGAGAGAACATCATGGTTCAGCTAATGATGTCTGATACAGATAGCCACTGTCTGAAAAAGGTGAAGTTGGAGGTTCAAGAAGAAATCCCCCCTCTTCACACCCACAAGCGACCCAAATTGGAATCTCCTCCTAAGGTTTCATTTTAAAGATTTAATTTTTAGTGCAATTTCTCAGAAACCCATCATCAATTTTTTCTTTTTTTCTTCATGGGGTGTTTCATTTTCTCTAACACCCATTTTTTATCTTTTTTTTTTTTTTTGGGTTATGAAACAGTGCGGTTCAAGTGATGATGATTCTCTTCCAATTCCACCAGCTTCATACAATCCCTTGGATGAGCCTAGCCCTTTGGGTTTGCGTCTCAGGAAGAGTCCCTCCCTTTTGGATTTGATTCAGATGAGGCTTTCCCAACAAGAAGATTTCAAGAAGAAAGATCACAAGGCTTCTGCTAATTCTGCGGATTCTAAACTTAAGGCCTCCAATTTCCCTGCTACGATTTTGAAAATCGGGACTTGGGAGGTATGTTGGTGATTTGCGAGAATAGTATACAATCATGATGTGTTTTAAATCATTTAATTAATGTGCATATGGTAATTTTTACTTCTTGTGATTTGGTAGTATAAGTCTAGATACGAAGGAGACTTGGTGGCAAAGTGTTACTTTGCAAAGCATAAGCTGGTATGGGAAGTACTTGATGGTTGTCTTAAGAATAAGATTGAAATTCCATGGTCTGACATCATGGCTCTTAAGGCAAATTACCCTGACGATGCACCAGGAACACTGGAAGTAGTGGTAAGAATCCATCCTCTTTTTTGTTTCCTCTTAAGTGTTGGTTGATACTAGATAGAATTGTTTGTACTATGTAGTAGTATTAAGTTAGTGTTCCTGATTGTTCTAGCTGGCAAGAAGACCCTTGTTTTTTAGGGAGATCAATCCACAACCAAGGAAGCATACCCTGTGGCAAGCAACATCAGATTTTACTGGTGGACAAGCCAGCATACAGAGGTACTATACTAATACTATACTATACTATATTGGTGTTTTCTTTTGGTATTTAGGTGTTTTTTTAAACATTGATTCATTGGTGATGTTGTTCTTTGTTTTGTCATAGGCAACATTTTGTGCAGTGCCCCCAAGGATTGTTAGGCAAGCATTTCGAGAAGCTCATTCAGTGTGATCCCCGTCTCAACTATCTAAGCCAGCAGCCAGATTTGGTGTTGGATTCTCCATATTTTGAACCTGGAACTACAGTTCGTGATCACATTGAACCTAGTGATGGTTTTGATAGAAAAAGTGAAGAACAAGCTGGCATTTTTGGATTGCAGGATGTGGAATCAGGATCTGCAGTTCAATCTTCTTCATCAAAAAGTGAACATAATCTTGTTGGTAAAGCCGTTGATAATGTTTCTCAAGAAATCACCTCACCTAGCTCAGGTAATTGCTGCTGTTTTTCTTATATTATTATTTGAATTATGTATATTGATAAGCGGAATGCGCTTGTCCATTGAACTCACTATTTGTCTTGTTATTTCGCCATATGACTATATCAATGTGGATCAACTTCTAGGGTTTTACTCAAGGTATAAAAGTAAAAGTACCCGTTTGTTTAAGCTTATTAAAAAAGTGATTATAAAAAAATAATTCTTTTATAATCACTTTTTTAATAAGTAGATCAGAGTTGCTTCTTAAAATAAGCTGAAATCAGCTTATTTTCAGCTTCTGTTTATTTTTAAAACTTTAAACAAACACGTTAAAATTTAAAATAAGTATTTTTTTTTAATTAAAAAAACACTTATCTCTTAAAATAAGTTTAAGCAAACGAGCCCAATATTTACTGGCTTGTATCTTTTTCAACTTTAACTTAGAAACAACAAATTTACATTGTTAGCAAATGCTGAATCGTTGGTGAAGCTGCGTGATGAGTGATCATCAAATATTCTTCAAGATATTGTTTCTAATTTAAATAGTATAACCAGGAAGGGAGGTGTTGAAATCATTTTGTTTTGGCAATTATTTTTAATATAATTTTTTAAGGTAATGTGCTAACGCTAAACACGCATTTCCATTTTATATTATCCATTTCTTCGATTAAAGTCAGGTTTCAGCTCCGTTATATTATATTAATACAATGATATAAAGAATAGGATAGCACACGTGTGTGTAGAACATGGATCATATAATAGTTAATCTACATACCCCTATGTTATCATCATCCAAAGATTATATGTAATGCCTTATTTATCATGTGCAGCTATGAACTCCCATGCAATGAAGGATTTCAGGAGTAGAGGAGCTGAAACTTTGAAGTTTCTTAGTAATTTGGATCAGATCAAATTGCCTGGACTTCACCCTTCTATGTCAATGGATGATCTGGTAAGCCACATTGGACATTGCATTTCAGAACAGATGTCATCTGAAAATCCCAACTTGGCGGGTGACAGCCAGTATAACAGATCCATTCTTGAGGAATTCACTCAATACTTGTTCAATGACTCTCAACTTGCAACCACTTCTGATGAACAGTATGTGATGTCAAGGGTGAACTCACTATACTGCCTTCTGCAGAAGGATCCTTCTACAGCAGCAGAAGACACACTAACCACAAATGATAATGGTCTGAATGTAGCAGCAAATGAGGGTGGTAAAGTTGATATGGGTAACACCACCCATTTGTCATCATGCAAAACTAAGGTGGCTGATTTTGAAGCTCAACCGGATGATGTTTCTGGCTGCAAGCAGGGGACTGGCATTTCCAGGAAGGAATCAGCTGGCGATTTGCTTCTTAATCTTCCAAGGATTGCATCTCTGCCACAGTTTTTGTTTCAAATGTCGGAGGATTCTGTTAATAAAGTCAGATAATAATAACAATGATCATGATCTATCAAAGCTTGCAAAGAACAATGTAGTCTTCAACAGTGTGAATATTGTATCTTTCAAGTTAGTTAGAGTTACTTGAACTCAGTGGGATTCAGAAATTTACATTAATGATGAATCCCGACAAACATCATGGGACACTTAATATTTTATGCCAAAACAAAAACAGAAAATAAAATGTGTAAGGCGATCTGTCGTGTTGAAGTTGTGGAATAAAATGACCACAGGGCAGGAGATGAAAATGTGACCAAATCAGATTGGAAAAATGTATAGATCACCACACTTTTATAGCTTCAACAACATATAAAATAAGTTTAACAGACGTTACAGTCACTAGAAGATTTACATTTTCTTTTGGCTTTTGGTTTGAGACAAATGAAATAATATATGTTCATCGCAGTTTGATCTTACCCATAATCTTACGATTTTATGTACTCAACTGCAGAAACATCCAATAGGGGCAGCCAACTAAACAAGCCGGTCAAAACTTGCAAAAAGAATTTAATACACACACACGGTATGTAATACACTTTTAAGGAGGTATAAATATTAACTATAATGCAATTCTAAGGTTCATCCTGGTCTTCATCTTCCATTTGTTCTGCTTCTTGTAACATGTTCATGAGCATGCTCACTTGTTCTTGGAGCATTGCATTTTCCCTTTCCACTCGAGCACGTTTGCTTTTTTCTTCCACAAGCTGGAGTTGCAAGTGCTCCAAACACCTTGAATCCTCCTCCAGTTGTTCATTTAGCCCATCTATCTCCCTGTCCTGCAAAATTCAACAAATGCCTCAGCCTCAGCATAGGTCTATAAGTTGTTAAATTGTTAAAATTGGTTATATCAGTTTAGTGTTAGATCTATAAATTATGTTACATTGTTGCTAAAATGGATTGGATCGGCCTCGTCTATAAATTGGTTAGGTAATTAATCCAATTCTATTCTTTATTAGTTGGACTTCTAATGTGTTTGAGAATGGATGTCATTATAGAATAACTAGTTTGGTTTTAAAACATTCTTAGCTATAAAGAGTGATTGGGTCTTTGATACGTTACTGATGATATTTTCATCGAATAACTATAACTGGTTTGATTTTATTCTTAGCTTTAAAGATACGAGGAAAGTTGGAACCTTTCTATTCATTTCTTGGACGGCAATCCTCCTCATGCTTTCAACAACATCCACATTGACAAGCTTTCGTTTCTTTCCAATCAACCAGCCCTTTGGATAGTTTGCAGACTCAAAGTCAGGAGGAGGAAGTAAAGACTCTGCTGAGGGTCTTCGGCCATTAATATTCTTTATAGGTTCTAATGGTTCAAACAACGCCTTTCGACGCTCTGAAAGCTCAGAAACTGTAGTGCTGTTCTGCATTTCCTCACTGGGAGTAGCAGGTGGAGGAGGAGGATCTTCCTGCTTGCTGGGGGGTTTATCAGCAGTGTCCTCTGATGACACCTCTAAATTCTTCCCGCTAGCTGTGGGGAACAAGTTACCATTCTTTTTGCAACTCATCTAGACATAGTAAATTTGCAAAAGCAAAGCAACCATATGTGCATAACTACTTTCTCAAAATTCGGTTTTAGTTTTTTAATTATGAGTCTACAAATTGTGTCCCTTCTTGGTTTTTGTCAAATTGTTTTCAATTACTAGAATCGTAAAAAGGTCATTGTCAGATTAAAATTGCAAAGAAGAGAATGATGGAATATATAATGTAAACACTTATTTGCTCGAAGTTGTTCACCAAAGTTGGCATATCCCATGCACTCAACAATATCATCTAACATAATATAAGCCGATTGTAACAAGACAACTTGAAATGTTCATTTTTTAAAAAAATTTACTAGGAACGAAACACATATTAAAAGGGATTAACAAGGTTTACGACAACTCACATGTTTTCCTCAACCAGTTAGATATGTTAGTTAAACAACACAGTGTAGATCAAAATCATTATCATACAGCTATGCCTTTGGATGGACAAATGAGCTTCATTTTCAGTCAAGGTTATAGGCCATCCATGCTATGCTATTTCAAATGCTAATGTGCACACATTAAAATATATAAAAAAATATAATAAAATACAAAAAGATAATATTGACATATTTAGATGAACCACCTAGAACAAGAGCGACATCAAAATTGAAATCCACATATTCAAGGAAACCAAATGGGAGGTTGCACTAAAGGGGGTTGTTGTTGTTGGTTGGATGAATGGATGATGAGTTGTCCAATAATGTAATTAACCCAATCAAACATGACTACACTATCCCAACAGCCACATGCTTTCTTTTTTATTTTTTACCCTTGTCCTTCGGAAAATACGAAAAATCGTCAATACATAGAATTACCACAAATAACACTTTTTAACAATATGCTAATAAAATTGTCGTGTTGTTTTTATTGTTGTTAGATCCAAATAATCATGAAATCAGCTAGCGAACTACTGATAGTTTCCTTCGATTTATTTATAATAGTTATTTATTTGGATCCAATTATTAGAACATAGTGATAATGGGATTTGATATAACCGGAGTTTTATAAGCCAATGATAACAGATAACGCAACGTAACATAAAAGAAAACTCAATACCAACAGCTAAACACTGTTGCACGCTTCTCTCTCTGAAATTAACGGTGCGTAGTTTTGCAGCATAACAGAAATGAAAACCCAGCAAAAAAAAGGGGAAGCCTCATTTTTCCAAATACTACAATTTCACATACAAAATTCTGAAAGAGAACATGCAAAATACTGAAAATTCCATGCAAAAATCTCCAAAAACATTTAACTCCACATCCAAATCGTAGAAAAAAATTCCTAAATATATAACATGATTTAATTGTAAATTGTGAGGGATGGTTTAGAAAATGTCACAGAAAATAAAGTAAACTAGAATTGAGAAATAGTTAGGAACATTTTAAAGTAATATAAAGCAGAAAGAGAAACTAAAGTTAATTTTTGTTAAGAGAAATAAGTCAAAATTCTATCTTCTTCTTCTTCTTTTATCGTTTAAAAAATACGATTAAAGAAGAAGAAGGTTGTATTGCAATTGTACCTGATCTTCTTCTGGATTTCCAGTAAATCCTAGGAGTGGAGACAGGAGAGAAGGCGTTCAAAGCGTCATCTATAACCATCTTGCTATCTCTATCACGTGTTTCCATAAAAGCTTCAAACTCAGAAGTTCAACACATGCATCGAGCTCCACAAGGAACACATCATAAAGAGAAAGAGAGAATTTTGATGTTTGTGGTGACGTGGGGTTGTTGTTTGGCTTTCTTCTTGATCTTCCGACCATCTAAAGGTCTTTCTCCAACAACTTACACGAAGATGCTGATAATTGTAGGGACCATCACACTGTGATTCAACGGTCCAGATTTCTTGTTTCGGTGGAAATTTTTATGTCCATCTTATTTTATTGTCTATTTCTATGTGGACCTTGTCTACCTCCTTCCTTGCCTTTTTTTTAAATAAATAACCCTCGGAGCATTGTGATAATTGCCATATTTTTTTTTAATACGATGGTTATTGTCATATTTTATGAGGAAAATTAAAGATCAATTTTCTAATTTCCACGTGTTAGATGGCATATGCCTCCAGAAGATCCAACTAAGAAGTTTTTAATTGTGTATTGAAACTTAGAACCGGGCAAGGCCTAATAAAGTTAAGAATGCATGAGCAGAGGCCAGAGCTGCATAGGATAATCATCATCATCATCATCAGAGTAGGATCAGGATTTTGTTACCTATGCTTAGCCCCTCACCCCCACACATGCTTTCTGTCTTCTTCCAAGAGTTTCATAAATGTCAACTACTGTGTGTGACTAAAGTTGCAGGAAAATTAGCTAACACAGTGATGTGAGTTACTATCAATTTGGATAGAATACTTAAAAATCTATTAAGTTAATGTGTGACTCATTTTTTTATGTGTGTAACTTAATCTCAAAATTTATAAAATGGATAAAATGACCGTTTAAAACATATTAATTTTTTAAAACACCCAAAAATATTTTTGAAAAAATATCTTAATATTTTTTTAATTTTTTTAATCATTCCTATCAAATTAGTGATTTGAAAAACCAATTCAGTATGCAAATAATTATTTACGTGATTAGCATTTGGGTATTTATTTATTCAAGAATATCTAATAAAAAACATCAAACGGTAACAACTAGCTGCAAGATGACTAAATTACAGAAAAAAGGAAAATAACAAAATTTAAATTTATTGAATAAGTACATATTAATCACTAGAGTGAATTGTTCACTGTTCAAAACAAATTAATGGGTTGAAAAATAATTTCCATATTTTTCTATATATCTCTTTTAGTTAGAAAAATATTTTTTGTACAACTATATTAGGAAACTGTTGAGTTTGGTTATATAATCCAAAATCAACAGTATTGTTAGTTTGTAACTAATCTTGCGTTGTATAAATAGGTCTTTGTATTGTGGTTATCATTTAACTCTCAATAATACAATTTTACTTTAAAAATACAATCTCTAAAGTTTCTCTCTTTTTCTAATCTTTCTATCTCAAAGAAAGAGTCTTCCTATTTCTTCTTTCAACTAGCAATTGTGATAACTCCAACAAAGTGGTATCAAGAGCTCGATTCATTGTTACTTTTCCGTTGCAAGAAAGAATTGTAACCAGTGTTCGTAATCCGAAAGAAGCTGCAAGGAATGGAGGGTTTCCTAGGAAATCTACCAATTCTTGATGGCTAGAATTGGTTGAGATGGTGCACGCAAATGCAAGTTCTATTTGGTTTCCAAGATGTAATAAAGATCGTAAGAAATGGTGTGCAAGAAACGGTTGAAGGATCCATAGAAGCCGTGAAAGCAATGTCTAAAAACAGAAGAAAAAGGATTACAAAGCCTTGTATTTGATTCACCAATGGGTAAACACTGAGAATTTTGAAAAGATTGTGTCTGCAAAATCTTCCAAAGAGGCATGGGATATTCTTCAAAAGTGTTATGCTGGTGATGAGAAGATTAAGAAGGTGCGGTTACAGACACTTAGGAGACAACTATTACAAATGGAAACTATAGAGAAAATTATTGAAAGGAACAAGAAGATTCAGACAATGATTAGTCAGGTAAATTTGAAAGTTTGAATAAAGTTGGAGGATCAAACGGGAAAACCAAGAGGTTTGAAGGTAACAGAAGGAAATGCTAGAATTGTGAAAAATGGGGACACTTAGCAACTTAATGTTGGTTTTCTAAAGGAAAGAACAAGAAAAAGGAGCAACAATATAGCATACATGGCTCAGGAAACCTTATCAGATGAAGAACCTATCTTGTTGATGATGACTACAACAGAAAATAGTGCAAAGTCAATGACCTGGTACCTTGACTCAGGGTGCTCAAATCATATGACATGTCATGAGGAATGGCTGTGTGATCTTGATACTTCTAAGAAAAGTAAAATCAAATTTACTGATGCTAGGACTATCAATGCTGAAGATGTTGCACTACAAGAAAATCAATCATTAGAGACTGATTTTTCAGTTTCTAAATTCAAGAAATCAGTCACTAATTGTGTTTGTGACCGATTCAGAGACAAATTTTAAATGGTCTCTATACTACTAGTCGCTATTATATAGTGACTGATTTTGTGACTGATTTACCAGTGACTGATTTTGTGACTGATTTCTAGAGACTGATTTTGTGACTGATTTCTAGAGACTGATTTTGTGACTGATTTCTAGAGACAGAGTTTGTGACCGATTTTTAGAGGCTAATTTTGTGACCGATTTCTAGAGGCTGATTTTGTGACCGATTTCTAGAGGTTGATTTTGTGACTGATTTCTAGAGGCTACTTTTGTAACCGATTTCTTTTCTATAGAGTTAAAAATAACCATCAATTTAGTTACCAACTTAACTTTTAACCACTGATTTAGAGATCGAATTTCTTGTTGTCAAAATTCACCATATTATTCTTTTTTTTGCATTTAACCTAATAGACTTGTCAACACTTAATTGTATACATAATACATAAAATATGAGTTCATTGTAACTTCATAAGCAAACAAAACATTAAATACACTTAAAATTTTCTAAATATAGCTAATGTTGTTTTCACATAAACTAATTTCTAACTATATTAATGATCACTTTGTTTGGTTGCCTTAACCAACTGATTTGGTTGTGTAGCTTCTAAACTGCTTCAGATACTGTAGTAACCTTTCAATTGATTTAAAAAACCATCTTCATCAATTAACTTGATTTTGTACAGGCATGGTGGGGTGTTGTAGCATACCAATAAATCATGGTAAACTAGTACCTGCATGAATAATGAAACCAAATTAGAAAACATTTCTTTAAGAATTGAAATCATATACCTAGTCATACTTAACAAGGATAAAATTATGAGTGTATAAGCAAAGCAAATCCTATCAAATTAACCACTATCACATTGAACACACACATACCAGAGGCAACAATTTAGACATCTCAGTACCTAATGCATTTCATCAAAGGTGTTCAGCAGAAAGAAATCACACACACATATACATATATTACAAAACAAATAAACTCTAAAGTTTGCAAAATATAATAAATTCTGTCAGTACCCTATACATTTCATCAAAGGTGTTCTCCATAATATAATATCAAGCATATTTTAAAATACCCAAGATATTTTACAGCTTTTGAGACAAATTCCTCAACTATAAAAATTAAATCCAAAAGATCTTGTTCTTATAAGATTCAAACTTCAGTTTTATATTTATTGTTTGTTCTTTGAGATGCGTCAATTCAAATGAGCCATTAAAGTTTGTTATACACTATGCAGAACTTATATATGTTGCAATTATTATCATCACCATTGAAATATTGTTGTTGGACTTCTACAAATTATTATTATATATTTGATTTATAGTTTAGAGCATTCTTCCCATAACATTTTAGATTTAATTGAATTCTATATATCATACTTACCATATATTAATTAATTAACCAAGTATACTATATACGTTATAGAAGTTGAAATTTTATTTGGTGACATCATTCGTCTAATGGACTGTCTAAAAAATATCCTTTAATGTAAAGAAAAAGTATAAAATAATGAATAAATTATGCAAACCAAATTTAAATCATTACCTGAAGTTTCATTTAGCATAAATGTAGGGACCAATTCTAAGATGAGCATAAAGGCCCAATTTAAATAAAATAAAATCAATTTAAACAACAACCAATTAATTATCAAAATAGTAATAAGAAAGGAGACTTCCACTCACAAAATATTGTATTTTTGTTCAGCTTTCTCTAATTTCTACTGTGCATTACTACCAAGAAATCTATACATGATTTCAATAGCCTATAGAGGAGAATAAATTTAGCCTGTCCTGTCCTGAGTCTCGGCTCTAATTTCAATTGTCATGTATTCATGTCTTAACCAAAATTGACCACAAATAAACTTCTAACATGCATGATTTTATCCAGTTACTAAAAAAGGGTAGAAAATAAAATTCATAAGAGAAAGCTTGTGAGCATCTTTGAACCGAGGACATGAATGCATAATGGACTAACAAAGACAGTAAGATAGAAAGGAAACCATGGCCTAAATACCTATATCCTATCCGATGAATTACACCTACAAATTAAATGAAAATAATACTCTCACAAAGACAAATTTAAGAACTCAAGAAACAAAAGAAATGATATGTTATAAAGAAAATGCTTAAAACATCAAATTATTTAGGGGCTGTAGAGTCTAAATCAAACTTTGATCAAATTATTTGCTAGTCGGGGTGCTATGTTTCAAGGCCTAATGAATCCAGTATTCTACGGTGCATTACAGAGATGAGTAAGTACATAAATAACTTACAATAAAAAATTAAGATTAGAATTTGGGGTTGTAGACTCATAATTTAGGGGCTAGGGTTCATATATAATAGGAAAATTAAAATAAAAAATCAGAGGCTCACCTAGGTAGGATGCAAGGCAACGAAGTAAGGGACGATCGTCATCATCGTGTGTGACACTAAACGCTGATGAGGGCGGCGCTTACCTGTGTTTGCGCGTTGCTCATTTGCCATTGAACGTCTCCGACTGTAGGTTTCATAGCTCGTTTATCCTCTTTCGTAACTACTCCACCAAGTGTGAAATTTGCTCATTGCAGTTGTGGAGAGTCGAACATTGTCATTTGCTCATCTTCACCACGGCCCAGGCTAGGTCCAGCGGAGTATTGGCAGGCCTGGGGTAGTTGGAGAGGATTTAGAGGCACAACCTTGGGTACCACGCATGGATACAGGAGGATTGGCCAGGATGTTGTAGTTTGCTTTGCACCGTGAGAATAGGAACTATTGGTTTACATTTTGTACATTATGTAGATTTGGGTGGTTGTGGTTCGGTGCAGTGAGGGAATGTGGAGAGATAAGAGCAGGAATCTATAATTTTTAAGGAAGATTCTAAAGCATTTGAATAAAAGTGAATGGTAAAACACGATAAAATTCATTTACTTTAAAGTAAATATATAATAGAGTTTTATTTTCATAAGTAATAATAATTATAACTTTCAATACATTTGTTATAGGGAGGGTTAGGAGCGTAAATACTGTGAAATAATAAATGATTATTGTTTATGTCATTTAATCTTTTAAATATATCATTAATTAACTTTACTATAAGTTGAAATTAGTTAATAAATTTTTATATTAACAGACAAGAAATAGTATTACTGAAATGGATTTTAAAAAAGTTTTTAAGTTATCTATTTAATAATTTAGATTACAATAAAAAACTATAATATATTAGTTTTTTAGAACAATTTTTAACCATCTATATAAAAAAAATTGAATTTCAATTATTTATGGTAACAAAATGGGAAATTGTTGCCTCTTGCTTTCTATGACAACAACAATTTTTAACCCATTGTAAATAAAGTTGTCATAGATTAAAAATGTTGTAGTAGGCCCATTCCAAACAATATCAAAAGTTAGAGAGTGAAGTTTTAGTCTCAATATTAGAGACTGATTTTTCGGTCTCTGTTGTGACCGAATTAGTGACCGATTCCATTTAATCTTTACTAACTTCACATTGGTCTCTAAATCAGTCACTACAATTTATTTTGTAATCAATTGATCTTTAACTTGGTGAAGAGAGTGTGGTTTACTTTTTCTCTAGGTTAGAAACAAATTTTTTCGTCTATGAATTTCACTTTCTTAAGAACTTTATTTTCCATAAGGTAACATGATTTTTATATTAAATGTTTTTAAATTAGAGACTGATTTTTCGGTCTCTATGGTGACCGAATTAGTGACTGATTTCATATTAAGCTTTACAATCTTTTCGTTGGTCTCTAAATCGGTTACTAAACTTAGAGTCCATGAAATCAGTCACTAAAACCGATCTCTAAATGTAGTGACCAATTTTTCCATAGCCATTTCGGTCACTAATTTAGAGACTGAAATATCGGTCTCTATTGACAAATTTTAGTGACTGTTTTTTTGATCTCTAAGTTTAGTGACCGATTTAGAGACCAATGATAATTTGGTATAGTTTTCTATGAAATCAGTCACTAATTCAGTCACAATAGAGACTAAAATTTATCAGTCACTAAATTGGTCACTAAACAATAGTTTTCTTGTAGTGTTGGAAACATAGTGGTACATAAGAAGAATGGTGGGATAGCCTTGAAAGAAGAAGTATTACTAGTACCTGAGATGAAATGCAATTTAATGAGTCTTGGTCAACTTCTGTAGAAGGAATTTTCAGTGATTATGTAGAAAAATAAGCTGGAGTTATTTGATCCCTGTGATAAATTGATCCTGAGAACACCAATATCCAGAAACAGAACCTTTCTTGTAAATCTCAATACAACATAAATTAAATGTTTGTTAGTAATAAGAAATGAAAGGGAGAGTTGGCTATGGCACTGTAGATTTAGACACTTGAACTTCAAGAGTCTAAAGCTACTAAGAAACAAGTCTATGGTGATTGGTTTGCCAGAAATTGATCAACCACAGAAGCTATGTGAAAGGTGTCTTAGAGGAAAGCATTCAAGAATGTCATCTCAAGTAAAGCAAATGACTTGTTACATATGATCTATATTGATGTGTGTGGTGTTAGGGAAATCCCTAAGCATGAGCAGCGGAAAAATAAAAGGGATTCCATAGGATTTGCAAGGTTCCGTGTTTCAAAGCACAAAAACAATTTCGAAATTCATTTTGGATTACCTCTTGAAGAACTCCGAAGTAGTCATAGCCTCGTCCTTTAGGAGTCCACACGAGCACTCTCACCAGAATCGCAACACTTGCCAACTGCTAGTTTGACGGCGTGTAGCTCTTGCAACTTTTGCGAATTTGTGTCTCACTTAAGTGAACGGCCTATGAGCATCTTATGCTCTATTTATAGGCTTAGATTTAACCTAATTTGTTCTCTCTAAAAGTGGGCTCCTTACTCATTCCAAATGAGTTAGGCCCAATAGCTTTATTTTAGTCCAACTAAAATAAGACAACATTTTCTGATGGGCTTACTCTATGTGTGTGACCCTATAGGTAAAATACCCGGTCATATTAATAATAAACTATTTTATTATTAATATAAAATAAGAGCGGCATCTAGCAATGCATCATTATGTCCGAATATTATCAACATAACCTATAAGTGACAATTATTTAATATGTTTATTCCTTTTGTCACGATATCCTAATTGGGCCCAAGGCATGGTCGCGTCATCCTTGTACGGCCCAATTTATTTTACTTGATACCAGAGTATACTGGATCCGAATAAATATCTAATATTTATTCTTTCTAGCATGGCCATGCGTTTTCTTAGTCTTACTCCATCAAGTGGCCTATGGATATCACTCCTGTCACATAGGAGAGACAAATCCCATCTACATCACTCATATCCCTCTGCATAATTTGTTCATTGCCTAATCACAACCTTTATAGTCCTCTTGTTACAGAAGACGTTTAATTGTATTAAAACAATAAACTCCTCATGTAGGAATCATAGTGACTTCAGGTCGAAGGACTACATATACCATTATCACATTGAGAATCGTTTATGACAATCATGTAACGATCCATGCAACGTTCTCATGGTGGGTCTGTCCAGTACATCATTACTCTTAATGTGTACCTGTGTGAAGACTCGATATCATCTATATCTATGATCTGTGAGATCAGGTCATCAGTACACTCACACACTAGTCTCAGTGTATTTACATGTCCCCATGTAAATACTTGACTAGGGACATTTTAGGAATAATTTTTATATGACCTATTACTCCAAGGATAAATATATTTTAAAACAATTTTAAACTGAAATATTTATTCTATTGATAAGTAGAAAAATGATACAAATGAAAAAGCATAAAAGCTCATAGTGCATACACCAACAATCTCCCCCTTGCACTAGAGCCAATCAGACATTTGCCTAATGCCTAATGATCTAGTGTGCCCCTTATGTTTTTTGTTGTGTAAGAGGTTTTGTGAGTGGGTCAGCAATATTCTCATCAGTATGCACCTTACATATCTTTACATCTCCTCGGTCAAGGATCTCTTGAATGAGATGAAATCGCCTAAGTATATGCTTGGATCGTTGATGTGATCTAGGTTCCTTAGCTTGTGCGATTGCTCCACTATTGTCACAGTAGAGACTTATAGGGTCCACAATGCTAGGAACAATCCCAAGTTCTGTTATGAACTTCTTGATCCATACTGCCTCTTTTGCAACATTTAAGGCAGCAATATACTCAGACTCTGTAGTAGAATCAGCAACTGTCTCTTGCTTTGAACTCTTCCAGCTTACAGCGCCACCATTTAGACAAAACACGTACCCAGATTGCGATCTTGAGTCATCCTTATCAGTTTGGAAGCTAGCATCAGTGTAACCTTTTACAATGAGCTCTTCTTCCCCTCCATATATCAAGAATGAATCCTTAGTTTTTCTTAAGTACTTCAGGATATTCTTGACAGCAGTCCAGTGACTTTCACCGGGATCAGACTGGTATCTGCTCGTCATGCTTAAAGCGTACGAGACATCTGGTCGGGTACATATCATGGAATACATTATTGATCCAATAGCAGATGCATATGGAATCTTATTCATCCGTTCTCTTTCTTCTTTAGTGGAAGGAGATTGAGCTTTTGATAAGCTTATGCCATGAGCCATAGGCAAAGTTCCTTTCTTGGAATCTTGCATGTTAAACCTTTTTAACACTTTGTCTATGTATGTATTCTGACTTAGGCCAAGAAGTTTTCTTGATCTATCTCTATAGATCTTAATTCCCAACACGTAGGTTGCTTAACCTAAGTGTTTCATAGAAAAACAGCTTCCCAACCAACTCTTCACAGACTGAAGAGTAGGAACGTCATTTCCAATAAGTAGTATGTCATCAACATACAGGACCAGAAAAACAATTGTGCAGTCACTAAACTTCTTGTAGACACAAGGTTCATCCTCATTTTTAGTAAAGCCAAATTGTTTAACAGCTTCATCAAAACGAAGATTCCAGCTTCTGGAAGCTTGCTTAAGTCCATATATAGAACGTTGTAGCTTGCACACCTTCCTGGATGCTTCAGGCTTAACAAAGCCTTCAGGTTGTGTCATGTATACTTCCTCAAGAAGATTTCCATTAAGGAAAGCAGTCTTGACATCCATTTGCCATATCTCATAATCATGATATGCAACAATAGCAAGCAGAATCCGAACAGACTTTAGCATAACAACTGGGGAAAAAGTTTCATCATAGTCTATACCATGTATTTGCTTGAAACCTTTAGCCACCAACCTTGCTTTAAAGGTACTTATATTACCATCCATGTCAGTTTTCTTTTTGAAAACCCACTTGCATCCTATAGGTTTTACCCCTTCAGGTGCATCAACCAAGTTCCAAACTTGATTAGTGTACATGGAGTCCATTTCAGATTCCATGGCTTCTAGCCATTTCTCAGATTCTGAACTTGCAATGGCCTCTTCATAAGATGTTGGCTCATTTTGATCCATTAGGAATACATCTCCTTCCCGAGTTACAAGAAATCCATATCTTTCAGGTTGTTGACGTATTCTACCTGATCTACGCAAGTCTTGTGCTACTGGAGCTGGTGTTATCACAACATTTTGTGGGTCCTGCTCCACTTCCACCATTGGCTCTTCAATGCCTTGTGAGTCTTGAATTTCTTCAAGTTCTACTTTCCTCCCACTGATTCTTGTAGAGATGAATTCCCTTTCTAAGAATACAGCATTCCGAGCAACAAACACTTTGCCCTCAGTAGGATTGTAAAAATAATAACCCTTAGTTTCTTTTGGGTATCCCACAAAAAGACATTTATCTGACTTGGGCCCAAGTTTATTAGAACTTTGGCGTTTAACATAAGCTTCACAGCCCCAAATCTTAAGAAAAGACGTACTAGGTCGTTTCCCAGTCTATATCTCATATGGTGTCTTTATGACAGCCTTTGATGGAACACGGTTAAGCGTGAAAGTTGCTGTCAACAAAGTATGTCCCCAGAATGAGTTAGGGAGGTCAGTTTGACTCATCATTGATCAAACCATGTCCAACAAGGTTCTATTTCTCCGCTCAGAAACCCCATTCCATTCTGGTGTTCCAGGGGGAGTAAGTTGAGATATAATCCCACACTCTTTAAGATATTCATCAAACTCTAGGCTCAAATATTCACCACCTCGATCGGATCAAAGTGCTTTAATTGTCTTGCCAAGTTGGTTCTCTACTTCATGTTTAAACTCCTTGAACTTTTCAAAGGATTCTGATTTATGTTTCATGAGAAACACAAATCCATATCTACTGAAATCATCAGTAAAAGTGATGAAGTAACTAAAACCTCCCCTAGCCATTGTCCCTATGGGCCCACATACATCACTATGTATCAAGCCAAGAAGATCACTTGCCCTTTCACCTTTTCCGGTAAAAGGGGTCTTGGTCATCTTCCCTAATAAACAAGATTCACATGTATCTATTGATTCAAAATCAAAAGATTCTAAATATCCATCTTGATGGAGTTTAGAAATGCGTTTCTCATTTATATGTCCTAGGCGACAATGCCAAAGATAAGTTGGGTTTAAATCATTTGTTTTAACCCTTTTAGTATTAATGTTATAGATAGGGGTTTCGAGATCTAGAACATAAAGTCCATTACTCAAATTTGCACAACAATAAAACATGTTTTTTAAATAAACAGAACAACTATTGTTCTTTATTGTAAAGGAAAACCGTTTCTTATCAAGACAAGAAACAGAAATAATATTTCTCCTTATTGCAGGAACAAAATAACAATTGTCCAATTCAAGGACTAACCTTGAGGGCAAGGATAAAAAATAAGTCCCTACAGCTAATGCAGCAACTCTTGCTCCATTTCCAACGCGTAGGTCTACCTCGCCCTTCATCAACTGCCTACTCCTTCTTAGATCCTGCACATTAAGACAAATGTGAGATCCACATCCAGTATCTAATACCCATGATGTTGAAGTTGACATGTTAATTTCTATAACAAAATACCTGAAGTGGAAGTCTCACTTCCCTTCTTCTTAAGCTCTTCTAGGTACTTTGGATAGTTTCTCTTCCAGTGTCCCTTTTGTCCACAATGGTGACATTTACCTTCCTTAGCCACCCCGCCCACAGGTTTTAAGGCTGATGTACTTGGCTTATCCTTGCCTTTCCAAATCTTCTTGCCATTTCCTACAATAGCCTTTCCTTTGCCTTTATACATGCCCTTTCCTTTACCTTTTCCAGAATTGACCATCATTATGGCCTTGCCCTTTCCTTTAGAAATATTGGGCTCAGCAGTCCTCAACATATTGAGTAGCTCTGGCAATGTTTTGTCTAATGCATTCATGTTGTAATTCATGATGACTGGCTTAAAACTGTCAGGTAATGATTTCAAAATGAGATCGGTAGCCAACTTCTGAGGGAAGGGGAATCCTAGCCTAGCTAGATTCTCCAAGTACCCAATCATTTTGAGCACATGAGGTCCTACAGAACCTCCCTCTTCAAGTCTGCAGCTAAATAGGGCTGAAGAAACTTCATATCTTTCTTGGTCAGCTTGACCTTGATATAGTTTCCTTAGGTTTTCGATCATATCGAAAGCCTCCATATGCTCATGTTGCTTCTGAAGCTCAGGAGACATGGTTGCCAGCATAAGGCATTGGACATCTAAAGCGTCATCCTGATGCTTCTTGTAAGTATCCTTGTCAACTTTAGAGGCATTGTTCGCGGGTGGTTCCGGAATCGGACCTTCCAGGACATACTGCTTTTTCTCTTGTTTGAGGACAATCCTCAAATTTCTATACCAGTCAAGGAAGTTAGAACCAGACAATTTTTCTTTGTCTAGGATTGATCGCAACAAAAGGTTTGAAGGTGTGTTTGACGTCATGGTTATCTAAAACAGAAAAATGTGTAGTAAGTATCATTTTCAAAACATATTTAAATTATGGTCATTTAAATTAAATATGTCTCCCACTATTTCGATTCAAAACAAAATACCCTCCACGAATCAGAAAATCCCGTTGGAAGATTTTCTAGTGGGCTAAGATCCATATTTTGCCAAGCGTTAAGTCAGCTTTGGCTGATCACCTAATACTTGGTTATTTAGGTAGGAAACTTTTTCCAATTGTATCTTTATACAACTCTTAGTCATTGGGTTAAGTAACCATTACTAATTATTCATCTTATGAATATTTAGCCCAATGTTTACGCCTCTAAGAATTATTCAATCCAATTGAAAACTTAGTTAAGTTAAAGCCCAATAAAACAGTTTGGATATTACCATTATCCCATCGCGTCTTACTAATATAAATAATAGTGCCATGCTTTGGCAGACCCACTATTTATTGACATTAGTGTTGACGAGTGTACTTATTGGAAGGCGTTTATAACTTAATATTATTTTGAGGGATTTTAATTTATTTTAAAATTACCGTCTTTGTTAAACGCTTTAACGTAATAAAATTATCCCCAAAACATGCAAACGAAATTGTGAAATGGTTATGGCCTTCCTAGAAGAAAAATAAATAAATAAATAAACCTAAAGGAACTATATGCCAAGGCTTCATGAAGTCCTACTTCTTGAACCCACCATCCTCTTGGAGTCACCACTCCTTGGTTCCTTTCAAAGACAAAAGCGCTTAGAGTCACCACTCTAGTTTTCTTCTAGATCTCTACTTTGTTGCCTCGATCAAGATTACAAGATTTTTAAAGAAACTCGCTTTACATACGAGTGAAGGGTTGAGAAAAGAAATACAACAGAATGAAGAGAGGCACAGCACACAAGCTGTATTTAAATAAAATAACTAAGACCATAACCATTCACCATGCAACGTGTTAATTAATTAATTATAACCCATTTGAAATAATTTAAAAAAAAATAAATTTTTAAACGGGCCATTAAACACGTGGGTCGGTAATAAGGCGCTACGCAGAGAATGTACGTGGGTCGGTAATAAGGCGCTACTGTAGTTAGGTTGGTTCCCAGGAAAGAGAGGTGGGTCCGGTGTGACCGCTTAAGTACCAAATCTTTCCTAGCCAGAACGTCCCACTGACCATTAACAGCTCTAAAATTTCGGCTAGGGTTTCAACCACTTTAAAACCCTAATTCCTTGTTGCGAACACTTCACAACGCAGCCGTCAAGGCACATGGAGGCAGCGCCGTCTAGGGTTTCAAAACCTAGAATTCAATTTGCGCTAATGCCAACATGCAATGCCTTTCCATGACGGCCGTCTAGGTTTCAACTCTTGAACCCTAGATTAAGGAACGGCCATGGTTTAACACTTAAACCTTATTACTTAACGCCCCATAACATGAACCATTCATGTTCGAAGATCAACTCAATTGATTCAAAGTTTGTACGATGACTATCATATGAGTAAAACACATATCAAATATAAAAATTGCATAAACTCATACATCATACAAATTTAAACGGCAACAACATACATACTAAAATTGAGAAACTCTATAACATGCATCATATACAATTTATAAAGAATAACTCAAAATTATATGTATCATGCCAAAACAGAGGTCATACCATATACATGATTAATCATTGTAATAATATGCATTATATGCGATAACTCAAAATAGCAACATAATCATGCATGTTCATTTTCGAATCCTAGTTTCACAAAACATTTTCGCAAAACAAAATTGCAAAGCTTTAAACAACGAAACGATTTCGCAAATCATATTTTCCAAAAGCTCTTGCAAACAAAAACATATCATCATAAAATATAAACAAATGCCCAAAACACGGTTTTGCAACCTAGGCTCTGATACCACTGTTAGGGAAATCCCTAAGCATGAGCAGCGGAAAAATAAAAGGGATTCCATAGGATTTGCAAGGTTCCGTGTTTCAAAGCACAAAAACAATTTCAAAATTCATTTTGGATTACCTCTTGAAGAACTCCGAAGCAGTCGTAGCCTCGTCCTTTAGGAGTCCACACGAGCACTCCCACCAGAACCGCAACACTTGCCAACTGCTAGTTTGACGGCGTGTAGCTCTTGCAACTTTTGCGAATTTGTGTCTCACTTGAGTGAACGGCCTATGAGCATCTTATGCTCTATTTATAGGCTTAGGTTTGACCTAATTTGTTCTCTCTAAAAGTGGGCTCCTTACTCATTCCAAATGAGTTAGGCCCAATAGCTTTATTTTAGTCCAACTAAAATAAGACAACATTTTCTAATGGGCTTACTCTATGTGTGTGACCCTATAGGTAAAATACCCGGTCATATTAATAATAAACTATTTTATTATTAATATAAAATAAGAGCGGCATCTAGCAATGCATCATTATGTCCGAATATTATCAACATAACCTATAAGTGACAATTATTTAATATGTTTATTCCTTTTGTCACGATATCCTAATTGGGCCCAAGGCATGGTCGCGTCATCCTTGTACGGCCCAATTTATTTTACTTGATACCGGAGTAGACTGGATCCAAATAAATATCTAATATTTATTCTTTCTAGCATGGCCATGCATTTTCTTAGTCTTACTCCATCAAGTGGCCTATGGATATCACTCCTGTCACATAGGAGAGACAAATCCCATCTACATCACTCATATCCCTCTGCATAATTTGTTCATTGCCTAATCACAACCTTTATAGTCCTCTTGTTACAGAAGACGTTTAATTGTATTAAAACAATAAACTCCTCATGTAGGAATCGTAGTGACTTCAGGTGAAAGGACTACATATACCATTATCACATTGAGAATCGTTTATGACAATCATGTAACGATCCATGCAACGTTCTCATGGTGGGTCTGTCCAGTACATCATTACTCTTAATGTGTACCTGTGTGAAGACTCGATATCATCTATATCTATGATCTGTGAGATCAGGTCATCAGTACACTCACACACTAGTCTTAGTGTATTTACATGTCCCCATGTAAATACTTGACTAGGGACATTTTAGGAATAATTTTTATATGACCTATTACTCCAAGGATAAATATGTTTTAAAACAATTTTAAACTGAAATATTTATTCTATTGATAAGTAGAAAAATGATACAAATGAAAAAGCATAAAAGCTCATAGTGCATACACCAACATGTGGGCCATTTGAAGTTTCCTCACTTGGAGGAAACAAATATTTTTGTACCTTTGTTGATGAGTATAGCAGAATGACATGGATATACTTGATCAAGCTGAAAAATGAAGTTTATGAAATGTTTAAACAATTCAAGGCCATGGCTGAGAGGCAAAGTGGAAAGTTAATCAAGGTCCTTAGAATAGATGGTGGAGGAGAATACACTTTAAATGTATTTGAGAGATTCTATATGAATGAAGGAATTAGGCATGAAAAAACTCCTCCATATACACCTCAACACAATGGTTTAACTGAGAGAAGAAACAGAACAATAGTAGAAATGGCCAGATGCATGATCAAAGAAAAGAAGTTACCAAATGAGTTCTGGGGTAAGGCAGTATCTACTGCTGTGTATATCCTGAATAAGTGTCCCACTAAGAACTTGATTGATAAAGTTCCTAAGAAGGTTTGGTTTAGCAAAAAAACCTTCAATAAGTCACTTGAAAGTTTTTGGTTTAGCTTGTTATGTACATGTACCAGATGAGAAAAGGAAGAAATTGCAGGATAAAAGCTCAGCAATGATACTAGTAGGATATCATCCTACTGGTGTTTATAAGCTATATGATCCATCAGCAAAGAAGATATATGCAAGCAGAGATGTTTTATTCAGTGAAGAAGAAGACTTGAATTGGTCAGAACCTACCAAGGAGAGAAGAATCTTACCATTACTCACCAACCAATCTGAAGACCATGACAATAATCAAGATATGGTTAAAGGAGAATTGAATCAGGAAACAGTTGATCAAGGAAATATGGTTGGAAGACCCTAGAGGTATAAACACGTGTCAAGAAGGTTTGAGGGATATGAGTTGTTCTCTGATGTTGACATTGATGAAGAAGGGGAGTTAGAATTTATGGCTAATACAACCAGTAGACTACATAGAAGCTACTGAGAATGAAGTCTGGAAGAAGGCTATGTTGGATGAGTTTTTGGCAATTGAAAAGAATAAAACCTGGGAACTAGTGAAACTTCCGAAGGGAGAAATGCTTATTGATGCTAAGTGGTCTTCAAGCTAAAAATAAACAAGGCATTGACTTCAATGAAGTCTTTGCACATGTGGCAATAATAGAGACTATAAGGCTTATGGTGGCTTTGGCAAGTGGAAGGGGATGGCCAATATTACAGCTAGATGTAAAGTCTACCTTTTTAAATGGACCCTTGGAGGAAGAGGTTTATGTCACCCAACCTATAGGATTTGTTATAAAGGGTAAGGAAAGAATATGTGAATGAGTTGAAAAGGGCTCTCCATGGACTTAGACAAGCTCCCAGGGCTTGGAACAAAAGAAGTGATGGTTTCCTGATGAAGTTAGGATTTAGTAAGTGTCCTATAGAATATGGGATGTATGTTTAACAGAGAAGGAATGGTGAGTTGGTCTTATACTGCCTGTATGTTGATGATCTTATCATCACAGGAAGTGATCAAAAGTTGGTAGAAGGTTTTAAGTAGAAGCTTATGATGGAATTTGAGATGTTAGACCTAGGTGAACTAGCCTATTTCCTAGGCTTGAAGTTCATAAGGAGAAAAGAAGGGATTGTGATGCACCAGAAGAAGTATGTTGTTGATGTTCTAAGGAAGTTTGGAATGATGAATTGCAAGCCAGTATCAACACCAACAGAAGCCAGTGTTAAACTCATGAGTGTGGAAGCTAGAAGTTCAGTGGATGGTACAAGTTATAAATAGATAGTTGGATCATTGAGGTACTTGTGTAATAATAGACCAGACATTTATTTTGCTGTTGGCCAAGTAAGTCGATTTATGAGTGATCCTAAGCAGTCTCACCTAATAGCTACTAAGAGGATACTCAAGTATCTTAGGGGGACAATGAACTTTGATGTACTATTTACAGTCAATTCAACTCAGAGGGAAAATGAATTACCAGGATAAAGTGATGCTGATTATGCAAGAGAAAAGGAAGAGATCAAGTCTACTACTGACTATTATTTTAGAAGTACCTCTAGATATTTCTTTAAGTTTCTAGGTGCACCAATCTCATGGTGTTCTAAGTTGCAACTAGTGGTGGCTCTATCTAGCTATGAATTTGAATATATAGTATGCAGTTTGCTGTTAGACCCGATTATAATGTTGCAGAAAACTTGTTAACTTCGTGTTATTGTTGGGTCTTTTAATTGGCAAGCGCACCAATTATTTGTAGTTTTCAAAATTTAGATATCATTCCACTGGGATTGAAAGTCCAATAATTACAGTAATTTTTTAGTTACTATGGTAAATTTATCAAAACCTATTCACAAAAGAATAATTTATATACAATTCATACAATATTCACAAGATTGCATAGCTGAGTTGTTCATGTGATGAAAAGAAAATAACAATCTATCTAAAAAGTTGAGTTGCAATTTAAAATAGCTAAGATACTTGGGGGTAAAACACAGATAAACAAATTATGTTGGAATTTGGATTCCTAATCTAGAATAGCAATGGAGGAACTCAAGACATGCATATTTAATCATCAAGTTCATGTCATTGCAGCTTAAAATCATTATAACCGATCCCTCATGATATAAATTCTAAGTATTCACCGTAAAGTCCGATCCCTCGTGAGCTTTCTCAGTAAAAAAAACTTGCATTAAGTCCTGGCCTTATGGCAACAATAAGTACCAATTCTATCCCTAGTAATTGGTATATTAAGGGTATTCCAACTTTTACTTTTGTTAAATCAAGTTTTAATAAGGCATGAATAATCATTGTCCCGTTTAACATTCACACTAATAAAACAAGTTTCAATATGCATGAAAATCATTCTCTCGTTTGATGCTCATACTAATAAAAGATTGAAATACTAACATGCACTTGAATCATAAACATGCAGAGATCGAATTCACAACATGATAATCAATAGACTAGTTCACCAATTCCAACATAAACAAATTAGTTACACATGGTGAAAGTAAAAACAACACTTACAGTGATTGACATTACAAAGGCGATGGAAACTTCACGGTACAACAATCACAATACTACACAACACTCTCAAGTATTTAGAAAACTATTCTAGAACTACAAACTCATAAAAGAACCACTCAAACACGAGTGTATAAGAGAAGAAGAGAACTCAGAATGTAGGATGGATGCTTAGGAGTGTGGAGAATGGCCCTATTTATAGGGCTGAGGAAGGGTGCTGACGCTACGCGCCAGCCTGACGTTACGAGTCAGGTCCCTATCTCAGCTCCCATTAAACAGCTTGAAGTGGCCACTATAGAATTATTAATTCAATCATGCCTTGCCATTTGTCCCTGTCTCCACTTTGGCTTGGACATTTGTGAGTAGTGGAGAGGCCGATTATGGGTCAAAGGCTAAGTGCTTGGCCACCTGGAAGTGGAGTCCACATAGCTTCTGACGCTACGCGTGGCTGTGACGCGTAGCGTCAACATCAGAAATCCCTACGCGCGTCAGCTCTCCAGATCTTCATTTTTCTCTTTAAATTCTTTACTTTTTCACTGCAAAACTAGAGAAAATTGATCAAGGGTAGATTATTTCCAACAACATCCATTTATTGAATTTAAAACCTAATTTTCTAACAATTTAAGCTAATTTTTATTATTTTTACAAAATTTTGATTAAAGATTTTATTGTAAATTTGAGGACTAACAAATACCCCCAACTTGAGACATTGCTCGTCCTCGAGCAAGATAGAAAATTAAAATCAAATTTGAAATCAAATTTTTGAGTTAGTCCAAGAATTTATCATAAAAAGTAATTTCACAATTTACCATTTAAAGTAACCAAAATTAGATATCCTATGTAATAAAGGTTTAATGACAAAAATTTTTACAATGCCTTATTAACTAATCAAGCATAATTTCAGGCTTACCTCACAAGTGTTTAACTCTGTGCAAAAGGTAACCTGTTTCACTCAATCAATCATAAAATCAAACAAATTTTATTTTGATTTTCATCTAATCAATGGTTAATCATACAGAGTTAATTCAAAAATTACAAGGTCTTTTCACTGGTTGTAATGAGGCTTGGCTTACAAGAAATGATGGTTTTTCTTGGAATTCAAAAACCTGAAATCATAAAAGAGCATTTTATAATTTTTAAGATTTTTCTTGTCTCAAGTCTCAATTCCTTTATTGATGAAAAATAAATACCTCCAACTTGATTCTTTTCTCTATTTTTGATTTGCATATATGTCTTTTCTTTTTTTTCATTTATATGCTTAATTTTAATTTTTCTTGAAAAGAATCAAGTTGTTAATGTTCACTCCCTACTCAAAATATTCTTTTCATTTTGATCAATTGCTCTTTTAATCAATCAAGTAAAGGGAATGGTTCAAATTTGATAAGTGTCAAGGGTACCAAAGAAATTATTTTTCAGGCTCAAAATTGGCTTTCAAAGGATAAAATGATTTTACCATGGTAAACTTTTTGGCCCAAGGTTTCTTTTACCAAAAATGTGCCTTGATCATTTTCTTGAATTCTCTATACAACAACACAAATCATAGATTAAAGCAAAATCAATTTGAATGAAGTTATGTCGAAACCCTCAAGTGTTTAAAAGATCTCTCAGCTCACCGGGTTATTTGAAATTAGCTCGATAGTTAATAAAATTATTGTAATTAAATTTATCAAAATTCCTTAATTACAAAAAGAATCGATAATTGATTAAAAATGGTTTTATTGTGTAAAACTTTAAGTGTATAAATTTTCTTACTTTCAAAAATTTGATTGATTTATTAAAAGATAAAATTTATTTTTAATTTTTGAATTTTTAGAGAAAAACACGCAAAAAACACACCATGACAAAAATTACGCAAAGATAAAACACACCCCATAAAAATAAACTATAATAAAACCCATAAAGTAAAAATACCAATATAAATAGTAAAATTAAACTAAAATGTATGTAAAAGAAATGAGATAACACCAATCAGTCCTCCATGTGATCCTCATCATCTCCCTCCTCATCTACATCACCCTCTGACTCAGCATGTGCTCCAGACGGTCCACCAGTCTTAGGGTAAGTGGGTAAATCACCAGGCCAAGCTACATGAGCTGCGAACTCAGCTGGTGTGACATAAGGTGCTCCCTCTCCCTAAGTCTGTACTGATAAAATGCATCATGAAGATGCATGTAAGCTCTGTGTATGGCAGCCATCATCTGCATTATATGTTGATGCTCGAGTGTCATCCTGACAAATCCCTCTGTGATAGCATCAACAGGTGGTGGCTGAACTGGTGGTCTCCTCCTCCTTTGTCTAGGCTGAGCCTCCTGCTCTAGTGGTGGAAGCTCGCACTGCTGGACAAAATAATCTCTGTTTACTGAGACCTTGGGGACTCTCCCCGAAGAACTCATAAACTCAGGTGATGGCACAACAACTCTCTGCCTCCTCAGTAAGGCAGATATGATAAGAGGGAATGGAATAGGGCGGTTCACCTTATACCCAAGGGCATAAAAATGAATCTGCTCAGAAATCAGCTCTGCAATATCAATGGTATGACCCTGAAGAATGGAATAAAGGAGGCAACAGCGATCAACTGGGATAGAAGAAAGGTGGGTGACAAGAGTAATGTTATGCAGCATGAGATGGGACCAAGCCTGAGCTATGGGAGTCAGCTGGGTCTTGAGGAGGTTAGATGGAGTCCTCCCAACCTTACTCAGGTTGAAGAAGATTCCATCCTTGCTTAAGAAGTGAGCAACCTGATTTAGGAAGTATCCTAGATCACCATCCTCAGTTGCGATCTTGTTTCTGTTCTCCTTCCAGAAACAAGTATTGCTCTCGGGAGTAGGCTCCCAAGGGTTACCCAGTAGGGTACTAATAATGTCTCGGTCATAAGCAATATGCCGGCCCCTAACCCAACTCGTCCTCTGATGTCCAATGTTCAGAGAGTCCTGGTGAGTCCTGTAGGCATTAGCATAAAATTCCATCACTAAGATGGGATCCCCCTCAGTAGGTAGGGAAAACAGGGGTCCCCATCTCCTCCTTTGGATCTCATCCTGTAGCTCAGGATAGTCCCCAACACTCAGATCCAAAAATTTTTCCCAAATGAGTCTCTGGCCCTTTATTTGGTGAAACCGGGCCTATTTTGCATCAGTGCAAAATCTGGTGGGATCTCTAGGTCCTAACACCTCCTCACCCTGAAGATCTGGATCCTCAGAGGTGGTGTCAGTGTCCGTGGTCCTTCTCTATCTTTTAGGACCAGTAGTCGGGATGGACTTCTTTGGTGCCATCTGCAAAAAGAAAAAAGTTTAAAATCAAATACACATTATACTATTTTTAAAGAAATAAATCAAACATTAAAAGTTAACAAAAAAAATATTTTTTTGGTTTTTATATTTTATGCAAAACATACACAATAACAAAATATTTATACAAAATTTTAAACATACATATGTTTTTGGATTTTCTAAAAAATTTACACAAATTGCAAAATTCACACAAAATCCATAACAAGATAAAAACAACATATTTTTTTTAAAAATTTTTGTAATTTATAAGAAAAATTAACATGCATATTTTTTGGATTTTTAAAATTTATCATAAAAAAATCTACATAAATTTCACAAAACATGCAAAATCATACAACATGCATATTTACAAAATTATACAAATTTATTTTTATTTTTATACAAGAAAGTATAACAAACATACAATTTAAGAAAATTTATTAATTTAAAAGAAAAGTAAACAAACAACAAACAGAGAATAATGGACAAAATTATTAAAAACATAAAATAGAAAATCACACACAAAATTCAATAAAAATTAGAAACAGAGGTTGACGCTATGCGTGTGTGGGATGCTACGCGTCAGCTCTGTTCTTCCCACGCTACGTGTCAATGGGACGCTACGCATGGGCTTGCAGAACAGAAACTGCAAAACAGGGGTTACGCTGTAGCAACCCCTCTAAAACTACATTCAATCCATTCAAATTCCTATTTCTAACAGCAATCAATCCCAATGGTCATCTAATCCTAACCCTAACCACATGCAATTTCTAAGAATCGAAATTAAAATCAAACTAAAGAGAAAGGATTTAGAAAACTTACTTGGGATCCTTTGAGCAAATATGAATGAGAAGGTTTGGAAGTTTTGAGAGAAAAAGAGGGTTTGGGAAATTAGGGTTTCTGAAATTGCAGAGGGAGGCAAGATAGGTTTTTTAAAGATTATGGACTTGGGCCTCCCTCTGGTTTAGTTTTAAAAACTGAACGAGGACCCTAACGCTACGCGTGGATGCGACGCTACGCGTCAGGTTGAAATTTTAACCTCCACGCTGAGCGTTAGTGGGACGCTACGCATGGGGTTCTGATTTTTAATTTTTTTTTTAAAAATAAAAATAAAAAGAAAAAGAAATAATGGGTTGCCTCCCATTGAGCGCTAAATTTAATGTCTCCAGCTAGACATCCTACACATCACAAATCAGTCAAATAACAAATGGTAGTGAGTTTGTTGATCTCACCACCCAGATATAGTTTCAATCTCTGCCCATTAACCATCCAACTTCTTTTGGAAGTTGGGTCTTCAATTTCAACTGCTCCATAAGATTTAACTTCCTTGATTACAAAAGGGCCTGACCATTTAGATTTTAATTTACTAGGGAACAATCTTAATCTTGAACTAAACAATAAAACTTGTTGACCTGGTATGAAGTGTCTATTTTTAATTTTCTTATCATGATAAGTTTTTACCTTGTTCTTGTAACTTCTAGATGTCTTATAAGCATTGTTTCTCATTTGTTCCAACTCAAATAGCTACAACTTTCTTTTGTCAGCTGCTGCATTTGGATCAAAGTTGAGAAATTTTAAAGCCCAGTATGCCTTATGTTCCATCTCTACTGGAAGATGACAAGCTTTTCCATAGACCATTTGGAAAGGAGAAAGGCTGATTGGAGTCTTAAATGCAGTTCTGTATGCCCAGAGTGCATCATTAAGCTTTTATGACCAATCTTTTCTGGAGGAAGACACAATCTTTTCCAAAATCTTTTTCACTTCTCGATTTGAAATCTCAGCCTGTCCATGTGGATGATATGTTGTGGCCACTTTATGTCTCACTCCATAATATTGTAACACTTTCTGAAGAACTTTGTTACAAAAATGTGATCCTCCATCACTGATCAAAGTTCTTGGTGTTCCAAACCTGCAGAAAATATTTTTCTTGAAATTCACTACAGTTTTGGTGTCAGCATTAGGTGAAGCAATTGCTTCTACCCACTTTGAAACATAATCAACTGCCAAAAGAATGTATTGATTGAATTGAGAATAAGGAAAAGGTCCCATGAAATCAATACCCCAACAATCAAATACCTCAACCTCCTGAATGTTTGTGAGAGGCATTTCTTGTCTTTTGTTAACATTACCTGTTCTTTGGCAGTTATCACACGCTTGCATAAATGAGTGAGAATCTTTAAAAATGAAGGGCCAATACAAACCTGATTGAAGAATTTTTGCAGCAGTTCTTTCTCCATTAAAATATCCTCCATAAGGAGACTTATGACAATGCCACAACACATCTTTCTTTTCCCAATCGGGTACACAACGACGTAACAAATTATCCACACCAATTTTAAATAGATGAGGGTCATCCCACACAAAGTATTTTGAATCTTTGAAAAAAAATTTTCTTTGCTGCCAAGTTAAATCATTTGGAAGAATTCCTACTGCTTTAAAATTGGCCATATCAGCAAACCATGGCCGTTTTGTTATTTCAAAAAGTTTTTCATTAGGAAATTCTTCCAAGATGTCTTTTTCTTTGACAGTGACCTTATCATTCATTAATCTGGAAAGATGGTCAGTGACCATAGTTTCACTACCCTTTTTATCTTTGATTTCAAGATCATATTCTTAAAGGAGTAAAATCCATCAGATTAACCGAGGTTTAGAATCAGTTTTGGTCAAAAGATACTTGATTGCAGCATGATCAGTGAAAACAATTATTTTTGATCCAATCAAATATGATCTAAATTTTTCCAAGGCATACACTATAGCTAGTAATTCCTTTTCAGTAGTTGCATAATTTATTTGATTTTCATTTAAAACTTTACTAGCATAGTGTATAACCCTAAAAAAATTTTCATATCTTTGACCTAAAACTGCTCCTACAACATAATCACTTGCATCACACATAAGTTCAAAGGGTAAATTCCAATTAGGAGCAACAATTACAGGGGCAGAAACCAATTTTTCTTTCAATGAATTAAAAGCTTTAAGACATGCTTCATCAAACTTGAATTTAACATCTTTATTTAGAAGATTTGTTAAAGGTTTAGCAATTTTTGAAAAATCTTGAATAAATCTTCTATAGAATCCAGCATGTCCTAAAAAACTTCTAATACCTTTTACATTCACAGGGGGTAGGAGTTTAGAGATTACCTCTATTTTGGCTTGGTCTACTTCAATACCTTTAGAGGAAATTTTGTGACCAAGTACAATTCCTTCTTTTACCATAAAGTGACATTTCTCCCAATTAAGCACCAAATTTGTTTCAATAAACCGTTTCAGTATGGTGTCCAGATTGGTTAGACATATTTCAAATGAATTTCCAAAGACTGAGAAATCATCCATGAAAATCTCAATGCTCTTTTCAATTAGATCTGCAAAAATAGCAAACATGCATCTTTGAAAAGTAGCAGGTGCATTACACAATCCAAATGGCATTTTCCTATATGCAAATATACCAAAGGGACATGTAAAAATAGTCTTTTCCTGATCAAGAGGGTCAACAGCAATTTGGTTATATCCAAAATATCCATCAAGAAAATAATAGTAAGCTTGTCCAGACAATCTTTCAAGCATTTGATCCATAAAAGGAAGTGGAAAAAGATCTTTTCTTGTTGCTTGATTTAGTTTTCTATAATCAATGCACATTCTCCAACTAGTGACAGTTCTTGTTGGGATTAATTCATTTTTATCATTAACAATTACTGTCATACCACCTATTTTTGGAACAACTTGTACCGGACTTACCCATGCACTATCAAAAATGGGATAGACAATACCTGCTTTTAGCAATTTCAAAACCTCCTTCTTAGTTACCTCTTTCATAGTTGGATTGAGGCGTCTTTGGGGTTGAGCAACAGGTTTAAAATTATCTTCCAGTAAAATCTTATGCATGCAATATGATGGGCTTATACCATTCAGATTTTCAAGTGTCCACCCAATTGCTTCTTGATTCCTTTTCAATACTTCAACCAGTTTTTCTTCTTCTGTTTCACTTAACAAATTACTAATAATCACTGGTTTTAAATTACCTTCTTTCAAAAAGATATACTTTAAGTTGGAAGGTAGCACTTTCAATTCAGGTCTCTTGATTTCTTCAACAGGTACTTCTTGAATTTCTTCAATTTCTCTTTGATTTAGGGAAAATTTCTTTCCCTTGATCAAAATTTTCAAGATATTTGTCTACCTGTTTTTCTTCTTCTTCACTCAAAAATTCCACAGAGTTAGTTAATAACTTATTTAAAGAATCAGAGTTCGACATACCTGTGGATATAGAGAAGCAGACTTTGTCGAGAACATCCACCTTAAAATAATCTTGTTTCGAATTGGGATGTTTCATGGCTTTGAAAACATCAAAGTTTACTTCTTCATCGTGAACTCTTACTGCCAGCTTACCATTATCTACATCAGTGAGCACTCTAGCATTCTTCATGAATGGTCTTCCTAGAATTAGGGGAACTTCAACATCTTCTTCCATGTCTAATACCACAAAGTCAACAGGGAAGTAGAACTTGTCAACTTTCACAAGTACATCTTCCACAATACCATAGGGTCTTTTGATTGATCTATCAGCCAATTGCAGAGTCATCTTTGTTCTTTGAGGATCAAGGTTACCAATTCGCTTCATCATACTTAGAGGCATTAGATTAATGCTAGCCCCTAAGTCTAACAAGGCTTTTCCAATGTTCATATCTCCAATAGAGACAGGAATGGTGAAACTTCCAGGGTCTTTCGACTTTACTGGCATATTATGTTGCAAAATAGCACTGCAACCTGCTTCTAGTTCAACAATTTCTTCATCATACCTCCTCTTTTTGGTGAGCAATTCTTTCATAAACTTTGCATATGTTGGCATCTGTTCCAATGCCTCAGAAAATGGAATGTTCATGTGTAATTGCTTAAAGATTTCAAGGAATCTCTTGTATTCCTTTTCCTTATCCTTCTTTGATGGTGCATGTGGATAAGGTAAATCTTTAACTGGAGGTGTCTGACCCAAATACTGATTTTTTTGTTTTTTAATTTTTTAATTTTTTTATTTTTCATCATTATTTTCTTCATCTTTTTTCTCTTCTTCTTCTTTCTTTTCTTCTTTCTCTTTTTTCTTTTCTTTTTCTTTTTCACAATCATTTCCTACAACTTTACCACTTCTTGTAAAAATAGCATTAAATTGTTCTCTTGGATTTTGAGTGTTTGCAGAAAAACCAGAGCTTTTCATGTCAGTTACTTCTTTTTCTAACTGTCTTAATTTCATGTCCGACGCCTTGCGTGCGGCTTCATTTGTTTACATGTATTGAAGCAACTGTTGGATAGACTCTTCTATCCTAGTTAGCCTTACTGTTTGATCAGATTGTGGTTATTGTTTGAATTGATTGTTAGGAGGTCGGTAAGAAGATCCAACATCTTGTTTCCAGCCAATATTCTGATTCTGCCATCCCTGCAGGTAATTGTTAGGAAAAGAATTACCAAGATTGAAAGGAAAATTACCTAAAGGTATTCTTTGATGGTTCAGAAAATTGGCTTGCTCTTGCTCATTTCTTTCAGGGGCACAGTAACCACATGGTTGTTCTCCCATACAATGCATACATTGTTTCAATTGAGCAGGAGGTGATGATGACATTTGAGAAATTTGAAGTTTCTCCAATTGTTTGCTCATAGCCTCAATTTGTTGAGTCAGCAATTTTTTTATGCTAATACTGCATCATTTACCCCCAATTCGAGTATACCTGGCTTTCTTTGTACATTACCTCTTTCATGTTTTGCTTGTCGGTCACTACATTGATTCCAATATTTCTATTGCTTCTTCCATAGTTTTGTTCATTAAAGAGCCTCCTGCACAAGCATCTAACATCATTTTAAATTGAGTTAACAAACCATGGTAAACGATCCTTACCTTTTCGGCATCATTTAAGTTATGGTTTGGACATTTCCTCAAGAGTGCCTTGAATCGTTCCCATGTTTCTCCTAATGACTCATCATTGTTTTGTGAAAAAGAATGTATGGCTGTCATGGCTTCAAAATATTTTGAAGGAGAAAATCTTTCCAAAAATTTTCTCTCGACATCGGAGCAGTTTGCAAAACTACCGGGTGGACAAGATTTAAACCATTCTTTAGCTTACCCAATCAAAGAAAAAGGAAACAATCTCATGTAAACTGATTCTTCTTGATTGGGTTCAAAACCAATTGTGCTGCATAACTCATAAAAAATAGTTAAGTATTCATAAGGTTCCTCATTATTTAAACCAGCAAATTGATTATTTTGAATAATGTTTAAAGTAGCTGGTTTAATTTCTACAGCAGCAATAGGTCCTTGATACATCCTTGAAACACGAGGTGGTCCATTAATAGCAGCAAACTATCCCAATGTTCTTCTTTTAGCAGCCATATTAGAATTTTCAAAATTTTTAGATTTTTCAAAAGAAGATGAAGTTAAAGAAGAAGTTTTTGTTTTTTTAGATTTTAATGCTTTAAGTTTCTTTACAAACTTCTCGATCTCAGGATCAAAGAACACCTTTCGTGAAGAAGATCGAGTTTGCATAAACACACTAAATAAAGAAAGGTTAGTAAAATAATGTTAAAATGAATAAATAAATAAATTGAAAATTTTTACTAAGGTAAAATATTTTTACCATGGTAATTAAAAAATTACTGTTTTACTGAATCAATTCAATCCCCGGCGACGGCGCCAGAAAACTTGTTAGACCCGATTATAATGTTGCAGAAAACTTGTTAACTTCGTGTTACTATTGGGTCTATTAATTGGAAAGCGCACCAATCGTTTGTAGTTTTCAAAATTTAGATATCGTTCCACTGGGATTGAAAGTCCAATAATTACAGTAATTTTTTAGTTACTATGGTAAATTTATCAAAACCTATTCACAAAAGAATAATTTATATACAATTCATACAATATTCACAAGATTGCATAGCTGAGTTGTTCATGTGATAAAAAGAAAATAACAATCTATCTAAAAAGTTGAGTTGCAATTTAAAATAGCAAAGATACTTGAGGGTAAAACACAGATAAACAAATTATATTGGAATTTGGATTCCTAATCTAGAATAGCAATGGAGGAACTTAAGACATGCATATTTAATCATCAAGTTCATGTCATTGCAGCTTAAAATCATTATAACCGATCCCTCGTGATATAAATTCTAAGTATTCACCGTAAAGTCCGATCCCTCGTGAGCTTTCTTAGTAAAAAAAACTTGCATTAAGTCCTGGCCTTATGGCAACAATAAGTACCAATTCTATCCCTAGTAATTGGCATATTAAGGGTATTCTAACTTTTACTTTTGTTTAATCAAGTTTTAATAAGGCATGAATAATCATTCTCCCGTTTGACATTCACACTAATAAAACAAGTTTCAATATGCATGAAAATCATTCTCCCGTTTGATGCTCATTGTAACATCCTGCTTTTAATAATAGCTCTTTTTGGTAAATTTTGAAGTATAAAAGATCTGTTAGTGTTACTCAATGAATAAAAACACTCTATGGATGGTTGTGGTACTCCAAAATTTCATTTTCTGGGTATAATTATAGGAATTACATAAACCTTTAAGGATGAGGCCCAAATTCCGAGTGAAAATACCTTAGAAAGAACTGTCCGAGTGAGAAAGAGAGTCTGTTTCGAGTGAAAACTGCAAATTCCGAGTGACCAAAAAGGAATTCCGAGTGGAAAATGGAAATACCGAGTGAAAATGGTGTTTTCCGCGTGAAACAGGTCAGAGAAAGGATTACTCGAATAAATAAAAGCTCTGTTCCGAATGATTGGAAGAAATTCTGAGTGACTGAGAGGAATTCCGAGTGAAAAAGGTTGTGTTTTCCGAGTGGAACATGGCTGAGAGGATTCATTCTGAGTAAAACACCTTCAAAAGACTCAATTCCGAGTCAAATATTTTTCAATGACTCAATTCTGAGTCATACATTGTTAGGCATTTCTATCTATGAATAAAATTTTCCCAAAAGCTTCACTTCCGAGAGGAAAGACTTATATACTCCGAGTGGAGTAATCCTGAAAAACCATTTCCGAGTGGAGTATTGTTGGAACAGTTCCGAGTGAGACTATAGCCATTGGGTCTGTTCCGAGTGATAGAGGTTCAAAGGGATTTCGAGAAGAATTAGTGCAACTCTGATGAATGAAAGATTTCTGAGTGTGCATCTCCGAGTGATATGGTCCCGACTGGAGACACTTAGGGTACTAAGTGAGTGTGAATAAGAGAGAAAGGAGGTAAGTTTTTACAATAAGATGCCGAGTGAATGATCAAACTAGGAAGTGAATCGGTCTCTGGAATATTTACCGAGTGAAACTCAAGTGATTGAGGGCTCGGATTTGGAATGATTCTACCAAGTGGAAGTTGTGTAAGGAAGGACTTGGGTTGGATTTATTTTGCCGAGAGAAGAATGAGTAAATGGTGATCAATATAGATTATTTTACTGAGTGACTGAATTACCGAGTGGGCATTCAATAGGAATGAGTCAGCATTGATGAAATTCACCGAGTGAAAGCTGATCAGGAGACGAGTCGATTTGGAGATGAATTACCGAGTGAGACACTGCTCAGAAGATGAGTGATTATGAATGGTATACTGAATGATGAACTTGTAGAATACCCGAGTGAAATAAGGTTGGGATATGCCGAGTGGCATTTGATTGGGAGATATTCCGAGTGAGGGGACAACTATGAGGGGAGAATCGGTTTCTGAAAAGTCTTACCGAGTGGAACCGTGTGTGTATGGAGACTCGGATTTGGAATGAGGAACCGAGTGTTGAAGACTGTGAAGGGGGACTCGGTTTTCACTGAATGAAAGACTGGGTGAAGGATAAATAGGTTTGGATCAATTGTGCCGAGTGATAGATTATGTATGAGTCGGCTTAATAATGATTTGAAACGGCCGAGTAGAAAACAGAGAAGAATGACTCGGTTTCAGAAGAATTTTACCGAGTGAAAACTTGAGTAAAAGACTGACTTAGAGCTGACTCAGTATCTGGAAGGTTTACCGAGTGGGTATACTTGAATGAAGACTCGGTTACCGAGTGAAAGGATAACTGAGAGACAGAGCTCGGTCTGGACATGCTCTGCCGAGTGAGGAACCAAGGAATTGAGTCTGATTCAGATAAATTCCGAGTGAGAATGCATGACTCGCTCAAGCGAGTCCGAGTCCGCTTGAGCGAGGGGACTTGTTTTCCCTTTTTCTTTACACGACTGGAGGAATTCCAGTCGGTTTATAGGCTAACCGAGTAGAATTCCAGTCGGTTTTCATTGCCAGAGGTGACTTTTGACTCCTTTCTTGTCCCTTATACAATTTTTAATGCAACCAACACCATTATTACTCCTTCTAGTGGGTGGACGGCCAGAAGTGGACCATTATAAACCACTTTCCTATTTTAATCCTCCATTATGTCCACTATCAAAGCACTAACAGCACTAAACATCCACTCACAAGGATAATGTTTCCCACTCACTTTGCATTATTAACTTTGCCTTGCCAAGACCTGAACGTGGAAACAAAGCTAGTAAACTATCCTTACCTTAACTTCTCTTCTTCCTCAATATTCCTTCAAACAGAAGCAGGAGGACAACCAGGGAGCCATTTTTCACTCGGAAAAACAAGTAAGAGGGGATAGGGTTGTGAATATTTGTGAAATGGGTAGAATTGTATGCTGATTCTAGGATTCCAGAATTTATTCGTAACTTGTTGCTCATTTTTGAAATTGAAAACGTGTGAATTTGACTCTTACTTCTTCATGAAAGTTGTAGATCTTTTTGATATCTGAATTTTGAGACCTGAATCAAGTAATTTGAATAAGTATAAAAAAAGTTATAGCCAAAATACTACAGCATGTTCGTGTGGAAGATTTATCCTTTGTTTTGCATATATATTGATTTACTGGGAATTGTACGTGCATAATTAGCCTTGGATGTCTTCATGAAAGTTTTAGATATATATGTTGTGGATCTTTAGAAAGTGGTTTTACATTAAAATAATTTTTGTAGCTCAAGTTATGCTCAAAATACTGAAGTATGTACAAGCTGTAAATCTGTGAACTTGAAATCCGTATCTTATTTTTAAAACTGGGAATTCTGTGGTAAGAATTAGTGATCAGTGTCTTCATGAAAGTTGTAAATCTTTTTGTTATGTGAATTTTGAGACCTGAACCGATTGATTTGAGTATGTGTAGCAAAATTTATAGCCAAAATACTACTGTATGTCCGAGTGAAAGATTTGCTTCATGTTTAGTGCATATTTTGATATGCTGGGAATTATACATGCATAATCAGCCTTAGATGTCTTCATGAAAGTTGTAGATAATTAAGTTGTGGATTTTTAGAAAGTGATTTCACATCAAAATAATTTTTGTAGCTCAAGTTATGCTCAAATTACTAAAGTATGTGCAAGCTGAAAATTCTGAAATTCTGAAATCCGAATCTTGTTTTTAAAACTGGGAAGTTTATGGTGAGAATTAGGGGTTGGTGTCTTCATGAAAATTGTAGATATGTGTGTTAAAAATAATTTAGAATTGGTTTCATGTCAAAATCACGTTTGTAACTCCAGATACGCTCTAAATACTGATCTGTGTACATTTTGGAAAACTTATCTTGAGGCAGTATGGTATTTTGTGAATAAGTAGAATTTTTGATTGGAATCTGAAACTGTGTTCTTCGTGAAAGTTGTAGATAATTGTATTATTGAGCTATAGAAAGTAGAATCATCTAAAAAGGAGTTGATTTGCCCATGTTATGACTGTTTTGCTAATGTATGTTGCTGTTGGGGATGCTGAAAGTCACTTAAAATGGCTATTTTGAAAGAAAATGATATTTTCTCTATGGATAGAAATTATTTATTAAATTATTGAGTGATTATGAATTATTATAAATGTTGTTGAGTATTACACAGTTTGTATATTGTGATGGTGAATAATTATGAATGACATAATTAATATATATGTACATGAATGCCTTGTGGTTACTGACATATGTGGTTGAAACAGTAAATCCATGATTTTGTGAATTATTATGTGTATTGTGTCCCTTGAGGACTTGTATTATCCAAGAGGTTTTGGAAATGTGGTTATCATGGTATGTTAAATGATAAAGAGAATTAAAGACATTCATGCATTATAAGCATTGGACGCATCATGGAATTTAGGGGTTCCGTGATTGCCTACCCTGGTGGGGGGGTTACTCTATGATGAGTTAAGCCCTATTTTGTTGTGTGCCATGGAGTGTAGGGATTCATGGTCTATGCAAAGCCCTACTTATGATAATTGTGTACTTCGGTACTTAAGCGCCATGAAGTATAGGGATTCATGGTATATGCTAAAGCCCTAATTGTGTAAGCGCCATGAAGTATAGGGATTCATGGTATCTGCTAAAGCCCTAATTGTGTAAGCGCCATGAAGTATAGGGATTCATGGTATATGCTAAAGCCCTAATTGTGTCTCTATGAGACTTTTACTACAGTATTCCCACCAAACCAAATGGATCCAGCATGACATCATTTAACTAATTGAAGAATTATTAAATGGACTTGTTTGGCATATTCATCATATCATTATGAGTTGTTGATTGTGTTTGTGCAATTTTATCTATTTTATATTTATTCTATATTCTGTCTCACTCTTACATTAATTTTTACAGTGAATGACACACAGAATGCAGAGTGATGCCATGATGGATGTCTATTTGAATTATTACCTAAACTTTGATTTTATGGGTTGTAATAAATGTAATATGTCATGTACTATTATGTTCTAAATCGTTTCCGCTATTTAAGTATTTTCTTGAATTTAATTATTCATGACTAGCATGTATGATAATTTTTCCGCTGTTATCAACTATTACATAAACTCTGAATTGAATTTATAAATTTTAAAATGGTCTTTTGAAAAAGCGAAAAATTTACTCAAAAATTTTAATCAACGTTTCGGGACGTTACAGTGGTATCAGAGCCTAGCCTCTCCTAGTACGGTATGGTTCGGGGACGAACCAGGCGGAAGCTGGTGGGCGTGTGACATCCCGGCGCTGTTGAGGGCGGGGAGTGATCGCCGGTGCATTGGCACGGACAAGGAGCGGCTCCTGGCAGGCTTCTAGCGGGGGATGTGATATCCCGGTCACTGTTGAGGGTGGGGAGTGATCGCCGGTGCATAGGCACGGACAAGGAGCGGCTCCTGGCAGACTTCCAGTGGGAGGAACACATGAACGAAGTGAATACATACCAGAATGAGAGGGATCTAAAGACTGTATAGGTATGGGACTGTACAGTCGAGGATAGCTTACAGAAATGAATTCGTACTACCTATATCAACAAATGCATTAGCCTTTTCGGTAGCCTATCACATAAGAACTCCAAAGTTAAGCGTGCTTAACTTGGAGTAATTCTGGGATGGGTGACCTCCTGGGAAGTTCTCAGGAAATGTGCGAATGAGGACAAAAGCACATTGGAAAGGTCTCGTGTTGGTCTGTGGGGCGAGTCGTTCATTCCTGAAAAGCGGCCGGGGCGTTACAGTGTGACGAAATGAATTCGTACTACCTATATCAACAAATGCATTAGCCTTTTCGGTAGCCTATCACATAAGAACTCCAAAGTTAAGCGTGCTTAACTTGGAGTAATTCTGGGATGGGTGACCTCCTGGGAAGTTCTCAGGAAATGTGCGAATGAGGACAAAAGCACATTGGAAAGGTCTCGTGTTGGTCTGTGGGGCGAGTCGTTCATTCCTGAAAAGCGGCCGGGGCGTTACAGTGTGACATCCCGGCGCTGTTGAGGGCGGGGAGTGATCGCCGGTGCATTGGCACGGACAAGGAGCGGCTCCTGGCAGGCTTCCAGCGGGGGATGTGATATCCCGGTCACTGTTGAGGGTGGGGAGTGATCGCCGGTGCATAGGCACGGACAAGGAGCGGCTCCTGGCAGACTTCCAGTGGGAGGGACACATGAACGAACTGAATACATACCAGAATGAGAGGGATCTAAAGACTGTATAGGTATGGGACTATACAGTCGAGGATAGCTTACAGAAATGAATTCGTACTACCTATATCAACAAATGCATTAGCCTTTTCGGTAGCCTATCACATAAGAACTCCAAAGTTAAGCGTGCTTAACTTGGAGTAATTCTGGGATGGGTGACCTCCTGGGAAGTTCTCAGGAAATGTGCGAATGAGGACAAAAGCACATTGGAAAGGTCTCGTGTTGGTCTGTGGGGCGAGTCGTTCATTCCTGAAAAGCGGCCGGGGCGTTACATGTTGGTATCAGAGCGTTTTCAAAAGTTCAGGACCAATTACTATGATATGTATTGATTTTTAATATACTATGTGAATTGTTTGATTAATTGTTTGAGAATATATCCTATATGTGCTATATGACTTGTGCCTGACTGATAAACTACAAGGTGATTTGTTTGATTACTAGCCTGATGATATGATAAATGTGCGTTATACGACTTATTGCTTATCTGATAAATTGTAGTTACGTTATTATATTATATATATATATACATACGATATATTTTCCCATAGGATTAGTATAAATCAAACCATGAATATAGGATGACAAGGAACGAGAACGACGCTATGGCAGCTGCTATCAACCGTTTGGCTGAAGCTATAGAAAGGCAGAATCAACTAAGAATTTTTGAAGAAAATCACCAAGACAGATTGGAACGAGAAGAGATCAACAGACAACTGAAACCTCAGTCAATTGCCTTTAAAAGGAGAGGATCGTTTTATCCAAATCACTTCAAGGGGGGATCGTCATCATCTTATGAGAGATACAACAATCATATGGATATAAAGTGTTTTAAGTGCAAAGGTAATCACCATGTACATGATTGCAATAGACGCTTAGAAAATATCACTTGCTATCGATGCAATCAGAAGGGTCACATCAGCCCAAATTGTCCACTGAAACAGCGAATCAGTAACACTATGAATAAGCAAAGAGATTCGGGTTATCAAGAAGCCCGTAGAGGAAACGCTCGTGCTGTTCAACCTATAAGACAGTATAGGGAGTCAACAGACGAGAGATCACATACAGAAAGAGTCTTTGACGTTAGCAGTTCAGAGGCAGACCAAGCAGGCGACCTCATGCAAAGTAAGTGTGAGAATAATGATACCATTTTATCTATGTTGTCTGATTCTGGTGCTACACAGAAGTAAGTTAGACGTTTTCAATTACCTGTGAAGCCTATAATATATGATTTGATTATTTCCATTTCGAACGGTACACAACTTAGGATTACTAAGGTGTGTAGCGATTATTCTGAGCTCACAGAAGGTAGGAACTTTCTTGTCAATCCTGTTTATCCTTGAAGAATATGGAAGTAATTCTAGGAATGAATTAGATATCGGTGAATCAAGTTTTAATAGACTGTTATAACGAGACCGAGGTATTTCCATTAGAAGAAAATCCTATTTCAGACAACCATTTTTTGAGTCTCCTTCTATACCAACCAATCATGTTTTTCTTATTCTTCAATGTGAAGATAGTCCAAATGTAACATCCCAGTTTTGAAATTAAATGCTGAATGAAGAATAAACCATTAAGATTTGATTTTAACTAAGAAATAACTGTTAATTGCATTTAACTAATTAGGATCAAGCCATTAAAATATTAAAAATGGTGATGGTCAGGGGATGGGGTGGAGTGCACGTGACTGCTGGGCACGCACTCTCCCATCCCACTCTTCTTTTACTGTGCGCATGCACATATATATATATATATATATATATATATATATAAAACGTGAGCCTTGGGGAGGAACGCACTTACTCTTTCTTCAGACTCCCTTCTCCGTCACTTTATTCTCTACTTCCTCCCTTCGTCTCCATCTTTCTCCTTCTTCTATCTTACTCTTCACTCCCGGAGGTCTTGGTTGCAGTACGGGGGAACGGACCACACTTCATCCCAGAATCAGGCGCAGGATACGACAAAGCTAAGGAAGACCGGACGAACCAGGAGAAGGACATCGGACCCAACAACAAGAACGAAAAAGGTTTCTGAGGATTCTTCTAAAGGTAGGGGGCGCTTGCATGTCGAATGCATGGTCTAAGAACGGTACCGGATGAACGTATTGCTGAGTGCGGGTGTGTGTGTGTGCATGTATTTATAATCATTAGAACTGATGCTGTGCATGTGTGCATGTATTCATAATTACTAAAACTGATGCATGATTTGAGATTCTGATAGTGATCTTCGTGGCGATGGTGTAGCCTGTTCGTGGATGATAATGATGGATGATATGCATGGATCTGTTTTGTTGTCACTATAAAAAGTATGTATGTGCATGTTCTTAATTGGATTGCTCAATGTTGTTAGTCTGACGACCGATTGTAACATGCGCTGGTGTGACTGACTGAATGATTACGAGTAGTGGGGGATATCCGTTCTTACTTAATGACTACGGTAAGGTGTTCATGGCGCGATGATGTGTAATAATGAATGTGTTAGTTGCATGAGTAAGAGTGGGGTGACCCATAGAAGGTCAAGAACCCCAAGGGAAACGACTTTCAGTTACCAACCCTGGCTAGATCCCAATAGAGCTCGTGGTAGCCGTTGGAGCTAGAGAAGAGAGTCTCGAGACGCCGTGGGGAGGCCGGTGCCACCTGGTAAGAGCTGAGGGACGAGGGGCCAGAAGAAAAGGGGACCGTAACTGAGAGTCTTTACCCGAGTCGGATCCGCAGGCATGCATATAGAAATAAGGCTGATTGTGGTGGTGTATAAATCTATGTATGTATATGTGTGTGATTTGGAATACATGAATATATATTTGGATGTGGAATAAACTCTGTGTATCATGTGTGTGTCATGAATGTTGTTTGAACTATGTGAACTTGGTTACTTGAGAAAGGTTGAATGATAGTAGGAGCGTTTACTGACGCTGATACCGAGTCTGTGAGTATCATTATACATGTAAAAGCTCACCCCTGCAGTGGTCATTTTCAGTGAATGTTTCTCGTGAGGAGGATCAAAAGCAGAGCTGGAATGCTGGGCGGAGTGCTGATGCATTTGGAAGGTTTAATTAAGGCGTTGTTAGATTAAGCCCGGACTGGCTCATACCGGATGTTAATGTTTTAGGGATGAATAGAACTTTACGGGCAAGGAGAAGTCCGATTTTGTATTGTAAATATTGACATACACTTTTATGTATATATATGGATGTATGGTTTTGGTGTGTGTGATGCTATGTGCTGCCTTGTTTCATAATTGTGCTTTAATGGATACGCAGGGATAGTCTGATTGAGCAGGTTATAGCCAAGTCTGAGTGAACCGAAAATTGTCTTAGGAAAATTTATGTCGGATACGTTGGGCGGAGTCATACCCCGCCCGAAGTGTGGGAGCAATTCGCCAAGTGTGAGGATTTACTTAGTGAACCCTTGTCCATACCCGATGGAGGAAATTACCTTGTAGTTGTGTTAAGAGGCGTTATGTAGATTTCGTTTAGGCGGCGTCATACCTCGCCCAAGTAACTAGGACAGCCCGCCCAAGATGAATATACCCCGCCTAGCCAAGTAGGATGATTCTAACTCCGCCTTCCACCGAATGCTACGCGTGTGAATGTATTAACATATTTCCCTTATCTCTTTCCTCCCGTTGAGTGACCAGTGTTACCCGAAGGGAAGCCTCCTTACGAAATCTCCTCTATCCGCTGCTGCATTACCATACTCCGCCTGGACGGTGTCAGACCCCGTCTGAGCGAATAAACGGTGTTGTGCAATCCGCCCTAGTGTTGGTGCGTTACGATAAACCCATTGAGCCGGCCCCAGTTTTAGTTTCCCTGTAGGTTGCTATGTGCGTGTGAATGCTTTTCGTTCTTCCTTTGCCTGCTTCCTCATATATCGAATAATACGGGACTGTTTTGTGAAAAATTTCCTCATATTTTTTGGAATTTTTAGTTACAATTAATAAGGTGTTACATTTTGGTATCAGAGCGGACCGAAAAGTCCAAGGCCAAAGTATGCTTACCAAGTGTAAGCGGTGGTGTGTGTGTGTCTTTTTGATTGAGTGGTTTAAATTGTTCTGATGCTAGTTGACTTGATTGATGATTGACTTGAGAACAAGGGGTTGTTTTTCCCCGGTCCGATTGTGTGTATGACCTAGGCGAATGATATAATGTGCTAAGCTATTAATTGTTGGACTAATAACTAGATCGGTAGTAAGTGGCTCCGTATACTTATCCTTAAATGTCAATTTCAGGATAAGGAATGGCGCATCGTCAAAGTATGGAGGCTATAGCCACAGCATTCCAATGCTTTGCTGATGTATTTGAAAGGCAAGACCAGACCCGACCTGAGGATGGCCATGTGTTGGACCGCTTCCTGAAGAGGAAGCCGAGTGAATTCTTAGGAGGACGGAACCCTGAGGCGGCGTTCAAGTGGACTCAGGAATTAGAGAGAATTTTTAGGGGTCTTCGCTGTACCGAAGCCCAGAAGGTGGAATGCGCAGTGTATATGCTGCGAGATGAAGCGGAGAATTGGTGGAAGATAGCCAGGAGCCGATTCCCCGAAGATGACAATCAACTGACGTGGAACGATTTCAAGGCCTGCTTCTTAGACAAATACTTTCCCGACACAGTGAGGAGTCGGAAAGAGCTGGAGTTTATGGAGTTAAAACAGGGCTCCATGACTGTGGAAGAATACGCGACCAGATTTGAGGAATTGTGCCTATTTTATCCGCCCTTCCAGCAGCCAGGAACGGAGCACTCCAAGTGTCTTAAGTTTGAGAACGGACTGAGATCGGATATCAAGAGGGCCTGCAGATACCATGAAATCCGGAGTTTCCCTGCCTTAGTGAACAAGTGTAGAATATTCGAAGAGGATGACAGGGCCCATTCGGGCCAGTGCAGCAGAGCCAACCAGCACCTGAGGCCTCAGCAATCATGTTTCAAGAGGCCAGGGAACGTGAGGAGGAATGAACCCTTCACCAGATATCAGAATCATAATGACCGAGGGAGACAAATGAGTGGACGACCAAGGTATGGCGGATGCTTTAAATGCGGCGGTGACCACTTTGCTAAGGATTGCAATGATACAAATGTTAAATGCTACCACTGCGGAGAGAAGGGACACGTTCGCCCGGACTGCCCCCAACTCCGCCAGGCAAACACCAATGTGCGTCAAGGAGGATTTCAAGATCGAACCAGAGTGAATGATAACCAACGACCTGGTGGCAGAGGCAACGGAACCAGAGGAAATATGATGCGTGCTCCGAACAGCCGAGAGAGGAACACCGGCCCAACAGCGACAGGAAGGATCTACACCATCAATGCAGAGGATGTTGCACCAGCAAACGATCTAGTACAATGTAAGTGCTCACTTGGAATGAATACGCTTAATGTTGTTTTCGATTCGGGAGCAACCCATTCTTTTATAGCTGATGAGTGCATGGAACGGTTGAAGCTACCAACTGTGTCTATGAACCGGACTTTGGAAGTGGCCAGCCCTACTGGCCCTAGTGTGTTCACATCGTCAATATGTAAAAATGTAGCATTTGAGTTGTATGATCGGAGTTTCACCTTCGATCTGATTTGCATGCCCTTAAAGGGTCTTGATATTGTGCTTGGAATAGATTGGCTTTCAGCCAATAAGGTATTAGTAGATTGTAGAAACCGAGAGATAGTTTTCCCAAAACAACCCACTGAAGATGGCACGGCACTAGGTATAACCCAACTATTTATGATGCTTTGTCTAACCAAAGATGAGAATGAGACCCTAGTGAACGAAATTCCGGTTGTCTGCGAATTCCCAGAAGTGTTCCCAGAGGACGTCCCGAGTGTGCCTCCCAATAGAGAAGTTGAATTCTCTATAGACTTGATCCCTGGAGCCGAACCGGTCTCCAGTGCACCCTACAGAATGTCCTCAACTGAATTGGCAGAGTTGAAGAAACAAGTGGATGAGTTACTTGAGAAGCAGTTCATTAGACCAAGCGTGTCACCATGGGGCGCACCTGTGCTACTTGTTAAGAAGAAGGATGGCAGCATGAGACTTTGTATAGATTATCGACAGCTTAACAAACTCACAATCAAGAATCGATACCCACTGCCTAGAATTGATGATTTAATTGACCAGCTGCGTGGAGCCTCAGTCTTCTTGAAAATCGACTTACGATCAGGATATCACCAAATTCGAGTGAAGGACTCGGACATTCCTAAAACTGCCTTTAGGACTAGGTATGGTCACTATGAGTATGTAGTGATGCCGTTCGGTGTGACAAACGCCCCTGCTGTTTTCATGAATTACATGAACAGCATATTCCACTCCTTCTTAGATCGGTTTGTTGTTGTTTTCATCGACGACATCCTAGTTTATTCTAAGACGTCTGAGGAGCATGAAGGACATCTCAGAGCGGTACTCCAAGTGTTGAAGGAGAAACAGTTGTTTGCAAAGCTTTCAAAGTGCAAATTCTGGATGGATGAGATCCACTTCCTCGGGCATGTGATCTCCGAGCGAGGCGTCTCGGTGGATCCTGCGAAGGTAGCTGCTGTAATGGCATGGGAGAGGCCCAGATCGATCTCGGAAATAAGAAGTTTTATGGGCTTGGCAGGTTATTATAGGAGGTTCATCGAAGGTTTTTCTAAGTTGGCATTACCCCTGACTAAATTGACTCGGAAGAACGTTCCTTTTGTGTGGAGTCCGGAGTGTGAGAAAAGCTTCCAAGAGCTGAAGAATAAGTTAACAACTGCTCCGGTGTTGGCATTACCTGAGTTACGAGAAAGCTTTGTGGTCTATTGTGACGCGTCCGGACTCGGATTAGGATGTGTACTCATGCAGAAAGATCGAGTGATAGCATATGCCTCTCGACAATTGAGACCCCACGAGCAGCATTATCCGACCCATGACTTGGAGCTGGCAGCAGTAGTTTTCGCATTAAAAATCTGGAGGCATTACTTGTACGGGTCCAAATTTGAAGTGTACAGCGATCATAAGAGCCTCAAATACCTATTCGACCAAAAGGAGCTGAACATGAGGCAGAGAAGATGGATTGAGTTTTTGAAGGACTATGATTTCGAGTTGAAATACCACCCAGGTAAGGCAAATGTCGTGGCAGACGCATTGAGTCGAAAATCCCTCCATATAGCAGCCATGATGGCAAAAGAAGTTGAGTTGTTGGAGCGGTTCCGAGACATGAACTTGCATGTTGACGCCCCTTCCTCTCAGAAGATGACAATCGGTACGTTGAGGATTGCCAACGAATTCTTAAAATCCGTGAACGAACAGCAACAGGCGGACTCTTACCTAGCTGAAATGAAGGAAATTCAGGCTAAAGGAAAGGATTTATCCTTGGCAGAGGGGTCAGATGGGATCTTCCGGGTGAGAAACAGAATATACATACCAAGTGAAGGAAGATTGAGAAGAATGGTGCTTGATGAAGCCCACAAAAGCCTACTCAGCATTCACCCAGGAACCACGAAAATGTACCACGACTTGAGGAGACAGTTTTGGTGGCCCGGACAAAAGAAGGATGTGGCGGAGTACGTGGCCCAGTGTATCACTTGTCAGAAATCGAAAGTAGAGCACCAAAAACCGTACGGTGCAATGCAGCCTCTAGAGATCCCCGTGTGGAAATGGGACTCAATTGCGATGGATTTTATCATGGGATTACCCAAAAACCGAGCGGGCCATGATGCCATTTGGGTCATTGTTGACAGATTGACGAAGAGTGCACACTTCTTACCTGTAAATATGAAGTACCCATTGCATAAATTGGCTTGAATCTACATTCAAGAAGTTATCCGACTGCATGGCATACCTACTTCCATCGTCTCAGATAGGGACCCTAGGTTTATGTCCAGGTTTTGGACCAGCATGCATCAAGAATTGGGGACGAAGCTTTGGCTTAGTTCTGCCTACCACCCCCAATCGGATGGACAATCCGAGCGAACAATTCAGAGTTTAGAAGACTTATTGAGAGCGTGTGTGTTAGAGTACGGTGGGGACTGGGAGCAGTACCTTCCCTTAATCGAGTTTACGTACAACAACAGCCATCATCACAGCATTGGCATGGCACCTTACGAGGCATTATATGGGCGTAGATGCCGAACCCCACTCTGCTGGTCGGAAGCGGGTGAAAGTCTACTATTAGGACCAGACATCGTGAAGCAAACCACAGAACAGATCCGGGTGATAAGGGAGAAGATGAAGGCATCACAAGACAGGCAGAAGAGCTACCATGACAAGCGCATCAAGCCATTGGAATTTCCAGTCGGAGATCGAGTGTTTCTGAGAACCTCTCCGAGTAAAGGAGTTGGACGAGCCTTAAAAAGCGGGAAGTTAAGCCCTCGCTACATCGGGCCTTATGAGGTATTAGAACGGATTGGCCCCGTGGCATACCGCCTCGCGTTACCAACTCACTTGTCCCGATTGCACAACGTATTTCACGTGTCTCAGCTAAGGAAGTATTTGCTTGACCCTAGCCACACGATGCCTGACGACGAGGTAGAGATCAAGGAAGACCTAACCATTGTGACTACACCGGTTGGGATCGTGGACCGATCGGTAAAACGCTTAAGAAACAAGAACGTAAGGCTGGTTAAGGTGGAGTGGCAGCAAGGCAAGACCACCTCCTACACGTGGGAACGCGAAGACGCCATGCGACAGCAGTACCCCGAATTGTTTACCTAGGTAAGTACCGACTGAATTTCGGGGACAAAATTCTTTTTCAGTGGGGGAGAACTGTAACATCCCAGTTTTGAAATTAAATGCTGAATGAAGAATAAACCATTAAGATTTGATTTTAACTAAGAAATAACTGTTAATTGCATTTAACTAATTAGGATCAAGCCATTAAAATATTAAAAATGGTGATGGTCAGGGGATGGGGTGGAGTGCACGTGACTGCTGGGCACGCACTCTCCCATCCCACTCTTCTTTTACTGTGCGCATGCACATATATATATATATATAAAACGTGAGCCTTGGGGAGGAACGCACTTACTCTTTCTTCAGACTCCCTTCTCCGTCACTTCATTCTCTACTTCCTCCCTTCGTCTCCATCTTTCTCCTTCTTCTATCTTACTCTTCACTCCCGGAGGTCTTGGTTGCAGTACGGGGGAACGGACCACACTTCATCCCAGAATCAGGCGCAGGATACGACAAAGCTAAGGAAGACCGGACGAACCAGGAGAAGGACATCGGACCCAACAACAAGAACGAAAAAGGTTTCTGAGGATTCTTCTAAAGGTAGGGGGCGCTTGCATGTCGAATGCATGGTCTAAGAACGGTACCGGATGAACGTATTGCTGAGTGCGGGTGTGTGTGTGTGCATGTATTTATAATCATTAGAACTGATGCTGTGCATGTGTGCATGTATTCATAATTACTAAAACTGATGCATGATTTGAGATTCTGATAGTGATCTTCGTGGCGATGGTGTAGCCTGTTCGTGGATGATAATGATGGATGATATGCATGGATCTATTTTGTTGTCACTATGAAAAGTATGTATGTGCATGTTCTTAATTGGATTGCTCAATGTTGTTAGTCTGACGACCGATTGTAACATGCGCTGGTGTGACTGACTGAATGATTACGAGTAGTGGGGGATATCCGTTCTTACTTAATGACTACGGTAAGGTGTTCATGGCACGATGATGTGTAATAATGAATGTGTTAGTTGCATGAGTAAGAGTGGGGTGACCCATAGAAGGTCAAGAACCCCAAGGGAAACGACTTCCAGTTACCAACCCTGGCTAGATCCCAATAGAGCTCGTGGTAGCCGTTGGAGCTAGAGAAGAGAGTCTCGAGACGCCGTGGGGAGGCCGGTGCCACCTGGTAAGAGCTGAGGGACGAGGGGCCAGAAGAAAAGGGGACCGTAACTGAGAGTCTTTACCCGAGTCGGATCCGCAGGCATGCATATAGAAATAAGGCTGATTGTGGTGGTGTATAAATCTATGTATGTATATGTGTGTGATTTGGAATGCATGAATATATATTTGGATGTGGAATAAACTCTGTGTATCATGTGTGTGTCATGAATGTTGTTTGAACTATGTGAACTTGGTTACTTGAGAAAGGTTGAATGATAGCAGGAGCGTTTACTGACGCTGATACCGAGTCTGTGAGTATCATTATACATGTAAAAGCTCACCCCTGCAGTGGTCATTTTCAGTGAATGTTTCTCGTGAGGAGGATCAAAAGCAGAGCTGGAATGCTGGGCGGAGTGCTGATGCATTTGGAAGGTTTAATTAAGGCGTTGTTAGATTAAGCCCGGACTGGCTCATACCGGATGTTAATGTTTTAGGGATGAATAGAACTTTACGGGCAAGGAGAAGTCCGATTTTGTATTGTAAATATTGACATACACTTTTATGTATATATATGGATGTATGGTTTTGGTGTGTGTGATGCTATGTGCTGCCTTGTTTCATAATTGTGCTTTAATGGATACGCAGGGACAGTCTGATTGAGCAGGTTATAGCCAAGTCTGAGTGAACCGAAAATTGTCTTAGGAAAATTTATGTCGGATACGTTGGGCGGAGTCGTACCCCGCCCGAAGTGTGGGAGCAATTCGCCAAGTGTGAGGATTTACTTAGTGAACCCTTGTCCATACCCGATGGAGGAAATTACCTTGTAGTTGTGTTAAGAGGCGTTATGTAGATTTCGTTTAGGCGGCGTCATACCTCGCCCAAGTAACTAGGACAGCCCGCCCAAGATGAATATACCCCGCCTAGCCAAGTAGGATGATTCTAACTCCGCCTTCCACCGAATGCTACACGTGTGAATGTATTAACATATTTCCCTTATCTCTTTCCTCCCGTTGAGTGACCAGTGTTACCCGAAGGGAAGCCTCCTTGCGAAATCTCCTCTATCCGCTGCTGCATTACCATACTCCGCCTGGACGGTGTCAGACCCCGTCTGAGCGAATAAACGGTGTTGTGCAATCCGCCCTAGTGTTGGTGCGTTACGATAAACCCATTGAGCCGGCCCCAGTTTTAGTTTCCCTGTAGGTTGCTATGTGCGTGTGAATGCTTTTCGTTCTTCCTTTGCCTGCTTCCTCATATATCGAATAATACGGGACTGTTTTGTGAAAAATTTCCTCATATTTTTTGGAATTTTTAGTTGCAATTAATAAGGTGTTACACCAAACGATGGAAACTCCTTATTCTTTTTTCATTTTCTTAGACATACTAAGGCTAGAGATAACGTAGAGTTTAAGGTGAGATTCTTATACTCTTTGGTTGTTTTAGGTTTTGGTTTCTATGATCATAGGAGAGTACATTATGAATGAGTTTAAGAATAGAAATCATTTTCATGTGGAACCCAAAGGAGGAATATGTCTTAAGTATCTTTGGATAGGTGTGAAATAGTATACGAAGATTTTAAGATTTGAGATGGAAGATAATGGTTGTTAATGGTGATTGTTTGATTCTAGTGGAACTTCAACTTTAGGATTTAAGGGAAATAAGTAATAACGTCATGTGAGATGATTTTAGCGAAAACCCAGGATGATGTGTGTATAGGTGTTATTAATAATGGGATTGATGGTTATTAGGAATGATTATTAAGTTTTGATGAGTTGAGAATTTTGGTTAAGTTGATTATTGTGATGACTTTTAATACTCTAGGATGATTATATATGAGGGATCGAATTATTAAAACATTGATATTGATTATCGGGGATTAGGAGAAGAGTGTATATGAGTATGTGAGTGATTAGAGGACTTAAATTTAGATTGTTGATGTTTATGATGGTTGCAAGCAATTGATAATGAATTAAGGGAATAAATACTAGAATCACTTTGAAATAGTTGAATTAGTAATGGTTGAACGATTCATGTGATGGTTTGGAAAGCTAAGAGCCATAGTATTAATATTGATAGGAATAGTTAGCTCTTTAAGATTTAGAGAATTTAGGTATTGGGAAAGGAGTTCCCGAAGCCTAACATAGACGTGTAAATTGGATATAAACAAGTTAAGAACTTGATAATGAGTTTTGGGGGAAGATGTCTTATGGTGGTATAATAATAGCATGAATATGTATAGTTGTGATAAGATTGTGTTCCGGATAATAGTGCGGAATGATTCCAGCCTTGAAATTTCGAGGACGAAATTTTTTTTAGGGTGGGAGAAATGTAACATCCTGCTTTTAATAATAACTCTTTTTGGTAAATTTTGAAGTATAAAAGATCTGTTAGTGTTACTCAATGAATAAAAACACTCTATGGATGGTTGTGGTACTCCAAAATTTCATTTTCTGGGTATAATTATAGGAATTACATAAACCTTTAAGGATGAGGCCCAAATTCCGAGTGAAAATACCTTAGAAAGAACTGTCCGAGTGAGAAAGAGAGTCTGTTTCGAGTGAAAACTGCAAATTCTGAGTGACCAAAAAGGAATTCCGAGTGGAAAATGGAAATACCGAGTGAAAATGGTGTTTTCCGAGTGAAACAGGTCAGAGAAAGGATTACTCGAATAAATAAAAGCTCTGTTCCGAATGATTGGAAGAAATTCTGAGTGACTGAGAGGAATTCCGAGTGAAAAAGGTTGTGTTTTCCGAGTGGAACATGGCTGAGAGGATTCATTCTGAGTAAAACACCTTCAAAAGACTCAATTCCGAGTCAAATATTTTTCAATGACTCAATTCTGAGTCATACATTGTTAGGCATTTCTATCTATGAATAAAATTTTCCCAAAAGCTTCACTTCCGAGAGGAAAGACTTATATACTCCGAGTGGAGTAATCCTGAAAAACCATTTCCGAGTAGAGTATTGTTGGAACAGTTCCGAGTGAGACTATAGCCATTGGGTCTGTTCCGAGTGATAGAGGTTCAAAGGGATTTCGAGAAGAATTAGTGCAACTCTGATGAATGAAAGATTTCTGAGTGTGCATCTCCGAGTGATATGGTCCCGACTGGAGACACTTAGGGTACTAAGTGAGTGTGAATAAGAGAGAAAGGAGGTAAGTTTTGACAATAAGATGCCGAGTGAATAATCAAACTAGGAAGTGAATCGGTCTCTGGAATATTTACCGAGTGAAACTCAAGTGATTGAGGGCTCGGATTTGGAATGATTCTACCAAGTGGAAGTTGTGTAAGGAAGGACTCGGGTTGGATTTATTTTGCCGAGAGAAGAATGAGTAAATGGTGATCAATATAGATTATTTTACTGAGTGACTGAATTACCGAGTGGGCATTCAATAGGAATGAGTCAGCATTGATGAAATTCACCGAGTGAAAGCTGATCAGGAGACGAGTCGATTTGGAGATGAATTACCGAGTGAGACACTGCTCAGAAGATGAGTGATTATGAATGGTATACTGAATGATGAACTTGTAGAATACCCGAGTGAAATAAGGTTGGGATATGCCGAGTGGCATTTGATTGGGAGATATTCCGAGTGAGGGGACAACTATGAGGGGAGAATCGGTTTCTGAAAAGTCTTACCGAGTGGAACCGTGTGTGTATGGAGACTCGGATTTGGAATGAGGAACCGAGTGTTGAAGACTGTGAAGGGGGACTCGGTTTTCACTGAATGAAAGACTGGGTGAAGGATAAATAGGTTTGGATCAATTGTGCCGAGTGATAGATTATGTATGAGTCGGCTTAATAATGATTTGAAACGGCCGAGTAGAAAACAGAGAAGAATGACTCGGTTTCAGAAGAATTTTACCGAGTGAAAACTCGAGTAAAAGACTGACTTAGAGCTGACTCAGTATCTGGAAGGTTTACCGAGTGGGTATACTTGAATGAAGACTCGGTTACCGAGTGAAAGGATAACTGAGAGACAGAGCTCGGTCTGGACATGCTCTGCCGAGTGAGGAACCAAGGAATTGAGTCTGATTCAGATAAATTCCGAGTGAGAATGCATGACTCGCTCAAGCGAGTCTGAGTCCGCTTGAGCGAGGGGACTTGTTTTCCCTTTTTCTTCACACGACTGGAGGAATTCCAGTCGGTTTATAGGCTAACCGAGTGGAATTCCAGTCGGTTTTCATTGCCAGAGGTGACTTTTGACTCCTTTCTTGTCCCTTATACAATTTTTAATGCAACCAACACCATTATTACTCCTTCTAGTGGGTGGACGGCCAGAAGTGGACCATTATAAACCACTTTCCTATTTTAATCCTCCATTATGTCCACTATCAAAGCACTAACAGCACTAAACATCCACTCACAAGGATAATGTTTCCCACTCACTTTGCATTATTAACTTTGCCTTGCCAAGACCTGAACGTGGAAACAAAGCTAGTAAACTATCCTTACCTTAACTTCTCTTCTTCCTCAATATTCCTTCAAACAGAAGCAGGAGGACAACTAGGGAGCCATTTTTCACTCGGAAAAACAAGTAAGAGGGGACAGGGTTGTGAATATTTGTGAAATGGGTAGAATTGTATGCTGATTCTAGGATTCCAGAATTTATTCGTAACTTGTTGCTCATTTTTGAAATTGAAAACGTGTGAATTTGACTCTTACTTCTTCATGAAAGTTGTAGATCTTTTTGATATCTGAATTTGGAGACCTGAATCAAGTAATTTGAATAAGTATAGCAAAAGTTATAGCCAAAATACTACAGCATGTTCGTGTGGAAGATTTATCCTTTGTTTTGCATATATATTGATTTACTGGGAATTGTACGTGCATAATTAGCCTTGGATGTCTTCATGAAAGTTGTAGATATATATGTTGTGGATCTTTAGAAAGTGGTTTTACATTAAAATAATTTTTGTAGCTCAAGTTATGCTCATAATACTGAAGTATGTACAAGCTGTAAATCTGTGAACTTGAAATCCGTATTTTATTTTTAAAACCAGGAATTCTGTGGTAAGAATTAGTGATCAGTGTCTTCATGAAAGTTGTAAATCTTTTTGTTATGTGAATTTTGAGACCTGAACCGATTGATTTGAGTATGTGTAGCAAAATTTATAGCCAAAATACTACTGTATGTCCGAGTGAAAGATTTGCTTCATGTTTAGTGCATATTTTGATATGCTGGGAATTATACATGCATAATCAGCCTTAGATTTCTTCATGAAAGTTGTAGATAATTAAGTTGTGGATTTTTAGAAAGTGATTTCACATCAAAATAATTTTTGTAGCTCAAGTTATGCTCAAATTACTAAAGTATGTGCAAGCTGAAAATTCTGAAATTCTGAAATCCGAATCTTGTTTTTAAAACTGGGAAGTTTATGGTGAGAATTAGGGGTTGGTGTCTTCATGAAAATTGTAGATATGTGTGTTAAAAATAATTTAGAATTGGTTTCATGTCAAAATCACATTTGTAACTCCAGATACGCTCTAAATACTGATCTGTGTACATTTTGGAAAACTTATCTTGAGGCAGTATGGTATTTTGTGAATAAGTAGAATTTCTGATTGGAATCTGAAACTGTGTTCTTCGTGAAAGTTGTAGATAATTGTATTATTGAGCTATAGAAAGTGGAATCATCTAAAAAGGAGTTGATTTGCCCATGTTATGACTGTTTTGCTAATGTATGTTGCTGTTGGGGATGCTGAAAGTCACTTAAAATGGCTATTTTGAAAGAAAATGATATTTTCTCTATGGATAGAAATTATTTATTAAATTATTGAGTGATTATGAATTATTATAAATGTTGTTGAGTATTACACAGTTTGTATATTGTGATGGTGAATAATTATGAATGACATAATTAATATATATGTACATGAATGCCTTGTGGTTACTGACATATGTGGTTGAAACAATAAATCCATGATTTTGTGAATTATTATGTGTATTGTGTCCCTTGAGGACTTGTATTATCCAAGAGGTTTTGGAAATGTGGTTATCATGGTATGTTAAATGATAAAGAGAATTAAAGACATTCATGCATCATAAGCATTGGACGCATCATGGAATTTAGGGGTTCCGTGATTGCCTACCCTGGTGGGGGGGTTACTCTATGATGAGTTAAGCCCTATTTTGTTGTGTGCCATGGAGTGTAGGGATTCATGGTCTATGCAAAGCCCTACTTATGATAATTGTGTACTTCGGTACTTAAGCGCCATGAAGTATAGGGATTCATGGTATATGCTAAAGCCCTAATTGTGTAAGCGCCATGAAGTATAGGGATTCATGGTATCTGCTAAAGCCCTAATTGTGTAAGTGCCATGAAGTATAGGGATTCATGGTATATGCTAAAGCCCTAATTGTGTCTCTATGAGACTTTTACTACAGTATTCCCACCAAACCAAATGGATCCAGCATGACATCATTTAACTAATTGAAGAATTATTAAATGGACTTGTTTGGCATATTCATCATATCATTATGAGTTGTTGATTGTGTTTGTGCAATTTTATCTATTTTATATTTATTCTATATTCTGTCTCACTCTTACATTAATTTTTATAGTGAATGACACACAGAATGCAGAGTGATGCCATGATGGATGTCTATTTGAATTATTACCTAAACTTTGATTTTATGGGTTGTAATAAATGTAATATGTCATGTACTATTATGTTCTAAATCGTTTCCGCTATTTAAGTATTTTCTTGAATTTAATTATTCACGACTAGCATGTATGATAATTTTTCCGCTGTTATCAACTATTACATAAACTCTGAATTGAATTTATAAATTTTAAAATGATCTTTTGAAAAAGCGAAAAATTTACTCGAAAATTTTAATCAACGTTTCGGGACGTTACACTCATACTAATAAAAGATTGAAATACTAACATGCACTTGAATCATAAACATGCAGAGATCGAATTCACAACATCATAATCAATAGAATAGTTCACCAATTCCAACATAAACAAATTAGTTACACATGGTGAAAGTAAAAACAACACTTACAGTGATTAACATTACAAAGGTGATGGAAACTTCATGGTACAACGATCATAATACTACACAACACTCTCAAGTATCTAGAAAACTATTCTAGAACTACAAACTCATAAAAGAACCACTCAAACATGAGTGTATAAGAGAAGAAGAGAACTCAGAATATGGGATGGATGCTTAGGAGTGTGGAGAATGACCCTATTTATAGGGCTGAGGAAGGGTGCTGACGCTACGCGTCAGGTCCCTGACTCAGCTTCCATTAAACAGCTTGAAGTGGCCACTATAGAATTATTAATTTAATCATTGCCATGCCATTTGTCCTTGTCTCCACTTTGGCATTTATGAGTAGTGGAGGGGCCAATTATGGGTCAAAGGCTGAGTGCTTGGCCACCTGGAAGTGGATCCACATAGCTTCTGATGCTACGCATGGCTGTGACGCATAGCGTCAGCATCAGAAATCCCCACGCTACGCGTGGGGTTGATGCTACGCGTCAGCTCTCCAGATCTTCATTTTTCTCTTTAAATTCTTTACTTTTTCACTACAAAACTAGAGAAAATTGATCAAGGACAGATTATTTCTAACAACATCCATTTATTGAATTTAAAACCTAATTTTCTAACAATTTAAGCTAATTTTTATTATTTTTACAAAATTTTTATTAAAGATTTTATTGTAAATTTGAGGACTAACATCTGCCAGGCTAAGTGGCTCAAGTCAGTAGGTAAATGTGAAGATTCCTATGAAGCTGTTAGTGGATAACAAGTCTGCAATTGATCTAGCAAATAATCCCATTTTACATGGAAGAAGTAAGCATATCGAGACTAGGTTTCATTATCTAAGGGAGCAAGTGAGCAAAGGTTTTGTCAAAATTGAGCATTGTCCTACTAAAGAGAAGGTAGCTGATTTGCTAACTAAACCTGTTGGAAAAGGAAGATTTGAAGAAGCTAGAGATTGGCTTGGTATAGTTGAAGTTTAGTTGTCTTAGATATGATTTTGGATTAGGGGGGAGTGTTGAGTTTGGTTATATAATCCAAAATCAATAGTATTGTTGGTTTATAACTAACCTTATGTTGTATAAATGGGTCCTTGTATTATGGTTATCATTTAACTCTCAATAATATAGTTTTACTTTAGAAATATACTCTCTAAAGTTTCTCTTTTTCTCTAATCTTTTTATCTCAAAGAAACAGTCTTTCTGTTTCTTTTTCAACTAACAACTAAGATAACTCAAACAGGAATGTTTATAATTACCAAAGCAAAGAACAACTTTGGTTATTCCCTTGAATTTTTTGAAGATATTTTTTAGATAAACACAAGAACAAAAATAAACACGACACAAAAACAATTATTTCATTTGACGTTTACAATTTCTTATTACCAAAACAAAAAATAACTTTGGTTATTCCTTTGAATTTTTTGAAGATTACAAAAATAAACATGACACAAAAACAATTATTTCATTTGACATTTACAATTTCTTACATGCACATTTTTTATATTATGTATTAATGTATTGAGAGCTTTATATAAGCGAAAGAAACCCTCTAAAAAACAAAATTATTAGGAGAAATAATGGAGGATGGAAATTATCTATGATTTAATTATTTCAACTAGAGCTCACAAAATGGGCTAGCCCGCATGGGCCGGCCCGAACCCGTCCGAAAAAATATAATGTGAGGGCCTAAAAATAAAATTTAAAATTAATAAGCAAGAAAAAAGCTCAACCCTAAAAAAGTCCAAAAAACAGGCCGAGTGTGGGCCGACCCGTAATGAGGACACACTAAGGGAAGACCCTCACACCATCCTAAAGAAAGGATTTGAAGCATACAAAGGTCATCTCACAAGGGCCAAGACCAAAAGGGCCAAAGAAAGTATCCATCGGGCCTTATCTTCTTTCCTCTCCTTGAGTGGGCCCAAGCCCAATGAAGACTTCTTGAGGATTTACTCATACTCTACTTGTACTATACTCCTTAGTTAGATTCTCTAGGCTTATAGGTTTCATTTGGGCCATTTTTGGGCCATGTACACTCACTTTGGGCCATGTATAGGCCATACTCTTGTCCATTTGCATTATTGGGCCTAGGCATCATAGAGAGGCCCATAAGGGAACCACTTGGCTGAATTCTTTGAAGCAATATATAAGGTGCTCTCCTTTTGTAAATTGACATACTTGAATGCCATTTTGAGAATTACACACTTTTAAGTGAGTTTTTAGTGAGAGAAGCTCTCCCTTCTCTCTAGGTTAGAGTGAGCTCTAGCAAGCTCTCATCCAAGGGGAATTCCTCCCTCTTGGTGGCGAGTTCCAAGGGAATTATCTCCTCTTGGAGTGGCTTCCCCTTCCTTCCCTCAATTCCATCCTCCATCATTCTCCTTCCTTCTATCCATTTCCACTTTCTTCTTCTCCTTTCCTTGTTTCTAATTTTGAATAGTGAGTCTTTTCCCTTTGGTTTCCATTCGGTTTTCTCATAAGCAAGAAGATAGCTCAAGGTTTGAAGAGGCAAGATGTAACATCCTGAATTTTAAAATGAGAGAATTAAATTACCAGAATAAATATTAGAACTTGGTATATGGAGTATTTAATGTCCCAAACTATTGAGAATAATTAAATTGATAATTTTGGGGGTCATGGGAGAAAATTGGACATGTGTGTGTAAGGCCAATTTTCCTACATGACCCAAGTGATGTAAAGAATAGATTATGATATTTAACTTTGATGATTGAATGTTGGGAAATATGAATTATAGCTTTTGGGATGTGTGTTGGAAACTTTAAATAGTTGTTTTAACGCATGAGCTAGGAACTAGTATGGTTAAATAATGATTTGTGAGGTTTTGATGCGATGTATGGAATGCAACAGCTTAAATACGTCAATTGTGGTTTGTGGGAAATGGAATGGATCCATTTTGCCAAAAGTAGACCCATTGGTTACCTCAAAATGCCTTAAAATGGGATAATCGCGTTTATACACATAAATTATTCATTTTTAGGAATTTTTGAGTGTGGCCAGTTGCCACACGTCACAAATAATGTGTTTTAGCTCGTGTTAAAATTTGGTGGCATTTTGACATCGTTTGCATAAGTTTTGGTGGTTGTGAAGTTCATCCTTGGTGCAAAATCTGCATAATTCTGCAGAATGACAGGGCGTAATCGATTAGCTTCCTGGGTGTAATCGATTACAAGGCCTCTGCCCTCAATCTAATTGATTCTGCTTCAGATTATAATCGATTATGAGTCATCCAGAGCCGAGGTAATCGATTATTCCCTGAGCGGTAATCGATTATCAGAAATACCTGATGCATTACATAAATCCCAGTAGCTTTCTAATCGATTATGGGCAGTGTAGTAATCGATTATGTTTCCAACAGAAACCAGGTAATCGATTAGATAAGGATCTGTAATCGATTAGGTGGGATGTCTGGTGCAATACATGAATTCCAGAAACCTTGTAATCGATTAGAGTTGAGAGACTAATCGATTATTGACCCACCAGGGGCAATGTAATCGATTATTCTGAAAGTTGCAATCGATTAGTTATAACACCTGATTCATTGTGCCATTCCTAGGAGCTCTGTAATCGATTACATGTTGATCTGTAATCGATTATAGAATCTCAAATCGATTAGCTCATATCCCGTAATCAATTAGGACCTTTAATTTGTACATGGATTTTTTGACTATATGAATCGGGATCGTAAAGGTACTATATGAACATCTATTGCGCACTCTGATACCTTCTCATATCTTCATATATGAGATAGGTTGCATAGATCCAGGGTATTGGATGATAGTTTCATCACTCATATTTTTCACTAATTAATAACATTAAATTCGTGAAAATTTTCTCCTATTTTATTAGGTGGTTTGGGGCGTCTCACAAGAAGAGGAAGAGTTCCCTAGATCCATCCTTCTTCAAGAGACTAGAAGAAGTGCCTACATTATTTGGTATCTTAGAGCTTGGGAGGTTCTTTTCCTACTCTTCTTCCTCTTTTAGTTTCGGTTTACCTTTGTTTTGCTGGCTGGAATTTGTTGTTCATATCATCTACTTGCCTTATTGTTGCCATGTTAAAGTAGAAAAGTCATAAAAAGTTGATAGTCTTTTGAGCTTTTGTGTTAGTTGTGTCATTTCTTCAATTTCTTGCATATTGATTGTTGAGTTTCAGTTTCTTATTGTTTGTGTTGTTAAAATTTAGATTTGGCCCTTAGGTATTTCGGTTATAGTTTATTGATTAGTTGTTAGAAGTTTTTCAATTGTTAGTTAGTAGTTAGAGCCAAATAGGAGTTAGTTGTTGTGTGCCATGTGGAACCTTGTCTAATGTTCTAGGTTTTGTATTGTTTTCTCCTTTTTAGCAAGTGCATAACCATGTGTTTTAGGAGTTAGTTCAAGCATCTTGACTAAACTCCTAAGGTTCCATTTTAATCTTGTTAGGAGGTCTCACTTTAAGACACTCCAAAAGTCATCTCATTGTTAGGATTGTTAGTTTCCATTCTTACTTTTCTTTCTAGGTTAATTTTGTTTGTGGATGCACATTAGGACTACATCTCATTTTCGGTTTTCATTTTGTTGCATCAAAGAAAATTTTGTCAAAAAAAAGAATTGAACAAAGTCCTTCCACTCTTATTGGAAGAAGGTTGCATGTGTTATCCCTTAAGCAAGAAGAAACATTAGAACTTGTTTTGGCAAACTTCATTTCAGTTTTAGGAATTCTTTTAAGTGGTGTTGTGAATTGAAAAACAAAAAAAAAAGATAAGAGGCATTAGAAAGAAAAAGAAGTCTTCAAAAGAGAAAAAGAAAACAAAAGCCCTATACTCCTAAAAATTGAAAAGGGTGTGCAAAAGAAAAAGAAGCCTCATTAAGAAAAGTGTGAAGTAAGACATCAAGTTCAATAAAAATTTTCAAAATTCCATTGTACTTGAAATGAATTGTTTGCCTAAGTCTCCATTTAGTTTCAAGTGAACCTTACTTGCTTATTTGCGATTGCAACTTTAGAGTCTCTAGGTTTAGATTGTCCTTTCCTTTTATTATTACATTTTAGTTTCTTGTTTGTCTAGTTGTGTCTTCAATCTCAAAATCCTTATTCATAGTGTAGCCTTTATTCTTTGGACATTTATTGCTTTAGTGTCTTATCACTCAGAAATCCAAAAACATTTTCCACTTTGAGTAGCCTTTTCTTCTTAAGCATTTTTAGTTTGTCATTGTTCTTTCTCAAGTTTTGTCTTTGAAGTTATCTTTTCTTTAAACTCTTGATAATTCCCTTCTCAAAACCTTGAGGGTAGCATATTGGAACACTTAAGGTGAGAGTGTAAATTGCTTGGGTGAACTTGACACCAAAAGAAAGGGTAAGAGTTGTGAGGAGTTACTTGAGAGATACACTTGTGAGGTTTCATCTTTTTGTTTGAGTTCATTGACAATTTCGTTGAAGTGTTTTGGTTTGTCTTGTTTTGCTAGGTAAGGTGGAGCTTGCACATCAAGGAAGAGCTTGAAGAAAAGTTTAAAGGAAGCAAAGCCTTGTAACTAGTAGAATTTAGGCAAATTTTCAAATTCTTAGGCTTGGTGTATTAGGTTTTTGTCTTGTATTTTGGACAAACCTTTGGACATTGGACTTTGGACACTATTAAATTTCATTTACTCTTGGTAATTTCCACTAGAGCTAGAGCATTTGCATTTGGTTGTTATTTTGTTAGTTATTTAGTTGTTGGTTATAACTAATAGTTGTTAGTAGTTGCTTGTCTTAACTAATTAGGTTAGTTAGTTAGTGGTTGGAACTAATTCTAGTTACTTCAACTAATCACAACCGAAATTAGTTTAGGTCATAACTAGATCATAACCAAATTCGTTGATTGGTTAGGGTTGTTAGGCTTTGTTACAACTTCCATAACTAAATAACTACTTCTAGTTAGGATTTGTTAGGTGTTTGGTTAGTTAGTTGAACTAACTTTGTTAGGTTAACTACTTGGTAAACCGAATTGGTTAGCTTGTCTAGGGTTAGTTAATTGTTAGAAACAACCTAGGACAATCATTATCAACTTAGGTTAAAGCTAACCTAGGACTTTCATAAGTAACATAGGATTAACATAGTAAAAGACAACCTAGGATCTTATTTTTCCCTTAGAATAGAAACCTAGTATTCATATTTTAGAATTGTTGTGTGTTTTCTTTCACTTCTTTTGCATTCATCATCCTCGACTAGCTTCTCTACACATCCTTTGTTTGTGTCTTGAATTTTTTTGACAACATTAAAAGATGTCTTCTAGTGATAGGGAGAATAAAACTATACTTCATAACATAATGGATAGCTTGAATAACATCAATGCTAGGTTAACAAATCTTGAGCATAATGAAAACCCTAGAACTAGACATAAAAATCAAAGAAATCATAGGCATAATAATAGTGATAGTGAAGGGGAGCCTAGGCAAATAAGGCACCATGAGCATAAAAGAGAAGATATAAGCTTAAGAGAAGTCAAATTAAAAATACCCCCATTTCATGGAAAAAGTGACATAAAGGCTTATCTAGAATGGGAAATGAGAGTAGAACAAATCTTTAACTCACATCAAATAAAAGATGAAAAGAAGGTTAGGATAGCCACCCTCTCATTCCAAAACTATACCTTAGTGTGGTGGTCTCAAGTGTGTAAGGAGAGAAAGAAAGATAATTTTCCACCAATAGATGATTGGTTGGATTTAAAAGCTCTTTTAAGAAAATGTTATGTTCCTAGCTACTATAGAGGGGAGCTATTAGCAAAGCTAAATAGACTCACCCAAGGGTGAAAAAGTGTAGAAGACTACTGCAAATCATTAGAGATAGCTATGATTAGGGCAAACCTAGAAGAAGATGAGGAAACCCTAATGCATAGGTTCTTACATGGACTTAATAGGAACATTAAAAATAGAGTAGAACTCCTTCCACATGTAGACATTGAAGAACTACTTCACCAATGCACTAAGGTAGAGAGTCAATACAAAGAGAGAGAAGCCTATAGTGGGGAAATAGAGCCTATAAACCTAAGTGGGTAGGACAAGATAATAAGGGTAAGATTGATAGAAACCCTAGGGAGAGGGAAGTGGGCGCTTTATCTTCCAAACCTCAAAGTGAGTTGCATAAAAATGGAAAAGTCTTTAGGAATCAAAGAGACAAGCATGAATCCATATCTAAACCACAATCCTCTAGATCATCTACCATTAAATGTTTTAAATGCCTAGGTAGAATTGCTTCTGACTGTCCAATAAAAAGAACTATGGTTTTGAAAAATAATGGAACCTACTCAAGTCAATCAGAGTCTAATTCTGATTCTCACTCTTCAAGTGATGACTCAAGTAGTGATTCATACATAGTGAGCATATTTTAGGGGATGATGGTGAGCTTTACATGATTAGAAGATTACTTGGTAGTCATGTTAAGCTAGATGATACTACACAAAGAGAGAACATATTTTATACAAGATGTTACATAAATGACAAATTATGTTCTCTCATTGTGGATAGTGGGAGTTGTGCTAATGTTGTAAGTCAAAGACTAGTGCATAAAATGGGCTTAGAACTAATAGATCACCCTAGACCTTATAAGTTACAATGGCTTAATGAAAAGGGAGAGATGTTAGTTAATAAGCAAGTCTTAATAAATTTCACCATAGGCACATATAAAGATGAAGTTAATTGTGATGTAGTACCTATGGAGGCAACTCATATCTTGCTAGGAAGACCTTGGCAATTTGATAGGAAGGTCACCCATGAGGGGTTCACTAACACCCTCACTTTTAAACTAGATGGTAAGAAGATAGTTTTACACCCCCTAACTCCACAACAAGTAGCTAAAGATCAACTACAAATAAAGCTTAAAAGAGATAGAGAGTTAGGATCTTCTTCAAATCATCTAGGAAAAACTAAGAAAAATAAAAAAAAAGATAAAGGAAAAGGAGTTGTTGTCTATGATGACTCTAGTGCCAACCTTTTGGCCACCAAATATGATGTGAAACATGCTATGCTTTCACATAAACCATGCTTGATCATGTATGCAAAAGACATCCCTAGCACTTCTTTGTGCTCAATGGGCAATCTTCCTCCTCCTTTGCCCAAAGGGATTCAAAATATTTTAAATGAATTCAAAGACCTCTTTCCAAAAGACATCCCAAAAGGCTTACCTCCTATTAGGGGCATTGAACATCAAATAGATTTAATTCCTGGTGCTAGTTTACCTAATAGGCCTGCATATAGATGTAATCCTAAGGATAGCCTTAAAATTTTGAGAATCAAGTGAATGAACTACTTTCTAAGGGTTGGATTAGAGAAAGCTTAAGCCCATGTGCTTTACCTATTTTACTTGTTCCTAAAAAGGATGGTTCATGGAGAATGTGCATCGATTGTAGGGCCATCAATAACATCACCATCAAGTATAGGCATCCTATACCTAGACTTGATGATATGCTTGATGAGCGTAGTGGTTCTACAATATTTTCTAAGATTGATCTTAAAAGTGGCTATCACCAAATAAGAATCAAAGAAGGAGATGAATGGAAAGCCGCTTTTAAAACCAAACTTGGACTATATGAGTGGTTAGTTATGCCTTTTGGCTTGACTAATGCACCAAGCATATTCATGAGACTCATGAATTATGTTTTAAGGGAATTCATTGGGCATTTTGTTGTGGTCTATTTTGATGACATTTATCTAAACCACCTTAGACAAGTTATGCTTGCCCTAAGAATAAACAATCTTTATGCAAACCTTGAAAAATGTTCTTTTGGCATGGATAACATTGTCTTTCTTGGATTTGTCGTTAGTTCAAAAGGTGTAGAGGTAGATCACTCAAAGGTTAAGGCCATCCAAGAGTGGCCCACACCCAAAAATTTGAGTGACATAAGAAGTTTCCATGGTCTTGCAAGTTTTTATCGGAGATTTATGAAGGATTTTTCTACCTTAGCCTCCCCTTTGAATGAATTGGTGAAAAAGAATGTTCCTTTTATTTGGGGGCCAAGGCAGGAAAAAGCTTTTCTAGATCTCAAAGATCGCCTCACTCATGCTCCAATTTTATCACTTCCAAATTTTTCTAAAACATTTGAGCTTGAGTATGATGCATCTAATGTGGGTATAGGAGCTGTGCTTTTACAAGGTCACCCCATTGCTTTCTTCAGTGAAAAGCTTAATGGGGCAGCCATCAATTATCCCATATATGATAAAGAATTTTATGCCTTAATTAGAGCCCTACAAACTTGGGAACACTACTTAATTCCCAAAGAGTTTGTCATACATAGTGATCATCAATCCCTCAAATTAATTAAAGGGAAACATAAGCTAAATAAGAGGCATGCTAAGTGGGTTGAGTATTTGGAACAATTTCCCTATGTCATCAAGTATAAAAATGGAAAATCCAATACTGTGGCTGATGCTTTATCTAGAAGACACTCTTTACGTACCTCCCTAGGAGCCAAAGTTATTGGGCTTGATGAGATTAGGTCTTTGTATCCAAATGACCTTGATTTTTCTAACATCTTCAACTCATCTTCCACATCTTCATCTCATAAAGGCTTCTACATTCTAGATGGATATCTTTTCAAAGCCAATAGAGTTTGCATTCCTAGAAGTTCTTTAAGAGATCTTTTACTTAGAGAAAGCCATGAGGGAGGCTTAATGGGCCATTTTGGAAGAGATAAAACATTACCCATATTACATGAACACTTCTATTTGCCAAAAATGAAAAAAGATGTCCAAAAACATTGTGCTAGGTGTATAGTATGTAGAAAAGCAAAATCAAAACTTTCGCCTAGTGGTTTATATACCACTTTACCAACACCCACTGCACCTTGGATTGATATATCTATGGATTTTGTGTTGGGATTGCCTAAGACCCAAAGAGGAATGGATTCTATCTTTGTGATTGTGGATAGGTTTAGTAAGATGGCTCACTTCATCCCTTGTCACAAGGTAGATGATGCTAGTCATATTGCTAAACTCTTTTTTAAAGAGATTGTAAGACTTCATGGTGTTCCTAAAACCATAATTTCTGATAGGGACACCAAATTCCTAAGCCATTTTTGGAAAACGCTTTGGTCAAGGCTAGGAACGAAGCTTCTCTTTTCCACTACTTGTCATCCTCAAACGGATGGACAAACAGAGGTAGTAAACAGGACCCTTTCTTAACTTCTTAGGGTCTTAGTGCTTAAGAATGTTAAATCTTGGAATGAGTGTTTGCCCTACATTGAGTTTGCATATAATAGGGTACAACACTCCACAACTAAGCATAGTCTATTTGAGGTTGTTTATGGTTTTAACCTTCTTACTCCTTTGGACCTTTTGCCTATTGAGGTTTCGGATTCTATCCTTCATATGGATGGAGAGGCAAAGGCCAACTTTATAAAAGATTTTCATGAGAAGGTTAAAAACCAAATTCAAACTAAGAATGAACACTATACTCGTTGTGCCAACAAGAAGAGAAAGGATATCACCTTTGAGGTTGGAGATTGGGTTTGGTTACACCTTCAAAAGGAGAGATTTCCAAACTTACGCAAATCCAAACTTGATCCTAGAGGTGATGGGTCTTTCCAAATCATTAAGAAAATGAATAATAATGCTTATGTCCTTGATTTGCCAGGCGAGTATAGGGTGAGTGCTTCCTTCAACATTTCAGATTTATCTCCCTTTGACTTAGATGAGGAGGATGATGCCTTAGATTTGAGGACAAATCCTTTCGAAGAGGGGGAGCATAATGAGGACACGCTAAGGGAAGACCCTCACACCATCCTAGAGAAAGGATTTGAAGCATACAAAGGTCCTCTCACAAGGGCCAAGACCAAGGGCCAAAGAAAGTATCCATCGGGCCTTATCTTCTTTCCTCTCCTTAAGTGGGCCCAAGCCCAATGAAGACTTCTTGAGGATCTACTCATACTCTACTTGTACTATACTCCTTAGTTAGATTCTCTAGGCTTATAGGTTTCATTTGGGCCACTTTTGGGCCATGTACATTCACTTTGGGCCATGTATAGGCCATACTCTTGTCTATTTGCATTATTAGGCCTAGGCATCATAGAGAGGACCATAAGGGAACCACTTGGCCGAATTCTTTGAAGCACTATATAAGGTGCTCTCCTTTTGTAAATTGACACACTTGAATGCCATTTTGAGAATTACACACTTTTGAGTGAGTTTTTAGTGAGAGAAGTTCTCCCTTCTCTCTAGGTTAGAGTGAGCTCTAACAAGCTCTCATCCAAGGGGAATTCCTCCCTCTTGGTGGCGAGTTCCAAGGGAATTATCTCCTCTTAGAGTGGCTTCCCCTTCCTTCCCTCAATTCCATCCTCCATCCTTCTCCTTCCTTCTATCCATTTCCACTTTCTTCTTCTCCTTTCCTTGTTTCCAATTTTGAATAGTGAGTCTTTTCCCTTTGGTTTCCATTCGGTTTTCTCATAAGCAAAAAGATAGCTCAAGGTTGGAAGAGGCAAGAAGAGGAAGAGTTCCCTAGATCCACCCTTCTTCAAGAGACTAGAAGAAGTGCCTACATCAACCCGTGAGGGCTGCGGGCGGCCCGAGTATTTCAAAAAAATAAAAATTATAGGGAGTTTCTCTTTTAGTTAGGATTTTTCTTTCCTTTTTTCTACTTTCCATCTCACCATATATATGGAATATGGATTTTTGTAGACTTTTGTTATGAACTTTAATGATGAATATTTATGAAACATTTTTAAAAAATATTACAAATGTTCGTAGTTGTTCCGCAAAAAAAAAATGTTACATAGTTTTAATATTTTTTGATAGAATTTTGATTTTTTATAAATTTATTTTTTTAACTTTTTTAAAGCGGGCAGCTCAAAGTGTCTCGCGGCCCGTTAAGGGCCGAGCTAGGGCCTTTAATTTTAAGGCCCGAATTTTTATGGGCCTTTTTTGGCCCGGTTCTAACTGGCCTGTAGCCCTACCCGTTTAGGGCCGTCCATCCGAATCGCCAACTATAATTTCAACCTACTTATCAATATTGCTCAATCCATATAAAAACATATAGTGTTGTAATTTTTTTTCTTCAACATTTTTTCTGGTTTAAATGAAAATTAAACTTATCAAGAGGCTCATAACAATTTATTTCATCAATTTTAAAAGTACAAGTATAATTTGTCCTTTGAAATTTGAATAATAATTATTTTGTTTTATTTGATAATTTTCAAATGATCTATTGTTTTTAATTAATGAGTTAGAGTTTCTCGTTGTTTATTTTTTAAGCTACTTGGCGGGTCAACTCGTTGTTTTTTTATTTATTTCTCATTGGCTTTTTCAGTATTTGATGGGTTATTCTCTATTGCTTTTGGGCCTTTTCGTGTAGGCCTCGTGCTTGGACCATTGAAATATCTTTCATTTAAAAAAAACAAAAAAGTTGTTTACCAAAAAAAAAACAAAAAAAAAGTCATCACAAGCCTTAATTACGTTTTTAATCCCTAAATATTCCGAAGAGAAGTATACTAATTGAGCTTACATATTAAGAATCAGTTAAGAGAATAAATTTCCTCACAAAAATTGCCTTCAGATAATTAACAAGATTTAACATCTTAGCTTAAATGAATTACTTCACTTTTGATCTGAAATTCTGAATTCAATGCCCAAATAATTGGACAAATTGTAAGATTTTAGATAACTAACTAACTATAGTTATTTCAAATCATAAATCGTTCCACAAAGCAATTGGAAAGCAATCATAAACACAATATGCAATGTTTTACATGCAGGAAACATATTTTTACACAACTCTTTTTGAAATGACACAAACTCATTCATCTCAAAGGCCATCAAAACTCACTCAATCATAAGGATAATTTCAAGGGACATAATCCAGATAACATAATTCACATCAATTTAGTCAACTTCTTCAATCTTAGGCCCAGCAGCATTGCTACCAGGCATGTCACCTGCAGCTCCCATTGGCACATCTCCACCACCACTTTGGTACATCTTAGAGATGATTGGATTGCACAATCCCTCCAACTCCTTCAGCTTGTCCTCAAATTCCTCCACCTCAGCAAGGTGGTTCCTGTCAAGCCACTCAATTGTCTCATCAATTGCCTTCTCAATCTTCTGCTTATCTGCGGGGTCCAACTTCCCTGCAATCCTGTCATCTTTCACTGTGTTTCTCATGTTATAGGCATAGTTCTCCAAGGAGTTCTTGGCCTCAACCTTCTTCTTCACCTCCTCATCTTCTGCCTTGTATTTCTCTGCCTCCTGAACCATCCTTTCAATCTCCTCTTTGCTCAACCTTCCTTTATCATTGGTGATAGTGATCTTGTTCTTCACCCCTGCAGTCTTATCCTCAGCCGACACATTCAGAATACCATTTGCATCAATGTCAAAACACACATTGATTTGTGGGACTCCTCTTGGTGCTGGAGGGATGCCAGTGAGCTCAAATTTCCCTAGCAAGTTGTTGTCTTTGGTTCTAGCCCTCTCACCTTCATACACCTGAATTAACACCCCGGGTTGGTTATCAGCATAGGTGGAGAAAATCTGCTCTTTCTTGGTGGGAATAGTAGAGTTCCTTGGAATCAACACTGTCATAACACCACCAGCAGTTTCAATACCAAGGCTGAGAGGAGTAACATCAAGCAGAAGCAAGTCCTGAACCTTCTCATTCCCTTCACCAGTCAAAATAGCAGCCTGAACTGCGGCACCATAAGCCACAGCCTCATCGGGGTTAATGCTCTTGCAAAGCTCTTTCCCATTGAAGAAATCCTGCAGAAGCTGCTGCACTTTGGGAATCCTGGTGGAACCACCAACAAGGACAACATCATGAACCTGACTCTTATCAATCTTGGAGTCCCTCAAACACTTCTCCACAGGCTCCATGCACTTGCGGAACAAGTCCATGTTCAACTCCTCAAATCTAGCCCTTGTGATCGTGGAGTAAAAATCAATACCCTCATGGAGAGAATCAATCTCAATAGTTGTCTGTGTGGTAGAAGACAGAGTCCTCTTAGCCCTCTCACATGCAGTCCTCAACCTCCTAAGAGCTCTAGCACTACGACTAATATCCTTCTTGTGTTTCCTCTTGAACTCAGCAACAAAATGGTTAACAAGCCTGTTATCAAAATCTTCACCGCCCAAATGAGTATCCCCAGCAGTGGCTTTCACTTCAAAAATCCCTTCTTCAATGGTAAGAAGTGAAACATCGAAAGTACCCCCACCAAGGTCAAAAATAAGCACATTTTTCTCACCAGACTTTGAAGTTTTCTTGTCCAAACCGTAGGCAATAGCAGCAGCGGTTGGTTCATTGATGATCCTCATAACATTAAGGCCTGCAATGGCACCAGCATCTTTGGTAGCTTGTCTCTGAGAATCGTTAAAATAAGCAGGAACAGTTACAACAGCGTTTTTTATGGTCTGACCCAGAAAAGCCTCTGCGATCTCCCTCATCTTGGTCAACACCATGGATGAAATCTCCTCGGCAGAGAACTGTTTCTCTTCACCTTTGTAGCTGACGACGATCATGGGTTTTTCGGCGGGACCAGGGACAACCTTAAAAGGCCAGTGTTTCATGTCGCTCTGTACTGATGGGTCGGAGAATCTGCGACCAATGAGACGTTTTGCGTCGAAGACGGTGTTCTGTGGGTTCATGGCAACTTGGTTCTTTGCTGCGTCTCCGATGAGACGCTCTGTGTCGGTGAAAGCAACGCAAGAGGGTGTGGTTCTGTTGCCTTGGTCGTTGGCTATGATCTCAACGCGGTCGTTTTGCCACACGCCCACGCAGCTGTAGGTTGTGCCAAGGTCAATACCAATAGCTTTTCCTTCTGTTTTGGAAGCCATCATGGAAACTGGTGAATGAATGAAACAGAAAAAAGAGAGGTTTTGGTTATATTGGTTGGGTATGAACGTGATTGATAATATGCAATGAAGGGGAGTGTGGAGATATATAAAGGGAAAAGAGAGAAGAATGAAGAAAATTCGAGAAAAGAGTATAAAAATGGGTGTTGTGTTCTGTTACTTGAAACTTCTCGAGTCGACAACACCCTCCCTCGCGATTCCAGTTTCTTCTCTTCCTAACTAACTAACTTAGTCATAAATCATTTTTAAAAGTATAATTTTTTTAATGATTATTCATATGAAATTTTGCATTTTAAACATTTATAAATATGTAATTAATTAACAAATGTAAACTCATATTTTGTGAATATTTGAAAGAACTTTTTTAATTAAATCCTATCACAAAAAATACCGTTAATCAAATTAAAAAACAAATCACTTTGAATGGTCGGCTAAAATCAAAATGACTTATATTTACAAGGAATCAAACTACTTTTCAGCCAAAGTCTTATGTTATGTTAAAATAGGGTGTTTGCGATTCAGATCGGTTCAATTTTGAGATAAAATATCATCTGATCCAATCATAAGTTGCGGTTCAGTTTGGTTCGCTTAATTAATTTAATTATCAATTGTTGGCGGAATTTGACCAATAAATTATTTAGAATTAATTTGGATTTTTATGAAATGATTATAAATCATTATAAATTAATTTATAATTAATTAAGGTGGTGGAATTAATTGAATTAATTAAATTAGGTGTGATTATTAAAGTTTGATAATCAAAATAAATAAGTGATGGTAAGTTTTAATTTACCAAGGAGTTAAAAAGTCAAAGTTTAATTGAAATTATAAAATAAAAATAGAAAAGGAAATAGAAAAAGATCATTTTACCCATAATGAATATATGACAAAATCACTCCCTTACTTCTCTTTTCCATTTACGTGCAAGAGTGAAATAGTGGGCAGTCATTTCCATTTTCTTCCAATGTCGTGAGGTGAAGCTTTAAATCAAGGGCCCATTTCGCGTCAGAATTTTAAATTGATTGTGTGTTTTGGGACTGTGGCTCCGAGGTGAGTCTTTTGGTACCATCAATTTCAAGCTTTCTCTCTCCCCCATGCTTTCTCTCTCTAACCGTGTGGGTGTATACATGTGGCTATAATGCATTTTTGTTTTTATGCTAGTTTGGACCTTAAAATTGGCTTTTAAGATGATGGGTGGTTTCAATTCGTACTCCTTCCATTTTTCCTCTCTTGACCAAACCCTATACAAGCTTGGGGGTTCTGGTTTTTCATGTTTATGGCAATGTGGAGCTTGAATAAGGTTTTAGGAACAATGGGTATGTTGAATTGCTAAAGGATTGTGTGTTTCAATGCTCGTAGGTGTTGGAATGAGCTTCGAGGAGTCGTTGAGTGGAGCGGACGTCGAATCGAAAGCGGAGCGGTGAATTACCTAATCGTGGGGTGTGATTGGTATCAAGAACTGTTAGTGGGAGCTCGAAAACGAGGTAGGGGGTGTGCTAGGTTTAAGTTTAATGTAGAAACTTACTTGTGCCATTGGCGTGTAGAAAAAAGGGTATATTATAGCTTCTCTTGATTGCTCTAAATTAATTTAAATGATCTATTTCAAGTTACAAAATTATGTAAAATGGAAGTAAATGGAAATATTAAAGTGGAGACGGTAAGATAATTAATAGATTGATAAATGATTAAGTGGTAATAGTTGTTATGATGTTTTAAAAAAATTAAGTGTAAGTTGTAACACCTTAAATTTTAAAATAAAAGATTAATTGAGGAGATAAATATTAAATATTATATTTGGGTTATTTAATGTTCCAAAGTATAAGGAATAAATGAATTAAGATTTGTGGGAATTGTTTATGATTTATTGGAACCGCATAAGCTAAAAATGAGCCGGTTGAAATATGGGTGTCAGAACAAGTATCTCCGATTGGGATGATATTGGTCAGGACTGTTAAGAATAATATTGGAAATCCGATGGTATATTCGGAATAATTTTTGGATATGGTATTAAGCCAAAACAATGATCCCATTTATCATAAAACGATGAATATTTATTGGGGAATTAAAAATAAAGCCAAATGGCCGATTTTCCCTTCTTATTCCCGTCAGCCTTTTTTAGCTTCCATAACATGTACTTTGCTTCTACTTCTTCTATACTCTTCTCCTTCACTTCTTCTCCTTCTCTCTGAAAACCCTAAACCAAAAAGGGTGGTGGTTCTCTTCTCAGCCCCTTATTTCCATCCTTGAAAGAGCTTGGTGGAGTTTGGATCTTGAAGTCTCACCTTCCTTTCTCCCCATTTTCGTGTAGTTTTCCCTCTCTTGGAAAACTCTCTTATTTCTTTTCTTGAGGTAAGATCTTGCTATTTCTCAAGAGCATGAACTATGGATCTTTGAGTTTTATGTTGGGAGAGTGATTTAATAAATATTGTTGGGTTTTAATGAAAACCCTAACCCTAAGATTTGGGAGAAATGAAAAATATAAGTGGAGAGGCAGTTATTGTGTTAAGTAATTGTTTTTGGTGAGGTAAAATGATGTTATTAATCGTGAATGACCATTAATGAAGCTTAGTGGTTGTTGAGAACTATTAAAGTGGGAACCCGATAATGGGTTTAGCAATAAATGTGCTTAATAATAAATGCAGACGCCTAAACCGTGGTGGTGGTGGCTGAACAAATGAAATAAACAGGACTAAGATTTAAGATGCTGGAGGACATCGAGAAAATAAATATGAACGTTAGGCCGATGTGGTTGACTGAGAAATTGATTGTGTGATATATTGTGATGTAGGAAATAACCCCAGCTACATGGCGGAACCTTCTGACCATGGTGAATACTACTTCTCTTGAGGTAGGAGGGGGTAATTATTCTAAATGCATGATTTCATCCATTTGTGGTGTGAAAATATATGTATATGATTATGCTTTTTGACTGCTTGTGTGGACGATGTGATGATTTCATGATTTTAGTGCAATTAGGATGATTGATGTTATATGGCATGCATTTGGAATGTGGAATATGATAATGAAACGGTCTAAACCAGAGTTAATGACCCAGTGTGGAATCAGCCACTAGAGTTAGTAGATGGCTGAAGTTTTTAGACCAGTGCTGTATGTATCCGGTATGATTATCCGGAATCCCTGTGAGGGGAGATCGATCTTAATGTCTAATGTTTTTACTTACTGAATTTGTATTGCATACATAACGGATGAAGTGATATTCGTACTTTGGTACCGGTATCGAGACCGGATCAGATATTACGTTAAATATATTGATGAAATATGTCATGATGGTTTGGGACCATATTTTGAATTGAAATCATTGACGTGAAATATCCCGATGTTGTGTATATGAATTGACAAATGTGATTGCCACTAACTACCGATGTGTGTGAGTTCTAACAAAAATTTGTAAAGGTTGAGAATGTTGAAATCCACTAAGTGGTGGTCGTGAATGGATGATTGATTGAGTGGCATTTAGGATGCACAGTGTAAGAATGCATTGATTGGAATTTGCATCCATGGAATATCATCCGCTTTTTATATGGAATGTTAGGGGTTCCAATAGGTAGGCCCAGTGGGGGGGCGGCCCAGTGCACGGGTATATTGTTATTGCTCCTTAGTGATTCAGGGAATCATGAAGCTGCCCTTAGTTTGGTGGCGAGGCACCCGATGAGACAGGCCCTGTGGGAGGGCGGCTCTGTGATGAGCAGTTGACCTCGTTGTCCGATGGGGCACGGCTCCCTTGATGTGTGTTCGGGGGAGGCCCGTAGCACTTTGGCAAGTACGGCCATATTGTTGATCCGCTGTCACGGGGTGACTAGTGCTACAGATGGGCGAAGAGCGGTTTGGTACCAGTAAAATATAATGTTGAGCATGCATGAATTGGATATAAGTGTACACATTTTACTACTGCAGTAGGGGCATAGTAGCACATCTATGCTTGTCCCACAATTGATATGTTGATGTTTTCCCACAGTCGGATCCGCACTTGAAAACAATTCCGTCGTGCATATGCATTAGCTTTAAGAGCATTTGCATATAGCCGAGATATGCCTAGTTGATAGCCGAGATGGCGATGGATGATTATTGAGTAGAGAGAAAGTAAGTCGAGGCACTAACATTATATGTGTGATGATTATTGAGAAGGCTAAGGATATGTTATATATATAATATTGCCTTGTGAATATACTTATTTGAACATGTTTTGTGCTGAGATGGAATGATGTGTCATGTGTGTAATGTTATCTTGAAAATGAACGTAGTGCACACATGTATAAATCTCATCATAATGTATGACTTTAATTCATTTGGTTTATGTTACTCACCTCCCTGTTGCCATTTTTAAGGTTGATGTAGGCGTGATGAATCCTACTCTTTTTGGAGGTCGAGTATTGGAGGAGGTAAATATGAAAGGAATGTGGGTGAGCCTTGGTCGGCATATATGTATTCATTTTGTATGGCATACGGTGTGTATGCTTATTTTGAAATTAATTTGATAACAGTTGATTTTGGGAGGTCATGTAGAAAAATTAGACCGGATGTGTATGGCTAATTTTCCTTAATGACCTTGATAATGTATGAATGATATTGATATTATTAAATTATATTTTCTATCGTTTGACGAACCGATGAAGTGTCTTCTATCTTCTTTTTGGTAGCTATTTTTAATCACTCTTGAAACTATTTTTATCTTCCGTTTTTCCCTTGTGACGGCCTACAATCCAGTCGTCCAAGGTGCACTCTGATACCATTTTCGTATCTTCATATATGAGATTGGATATTCATTGATCCGGGGTAATTACTTGATCTTATATATAGATATATACAGAATAACTTATATGCATTTTTATTTTAAATTGCGAAAAATTTACCCCTGTTTTCGGAATCGGGGTGTTGCAACCTGGTATCCGAGCATTGATTGCTCCTTGATGGATTATGTGAGTTAAAACGTTGTAGTGACTGATAGTCACTTAATGTTGACATGTTATAGTTATAGTGAAGCATTATTAGAGCTTGAATTGCTCACTACTTCATATTGTGACTGATACTAAGTCCAGCCTAGCATTTTCTTTCCATATTTACCTTCAGATTATGAATATATTATAATGATATTTATATTGATGATAGTTGATAATGATTGGTATATATATATATATATATTGAGGAAAGAAACACAAGGTTTCTGATTATGTTGCGTTGTGTGTATAGAGTAATTGATGGTGAATAGGCGTAATATTGACGCAGCCGCTATGGTTGAAGCCTTCAATCGGTTTACCGATATCCTAGAATGACAACAACAACCCGCTAGTCAGCCAAATCATGGTCTTGACCGATTTCTCAAGCGGAAGCCTTTCGAATTTCATGGAGGCTATAAACCAGAGGACGCTTATGTTTAGATCTGTGACTTGGAACGAATATTTGCAAGTATGGAATATACGAAAACTCAGAAAGTTGAATACACGGTGTTTATGGTCCGAGATAAAGCTGAATCTTGGTGGATTCTCACTCGTGGGCGTATGATTGCGGCCCACACTCCTTTGGATTGGGAGAACTTTAAAGTGGAGTTCCTTAGGAAATATTTTCCTGAGAGCTACAAGAACAAGAAGGAGCTTGAATTTATGGAGCTCAAACAAGGAAGTATGTCAGTGAAGGAATATGCCTCGAAGTTTGAAGAGCTATGTGTGTTTTACCCTCCTTTCCAACAGGAAGGTATCGAAGCTTCAAAATATGTTAAGTTTGAGAACGGATTGTGCCAAGAGATTAAGAAGGCAATTTGTCACCAAGAGATTAGGAGCTTTCCTACTCTTGTGAACAAATGTAGGATCTTTTTGAAGAGAACGATGTGGTGCCTAAGAATTATGCTGGGCATGACCAAAGATTAAAGGATCAATCCCCTAACTTCAAGAAGAAGGGCAACTTTAAAAGTAATAGACAATTTGTACGTGGGTCCTCTTCTTTTAGAGGCGGACGAGGTGGTGGAAGACATGGTGCAAATGATGGCCGAGGTGGCGGCCAAGGACTTTGTTGTTTCCGGTGTGGCGGAAACCATTTAGCCCATGATTATAGTAATAAAGAGACGGTGGTGTGCTATAGATGCAACCAACCGGGGCACATTCATCCCGATTGTCCTTTGAATGCCACAGACGTGATGATTCACAATAATGGAAACCAGGGTGGCTATGGTGCTTTTAGAGGGCGTGGTCGTGGAGTCGGAAATGGCGGCCGAAATGGTGGTCAAAATGGAAATGGCAACGAAAATGGTGGCAACAGTCATGGAAATGGGAATGGCCAAAGTAATGGCAATGGTGGCCAGAATGGCCATAATCATGGTGCTAATCAACAAACTGTCAGGAGAGTATTTGCTGTGATCGGTGAAGAGGCAGCTGAAGCTGATAACCTAGTTAAAAGTAAGTGTGAAATACTAGGAAATTCTATTCATGTTATTTATGATTCGGGTGCGACCCATTCTTTTATATCCGAGGATTGTGTACCGCAATTGAAACTACCGGTGTGCCTAATAAAAAATGCCCTTGTGGTTACTACCCCAACCAGTACATGCCTCAGATCAGTTAACCGATGTGATAACGTCGATATGCTCCTAGAAGGAAGGAAGTTTGTTACTTCTTTCATTTTCCTACCTATGAAGGGCTTAGAGATCATTCTTGGTATGGATTGGCTCTCCGCCAATAAAGTCTTGGTTGACTGTTAACAACGGACTGCCATTTTCCCTTCAGATGTCAGGAAATTTGATGCGCAAGGTAGAGCTCAACTATGCATACTATTATCTCTAGCCAATGGGACACATGGTCCCGATCCCTTAAATATTCCCGCTGTGTCTGAGTTTTCGGATGTATTTTCTAATGAGGTACCTGGTTTACCTCCTCTACGAGAGATGAAGTTTTCTATCGATCTTGTTCCGGGGGCAGAACCTATTGCCCGAGCGCCATATCGGATGTCTCCCATGGAATTAACCGAGTTGAAGAGTTATTGGAACGAGAATTTATTCGCCCAAGTGTGTCTCCTTGGGGTGCGCCTGTGTTTACTGGTGAAAAAGAAGGATGGAAGTATGAGGTTATGTGTGGACTATCAATAACTTAACAAGTTGACCATTAAGCACCGATATCCCTACCTCGTATTGATGATCTTTTGGATCAATTGAAGGATGTTGTTGTGTTCTCAAAGATCGATTTGTATTCTGGATATCACCAAATTCGGGTGAAGACCGGGGACATTCCTAAAACTGCCTTCCGAACTCGATATGGGCACTATGAGTATGTAGTGATGACATTCAGAGTGACAAATGCCCCTACGATATTCAAGGATTACATGAATCATATCTTTCATGAGTATCTTGACCGGTTCATTGTGGTGTTTATTGACGACATTCTTGTCTATTCCAAGAGCCGTGAGGAACATGAAGAGCATCTTCATCTTGTTTTGAATATCCTTCAAGAGAAAGAGTTGTATGAGAAGCTTTCTAAGTATGAATTTTGGTTATCCGAGGTCTAGTTTCTTGGACATGTTATCTCCAAGGATGGTGTTGTTGTTGATCTGTCTAAGATCGAAGTTGTACTGGCTTGGGAAAAATCGGCGTCTGTGACCGATGTAAGAAGTTTCTTGGCCTTATCGGTTACTACCGAAGATTTATTGAAGGATTTTCCCAATTAGCTTTGCCTTTGACGAAGCTAACCCGTAAGAATCAACCATTTGTGTGGAGTCTTGATTGTGAAAGGAGTTTCCAAGAGTTGAAGGTTAGGCTCACTTTTGCTCTGCTGTTGGCTTTGCCGAACTTATTGGATGACTTCGTGGTGTACTCTGATGCTTCTAAGCTTGGTCTTGGTTGCATGTTGATGCAAAAAGAACGTGTGATAGCCTATGCGTTGAGACAGTTGCGACCGCATGAGGTTAATTACCCCACACATGATCTTGAATTGGCGGCGGTCGTGTTTGCCTTGAAGTTATTGCGGCACTATTTGTATGGCTTTAAGTTTATGGTATTTAGTGATCATAAGAGTATCAAATATTTATTTGATCAGAAGGAGCTTAATATATGCCAATGACGATGGATGGAGTTTCTAAAGGATTATGAGTTCAAATTCCCGGAAAAGCAAATATGGTTGCCGATGCCTTAAGTCAGAAATCGTTGCATGTTTCCGTTGTGATGGTGAAGGAAATGGAGGTCATCGAGCAATTTCGGAACTTAAACGTGGGTGTAGAAACATATACCCCGAAAAAGATGTCTCTTGAGGTGTTGACGGTAGCAAATATATTCCTTGAGACCATGAAGCTGCAACAATCGAAAGATGAGTATTTGATCGAGATGAAAGAAGCTCAAGCTAATGGGAAAAATTCATTTTTGATAGAAGGTTGTGATGGCATTTGGCGTGTGAAAGGCTAGATTTATGTCCCATTTGGTGGTGATCTAAGAATATTGGTACTTGAAGAAGCTCACAAAAGTGTGTTGAGCATACATCCTGGTGCCACAAAAATGTATCAAGATCTGAAGAAGAAATTTTGGTTGCCCGGTATAAAGTGGGATATGGCTAATTGTGTAGCCTCTTGCATTATTTGTCAAAAGGTGAAGGTTGAGCATCAGAAACCATCTGGTTATCTGAGACCCCTTGATATTCCGGTGTGGAAGTGGAACGACATTGCTATGGACTTTGTTTTCGGACTACCCCGAACACGTACTAGCAATGATGCTATATGGGTAATTGTAGATCGGTTGACGAAGTATGCTCACTTCTTGCCCATGAATATGAAGAGTTCATTGGAAAAATTAGCCTGGATGTACATAAAGGAGATCGTTAGACTACATGGTGTACCTTTGAGGATTGTGTCAGATCGCGACCCGTGATTCACTTCCCGATTTTGGGGAAGCTTGCACGAGGCAATGGGTTCCAAGTTGAAGCTCAGTTCGGCATATCATCCATAAACGGATAGACAATCAGAGCGGACAATTCAAAGCCTTGAAGATTTGTTGCGGGCTTGTGTATTGGAGCATGGTGGTTGTTGGGAAAGATTCCTACCACTAATTGAATTTACATACAACAATAGTTACCACAGTTCTATTGGTATGGCTCCCTATGAAACGTTATATGGTTGGAAATGTAGAACTCCGTTGTGTTGGCTTGAAACTGGAGAGAGTTTAGCTTTGGGGCCGGAGTTAATTGCTGAAACAAATGAACAAATTAAGATGATACAAGAAAAGATGAAAATTACCCAAGATCGGCAGAAGAGTTATTATGATAAAAGGTAGAAGCCACTTGAGTTTCAAGTTGGCGATCATGTATTTTTAAGAGTATCAAGAGATAAGGGTATTGAAAGAGATTCAAAGAGTAAGAAGTTAAATTCGAGGTTCATTAGACCCTACGAGGTGCTGGAGCGGATTGGCGACGTTGCATATCAGATTGCACTCCCTCCACACATGGCTAATCTACACAATGTGTTCCATGTCTCACAGTTGAGGAAATATGTCCATGATCCTCTACATGTAATTCCTATGGACGATGTTAATATACGAGGTGATCTGTCCATTCCTCCTATTTCTGTTTGTATTGTTGAACGCTCCGTGAAGAAGCTACGGAACAAATTGGTACCCTTGGTGAAAATTGCATGGAAGCACGGAAATTCTGAGACGCTCATATGGGAACGTGAAGACGATATGAGAACACGGTACCCCGATGTGTTCGAATCCGGTATGTTAAATTTCGAGGATGAAATTTCTTTTTAGGTGGGGTGGATTGTAACACCCTAAATTTTAAAATAAAGGATGAATTGAGGAGATAAATATTAAATAATTATATTTGGGTTATTTAATGTTCCAAAGTATTGGGAATAAATGAATTAAGATTTGTGGGAATTGTTTATGATTTATTGTAACTGGATAAGCTGACAATGAGCCGGTTGAAATATGGGTGTCGGACCAAGTATCTCTAATTGGGATGATATTGGTCAGGGCTGTTAAGAATAATATTGGGAATCTGATGGTATATTCGGAATAATTTTTGGATATGGTATTAAGCCCAAACAATGATCCCGTTTATCATAAAATGATGAATATTTATTGGGGAATTAAAAATAAAGCCAAATGGCTGATTTTTCCCTTCTTATTCCCGTCAGCCCTTTTTAGCTTCCATAACATGTACTTTACTTCTACTTCTTCTATACTCTTCTCCTTCACTTCTTTTCCTTCTCTCTGAAAACCCTAAAACAAAAGGGGTGGTGGTTCTCTTCTTATCCCCTTATTTTTGTCCTTGAAAGAGCTTGGTGGAGTTTGGATCTTGAAGTCTCACCTTCCTTTCTCCCCATTTTCGTGTAGTTTTCCCTCTCTTGGAAAACTCTCTCATTCCTTCTCTTGAGGTAAGATCTTGCTATTTCTCAAGAGTATGAACTATGGATCTTTAAGTTTTATGTTGGGAGAGTGATTTAATAAATGTTGTTGGGTTTTAATGAAAACCCTAACCATAAGATTTGGGTGAAATGCAAAATATAAGTGGAGAGGCAATTATTGTGTTAAGTAACTATTTTTGGTGAGGTAAAATGATGTTATTAATCGTGAATGACCATTAATGAAGCTTAGTGGTTGTTGAGAACTATTAAAGTGGGGACCCGATAATGGGTTTGACAATAAATGTGCTTAATAATAAATGCAGACGCCTAAAGCGTGGTGGTGGTGGCTGAACGAATGAAATAAATGGGACTAAGAGTTAAGATGCTAGAGGACGTCGAGTAAATAAATATGAACGTTAGGCCAATGTGGTTGAATAGGAAATTGATTGTGTGATATATTGTGATGTAGGAAATAACCCTAGCTATGTGGCGGAACCTTCTAACCATGGTGAATACTACTTCTCTTGAGGTAGGAGGGGGTAACTATTCTAAATGCATGATTTCATCCATTGATGGTGTGAAAATATATGTATATGATTATGCTTTTTGACTGCTTGTGTGGACGATATAATGATTTCATGATTTTAGTGCAATTTGGATGATTATTGTTATATGGCATGCATTTGGAATGTGGAATATGATAATGAAATGGTCTAAACCAGAGTCAATGACCAGTATGAAATTAGCCACTAGAGTTAGTAGATTGCTAAGCTTTTTAGACCAGTGCTGTATGTATCCGGTATGATTATCCGGCATCCCAGTGAAGGGAGATCGATCTTAATGTCTAATGTTTTTATTTGCTGAATTTGTATTGCATACATAACGGATGAAGTGATATCTGTACTTTGGTACCGGTATCGAGACCGGATCAGATATTACGTTAAATATATTGATGAAATATGTCATGATGGTTTGGGACCATATTTTGAATTGAAATCATTGACGTGAAATATCCCGATGTTGTGTATATGAATTGACAAATGTGATTGCCACTAACTACCGATGTGTGTGAGTTTCAACAAAAATTTGTAAAGGTTGAGAATGTTGAAATCCACTAAGTGGTGTTCATGAATGGATTATTGATTGAGTGGCATTTAGGATGCACGGTGTGAGAATGCATTGATTGGCATTTGCATCCATGGTATATCATTCGCTGCTTATATGGAATGTTAGGGGTTCCAATAGGCAGGCCCAGTGGGAGGGCGGCCCAGTGCACAGGTATATTGTTATTGCTCCCTAATGATTCGGGGAATCATGAAGCTGCCCTTAGTTTGGTGGCGAGGCACCCTATAAGGCAGGCCCTGTGGGAGGACAGCTCTGTGATGAGCAGTTGACCTCGGTGTCTGACGGGGCATGGCTCCCTTGATGTGTGGTCGGGGGAGGCCCGTAGCACTTTGGCAAGTACGACCATATTGTTGATCCGGTGTCACGGGGTGACTAGTGCTACAGATTGGCGAAGAGCGGTTTGGTACCAGTAAAATATAATGTTGAGCATGCATGAAATTGGATATAAATGTACACATTTTACTACTGCAGTAGGGGCATAGTACAACATCTATACTTGTCCCCTTATTGATATGTTGATGTTTTCCCACAGTCGGAATCGCACTTGAAAACAATTCTGTCGTGCATATGCATTAGCTTTAAGAGCATTTGCATATAGCTAAGATGGCGATGGATGATTGTTGAGTAGAGAGAAAGTAAGCCGAGGTACTGACATTATATGTGTGATGATTATTGAGAAGGCTAAGGATATGTTATATATATAATATTGCCTTGTGAGTATACTTATTTGAACATGTATTGTGCTGAGATGGAATGATGTGTCATGTGTGTGATGTTATCTTGAAAATGAACGTAGTGCACACATGTATAAATCTCATCATAATGTATGACTTTAATTCATTTGGTTTATGTTACTCACCTCCCTATTGCCATTTTTAAGGTTGATGTAGGCGTGATGAATCCTACTCTTTTTGGAGGCCGAGTATTGGAGGAGGTAAATATGAAAGGAATGTGGGTGAGACTTGGTCGGCATATATGTATTCATTTTGTATGGCATATACGGTGTGTATGCTTATTTTGAAGTTAATTTGATAACAGTTGATTTTGGGAGGTCATGTAGGAAAATTAGACCAGATGTGTTTGGCTAATTTTCATTAATGACCTTGATAATGTATGAATGATATTGATATTATTAAATTATATTTTCTATCGTTTAACGAACCGATGAAGTGTCTTTTATCTTCTTTTTGGTAGTTGTTTTCAATCACTCTTGAAACTATTTTTATCTTCCGCTTTTCCCTTGTGACGGCCTACAGTCTGGTCGTCCAAGGTGCATTCTGATACCGTCTCGTATCTTCATATATGAGATCGGTTATTCATTGATCCGGTGTAATTACTTGATCTTATATATGGATATATACAGAATAACTTATATGCATTTTTATTTTAAATCGTGAAAAATATACCCTTGTTTTCGGAATCGGGGTGTTGTATAAGTGGTAGTGAATGATTTATTTTAGAAACATAAGGTGATGTGATGAAAAGGCACAAGTATATGAATAATAGATCATAATATAAATGGTAAACTCAAAGTGGTTAGGCCTAGGTAATTATATATATATATACATATGTAGGTGAAGTGGGTGATTGATAAAATAAAAATAAGAGTGATAATTACGGGTGAAATTATATAAATTATATCAGTATAAGAACAAAGTTGTATGAATTGATTTGAAATTATTATGTGTAGTAAATGAGTTTGTTAAGGAAATGATGTAGATGTAAAGTTATGTTGTGATTATATGTATTAATGATATGAATGACTCACGTGATGTTAAATTGTAAAATATAATGAAAAAGTAGATTGATATGTGTGGCGCCCTTAATTTGGTAAATAATGTTATTAGTATCATTATTTGAATAATGAAAGCGAGGAAAAAAAATTTCGCAATAAAAGAAAATGAATGATGGACGAAGAATCACCACAATTTCAATATTCAGCAATTAACCTGGATCTATATAAAGACCTAACTCGTATACGAAGATATAGGAAGGCAAGTGATTTAGAACAAGAGTCCTCCTTGATTAATGATTGCATAATTATCATTCAATGAATAGCGGAATGTGTAGGTTAATTCATAAGCATGAATAGATCGGGGAAAAAGATCAAGGATGCATGAATTGATTGATAAATTATGTCAAAAAGATGCACATTTAGTTACATAGGCGTGTCATGATCCAAGAACATTAACCAGTTATCAAAACTTATGAAAAATAGTGAAAATAGGGCCATGAATCGATTCAAAGAAGTGCTTGAATTGATTCATGCGAATTTGGAGTTCCTGGCAGCCAGAATCAGGGCCATTAATCGATTCACATCAGTGAATCATTTCAAATGGTTCTGGAACACACCCAGGGGGAAACAGCAGCTCATGAATCGATTCCCACATACCATAAATCGATTCATGACAACAATTATGCAGAATTTGCCCTAAGAAGCTGGAAAATCCAACTTCTAACCACCCTATCTCTTTCATATGAAATCCAATGGTCACCAAACTTTAACACCACCTAATATACATTATATATGACGTGCATCCACTAGTTGTACTCAAAAATTCCCAAAAACGAGAGACTTATGTATATAAATGCATTTAACCTGTTTTAAGGCATTTTTATGCAACACAAGGGTCAATTCTCAATGGAATTAACCCATTCCAGTTTCTACAAGTCATAAACCATACATGGAAGCTATTGGGACTATCACATGCTATCCAAATCTCATAAAACTCTATTTGACCCTATCAGTTCCTTGATTATACACAAGATTTAACTCAACCATCATGCACAATCTAATTCAACTACATACATAAGCATTAATGCCATAAAAATGGCCAACAAGTTTCATTGTCAATAATCATCATGAATTACATTAGTGATACAAAATGATCACAAGTTCTTTTCCAATGATCCTAATGTATCAACATCATACTAGAGTATCAAACCACATATCCAAACATCAACATGCATACAAGATATCAGCTATGGTGTGGCTATACAAAATAGGGCCATATACAGAAATCTCAAAAGGATGTACAAAACTATCAAAATCAGTATCATGCCAGCCAAGGCATCATTACCAATCGTTTCTTCACACCATACCTCGTCAGTTGAAGAGTTCTACTCCATGGTCAAGCCCTACAACACAAGAGCTAAAAAGTAGACAACATGGAGAATGAGCATACTTTCTTAATGATGAAAATCAACAAATTGTGATAACAAGATATATATATATATATATATATATATATATATGGATGCTATTCAACATCTTCTCCTATCAAAGATTTCAAATGACAAATAAAGCTACATGATTCATAGTTTCCATTGACACTTATATCCATACATAACAAGTCCATCATCTAGAACACATCAAGTAAAACCATGTCATTAATTCATATTATCATCACATTCAATGTAACAATTCATAATATTCATGGAGAGGTCACACCAATCAACAACACAAGAATAGTATATGTCATATTTTAAAATGTATATGCAACAGATCCGATTTTCCATTTCATCAAGTGATCGCAACCACTGATATTCATTCAATATATGTCCCCCACGCAAGGGTCCATTTTCTCATAGTCTCACAAGACTTCATTGTGATCGTAACCACATATATATATTCATTCATTCATAACTAGTTTCCCTTATGCAAGGGTACTTCTTTTTATAACCCCGTAAGGCTCTCTTTGTCATATTGGTTTCCCCCACACATAGGGTACTCCCTTCCATAGTCACGTAAGACCATTTTCATTTCAAGGTACCAAGTGATCACAACCACTATAATTATTCATATTCTAGTCCCACAAGACTTTTGGTGTGATCGCAACCACATTTTAAATGATATGCTATACATGCTATGAATGCAATAATGCACATGCTAGCCTTAACCTCACAAGGAATGTCTCACCCTCTTACTCAAGGGTATAGTTTTGTACTTAACATGATAGTTAGTATCACACAATCATAAATGTAACATCCTTCAAGGCATACCGTTCATAATATTCAAGAATTATTATAGCTAAAGATTCATATAAATGTCAATCCACACATGGAAAACAAATAACATGTCATCAATACACTCTCAAATTCTTAACCTCATTAAGGCATCAATCTGACATTCAATCATCAATAAGATTCAACCTCAATTTCATATCATACACATGAGGTAATTTATCCACTCAAGGAAGAACATGCAAGTGTGCATCAATACATATATTGTCAACATACAATTTATCATACATTTAAAAAATACACTCTTCTCCTATCTCAAGAGAAGTACTCTTCCGGGTTAGATGGTCCTGCTTCATAAGAATGATCAAATCCTACATTGAATACATATAGGACCACATCAACCACTCATTCAACATCATTTTCAAATTTCTTGCATATCATTAATGCATACATACATATGAGTCCTATTATATCATAACTTGCGATAAGTTTTCATTCTTTCTTTTTCTTAGGTTTCAGGAATTCTTTCCCTTAAATCAAAACTCATTATAATTAAAGGACAACAACACAACTAATTGGGTTACCCACACATCAATTTCACACCCAACTCCTTAAGTGAGTTTTTCTTTCTCATTAATGGATTCTAACCACCATCATTCATTTATGGAAATCTTTCATTATTAAAAACATTCCCATCATCATTAAATGCCTATCCTACTCATATTCCATATTTCCCCCAAAATCAAGGGTTAGGGTTTTATCAAAAACCCAACAACCATCATAATTGCATATGATTCTCCATCTTCAAACCCACATTTTCGTGTTCTCCAATCAAGGCTCATAAAAACTCACATTTATTTCACCCCACCTTAGGGTTAATGCCCTCATTCAATACCTGTTGGAAATATGCACTAAGAGCCTATATAGGACGAATCATTTTGAATAAGATATTTTTTGTTAAATAGTTTACCAACTTTTATTTATCCTTGGAGTAATAGGTCATATGAGAGTTATTCCTAAAATATCTATAGTCAAGTATTTATGTGGGGACATGTAAATACATTAAGACTAATGTGTGAGTGTACTGATGATCTGATCTCACAGATCATGGATTAGATGATATCAAGTCTTCACACGAGTACACATTAAGAGTAATGATATACTAGATAGACCCATCATGAGAACGTTGCATGGATCGTTACATGAATGTCATAAATGATTCTCAATGTGATAATGGTATATGTAGTCCTTCAACCTGAAGTCACTACGATTCCTACATAAGGAGTTTGTTGTTTTAATACAATCAAACGTCTTTTGTAACAAGAGGACTATAAAGGTTATGATTAGGCAATGAACAAATTATACAGAGGGATGTATGTGATGTAGATGGGATTTGTCTCTCCTATGTGACAGGAGTGATATCTATAGGCCACTTGATGGAGTGAGACTAAGGAAATGCATGGCCATGCTAGAAAAAATAAATATTGGATATTTATTCAGATAAAGTTTACTCCGGTATCAATTAAAATAAATTGGGCCATACAAGGATGACGCGACCATGCCTTGGGCCTAATTAGGATATCGTGACAAAAGGAATAAACATATAAAATAATTATCACTTATAGGTTATGTTGATAATAAATAATATTCAGACATAATGATGCATTGCCAGATGCAGCTCTTATTTTATATAAATAATAAAATAGTTTATTATTAATATGACTGAGTATTTTACCTATAGGGTCACACACATAGAGTAAACCCATCAGAAAATAGCTTTTATTTTAGTTGGACTAAAATAAAGCTATGGGGCCTGTGACACCCTGATTTTAGAGGGAAAATTTTCGCGAATTAATTAAAGAATAACCTGGATCCATAATAAGAACACTCCCTTATATGAAGATAAAAGAGCTGGCCCCATGGCCAAGAAGAAAAGACAGGGAAGGCAAAGGAATTAAAACCATTCACACGGAAGCACCGACAACGCCTGAGCAAACCACAATACAGCGTGCACTCGCTCAAGCGAGATCCAAATCCGCTTGAGCGAGACCGACCAACTCGCTCGGGCGAACCACCATTCGCTTAAGTGAATCCGACCCCAAGCCTTCCGACAACACACACTCGCTGGAGCGAAGCCTTTATTCGCTGAAGCGAGAAGCCACACTCGGCATTCCCATCACTCGGTATTCGAGACAATCATTCATTCGGTAAACAATCAGGTCCATTCGAAATTCATGCCTAAGTCCTCTCGGAATTTAATATCTTAGTCCACTCAGCATCATGGGGTTCCGCCACTCGGGAACTACCCCAACAGTCACCTTACTCGGCAACCCATAACTCAGTCTCTCAATTTTTATCCACAGTGTCAACATAAAGATCCACTCGGGAAATGAAGGTATTCCCACTCGGATTCCATAAACCCTCACGCTCGGATATTATCCAACCAAACCACTCGGTATAATTCAACCTCGAGTCACTCGGTAAACATCCACCATTTAGCTCTCGGCATAACAGAACTCCCTTACTCAGAGAGTACATAGGCTTCCTCTCAACCATAAATCACTCGGTTAACACTTATATTTCTCTTCACTCGGGGAAAATCACAACATCAAGTCACACCCAGACTCATTCCATAACTTAGCCACTCAAATTACATATTACCCTATTCACTCAGAATAGGTTCCCATATTCACTCGGGATACATTCATAATTCATACACTTAGAATATAATCAATCTGAGTCATTACAACAACACTCCTCTTGGAAGAGGATCACTCGGATTTCCACTCGGATTACTCGAATCATTCCCCACTCGAGGTTCACCATATATTCTTTACTCGGAATCCACACGAGCCATTATCATACAGTAAGAGGCTCACACATGAGTTACACTCGGATATGGAGTCCCATACATAAAACTTACTCGGAAAAGCAACTAAGCCACATATATTCCACTCAGGATTCATTAACTTAGAAATATTCATACATCATCATTTCCTAGTCGGTAGGAAGCATCAAATCAACATAAATCACTTGAATAGATATATTCTCTAATTCCAAGTCCGACTACTACTACAGCAATACACTTCCACCGATTCATAACCATGTTATCAATCATAACATATATGTATATACACAAGCATACACTCGGATTCTTATCTTTATACTTTCCATTCACCAACACATTCAATCGGTATGCATATAATACCATCACTCGAAGTATATATATATTAACATGCACTCGGATCCCAATACATATATATTTGTATTCGTTATACAACATTAATATTATGAGCCGACCAAGGCTTTAGTACATCAAATGTACTCGGAACATAAAATTATATACACAGCCATTATCATAAACACCCAACACTCGGGTTTAAGACCACCACATCATCCAAACTGACCTGCATACACTGAAAAATACTGTAGGGGTGAGCATTACATATTAAATGACAGATATTGGCTCGGATTAATCACAGAATCCACAACATACCATAACACACAACATTAATCAGCATATGAACACTGCCATTCAACATGAACAATCACAAGCATTTTCCGATCGGGATTTCACCCATTTCACTCGGCTATAAAGCTCAATTCACTCAGTACAAGTATACTGACTCACTCGAATTTCTCTCAACCCCAAGACTATATCAACATTATTCATACTCTGAGCCATGCTCAAGGAGTCTGTCCGAGCCCAGCTCCAGGACTTAGCCATATTTCATATAATGTCATCTGATTGCCGATCGGTATAGGAGTCCAACGCATTCTAGTGGCGAATCGGATGCATACGGTTTCATTCACTCGGCGTTCAATGCCAATGCACTCGGCATTTCATCAAGCGTCTCATTTCACGCTTAGTGCCCCAGGCACTGCCCGAGTCCAACCCGGGTCTTTCATCATATTCAACATTAGGACCCCATCCTCTTCACTCGGGATTACACCCTTGTGGCACCCCGCAAGGTGTTCATATTCAATAACTCAATAACACGTATGCATATAAATTCAACTCATATTGATTCGATTGCCCACTCGGAAATCTGCGTTCAACATCATGTGCACTCGGTAATTCAACAACAATCAGATGACTCGGCTTATACCACATTCACTCGGCAATCCTATGCCATCCACTCGGCAATCACTATGCCGTTCACTCGGCAATCACTATGCCATTCACTCGGATTATCATCTATTCACAAGCCTCATAGGCTGTTTCATGGGATACACTCAGACTTAGCATTTCCTAAGCCTCACACACCATGGTATAGGAAATTCCACTCAGAAATTAACTCTAATAGTCATCCCATGCCAATATTTCTCTCGATATTAGTCATAACAGCCCCCAATCATCCATTCATCATAAACATATGCATCAATACGCATTACATTCATCTAAATGTATAATTTCACACATGAATTAGTAGAGGGCCACACCATGCACTCAATATCAATATAACATGCATCTCAAGCATCATAACAAATTCATTATCATAAACATCAACATATACTGCATGGACGGACATCAATCACATCAATACAAACATAAACATCATACATATCCGGGCCACTAATCACTCGGAAATCAACAAAAACAACACACATCAAATGTCACGCATCACAGTGAGGGAGTTTCACCCGGAAACCCGTCCAGAAATCCATGCATTTGAGATGCAAAGCCCCCCTTACCTGGATGAAGCTTCCAGGAGTCACATGGGCCACTCGGCCCAGCCATAGCAGCTTCTGCTCGGCATTCCAACGTAGGAAGGGCCACACAGCTTCCCTGCCAACCAGCATCAGTCTTCGACCTTTCGCTCAAGCCACACACGCACTCGCTTGAGCTAAAATAGTCCAGTGACCATTCCTTCACTGGCTCGCTCAAGCGTAACCATTCTCGCTTGAGCGAGATACGTCCAGAAGCTCATCAACACTCCATGCTCCACTCTGCTCTGCCACCCAGTCAATGGAGAAGCTTCCAAGCTCCACCCAACCATGACTTCCTCCTCGCAACGTCACAGCCTCAACATAGTGGACCATCTTCCATAACAAGGCACCACACAACTGTAGGCTCCAACCTAGCCCAAACAGCCTCATCAACTAGAGGAAGAAGAAGGAGGAAGAAGAGGCACAACCAGGAGGACAAAAGAGGAATCCTGGACCCAGCCTCCACGCACAGCACCATGCTGTTCCTCATCACCACGCAGCCGTAGGAAGGATTCTCAACCTTCAAGGCACCCAGTACTACACTGGACTCCACCACCATGCAGCTCCACTCGGTTCTACACCATACGTGAGTGGAAGAAGAAGAAGATGAAGGAGAAGATGAAGATGAAGCAGCAGAGAAGGAGGAAGCAAGAGCTTCATAGAGTTTTAGAGAGAAGGAGAAGCATTTCTCTCATCAGAACATGCACCAACGAGGAAAATGAAGAGAGTGAGGAGGAAAACCAAAGCTGAAGCCTTATCAACACACCTCCATCATCTCACTTTCCCACTCAGCCCCATCATCACGCTGCTCTGCCACAGCTCCTCAAACAACCATCACTTCTTCATTTAATGCAAGTCCTTTAGTATTTAATGCTAATTCTCTCAGCACTCATTACACACATCCAACGTGGACAAGAGAGAGAGAACCGGACCCATTAACCACCAAAGGCATATATTATTAATATTATTATAACACAATAAATTGCCTAATTGGTAATTAATCCTTAATTAACCATTAATCCCATCAATCCATAACCTTACTCTGAATTTATAATTATTTAAAAATCTGGGATGTTACAAGGCCTAACTCGTTTAGAATGAGTAAGGAGTCCATTCTTTAGAGAGAGTAAATTAGGTCAAACCTAAGCCTATAAATAGAGCATAAGATGCTCATAGGTGGCTAACCAAAAAGAGACATAAAATGCAAAAGTTACAAAAGCTACACGTCGTCAAACTAGCATTTGGAAGGTGTAGCATTTCTAGTAGGAGTACTCATGTGGACTCCTAAAGGACAAGGCTATGACTGCTTTGATTTTCTTCAAAAGGTAATCCTAAAATGCAATATTTTTTTGTGTTTGTCTTATGCTTTGAAACACGGCGCTTTACAAATCCTATGGGAATCCTTGTATTTCTGCTGCTAATGCACTAGGGATTCCCTAACAATACCCACGCTCATTTAACACTCTTCTAAGCCACAATAATCCATAACTTGGGGTCCAAGCACAATAAAATTAATGAGGAACTTACCTCAGCCAAGAAATGAAAATGGGCACCAAGGGAGAGGAAAGGGTAACGAAATGGAAGAAGAGATAGAGGAGCTTCAAGCCACCATGGTCTCCTTCTTGCATAATGGAGGTCGAAAATTAAAGAGGGGAAGGTGTACCAATCTTGTCTAGATTTTAGAGAGTGGAAGAAGATGAAGATGAATGGGAGAAAAGAGAGTGAAAAAAGTTCAATGTGTTTTGCCAAGGGAGAGGGAGGTCATGAGAAAATGAGAGTGGAATGGTGTGGTTTTTACATTTTAGTTTTTAACCCATTACTTAAATTCTCCATTTTACAACAAACAGGATCTCAGTTCGGCCTCGATACTTTATCTAAAAATTATTCTAAGTATATGGTCAGATTCCCAATAATATTCCCAACAACCCTGACCATTGTCATCTCAATCAGAGATACTTGGTCCAACACCCATATTTTAACCGGGTATTAATTTTAGCTCTTTAAGCCATAATAAATTATGAATACTCATAAAAACTCCCAATTAAATTATTTTTAAATTTTGGGATATTAAATAACTCATATGTAATTATTTACTAATTATTCCTCAAAATTAAGTATTTATACAAAATTTAGGATGTTATAATATGTGTATGTGTAAATACACATCTTGAGGAGTTTTTATGAATGTTGAATCTATATGATGGTGATAGTGAAAAATTAATTATGCTTCCTTTAATGATAAGAAGATATCATGAGCAATGCATTGGGTGATGATAGTTTTTGTGAAATTATATTGTTGAGTTAAAATAATAAAGATTTCATATTGATGGTCAATGATGAAGTAATGGCATGATGTTATTGATGATGTTGATATGTGCATATATGATGTGATAATATGAGATAGTGATTATACTGGGTGAAATTGGAAAATCTATAAATTATGTGGAAGTGTACTAATATGATTTTGAATTTGAATGTGTAACATGTATATCGTGAAATTGTGTAGTAAATGGCATTGATTATATTGTTGTACATGATGATGGAGATTTATGATCATTATTGATTATTGGTGAGGTGATACTCTGTGATGGCGTTGTATTATATTTGGGCCTGGTTTGTGTTGCCGCCCTGATAGAGATTTATGGGTCAGGTCTGTGTGACCGCCCTGAATAATTAAAAGGCGAGGCTTTTAGGCCATTTAAATCAAAAAATTAAAGAAAGTAATTGAACTTATGTAGTTATATGGTGTGGGACGGCCGTAGTATGTTTCGCCCCTCGCTTTTAGCTCTCATGGTCAAACAAGACCCAGTTGAGCTACCCAATGGTTGAGGTGGAGAGCCAAGTCAGGCTCGGTGGACCAAGTCGGGTTCACAGAGAGTCAAGTAGGACCCCTAGCTAAAGGTCGATCCTTTTAGTATCTGGATATTAATGTGTCATTAAAAATTGTTTAAGTGTCAATTTTGCCTTGCATGATTTGACCTGTATTGATGATGAATTTAATGGTTTCTATGTTGATTAGTATGTTATAATTATATGGTGGAATGGAATTGATGGTTCAGAGAATAGACTTAGAAGGGGGCTTTAATAAGTTTGTTCACTTTTTCAAACTAAAAATTGATATTTAAGCGTAACATCATTTTGCATAGCAAACCAGACTTTTATGAGTGTGATTCTTTGATTGAATTAGCATTATTTACCAGAATTTACTATCACATATATTACCAAAAATACACCATACTTTTGATAGTTAAAGAGTCAGAGAGAAAGAGACATAACACAAGCAATTTATACTGGTTCACTCCCAACATAGAAACTACATCCAGTACCTTTAAATTTGAAGGATTTTCACTATGTAAAAATCTTTTACATTAGATGTTGAGTATTATTGACTCCAGCCACTCCTGGCTTAAGCACAACTCATGCTTTTGAGTATTCTTGATTCCAACTACTCCTAGCTTGAGCATAACTCATGCTCTGAGTATTCTTAACTCCAGCCACTCCTGGCTTAAGCACAGCCTGTGCCAACACACCAGACCCCTTTAGATTCCTATGAGTATGATTTTACAGCACCCACTCCTGGGGCAAAGTCAAGTATTCTTTCACAAGCCATTCCTGCCTCAAACCCTGAGTATTCTTTCAAAAGCCTCTCCAGGTCAACAGTGTTTCCCACACTAAAAGAATCTGGCAACACACCAGACCTGTACTACCAAAGGATTGGAAGAATTATTACAAACAAAATGAATAAGCCTTCCAACTTAGCCGGGCTAAGTGATCAACCACATGAGTGGGTTTGTAAAGAAAGAGAAGGGTTTATTCATTCAGTAGACTCATTAACTATGTAATATGAAACAAGAGTACAAAAGGTACTAAGTCTAAAAGCATGACCAGAGATGATATGCTCTTTGAAGAGTAAAGAGATATAAGTTGATGACATATCTTTGGTTGCTATGGCTTTTAAGAAGGAACGAGTTTCATATAGCGAGCTTTTCTTTCTTCATGGCAATTCTTCTTCGTCTGATTTCTTCTTCTTGCATTGATTGCCATTTTATTCTTTTTCTTGGGCTTTTGTATATGAATGTTTGATACTCGTTCATACTTTCTCTTCTCCATTGACACTTATCTTAGTGTGTTTTGCCCATCTTTTTTTCTTCTTCAACAAGCTCTCTCTTTTTCTATATTTTCCATTTTATGTTCTCTGTATTTTCACTCTTGCTTGAGTCTACTCCTGCACTCTTTCTCTGTGTTCTTTTGAGGAGATTGGTTCTATTTATAAAAGATTTTTCCAAAGAGACCGAGGAGAGAATAACTAATATAAGTCCATTGAGAGATGATATATCAAATGAGAAAGATGTTGCATAACGGACAACAAGATTTCTTTTGTCAAAGAGAGACGTTCTGAGCATGTAATTGTTGGATAAAAAGCTTTGAGATGTGTGCAAACACAGGCATGGTAAAGGCAGCATAAGTTTCACAAAGGAGGAAGCTTTTATTCAGAGAATCTCTGAATCTATAAGGAATAGGTAAAAGACTTAACACTATTAGGATAGAATAGAATGTGCCTTGCTTGGTCATTCTTCTTTTTGTGAATCTTTGCTTTAAAGTTCTTATGAAGATGTTTTCTGACCGTTGAGGTTCTTCAGACTAGTAGACTCGTATAAGAACTATCTTTTAGAAGATTTTGAGTCTGGTGATCCATAAGTTGTTGATAATAAGACAATTTTAAGGCATAAATATTTAGATCCCTTTGCAAGGTCTGGGAGCTTAAAGCACATGTGAGAATAAGATCTGATGTTTTCAGAGACTTTAGGGCATGAGATAATAACTTTTTTGAACTAGATTTGGTAAAACATTCAGATGTAAAGATTTTTCTCTTTGAGGTGAATTTCTAGACTTTAAGACTTTTCTTACTTTTGATCGAGGGATTTATGTTGGGACCAGACTTTATAAAAGTTCTTCTAGACTTTTGACACACATACTCCCCCTTTCTTTTGTAATAGAAGCCTTATGTTTTCTTGAAACACTTAAACACACATATCAAATAATAACATTATATGACTTTATTTTAATTAGAATACGCGATGTTAGTTATCAACAAATCTTAAGAGAATTCTGAGTCTTCTTGACTCTAACAGGAATGAATCTATATTGTTGTTTTTTAGATTTTTGTTAGCCTGATGGGCTTGTAATGATGTTCATATGGAAATTTTCTATTTGATAATTATGAAATTTTAAATATGAAGGTATGTTTATAGTGACAGTTAGTAAGGTTACACACTATTGATGTCGATACATGTAGATATTATAACATCCCTAATTTTAAATAAATGATTAAATAAAGAGGAATAAATATGAAATAATTATAGGTGAGTTAATTAATGTCCCGGAATATTAGAAATAATTAAATTAAGATTTTTAGGAATTATTCATAATTTATTGAGGCTTTATGAGCTGAAAACATACTCGATTAAAATATAGGTGTCGGACTAAGTATCTCCGATTGAGGTGCCATTGGTCAGGGCTATTAAGATTATTCTTAGGAGTCCAAATATATATTCGGAATAATTTTTAGATAAAGTATTAAGCCCGAATGGAGATCCTGTTTGTCGTAAAATGGTAAACTTTAGTGAGAGGGGTAAAATTAAAACAAAAAACCTCACTCTTCTCTTATTTCTCACGTTGCCTCTCTTTTCTTCTTTGGAAAACACATTTCATATCTTCTTCTCCTTCATTCCTTCTTCTTCTTCTCCTTTGAAAAAACCTAAGCAAGTGTGTGTGCATCTCCCTCCTTCATTTCCACTTTCCATTGGCAAGAAGGAAGAGCTTGAAGCTTGGAACTCTTTCTCGTTTCTCCTCCTTAATTTCATGTAGCTCCTCCCCTTTCTTGGAAACTTTCTCATTTCTTCTCTTGAGGTAAGCTCTTTGTCATTTATCAAGAGCATGAACCCTAGGTTTTGGGTTTTTGGTGTTGGGTGAGCATTTAATATATATGGGTTGTTGGGAGAAGCATTAAACATGGAAACCCTAAGGTGGGGTGTTGTTTGCATGGCATTTATGATGGGTTGTTAAGGGCAACGAAATCAATACTTGGATGGATGGAAAATTGATGAGCATTTATGATGGTGATGGGTTTTTAGTGAAACCCTAACTTTAATAAATTGGGGAAAGTAATAAATATTGGTAGGAAAATATGTTTTGAGAGGAAATACATGAGATTGAGAGTGTGGGTGTTGATAAGTGTGGCATTTGTAAATATTGGGCTTAAGGGTTACCTTGTAACCTATAATATAGAGAATGTGGATTGATGAGAAGGAATTACTCGAGCCCAAAAAATAAAGAAAATGGGGTCTATAACATGTATTATACATGTAAAATTGTAGATATAATAATGGTTAATTAGAATTTGAAGTTATGCATTGAATGGTGAATTAATTGAGATTTTACATGTATGTAATGTAGGACCCATTTCGAACGACGACGCAGGAACGTCGTATCGCTTAGAATTCTTCTCTTGAGGTAGGAGAGGAGTTTTATATTATAAATGCATGAATTGAGTAGTGTTTGATTGTCATATGTGACAATATGCATGTTTGCCTTGTTTGAGTGGTAATGATGATTTGTGGTTGTTAAACATGATGATGATGATGATGATGATGATGAATATGCTTGGCAACATGTAATGTGCATTTGGAATGTCTAAGGTATGTTAAATAGTGATGTTGAAATGTTTGGCTAGTGTAATGCCTTGATGATGATGTGATTGTGTTATGTTCACCATGAATGTGGAATGGTCATTATTCATGATAAATGAGAATGAAGATGGATGATTAGCATGCCTTTATGATGATGAAGGATTGATGATTGAAATTGATGATTTGATGTTGTTGTGACAAGGAGGAGTTGTTGAATATGCCACACTAAAATTTGAACATTAGTAACAACCAACGATAATAAAATCTACTAAGAAACATATGGTGGAAATAATGGTGATGTTGATTGGTGAGTGGAATAATTAGGATGCATAGTTGTGAGAATGCATTATGATTTGCATCACATTGCACCCATGGCATACTGCATAGCCGCCGGTGTTGGAATGTTTGGGGATTCCCCCTGGCCAGCCCAGTGGAAAGGCGACTCAGTGCACGAGTATACTTATTTTCCCCTGTGACTCAGAGCGTAAGTCACGAAGCCGTCCATGTATAGCTATGGGGAGATGCATATGGCCGACCCTATGGGGGGTGGCTCTTTGATGAGCAAGTGTCCCCGGTGGTCCTATGGATCAGAGCCGCCATGGTATGAATCATGGCCGGCCCGTAACACCTTTATATTGATTATGGTGTTTACCGTGGTCATGGTGTAAATGGGCAGGTGTTGCAAGAAGGGCGATGCGGTTTGGTACTAGTAAAACATAATGATATGTATGTAATTGATGATATATGTGTACACATTTTTCTACTGTAGTAGGGGTATGGTTATATACTTGACCCATAATTTGGTGATTATTCCCACAGTCGGATCCACAATTGATATTACTCTGTTGTGCATATGCATTAGCTTAAGAGCATTTACATATAGCAAAGAGGTATGCCAAAGGTGATGAAAAATGGTGTTGGTTGTGATTGGGTGAGAAAATTCCTAAAGACAACATAAAAGATATAAATACAAATACATATATTGTATATGGTGATTTTGTGTGTGTTGGCCCAAGATGATGAAGGGTTTGATTGTGTGTATGCATATATATTTTGTTATGACCCATAAGGGGTGATTGAGTATGTGTAAGATTGGTGAGGTGCTGATAATTATGATGATGAATGATATATCGATGCAAAGTATACATGATGTTGAATGCATATGCACACAATCATATTGTATTCATTTTCATCTTTTGGAATGTATAAGTCACTCTTCCATGTTGTCTATTTTTAGCTTTGTGATGCAGGACACTCACGGGAGTGAGATTAAATCTTTTGGAAATATGCATTTTGATGATGGAGGTAAATTAGTGTATAGGAAGTGCCTTGGCTGGCGAGTATTAGTTTTGTATAACATATGATGGATGGTGTATGCTTAATATGTATTTAGATTGGTGTATATTCATTTTGGAGGTCATAGGTGAAAATTGGACCCTAAATGTATGGCTAATTTTTTATTATGAGCTAGACAATGTATGATGCTAGTTATGGGCTGAAATTATTGCCCAAGTGGTGAATGGATGATGTTGATTCATGAATTATAATGTTTTATGAAATGTATGTCATAATGCATTTTGATGTTTATGCTTATTTGAGGAACTAATAAGGTCAAATTGTGTTTTATATGGTTTTAATGGTATGTAATGTCTCTAATAACTTAAATATATTAATTGTGACTTGTAGAAATTGGAATGGGTCAATTCCATTGAGAATAGGCCCTTGAGTTGCACAAAAATGCCTCAAAATGGGTAAAACACATTTATGCACATAACTCTCTCGTTTTAGAGAATTTTTTAGTACAGCCAGTGGCTACATGTCACAAATGATGTATGTATGTTGGTGTTAAAATTTTGTAGTGTTTAGAATTTGTATGAAAAAGTTAGAGGGGGTGGAAGTCCAAAAATCATGCTTTTTCTACATAAAAATAGCAGCAGTGCTGTCTTGAATCGATTCAAAGATCTCTGAATTGATTCAAGAGGTGTTATTTTCAATTTTTGTAGAGTCAGAGGCATTTGAATCAATTCATATGGGATTGAATCGATTTAAGGACCCTTGTTTTCACTATTTTTGGTTCTAGGAACGTTTGAATCGATTCATACGGACTTGAATCGATTTAAGGGGTCCTATTTCCACTATTTTGGACTCCAGAACCATTTGAATCGATTCATGGGGTGCTTGAATCGATTCATGGCCCTATTTTCACACTTTTTCCGCTTTTTTGGGGTATAATTAGTATTGTTTGACTATGATATGATTGTACAATAACCTACACGCATAGTTAATACATTTTAACAAGTCAATAGACCATCCTTTGACCTTCTACCACTCCCTTTCATTTTCTTAACGTAATTTTACACTTCTGCTAATCCTTGTTGGTGATCATGAGATTGATTACCCAAGGCTCACTCTTTATTTAATTATCCACCTTCTCATATCTTCATATATGGGATAGGTTATCTGAAGTGATTCGGGGTTACTTGTTGAAACTTATTTTGTGATTCTTTCTTTTCCTAAAATTATTTTCTTTTAAATCATGAAAAATTTACCCTCTATTTTTATTATCCAAATTTTATTTATTTAATTACCCCTAATTTCTGGGATGTCTCAACCTGGTATCAGAGCTTTGTTTGCTCTTTGATAGAGACTTAATAGATGTTATGCAAGCAATTCTTACTTATGATTGAATAGTTTGAGTTATATTTGATTGAGTTATGGACTTTTGATTGAATTGTGACTGTTCTGCATTGAATTGAGATTGGTGTGCTTGTTGTTTGAGTCCGGCCAAGATTCCTTTCACCATTTACCTTCAAGGATGAATATGTTGTGATTATGCATTGAGATTAATATATCTATTGTGATATGATGCATGATTAATGAATGGATGTTGAAACCTCTATATGTATATGTATATAGATCGAAGGTTGATTGTTTGGTCTAGTTTACTCATGTGTGAGCCATGTCTTAATGTATAGGCATGAAACATGGCTGGTAGGCATAATCGTGAAGCGGCTACTATGGCATCTGCTTTGAATCATTTTGTAGATCTCTTGGAAAGACAAGGCCAACAAAATGTGGGACAAGGTACCCAAGGTCTTGATCGATTTCTCAAGAGGAAACCTTTCAAGTTCAATGGAGGGTATAAACCTGAGGATGCATATGTGTGGATCAATGATCATGAGAGGATCTTTGCGAGCTTTGAATGTTCTAAGGCTCAGAAGGTTGAGTACGTGGTCTTTATGATCCGCGATAAAGCTGAATCATGGTGGCATCTTACAAGGGGACGCATGTTGTCTGCTAATATTCCCTTGGAGTGGGAAAACTTCAAGGTTGAATTCTTGAAGAAATATTTTTCGGAAAGCTACAAAAGTAAGAAAGAGCTTGAGTTCACGAAGCTTAAACACGGTGTTATGACTATAGAGGAGTATACCTCCAAGTTTGAGGAGTTGTGTGCATTCTATTCTCCTTATCAACAAGAAGGTATTGAGGCTTCAAAGTGTGTAAAGTTTGAGAATGGTTTGTGTAACACCCTAAATTTTAAAATAAATGATTAATTAAGGAAATAAATATTGAATAATTGAATGTGAATTATTTAATGTCCCAAAATATTAGAAATAATTAAATTAAGATTTTCGTGGACTGTTAATAATTTATTGGGACCGCTTAAGCTAAAAACTAACTCGATTAAAATGTGGGTGTTGGACCAAGTATCTCCGATTGGGATGATATTGGTCAGAGCTATTGAGAATATTATTGGGAGTCCGAATATGTATTCGGAATAATTTTCAGATAAAGTATTGAGCCCAAACAAAAATCCTGTTTGTCATAAAACAATGAATCTTTTAATGAGAGGATTAAAAATAAAACCAAAAGCCATGTTTTCCCTTCTTAATTTCCGTTGGCTTCTGGGCTCCCTTGGCAAACACTTAACCTCTTCTTCTTCTCTATTTCTCTACTCTATTTCTTCTCTTCTTCTCTCCTAAAACCCTAAGCAAAAGGGTGGTGACTCCCTTCTATCTTATTTTTGTTTTCAAGGAAGATTGGAGGAGCTTGGAGCTTGAAGTTTCCTCTTCCTCTCTTCTCCATTTCGCAGCCCCTCTCGCCCTCTTGGAACCCATTTTCATTTTTGGGTGAGGTAAGCTTCTCTCACCATTTTTGGATAGGTTAATGCATTGGTTATGAGTTATTATAGCTTGGGGGAGTAATGTAGGTGGAATGGATGTTTAATGGAAGAAACTAATGCATAAACCCTAGAGTGGGTTGTCATAAATACAAGATTTAAATAAAATAAATATGGTAGAAGAAGGTATAGTTGGAAGGAGATGAGAGTTATGATTCATTAAATGGATGTGGTTGGGTTTTGGTGGAAACCTTAACTTTTAAGATTTATGGAAAATGGCAAATGTGAAGTGGATAATGCATTTTGAGAGGAAATGTATAATTTTGAGAACATGAATGTTAGTAAATGGACTAATTTTAGGAATATTGGGCTATGGTTGTTTGTGGCCTTAGATATAATGAATGTGGCTTGATGGGAAGGAATTCCCAAAGCCTAATAAATAATGGAATGATGTCTATAACATGTCTTGTACATGTTATGAAATTGTATATATAATAATGATTAATTAGAGTTGAAGTTGTGTCTTGAATGGGTGATTGATTTTGATTCTATGTGTATATTAATGTAGAACCCATTCCGAAGGATGAGGCGGGAGTGTTGTATCAATCGAAATTCTTCTCTTGAGGTAGGAGAGGAGTCTTTATATTCTAATTGCATGAATTGAATAGTCTTTGATTATCATATGTGGCAACTTGCATGTGTGCCTTGCTTTTGATGTTATGGAAATTTGTATTGTGTATATGATGTTGGTGATAATGTTTGGCAACATGCATTGTGCAATTAGAATAAATATGGTGGTGTGAATTATTTAGCAAGTGTAAGCCTTGAATATGATGCTTGTGTTATATCCACCATGAATATGAATGAGTGTAATTGATGTGTGGTTGAGATTGGGTATGAATGAATAGCATACCATGATTAATAATGAAAAGTTGATCATTGAGATTAATGAGGAATGCCATTGAATTTGGCGAATGAATTGTTAAAATGCCACACACAAAACTTGAAAATAAATATTAAATCCAACACTATTAAATCCACTAAAAACCTTGTGGTGATGTTGGTGACGATGATGATGATGATTGATAAGTGGCATGAATAGGATGCATAGAGTGAGAAATGCATATGATTGGCGTTTTCATCCATGGCATACTACATAGCTGCCGGTGTTGGAATTTTAGGGGATTTCCCCGGTTGGCCTAGTGGAAGGGCGGCTCTGTGCACGAGTGATTTGTTGTTTCCCCTGTGACTCGGTGTGTAAGTCACGAAGCTGCCCATGTTGTGCTACGGGGAGCCATATATGGTTAACCCTTATGGGGGGTGGCCTTGATGAGCAGGTGTCCCTGGTGGTCCATTGGATCACAGCTGCCATGATGAGACTCATGGTTAGCCCGCAACACCATATGTTGATTATGTTGTTTACCGCGGTCATGGTGAAAATGACCGGTGTTACAAATGGGCGATGCGGTTTGGTACCAGTAAAAGGTTAGTGAAATGCATGCAATTTAATGATAAGTGTACATATTTTACTACTGCAGCAGGGGTATGGTTAGATAATTATACTTGAATCCCACAATTGGTGTCTATATTCCCACAGTCAGATCTATAATTATTGAAATATTCTGTTATGTATATGCATTAGCTTAAGAGCATTTGCATATAGCAAGGAAGTATGCCAAAGGTGATGAGTTATGATGATAGTTGTGTTAAGGATGAGATAATGTATTAAGGCAACATAAAAGATATGAATACAAAATAATAATTTGAGTAAAGTGATGAGTTATGTAATAGTCCAAATGTTGAAGGACTTGGTTATGTATATGCTTGTATACCTTGCCTAAATTATAATGTCGTTTGTGATATACGTATGATAGTATTATGATGATGAATAAGATAATGAATGATATGTGTATGCAAAGTATACATGTATTGATGCATATGTACATAATCACATGGTATTCATATTCATTCTTTTGGAATGTATGACTCACTCTCCCATGTTGTCCACTTTTTAGACTTATGATGCAGAGCACTCATGGGTGAAGTGAATCTTTTGAAGTACATTTTGTAGAAGGAGGTAAATAGGTGTATAGGAAGTGCCTTAGCTAGAAAATCTAGATTTTTGTATAGCATATAGTGTATATGTATGCTTATTTTACCATCTAGATTATACCTTGATGATTTTGAGGGTCATGTAGGAAAATTGGACCTTGGAATGTATGGCCAATTTTCATTAATGACCCAAATGATGTAAGATGATGAATTATGATGTTTGTTCATGTTAAATCTCATGAATGGATGGGGTGTTTCATAACTTATAGTATTTTATGAAGTTCATACAAAGAGGATTCACATATCATGCATTAAATGAATGAGAATTGACCTTGATGTGTATAGACCATTGGATGAACTCTCAAATGTATGGTGGAGAGTAAATAATGCATTAGTGTAGGATAAAATGGCATGAAAGGAAGTTTGACATGTTAAGTTGTATGAAATCTGCATGTTTCTCGTTTTCCTACATAACTCACTCGAGCGAGTGGCAATCTCGCTCAAGCGAGATCTTCATGAATCAGGGGTGTGGCCTCTGGCCCAGATTCGCCCAAGCGAATGACAATTTCGCCCAAGCGAAATCTCCTAGAATCAGAGGTTTGGTTACTGGAGTTATTTCGCTTAGGCAGGTAAGGCCTCGCCCGAGCGAGTGTTGGTTGAATAGCTACTGGACCATTTTCACTTGAGCGAATGGTCAGTGTTTAGAGGTTCGCTCAAGCGAGAAAGGGAAAAATTGATTCTGGACGATTTTCGCGCAGCGAGCCTAGCCTCGCTCGAGCTAAAATTGGACAGTAAGGTACTGCCCCTTTTTCGCTTAAGCGGTTGTGTCTCGCCCAAGCGAATTCAGTACTTGATGCTTCTGGAACGATCTCACTCAAGCGAGATTGTCACCTGATGCTTTTCTCTTCTTCGCTCAAGCGCGCTGGTTGGTTCCGTCCAAGCGTGGGCCACTGAACTCGCTCAAGCGAGTGGGGCATCCGCTTGAGCGAGATGCCCCTGATCCTCCCAATTGCCTTGTTTTAATTATTTTCATTTCCCTTTGCATAAAGTCTTCCTATTGTATCATCTTAAAAATGCTTTGGACATATTATGAACTCTTAAACTCCATGAAATCCATTCTTTCTAAATCCAATCATACAACATCAATTTGAGTTATTCTTTCCGCTATTTTTAGTTGAAAATATCTCATTAATTATTTTTAACTCGCCTCTTTATATCTCCATATATGAGATAGGTTTTTCATAGATCAGGGGTGTTGATTAAAAGTTCACCACTTTATTTCTTGTCTAATAATGATTTATAAAACGTGAAACATTTACCTCCAATTTTTGGGGTGTCTCAGTTTGAGGTCCGAGATCAAGAGGGCCATTCGGCATCAAGAGATTAGAAGTTTTCCAACGCTTGTGAACAAGTGTCGTATTTATAAAGAGGATGATGTGACTCCTTTAAGTCAAGGCAAGCATGAGCCTAAATTGAAGGGTCAATTTTCTGGTTTCAAGAGGCATGGCCAATTCAAGAAGAAGAAATTATTTCGTGGTGGATCCTCCCATGCAAGAGGACATGGTGCTTTTAGAGGTGGCAATGGTAATGGTAACCAAGGTCGTGGCAATGTTCAAGGCCTAACTTGCTTCAAATGTGGTGCCAACCATTTGGCACGTGATTGCCCAAGAGATGATGTGGTGTGCTATCAATGCAACTAACCCGGGCATATTCACCCTAATTGCCCGTTGAACACAAGAAATGCTATTGTTGATACTCCTATTCACATGAATTATGATGCTAACCATGGAGGCCATGGTGGTTTTGGAGGTTGTGGTCGTGGAAACAGTAATGGTTATAATGGTGGTCGTAATGGTAGCCGTGGTGGAAACCATAATGGTAGAAGAAATGGAAATGGTCGAGGCAATGGACATGGTGGAAGAAATGGAAATCGTAATGGTGGTGATCAACCACAAGCTGCTGGAAGAGTCTTTGCCCCTTACCAGTGAAGAAGCTGCATAAGCGGAAGATCTTGTCCAAAGTAAGTGTGAAATTCTCAGTACTTTTGTATGTGTTATCTTTGATTCGGGTGCTACTCACTACTTTGTTTCTGAGGATTGTGTTAGGCGTTTGAAAATGCCTATTTGTATGATGAGAGGTTCTATAATGGTGACTACATCGATGGGTACTTGTTTAAGGATGGTGACTCGATGTGAGAATGTCGAGATGACTCTTGAGGGTAGAAAGTGTGTTGTATCCCTCGTATGCTTACCTATGAAAGACCTGGATATTATCCTAGGCATGGGCTGGTTGTCTACCAATAAAGTCTTAGTGGATTGTCATAACAAGGCAGTGATTTTTTTGACTCTGAATATGGAATAATTTGACCTACAAGGTATCCCTCAGCTTCTTGTGATGTTCTGTATGGTAGATGGGAATGGTTCTTCCCAATCTTGTGAAATTCCCATTGTTTTTGAATTTTCTGATGTATTCCTGAACGAAATTCCTGGATTGCCTCCTCCACATGAAGTGAAATTTTCTATTGACCTTATTCCTAGTGCTGAGCCTGTGTCCCGAGCTCCTTATAGGATGTCTCCTATGGAGTTGTTTGAGCTGAAAAAGCAAGTTGAGGAGTTACTCGAAAGAGAATTTATTCATCTAAGTATATCTCCTTGGGGTGCTCCTGTGTTGTTGGTGAAGAAGAAATATGGAAGCATGAGGTTGTGCGTTGACTATCGCTAACTCAACAAGATGACTATTAAGAACAAATATCCCCTTCCTCGCATCGACGATCTTTTGGATGAATTGAGGTGTGTAGTTGTATTTTCTAAGATCGATTTACGTTTCGGATATCACCAAATTCGGGAGAAGACCAATGATATTCCAAAAACTGCCTTCCAAACACGTTATGGCCACTACGAATATGTGGTGATGCCATTCGGTGTGACCAATGCCCCTGTAATTTTCATGGACTACATGAATCACATTTTCCATGAATTTCTTGATCAATTCATCGTGGTATTCATCAATGATATTTTAGTGTACTCTAAGAGCCATGAAGAACATGAAAGGCATCTTCGCCTTGTGTTGGCTATTCTTCGAGAGAAACAGTTGTATGCCAAACTTTCTAAGTATGAATTTTGGTTGAACGAGATATCGTTTCTTGGTCATGTGATCTCTTGTGATGGTATTGCTATTGATCGATCAAAGGTTGAAGCTGTTATGGCTTGGGAAAGACCAATGTTCATGACGGAAATAAAAAGTTTCCTTGGTCTTGCCGGTTACTACTGGAGGTTTATTGAAGGATTCTCCCGTTTAGCCTTACCATTGACCGTAAAACCCAACCATTTGTGTGGACTCTCGAATATGAAGAAAGCTTTCAAGAGTTGAAATTGAAGCTTACTACCACACCAGTGTTAGCCTTACCTGATTTGATCGATGACTTTGTGGTGTACTGTAATGCTTCTAAGCTTGGTCTTGGTTGCGTGTTGATGCAAAAAGAGTGTGTGATAGCCTATGTGTCAAGACAGTTGCAACCACATGAGGTTAATTACCCCACACATGATCTTGAATTAGCGGCGGTGGTATTTGCTTTGAAGTTGTGGTGACACTATTTGTATGGTTCTAAGTTTGTGGTCTTTAGCGATCACAAAAGTCTTAAATACTTGTTTGATCAAAAGGAACTTAATATGCGCCAACGACGATGGATGGAGTTTTTAAGGGATTATGAATTCGAGTTGAGGTATTATCCCAGAAAGGAAAATGTGGTTGCCGATGCTTTGAGCCGAAAGTCGTTGCATATTTCCGCAATGATGGTGAAAGAAAAAGAGCTAATTGAGCAATTTAGAAACTTGAATGTGGGCGTAGAGATATATACCCCAAAGAAGATATACTTTAAAATGTTAATGGCTGCTAATGTGTTCCTTGAAACCGTGAAATTGCAACAACTGAAGGATGAGTACTTGATTGAGATGAGAAAAACTTAAGAAAAGGGGAAGAATTTGTTCCTAATAGAAGGTCGTGATGGTATTTGGCATGTAAAGGGTCAAATATATGTTCCCTATGGTGGTGATTTGAGAAAATTGGTACTTGAGGAAGCTCACAAGAGTGTGTTGAGCATTCATCCTGGTTCCACTAAGATGTATCAAGATCTGAAGAAAAATTTCTAGTGGCTCAGTATGAAACATGATGTGGTGAACTTTGTAGCGTCTTGCCTTATTTGTCAGAAGGCTAAGGTTGAACATCAAAAACCATCTAGTTATTTGAGACCTTTAGAGATCCCAATTTGGAAATAAGATAGTATTGCTATGGATTTTGTTTCTGGGTTGCCCAGAACTCGTGCTGGAAATCATGCTATATGGGTGATTATGGATCGGTTGATGAAGATTGTTAGACTACACGGTGTACCGCCTAGTATTGTATCTGACCGTGACCCTTGGTTTACTTCCCAATTTGGGGAAGCTTACATCATAAGCTAGGTTCTAAGTTGAAGCTTAGTTCTACTTATCATTCTCAGACCGACGGACAATCTGAGAGAACTATCCAAAGCCTCGAAGATTTGTTGAGGGCTTGTGTTGTGGAGTATGGTGGATGTTGGGAGAGATTTCTTCCACTGATCGAAGTCACTTACAACAACAGTTACCATAGTAGTATCTGTATGGCTCCTTATGAGGCACATTATGGCAAAAAGTGTAGAACGCCTCTGTGTTGGTTGAAAACTGGTGAGAATTTGGCTTTAGGGCCAGAGATTGTTCAGGAGACTACCGAATAGATTAGAAAGATACAAGAGAATATAAAGATTGCTCAAGATAGACATAAGATTTATTATGACAAAAGGCACAAACCACTTGAGTTTCAAGTTGGTGATCATGTGTTTCTGAGAGTCTCACGTGATAAAGGTATTGGTAGGGCCTTGAAGAACAGAAAATTAAGTCCTAAATTCATTAGACCGTATGAGATTCTTGAGCGAATCGGTGATGTTGCTTATCGGATTGCACTTCTTCCGCATCCTATGAATCTACACAATATGTTCCATGTGTCATAGATGAGGAAGTATATTCACGATCCCTTGCACGTGATCCCTGTTGATGATGTTGATGTGCAGGATGACTTATCCATTCCTCCTGTTTCCATTTGTATTGTTGAGCATTCCATGAAGAGGCTACAGAATAAATTGGTATCTTTGGTGAAGGTGGCATGGAAACATGGCAACGTGGAGACATTCACATGGGAACGTGAACATGATATTCAGGAGCAGTATCTGAATGCGTTTGAATCTAGTACGTTAAATTTCGAGGATGAAATTTCTTTTAGGTGGGGTGGATTGTAACATCCCTAATTTTAGATAAATGATTAAATAAAGAGGAATAAATATGAAATAATTATAGGTGAGTTAATTAATGTCCCAAAATATTAGAAATAATGAAATTAAGATTTTTAGGAATTATTCATAATTTATTGAGGCTTTATGAGCTGAAAACATACTCGATTAAAATATGGGTATCGGACCAAGTATCTGCGATTGAGGTGCCATTGGTCAGGGCTAATAAGAATATTATTGGGAGTCCGAATATATATTCAGAATAATTTTTAGATAAAGTATTAAGCCCAAATAGAGATCCTGTTTGTCATAAAACAGTAAACTTTAGTGAGAGGGGTAAAATTAAAACACAAAACCTCACTCTTCTCTTATTTCTCACGTTGGCTCTCTTTTCTCCTTTGGCAAAAAAATTTCATTTCTTTCTCTCCTTCATTCCTTCTTCTTTTCCTCCTTCCAAAAAACCTAAGCAAGTGTGTGTGCACCTCCCTTCTTCATTTCCACTTTCCATTGGCAAGAAGGAAGAGCTTGAAGCTTGGAACTCTTTCTCGTTTTTCCTCCTCAATTTCGTGTGGCACCTCCCCTCTCTTGGAAACTTTCTTATTTCTTCTCTTGAGGTAAGCTCTTTGTCATTTCTCAATAGCACGAACCCTAGGTTTTGGGTTTTTGGTGTTGGGTGAGCATTTAATATATATGGGTTGTTGGGAGAAGCATTAAACATGGAAACCCTAAGGTGGGGTGTTGTTTGCATGGCATTTATGATAGGTTGTTAAGGGTAACGAAATCAATACTTGGATGGATGGAAAATTGATGAGCATTTATGATGGTGATGGGCTTTTAGTGAAACCCTAACTTTAATAAATTGGGGAAAGTAATAAATGTTGGTAGGAAAATATGTTTTGAGAGGAAATACATGAGATTGAGAGTGTGGGTGTTGATAAGTGTGGCATATATAAATATTGGGCTTAAGGCTTACCTTGTAACCTATAATATAGAGAATGTGGATTGATGAGAAGGAATTACCGGAGCCTAAAAATAAAGAAAATGATGTCTATAACATGTTTTATACATGTAAAATTGTAGATATAATAATGGTTAATTAGAGTTTAAAGTTATGCATTGAATGGTGGATTAATTGAGATTTTACATGTATATAATGTAGGACCCATTCCGAACGATGACACAGGAATGTTGTAACGCTCAGAATTCTACTCTTGAGGTAGGAGAGGAGTTTTATATTCTAAATGCATGAATTGAGTAGTGTTTGATTGTCATATGTGACAATATGCATGTTTGCCTTGTTTGAGTGGTAACGATGATTTGTGGTTGTTAAACATGATGATGATGATGATGAATATGCTTGGCAACGTGTAATGTGCATTTGGAATATCTATGGTATGTTAAATGGTGATGTTGAAATGTTTGGCTAGTGTAATGCCTTGATGATGATGTGATTGTGTTATGTTTACCATGAATGTGGAATGGTCATTATCCATGATAAAAGAGAATGAAGATGGATGATTAGCATGCCTTTATAATGATGAAGGATTGATGATTGAAATTGATGATTTGATGTTGTTGTGACAAGGAGGAGTTGTTGAATATGCCACACTAAAACTTTAATATTAGTAACAACCAATGATAATAAAATCTATTAAGAAATGTATGGTGGAAATAATGGTGATGTTGATTAGTGAGTGGCATAATTAGGATGCATAGTTGTGAGAATGCATTATGATTTGCATCACATTGCACCCATGGCATACTGCATAGCCTCCGGTGTTGGAATGTTAGGGGATTCCCCCTGGCCAGCCCAGTGGAAAGGCGACTCAGTGCACGAGTATACTTATTTTCCCCTGTGACTTGGAGCGTAAGTCACGAAGCCGCCCATGTATAGCTACGGGAAGCTACATGTGGCCGACCCTATGGGGGGTGGCTCTTTGATGAGCAAGTGTCCCCAGTGGTTCTATGGATCACAGCCGCCATAGTATGAATCATGGCCGGCCCGTAACACCTTTATATTGAATATGGTGTTTACCGCGGTCATGGTGTAAATGGCCAGGTGTTGCAAGAAGGGCGATGCGGTTTGGTACCAGTAAAACATAATGATATGTATGCAATTGCTGATATATGTGTACACATTTTTCTACTGTAGTAGGGTATGGTTATATGATCATACTTGACCCACAATTTAGTGATTATTCCCATAGTCGGATCCACAATTGATATTACTCTGTTGTGCATGTGCATTAGCTTAACAGCATTTGCATATAGCAAAGAGGTATGCCAAAGGTGATGAGCAATGGTGTTGGTTGTGACTGGGTAAGAAAATACCTAAAGACAACATAAAAGATATGAATACAAATACATATATTGTGTATGGTGATTTTGTGTGTGTTGGCCCAAGATTATGAAGGGTTTGATTGTGTGTATGCATATATATTTTGTTATGACCCATAAGGGGTGATTGAGTATGTGTAAGATTGGTTAGGTGCTGATAATTATGATGATGAATGATATATCGATGCAAAGTATACATGATGTTGAATGCATATGCACACAATCACATTGTATTCATTTTCAACTTTTGGAATGTATAAGTCACTCTCCCATGTTGTCTATTTTTAGCTTTATGATGCAGGACACTCACGGGAGTGAGATTAAATCTTTTGGAAATATGCATTTTAATGATGGAGGTAAATTAGTGTATAGGAAGTGCCTTGGCCGGCGAGTATTAATTTTGTATAACATATGATGGATGGTGTATGCTTAATATGTATTTGGATTGGTGTATATACATTTTGGAGGTCATAGGTGAAAATTGGACCCTAAATGTATGGCTAATTTTTTATTATGAGCTAGACAATGTATGATGCTAGTTATGGGCTGAAATTATTGCCCAAGTGGTGAATGGATGATGTTGATTCATGAATTATAATGTTTTATGAAATGTATGTCATAATGCATTTTGATATTTATGCTTATTTGAGGAACTAATAAGGTCAAATTATGTTTTATGTCGTTTTAATGGTATGTAATGTCTCTAATAGCTTAAATATATTAATTGCTACTTGGGGTGGTTGTATCTCAGACTTTCTTGAGCTTGAAGAGGGTACATCATTCTCAACTGTTGTAGGCACATCTTTTTGTTTCTCAGGTTCCTTGGGTATGGGTACTTCAAGGTTTTTACCTGATCTTAACTGAATTGCGCTCACGTTTCTTTGATTTGCAGCTGGTTGAGAGGGTAACTTGTCAGAGTTCTGAGATTGTAATTGGTTAAATGATGAAGCCAATTGCCCAATTTGGTTACTTAAACTCTGGATGGTAGCATCATTCCTCTGTTGATACTCTAAGTTTTGTGCAGCCATTTGTCTCACCAGTTCTTCCAAAGAAGGGCCATTTGTGGATGGTTGAGGTGTATATGTTTGGAAGGTTGGTGCATTGCTTTGGAATGGGGGTTGGGGATTTTGTTGTTGTTGGTTACCCCATCTCAAATTTGGATGGTTCCTCCAACCTGGGTTGTATCTATTGGTGGAAAGGTCATGGTTTTGTTGCTATTGTGGTAGAGGTCTATCATGGTAGATTTTAGCTGCATAGGCTTGGGGATTATTATTATCCTTTTCTTGTAGAGAAGGACAACAATCAGTGGGGTGCTCTTGTGAAGTACAGATGCCACACACTTTAGTAGTAATGGATTTTTGATTTATTGCTAATTGTGTGACCAGAGTAGTGAGAGCATCAAGTTTGCTCTCCAATTTAATTCCAGATGAACTAGAATTAGAATCAAACATAGGTTTGAAAGAATCATTTCTCACACCGAATTGTTGAGAGTTGGATGTCATCTTCTTAATCAAGTTTCTTGCTTCAGCAGCAGTCATGTCTCCTAAAGCTCCTCCACTTGCCGCATCTATCATTGTACGATCAACGTGGTGCAGACCTTCATAGAAGTACTAAAGAAGAAGTTATTCAGAAATTTGGTGGTGAGGGTAACTTGCACAGAGTTTCTTGAATCTCTCCCAATACTCATAAAGACTTTCTCCAGAGAGTTGCCTAATGCCAGATATGTCTTTACGGATTGCAGTTGTTCTAGAGGCAGGAAAGAATTTTTCCAAGAACATTTTCTTTAAGTCATTCCAACTTGTGATTGATCTTGGAGCAAGGTAGTATAGGCAATCCTTAGCAACACCCTGTAAAGAATGAGGAAACGCTTTAAGATAGACATGGTCTTCTTGAACGTTTTGGGGTTTCATTGTGGAACACACAATGTAGAATTCTTTGAGGTGTTTGTGCGGATCTTCACCCGCAAGACCATGAAACTTAGGCAACAAGTGTATAAGTCCGGTCTTAAGCATAAAAGGGACATCCTCTTCAGGATATTGAATACACAAACTTTCGTATGTGAATTCGGGTGTAGCTAGTTCTCTAAGAGTTCTCTCACGAGGTCCAGCCATATCAGAAAAATTTTCAGAATTATTCTCAACAGATTCAGATGAGATACTATCACTATCTATATCAACAAAATTATTATTAAATCTAGCTTCTCTAACTAACCTATGAAAAGTTCTATCAATTTCAGGATCAAATGAATATAAATGCCCAAAAGTGCTTCTAGTCATACATAGCATACAACAAGATATTTCATGATAATGAGCAATATATCATAAGAACCCTAAATCATGCAAAAGAAATAAAACAAAACAAACAAACAGATTAAATAATTTTTTTTTAAAATTTTTTTTAAAATTATTAAAAGAAATTAATTTTAAACAACAATTTTCCTAAAGATCGTTGATCCCCGGCTGCGGCGCCAAAATTTGACGTTGGCTGTCGTGGCCCCGTCAAATTAGTACATTAAAATTAATTAATGTAGTACTAGGGTGTCAACCTAGGTCGTTCTCTCAAGGATCAACAAAACAAATTTAGGAAAATCAAGTCTTAAACTAATTTTTAACAAACCAAAATAAAACAACTAAAATTTATTTTTACAGAGAGAAGTTCAACAAGTATACATTGGGGGGGGTTTGTTTGATTGTCACAGAAATTTAATATAGAATACAAGAATATAGAATAAATGTGAAACAAATAACTAACAAGCGATTGATTTTCTTGGAGTATTGTAATTTATTTTATCCTTGGATTTGAAAAGAATTCTATACACTTTCCTTATTATCGATCTCTTAGTTCAATTTGAATTAATCAACTAAGCGTCTTTTAATTCGTAATTCATTTACTTTCATTCAATAAAAATGAAGATTTTAATCAAGTATCCTAATTAAGCAAAAGGAGTCAAGATTTTAAATTCTAGGAATTATTGAACATATATAGAACATCGCCTACATACATAATCTAACTTCAACGTTATGGAATTAAGCAAACCACAACTATCAAGATTGATTTTGAAACATTCATTAAGCATGTATATTTCTTAATCTATCTTAATATAATTTTTATTCAATTCTAACTGTATAATTAAATTGATTAAGCATACAACTTAATTAAACAATATAGATATTAAATAATTGAGCTAGAATTATGAAGAGATTAAATAACAAGGAAATGTATTAAAAATCAAAACCTCAAAAATTACATTACATTAAGCTCCAAGAAAATCAATCTAAAGGTTTTAGCCCTCCATAATTAAAACAAAATAAAAACTGAACCCGGAATGACGCTCCTCTGGAATTCTTCAACTGTCCACTGCTTCCCTCCCTGAACACATTTCTAAGCTCCCTATTTGTAGCATTTTCTTGGCTGACTTTTAGACAAATTAAGTGCAGCCCATCACCTTGCCATATGCTTTCACGTTTCCATTTCTTGCACCAAGGAAACATGCCATATTCTAGTCCATGGGTGTGAGTTTTTCTTACTGTTCAGCTCTACTTTATTCTGCCCATTTTCCAGCAGCATGGTCACGTTGGAATTGCCTTAGTATGGTGTCAATTTATTTGTTGTTTGCTGTCCCAATTTCTTGTTGTTCTGTGTTGTTTTCTTGCTGTTTGTTGTCCAATTTTTTACTGTTGTTGCTGTCAAAATTCCTTGCTGTTTACTGTGAACTTTTTACATAAATTCCATCCCTTTTAGCTGTTTATTTCTTTGTTGTTTTCTTGCTGTCCAGCTCCACTTTTCTCACCTCCTTTCACATTAATTCCTTGCTGTTTGTTGCCAATTTTCTGCTGCCAACAGCAAACTTGTTCACGTGAAACCATTGCCAAAAAGGAGTCCAATTGTTTGTAATTGTCTTCCTTATTTACGTTGGGAAGCATGGAATAATGGATGGCTTAATTGGTCAAGAAACCATTCAGCTAGTGGACCCTTGAAGTGACCATTCAATATTTTAAACAATTGAATAAACAAATGAAAGATTAACATTCAGCAATTGCATTTACGTAGGAAACTTGTTGCACTTCATTCTTTATTCTTTTTGACCAATTCAAGCCTAATTCATGTGGACCCATGGCTGCCACTATTTTCTACTTTTGCTTTGCTTTTAAAATAACAAGTGATGGAACCCCTTGGACTACTCCTTCACGTGATTTATTTGTTAAAGAAAGGAGATGGCTTTTTTGCAAAAATTATTGGCAATGGGCTTTGCATTTAGAGTCATTCCAACGTGAATTTATTCCCAACAGCTATAAAAATTCACATTGGCACACTTAAGGAAATTAGGAGGTTCATTTTGCTTAATTCTTCAAAGCATGAACAAGGTTTAAACAATTTCACATTAATATACTTGTCAGGAGAAAGTAATTAATGTGAATTTGTACTTGGAGGAGACTGATTTAATTGTAAAATAATCAAGAAGCTTCTAATAATTTGATAACTTATAAAATAAAATAAAAATCAAATTAAACTTAGTTAATTCAATAGATTTTATTTTAGGATGAAAGCTTAATTTATTTTAAACATACTAATTATCACAAACTAAACAGAAACAGTAGAAATTAAAAACAGCAATCACTAGTAAACAGTAACAGTAAAAGAAAATAGAAATCACAAAATTCAACACTCAATAGTAACAATAAAAATAAGAAAACAGTGATCACTAGCAATTAGTGAGATAAAACATTAAAAATGGAGAATACTGACAAATTACGCTAAAACATATTTATTAAGATTTAACAGTGAATAAAACAGACAAACAGAGTGAGTAATTAAAGGTAAAAAGATATGTCATCAAATACCCCCACACTTACTCTTTTGTACTCCTGGGTAAAATCAAAATAAAAACAAATCTCACAATTTATTGAAAACATTAAAATTGAAATACAGTAAACACACAGAATTGGCATTCATATTGTTGAGTTTTAGAATATACAGAGATACGGGAGTTATCTGACATGCAGATACAGAGCATTAAGATATGTATAAAAATCATCCAAACACTTAGACATGTGAGAATTAAATCAAACTGAAAGGAAAACCATAAGTGACAAAACCTCACAGGACATACTCTCAACTCTCAAGTGTTTTGGGTTTGTGTATACACTCAAAATATTTCCTGAAAAATAGACAATCCAAAAATTTGGCAAGTTTCTCAATTCTACAATCAACCCAAATGCATGTATAGATCAACAGGGCTTTCTAGGGTTGTAATGTGGCCAAGGTCAAAGTGGGTGGTAAAATTTTTAGAAAATAAGTTTAGATACCAAAAAGAATGATGGAGCAATTAATTTAACTGGCAAGCAATGAGGGTAAAACATTTATTGTATCATATTTGGTCGCAATCATCAATTTTTATTTTTTTTTTCATCAATAGTTTTTTTTATGCGATTGCATAACACTTGAAACAAGAGTTGCGACTCCTTTTTGCACACCCCCAGACTTATTTGAATGCCTGTTTTTGACTTGATTCCGAAGCTCCAATATATTCCTTAAGGTAGGTATATTTTTGGTTTTTCATTGTGGCTTATTTGAGCTGCAACAAAGAATTGGTTAAATAGGCTCAAAGTGGCTAGCAAAGGATAATTTATTCATGGTAGGCTTATATGGCTAGTGGCTCAATTGAACAAAATGCCTGAGTCATTTCAAATACATTCATATGAGTTTCAAGTATCATCAAGAAACAAGACAAAAATTAGGATGTAAGCATTCAGGAATTAATCACACATGAAAGAATTAAGATGGTTTAAAGTGATCCATCAAATTTTAAAGGCTCAAAAATCTCACAAGGTATAATTCTATCATATATAATCATTTCTCAATTATCATGTCATTCTCAACATACCAAAATTGCTTGAGTTCAAATCATAACATATTATTAAGCTTATATCAGACATGAAAGAATTTACCTGTTACTCATGCATATCTTAAAATTCTAATAAAACATGCCATTTTAAAACAAAAACACACACAATCTTTTATTTTTAATTTTTTTTAATTATTAATTTTTTTTTTGAAAAATAGTCACACATAATTAATCACAAATTCACAAATTCAAAATCAACACATGAATGATACCACCCCCACACTTAAATCATACATTGTCCTCAATGTGAGACAAAGCATACAGAATAGACAATATAATGAAAAAGTAAAGAGATGGGTAAGAAAAACTCCCTCAAGGTGGATCAAACTCAAATACCATATCCTTTTGAAGCAGATTGGATAGTGGTCTAGCCTTCTTGTGCCTTCCCAAATCTTGCAGAGATTTTTCTTCTTGATTTTCATCAAGAGAAGTACAAGTTATCACCGGAAGCTCCTCATCATTTCCCAAGTATGAATACTTGAGGTTTTCAAGTAAGAGATTTAGCTCCAGATTGGGTGCCTGCAAAGTAGATGGAACTAACAAAGCAGATTTGGGTTCTTGCACCTCAAAAATTTTGTTAGAGTCTTCTTGAAAATCTGTATTTAGAACAGGTATTTCTATAGACTCTAAATCAGCAGTTATGTATTTGTCAATTTTAGCACAAATATCACAATTCTCAGAATTATTGCATGCAAAACAACTGTATGAATCATCTATGCATTCCAAATCAACATTAGAGAAATGTTCAAAAATTGGTTCATCAATAATGTCAATTTGGAAAATAGAATGATTTTCAGAAGGGTGTTTCATGGCATCTAGAATGTTAAATCTTACCTTAGTGTCACCAAATTCCATAGAAAAGGTTCCAGCATGGACATCAATTATAGTTCGGGCTGTTTTCAAAAATGGCCTTCCTAAAATTATAGGAACAGGGATATCAGACCTACCTTCTTCCATATCAAGCACGTAAAAATCAGCCGGAAAAACATGTTTATTTACTTGAACCAGAACATCCTCTATGACTCCAGCAGGGTAAGTAGTACTTCTATTGGCTAGTTGAATCACTACACCAGTAGGTTGTAAATTTCCAATAGACAGAGATTTAAAGACAGACATAGGCATAACATTTATTGAAGCTCCTAAATCTAACATGCAATTTTCAAATTTGTTATTGCCTATGATATAGGGTATAGTAAACGTACCTGGATCCTTGCATTTCTCAGGAATATTTGAAACTTCTTTACTAAGCAGTGCAGATACATTCCTTCCCATACTTATCCTTTCATTACCCTTGAGTCTCCTCTTGTGAGTACATAGTTCCTTCAGAAACTTGGCATACTTGGGGACTTGTTTGATTGCATCAAGAAGTGGTATATTTACTTCCACTTTCCTGAAAGTATCCAAAATTTCTTTGTCTACTTCTTCCATCTTCTTGCTTGGAATTTCTTTAGGTGGGAATGGAAGAGGGATATGAGATGGAACTTGGGGTGGTTGTATCTCAGACTTTCTTAAGCTTGAAGAGGGTACATCATTCTCAACTATTGTGGGCACATCTTTTTGTTTCTCAGGTTCCTTGGGTATGGGTACTTCAAGGTTTTTACCTGATCTTAACTGAATTACGCTCACGTTTCTTGGATTTGCAGCTGGTTAAGAGGGTAACTTGTCAGAGTTCTGAGATTGTAATTGGTTCAATGATGAAGCCAATTGCCCAATTTGGTTACTTAAACTCTGGATGGTAGCATCATTCCTCTGTTGATACTCTAAGTTTTGTGCAGCCATTTGTCTCACCAGTTCTTCCAAAGAAGGGCCATTTATGGATGGTTGAGGTGTATGTGTTTGGAAGGTTGGTGCATTGCTTTGGAATGGGGGTTGGGGATTTTGTTGTTGTTGGTTACCCCATCTTAAATTTGGATGGTTCCTCCAACCTAGGTTGTATCTATTGGTGGAAAGGTTATGGTTTTGTTGCTGTTGTGGTAGAGGTCTATCATGGTAGATGTTAGCTGCATAGGCTTGGGGATTATTATTATCCTTTTCTTGTAGAGAAGGACAACAATCAGTGGGGTGCTCTTGTGAAGTACAGATGCCACACACTTTAGCAGTCATGGATTTTTGATTTATTGCTAATTGTGTGACCAGAGTGGTGAGAGCATCAAGTTTGCTCTCCAATTTAATTCTAGATGAACTAGAATTAGAATCAAACATAGGTTTGAAAGAATCATTTCTCACACCGAATTGTTGAGAGTTGGATGCCATCTTCTCAATCAAGTTTCTTGCTTCAGCAACAGTTGATAAATCAATTTTAATACACTTCTTATAGTTTTACACTTAGGGTTTATTATATAATTACTATGTTTAATAATAGTATTTTAATTAAGTTTTATGTTGTTTAGTTAAATTGAAGTATTATGTATATATGTTTCAATTTTCGTTTTTTGTATGTATCTTGAGTATCTTGCCTTATTTTGGCCATAACTTGGGCTTTTGTGATCCAAATGGGCTAATCTTGGAGCCCATGGAAAGCTAAGACAGAGGGCTACATCATGATGATCAGATTTGGTTATTTTGCATCTGCAAAAAATAAAGAAATGGAGCTTGAATCAATCAGCCCTCATGTGTCCCACCAGCATTGACATAGTTCACCAAAATACACATATCTGGAGCTCTATGTGTCCAAATGACCTCATTCTTGCGCTAAATTCTCAATAAGACAGAGATCTACAACTTTCATGTTGAAGGTTTTTCAAAATTTGGCTATCTAGAAGGTCATATTGGACTCTCAAGGTGGAGAAGATAAAGAGGAGAATGCATTTTAACACCTACCATTATCTTCTTTTGAATTATTGTAATTTCAAGCCCACCAATGTTGAAAAAATGCATTAATAATCAGAAAATGAATGTATAGTATCATCATATCTTGCCTATAAATAGATGCTTGAAGTTGTAAGGAAGATACACAAGAAATACATAAGAAATACATGCTTTAGTTTTCATTACAATTCTTTATCTTTGCTTTAGTTTCTTAAGTTTTAGTTCTTTCTCTTGCTTTATCTCCTTGTTCTATATTCCATCCTTCAAGTTATGGTTTTTATTTCCCTTCCTCAATATCAAGTAAGTTAATTTTATTATTTGTTATTTACTTTTATAATCAAAGTTTTAGTAAATTTAATATTAGCTTTCATTGTTAAAAATTATCATAGAAGCTTAATCTTTTAAAATCAACTAAAGGAATTTAATTTTTCTTTATGTTAACTTTGAGTTCTTGCTCTTAATATTTTGATTGAAGATAATTATTTTTCTTTGTTTCTCAAGCACTTATGATGGTAGATTATTTAAGTGTATAACCGATTGGTATATAATTAAACAATCTATAATCTAAACTGATGTTGGTTGGTTAATCAATAATCAATTTGAGAACAAAGATTAAGTTACTAAATAAGAGATTTATATTTAGTTTCTTAACTCAATCAAATTATGGTTTTAAAGTTATTTTAGTAATTAATAAGAATATATCGATTGGTTATTCTTATTAGTTCATTAATTCAATTCTAGAAGATTTTCTAGAATATAATCATTTAGGGATTCCAAATGATTCAAGATTAAGAAAATTAATTATATTTAATCATATTTGTGATCAATGATTAGTTAACAAAAGATTTATTAATTCCTTGGGTTGGTTGTTTCTAAATTTGATTATTCTTACTCATAAATTTACTTTTTGCACTATCATATAATCACTTAATTATCCTTTCAAGCTCAACACAAACCCCCCCTTTATTATAACTAAATTGAGTGTAACTAATTGAACTAAGGTCCTCGAGAGACGACTAAGGTTGTTCACCTTATACTATATTAATTTAACTTTTTATTTGACCCGACAACGACAGCGTATCAGCAGTCATGTCTCCTAAAGCTCCTCCACTTGCCGCATCTATCATGTTACGATCAATGTGGTGCAGACCTTCATAGAAGTACTAAAGAAGAAGTTGTTCAGAAATTCGGTGGTGAGGGCAACTTGCACAGAGTTTCTTGAATCTCTCCCAATACTCATAAAGACTTTCTCCAGAGAGTTGCCTAATGCCAGATATGTCTTTACGGATTGTAGTTGTTCTAGAGGAAGGAAAGAATTTTTCCAAGAACATTTTCTTTAAGTCATTCCAACTTGTGATTGATCTTGGAGCAAGGTAGTAGAGCCAATCCTTAGCAACACCCTCTAAAGAATGAGGAAACGCTTTAAGATAGACATGGTCTTCTTGAACGTTTTGGGGTTTCATTGTGGAACACACAATGTGGAATTCTTTGAGGTGTTTGTGCGGATCTTCACCCGCAAGACCATGAAACTTAGGCAACAAGTGTATAAGTCCGGTCTTAAGCATAAAAGGGACATCCTCTTCAGGATATTGAATACACAAACTTTCGTATGTGAATTCGGGTGCAGCTAGTTCTCTAAGAGTTCTCTCACGAGGTCCAGCCATATCAGAAAAATTTTCAGAATTATTCTCAACAGATTCAGATGAGATACTATCACTATCTATATCAATAAAATTATTATTAAATCTAGCTTCTCTAACTAACCTATGAAAAGTTCTATCAATTTCAGGATCAAATGAATATAAATGCCCAAAAGTCCTTCTAGTCATACATAGCATACAACAAGATATTTCATGATAATGAGCAATATATCATAAGAATCCTAAATCATGCAAAAGAAATAAAACAAAACAAACAAACAGATTAAATAAATTTTTTTTTATTTTTTTATTTTTTTTTAAATTATTAAAAGAAATTAATTTAAAACAATAATTTTCCTAAAGATCGTTGATCCCCGGCAACGGCGCCAAAATTTGACGTTGGCTGTCGTGGCCCCGTCAAATTAGTACATTAAAATTAATTAATGTAGTACTAGGGTGTCAACCTAGGTCGTTCTCTCAAGGATCAACAAAACAAATTTAGGAAAATCAAGTCTTAAACTAATTTTTAACAAACCAAAATAAAACAACTAAAATTTATTTTTACAGACAGAAGTTCAACAAGTATACATTGGGGGGGTTTGTTTGATTGTCACAGAAATTTAATATAGAATACAAGAATATAGAATAAATGTGAAACAAATAACTAACAAGTGATTGATTTTCTTGGAGTATTGTAATTTATTTTATCCTTGGATTTGAAAAGAATTCTATACACTTTCCTTATTATCGATCTCTTAGTTCAATTTGAATTAATCAACTAAGCGTCTTTTAATTCGTAATTCTTTTACTTTCATTCAATAAAAATGAAGATTTTAATCAAGTATCCTAATTAAGCAAAAGGAGTCAAGATTTTAAATTCTAGGAATTATTGAACATATATAGAACATCGCCTACATACATAATCTAACTTCAACGTTATGGAATTAAGCAAACCACAACTATCAAGATTGATTTTGAAACATTCATTAAGCATGTATATTTCTTAATCTATCTTAATATAATTTTTATTCAATTCTAACTGTATAATTAAATTGATTAAGCATACAACTTAATTAAACAATATAGATATTAAATAATTAAGCTAGAATTATGAAGAGATTAAATAACAAGGAAATGTATTAAAAATCAAAACCTCAAAAATAACATTACATTAAGCTCCAAGAAAATCAATCTAAGGGTTTTAGCCCTCCATAATTAAAACAAAATAAAAACCGAACCCGGAATGACGCTCCTCCGGAATTCTTCAGCTGTCCACTGCTTCCCTCCCTGAACACATTTCTAAGCTCCCTATTTATAGCATTTTCTTGGCTGACTTTTAGACAAATTAAGTGCAGCCCATCACCTTGCCATATGCTTTCACGTTTCCATTTCTTACACCAAGGAAACATGCCATATTCTAGTCCATGGGTGTGAGTTTTTCTTACTGTTCAGCTCCACTTTATTCTGCCCATTTTCCAGCAGCATGGTCGTGTTGGAATTGCCTTAGTATGGTGCCAATTTATTTGTTGTTTGCTATCCCAATTTCTTGCTGTTCTGTGTTGTTTTCTTGCTGTTTGTTGTCCAATTTTTACTGTTGTTGCTGTCAAAATTCCTTGCTGTTTGCTGTGAACTTTTTACATAAATTCCATCCCTTTTAGCTATTTATTTCTTTGTTGTTTTCTTGCTGTCCAGCTCCACTTTTCTCACCTCCTTTCACATTAATTCCTTGCTGTTTGTTGCCAATTTTCTGCTGCCAACAGCAAGCTTGTTCACGTGAAACCATTGCCAAAAAGGAGTCCAATTGTTTGTAATTGTCTTCTTTATTTACGTTGGGAAGCATGGAATAATGGATGGCTTAATTGGTCAAGAAACCATTCAGCTAGTGGACCCTTGAAGTGACCATTCAATATTTTAAACAATTGAATAAACAAATGAAAGCTTAACATTCAGCAATTGCATTTACGTAGGAAACTTGTTGCACTTCATTCTTTATTCTTTTTGACCAATTCAAGCCTAATTCATGTGGACCCATGGCTGCCACTATTTTCTACTTTTGCTTTGCTTTTAAAATAACAAGTGATGGAACCCCTTGGACTACTCCTTCACGTGATTTATTTGTTAAAGAAAGGAGATGGCTTTTTTGCAAAAATTATTGGCAATGGGCTTTGCATTTAGAGTCATTCCAACGTGAATTTATTCCCAACAGCTATAAAAATTCACACTGGCACACTTAAGGAAATTAGGAGGTTCATTTTGCTTAATTCTTCAAAGCATGAACAAGGTTTAAACAATTTCACATTAATATACTTGTCAGGAGAAAGTAATTAATGTGAATTTGTACTTGGAGGAGACTGATTTATTTATAAAATAATCAAGAAGCTTCCAATAATTTGATAACCTGTAAAATAAAATAAAAATCAAATTAAACTTAGTTAATTCAATAGATTTTATTTTAGGATGAAAGCTTAATTTATTTTAAACATAGTAATTATCACAAACTAAACAAAAACAATAGAAATAAAAACAGCAATCACTAGTAAACAGTAACAGTAAAAGAAAATAGAAATCACAAAATTCAACACTCAATAGTAACAATAAAAATAAGAAAACAGTGATCACTAGCAAGTAGTGAGATAAAACATTAAAAATGGAGAATACTAACAAATTACGCTAAAACATATTTATTAAGATTTAACAGTGAATAAAATAGAGAAACAGAGTGAGTAATTAAAGGTAAAAAGATATGTCATCAATGGTGTATGCTTAATATGTATTTGGATTGGTGTATATTCATTTTGGAGGTCATAGGTGAAAATTGGACCCTACATGTATGGCTAATTTTTGATTATGACTTAGACAATGTATGATGCTAGTTATAGGCTGAAATTATTGCCCAAGTGGTGAATGGATGATGTTGATTCATGATTTATAATGTTTTATGAAATGTATATGATGATGCGTTTTGATGTTTATGCTTATTTGAGGAACTAATAGGGTCAAATTGTGTTTTATGTGGTTTTAATGGTATGTAATGTCTCTAATAGCTTAAATATATTAATTGTGACTTGTAGAAATTGGAATAGGTCAATTCCATTGAGAATACCCTTGAGTTGCACAAAAATGTCTCAAAATGGGTAAAACACATTTTGGCTCCAGGAACGTTTGAATCAATTCATTCGGGCTTGAATTGATTCAAGGGTATTTTAACTATTTTGGACTCCAGAACCATTTGAATCGATTCATAGCCCTATTTTCACACTTTTTCCTCTGTTTTAGGGTATAATTGGTATTGTTTGACTATGATATGATTGTACAATAACCTACACGCATAGTTAATACATTTTAACAAGTCAATGGACCATCCTTTGACCTTCTACCACTCCCCTTCATTTTCTTAACGTAATTGTACACTTTCGCTAATCCTTGTTGATGATCATGAGATTGATTACCCAAGGCTCACTATTGATTTAATTATCCACCTTCTCATATCTTCATATATGGGATAGGTTATCTAAAGTGATCAGGGTTACTCGTTGAAAATTATTTCGCGATTCTTTCTTTTCCCAAAATTATTTTCTTTTAAATCATGAAAAATTTACCCTCTATTTTTATTATCCAAATTTTATTTATTTAATTACCCCAATTTCTAGGGCGTCTCAAATATGTTAAGTAAGAAGAGGTGGTTGAATGTTAAAGCTGAGTTCACGAGATGTATAAATAATGAACTAGAGGTAAATGTGATGCATAAGTATGTAAGGTGAAATGGAAATTCTAAATGTAATGACGAACAATAAATATGATTAATAAGGAAGAACTTTAACTAGGAAAGTAGCTTGACTACACTTTTCCTTAGTGTATATTTATTTACTTTTATGTTAATTCTTAATTCTAGTCACTCACCCCATTTTGTTGTAGTTTTCAGCGGATGGAAGCAGGTTATAGATGGACACCGTGGAGGCGAGCACTAAATGAGGTCACAGGGGAACCAATGCCAAGGAAGGAATGAAGTTAGTGTATGTGATGGTGATTGTAATGGATTAGTTATGATGCGTAGGTGTGTTTTATGATAGTTGACTTGATGATGTGTTTAATTTCTAAGCCTAGGTCAAAATGTGATAGTTGATGTTGATGATTATATTAAATGATTTGATGATATTGAGTTAGTATGTGAAAGTAGATTATGGAAATAGAACTTATATGTTGAATATGTATGCATGATATTTGTGAATGTGTGATATTGGCATTGAGCCATTCTTGATTGGCAATTGATGTATGAATGTGATGGACGGCTATGTGTTATATGTGTGAGATATATCATAGTATAAATGTGTAGGAATATGATGAATGATGATAAAATTTATGAATTTATGGTTATGGAATAACATTATGCATATTAGGCATGAAATAAGAAAAATTAGGAACTGGAGAGGTGAAATGGAGATTCGGTGGGAACTAGAACTCTCGAAGAGGACCCATAAGTTCCCTACATCATTTAGAACCTGTGCATATAGGCCTTAGGTAATTTAGAACCCATTTAAATGGGTTGATGCATGTTATTTGTTAGAAATTGGATTTTATGTATTTTTATGCATATCTCATTCATATGATGGGATTTTGATAAATGGACTGCGTAAGCAGATCCAAAATGACAAAAACATGGGGCTCATGAAGTTTCCACTACTACAAAAAACACATTTAACATCTATAATTAACACCCGATATTAACAAATCTGGTGTTAAAAATTGAGCAATAGCAGTTTTGTAAATAAATGACATTAGTTATTGATTTATAACACTAAATTTTAAAATATCTGGTGTGAAAAATAATATTATCACCTACATTTTTTTATCCAGGATTAATTAATTAATGAGATAACATTTAACGCCAGTTAAATTTTTACTTGGTGTTAATTAGTTTAGATGAAATTAAAATACATTTCTCTCTTGAAAACTTTCCCTCATACATTCGAAAACTTTCCCTTTCTTCTCACTCTTACAATTTCACCGTCATCCGTCTCCAGAAAGGCGACAGTGCCATCATCGTCTACACCCGCAAGGTAACGATATCCAATGGCCGCTTGCAAAGGATAAGACCACAGGGAAAGTCAATGAATGACACGACTTCTTCCCTTTCACGTCCCAAGGGTTCCGATCTCGACGAGGAGGAAAATGATCTGTTCAGCTATGGTTAACGATTGCATCGAATAGGCAGGAGGCTTTCCTGAAGGATCTGGATCCGATTTTGCAGAATTGCAATAGCTTCTCCATGCAGAATGTTTTAGAGAAGGTGAAGAAGAAGGGGATAAGAATAAGCTAAAGTTGTATTCATACTGAAGGAGCTTTTTTTCCTTCTGAGTTTGAATTGCTCTCAACCTCAAAGGTCACTAGTAGCCAAATACATTTACTCACTCGCTTTCATTCTTACTTTCTCACTCCTTCATTCACATCCATTCAGGTCTCACATATGGGTACAAAGCAGTCAATCTGTTGAAGGGGGAACATTCTTGTCTTGGTTTGTTTCTTTTCCTAACCTTAACCCTATCTTTAATTTTTTATTACTGTTATGCATTTTCAGAGTTCCTCGAGCTTGATCCCCTTGGTTCTGTTCCTGTTCTGGTGGATGGCCATGTTGTACTTGCTAACTCTTTCACCATTATTATGGTCAACCACCCTTTTTTTCTGTTTCTTCTCTGTTTGTAGTATTTTGGATGACAAGTATCCTCGCCAACCTTTGCTTCCAACTGATATTCATAAAAGAGCTATCAATTTCCATGTACCCTCTTTTAGTTGTTTGAAGCTGTTTTGTCGGATGATTTTGATTGGTGATGTTATCCAAATCTTTTTGTATAGTTCTATCAAGATTTAGCAAACCCAACAAAAGCTCAGGAATGTCTAAATAAGGTGCTTCAAATTAATAGGAGGTAATTGTATTCATATTGTTTTCTGGGTCTATTCTGCTTGATGAACTCTGTGCTTGTTCACTTTACTTAAAGGCTTATTACTTTAATATTTTGATGTTAGATTTGCAAGATCTTATCATTTGCGTGGCCTGCTTTTCCATGCAATAGGTGAACATAGGTATTCTGAGAAATTGAGGTTGAATATAAATTTGAAGTGGTTGTTTCTTACTTGTCATGAGTCTTTGAGGATATAGACTATGAATATTTGTAAGGACAATTAAGATGTAGCGTCACACTAACAAGCAGTAATTCCTCAAATTTGGAAGTAAATGGTAAGGTAATACTAGAAAATTAGTTTCACTGCTTAATGAAATTTTTTTAAAAAAATATAGCTATCTTTTTGTTATGTTGGTGGATAAATTTTATACTATAAGAGTAGAATCATCTTGGTAACATATCTTGAGGTGCTTTCTGGAATCATTCCTTTCTAACTAGACATTTTAGTCACACTATTCATAAATTTGGATTGTTACTAGTTATTTTTTTCCATACTTTTTAGTAATTTGCCTCCTTTTTCAATCCTTTTACTATGGTGTAGATTATTTGAAGTATGATAATTGTTACAATCTAGTCATCCCTCCCAAAAAGCGGTTTCTCATTTTCACAATATTTGCAATTGTTGCAAAACTTAGTATATGTAAATTGAGTCAAGGTGGTTGTAAAATTTTCTATTCAATTTGTGAATGGTAATAAGTTTTGTTTATCTTTTGTTATCTAAGCTTACTTGCTATAAGCCGGACGGAAATCTGGGTATTGTACTCTCTTTTCTATAAGGGTGTTGAGGACCTTGCCTTGTGGGAAAAGAAGGTAGGTAACAGTTGGCGCACAACCAAAGACATCAATGATTCATAGGCAAGGTTAATATTCTGGACTTTAAATTATATTACTTTCCAATTATATTTTTTCTGGTCTAACATTTTTAATTAAACTCAAATCTGATCAATTATTTTCTATACAAGAAGTTGATGAATTATTTACTACTTGCACATGACTAGAGAAAGGAATCATTATGCATGCTTTCAAAATGTATAATTTTTAGTTGAAATGATAAAGGTAGCACGTAATAGCAGTAGTATAAGTGTAAGTAGCATAGGTTTCTTACCTTGGTTTGTAAAGTTTCTTTGAAACTTCTTGTTTTTCATGAGCTTGCTGAATCTCTTCACAAATAGCCTAAACTCTTCATCCTCATCAAGGCCACTTTCAGATTCTTCTTCATTGATTGAAGTGGCCTTGAGAGCTAGCCCTTTATTCTTGGAAGACTTTTCTTCTTCCTCTGCATTCTTCAAGTCTTTGAGCTCTTGCTCTTATTCTTGAAGCTTTCCAAACAATGTTGCAAGAGACATATCATTGATGTTTGGAGATTGCTTGATTACGGTGATAAGAGGTTGTCATTCCCTAGTAAGACTTTTCAACACTTTATGAATAAGCTCTTTGTTAGTATAAGACTTGCCAAGGGTAATAAGATAATTTATGATTAATGTGAACCTCTTTTACATTTCAAGAATGGTTTCTCCAGAGTTCAACCTAAAACTCTCATATTGACTAGTGAGTGTACTAATTTTTGAATCTTTTACATCACTAGTTCCCTCATGGGTGATTTGGAGAGTATCCCATATTTCTTTAACAGTTTTACAAGTTACAACTCTAAAGAACTCATCCGGACCTAAAGCAAGGGTGATGAGATTTTTAGCTTTGTAATTGTATTGGACTTTTTTCTCCTCATCACTAGTCCAATCATCCATTAGTTTTTTCTACTTCTTTTCCATCAACAATATGCATAGGTATGAAGGGACCATTTTCAATTGCATTCTAAATTTTCAAATCAATAGACTATACAAAGATTTTCATTCTTTCTTTCCAAAAAGCATAACCTTCTCCATTAAAACCTAGAGGTCTATTTGTAGCACCACCCTCGGGAATCATGTTATATGAAATAAAGGTTATCTTAATCTCTTGAAGCTGTTAAGCTTGATCTACCAAGAACCAGGCTCTGATACCACTTGTTAGTCAAGTGGCCTCAATACTCAAGAAGGGGGTGAATTGAGTTTTAAAACTTTTGCTTGAAAAGCCTTTGAAATTGATTCCCTTTTAACACAAGATAATAATATGCAAGAGACAACAAGTATAATGCAAGAAATAAGATAGGAAAGATGTGCAAAATTTACTTTAGCAATTTATCAAACACTTGGTGTGCAGGATCTTAGCTTAGCCAAATTAATCAAGTTCAAGCAATGCAATCACTATCAAAATAATACACCAGCCAGATTCAATATGTAAATGCAAGAGAGTAAGGAAGAGAAGCTTACAAACCGATATAACGAGTTCCACCACCCCGGTGTACATCTCGCCTTTAAGCAACCCACTTGAAGGATTTCTGTAACATCCTGGTTTTTAATTAAGAGTTAATTAGAGGATCAAAATTATGGCTTGAATAATAATAATGATAATATGGCCAGGCAGAATTACGATGGTGCCCTTGGTAGCTTTAGAGAATTTCGGTTCTCTCTCTCCCCTTCTCCCTCGTGAATCCCACGCTGATGGGATGGGAGTTAATGGTGATGGGATGTGATGGCTGATGGGAGTGTAGGCTGGGCAGAAGAGATAAGGGCTTTGGCCTTTCATTTTTCAACTACTCCTTACTCATTATACTTTGGGTTCAAGGAGAAACACTCCTCCTTTTCTCTCTCGCGTCCATGGCTTCTTCTTCTTCCTTCGCTGTTCGTCTCCTACATCTTCTTCATCTTCTTCTTCCACTCAACGCTGTGCAGAGCCCGAGTGGGAAGTAGAACATGAAGAGGAACAACGTGGTTGAGAGAGATCTGTGTGGTGGTTGAGAAACAGCATGGTGCTGTGTGTTGTGGAGGCTTGGATCCTCCTCTATTTTGCCTGAACATTAATGGCCGTGTTACATGAAAGCATGGGGTCCTCCATCGTTGGGAGGACTGGGCTGTTCGGGTGTGGAACGGTGTTTGGAGTCCTCCACTGGGTTGCACGAGGACTGGTCGGTTCATGTGTAGGAGCAGAAGCCTTGGATCCTCTACTGGACCGAGTGTGAAGGCTGTCTGTGTGGTGCCTTAGAGGCATGGAACTCCACTATCTTGTAACAGAGCATGGAGTGTATTGGAGGGGGGAGCTGTTCGTAGGATCGAGTGGCTCGGTGCTCCTCCAAAGCTGGGTGTTGCAAGCTCATGGAGCTTCTGGATCTTCATTCCAGGTAAGGGGGGCTTTGCATCTCAAATGTATGGTTTATGGACGGGTTCCGGGTGAAGCTATACACTGTGATGTGTTGTGTTGCTATGTTTTATGTTGTTTGAGTGAAACCCAGATGTGTGATGATTTTTATTGTGTGGTGTATGATTTCCCGTCCATGAGATATAAGATGCATGTATGGTTTATGTTAAATGCATTGGATGCATGTTATTGATATTTGAATGTCGAGTGCATCTGTGTGTGGATTATGTGATTCCCGAGTGGAATGTTATATGTAAATGCATGAGATGCATGTGATTGTTATTGTTATGTTGTGTCGAGTGCAATAGGCTGTGTGACAGCATGTATATCCCTGTTGTGGTTTATGTTAAATGCATGTATTGGGGACTATTATGACAATGCCGAGTGGGCTCTATACGGGAAAGCATGAGATGCTTAGTGTAAAAGATAAATCTGAGTGGATGGCATAGGATTGCCAAGTGGATGAGATGTGAGTCATCTGATTCGCTGTTGGAAGTGCCGAATGCATATAGCGTGGGACGCTAAATACCGAGTGGGCAATCGGATGAATGCGTGTTGAATGTAATATAAGACCTCGGGTAGGACTCGAGGCAATGCCGAGGGCACTAAGCGTGAGACGCTTGATGAAAGACCTTGAGTTGGACTAAAGGCAATGTCGAAGGCATTGGCGTGGGACGCCTGATGAGTATGGGACCGTATGCATCTGATTGGGCACTTAATGCTTGAAGCATATAGCGTTGGACGCTTATTATTGAATCGACAATCAGATGAAAATATGTGAGAATATGATTAAGTCCTTTGAGCGGGGCTCAGGCACACTCCTTGAGCGAGGCTCGGAGTTAAGCATTATTGATAGTGCTAGAATAGAGTTGGGGTGAAATCTGATTGGATGAATACATTGTTATCGAGGATGTTGTGCTTTATAGCCGAGTGAAATGGGTAAATCCAGATCAGAGGATGTTTGTGAATGTTCATATTTAAATGGCAGTCTGTGTTATGTTTGATTGAGTTAATGAATTTGTATAACTGAGGATTGTGTTGTAATCCGAGTCAGTAACCGTCATTTAATATGTAAAAGCTCACCCCTACACCATTTTTCAGTGTACGCAGGTCGGAATGGGAATGATGTGAAGGCCTTAACCCGAGTGATGGGTATTTGTGCTGTTGTAGTGTACAGAGTATATTGTACCGATTGTATATAGTTATATTAAAGCCTTGCCCGGCTCTTAAGAATGTTGTATAATGAATACAAATTTATATATATGAGAAATCTGAGTTATCAGTATTCCGAGTGCATGTTTATATGTACATATATGGTTTACATTGATATCATGTACTTGTATCGAATAGTAAGGGCTGGTGAATGAATAATGTTAAGATGATAAGTATTCCGAGTGTATGGCTATATATATATATGGATATATTGATAACATGTATTGGTATCAGCAGAGGAGTGTTGAATGTATAAAATAATGTTAAGTTAATGATTCCGAGTGAGGCTATAATGATTGGGCCTTCTTTTCCGAGTGGAGAAGAGTTAAAAGGTTTCTGAGAGAAATTCTTTTGATGAACCCATTCTGTGTGAGATTTGATGGGATATTTCCCCGAGTAATCATAGGCCTAAATATTACCGAGTGAAAATATGAGTAAACCCCGAGTGGGAAAGGGATTGAATATTCCCGAGTGGGAAATCCGAGTGAACCTCCTCCGAGGAAAGAGCTGTTGTAATGGTTCAGATTGGGATATATTCTAAGTGTATGATATATATATATAATCCGAGTGAATGAGGTTCTATATCCCGAGTGGATAAGACTTAGAACAAGTCCGAGTGGGACTTAACTTAATGGTTTTCCCCGAATGAATAAGATGATATATGCCGAGTGAATCTGGCTAGAATATTCCGAGTGATGAATGATTGTGGAGACCCCTTCTGAGTGAAGGAAGGTCTATGTGTTCTTCGAGTGAGGGAAGTGGAAATATACCAAGTGGTGAATGTGAAATACATTCCGATTGTATTGAGGTTGAGATATACCGAGTGGTATTTGATTGGATGATATCCCGAGGGAGGAAGGTTGATGGATCCCGAGTGGGATAACCCTCATTTCCCGAGTGGATCATATGTGTGATCTATGTGGATAAAAAATAAGGAATTAAATATGGGCTTACGTGGGAGGCATGTATGTTAGGGTTGTTTTTCGAGTGAATGGAACCCCTGATTCTGAGTGATAGAATGCCGAGTGTGGCTTCTCGCTTCAGCGAATGAGGGATTCGCTCCAGCGAGTGTGATTGGATGGAAGGCTTATGGGTTGTTTCGCTCAAGCGACGTGTGCCTCGCCCGAGCGAGTTGGGATGTCTCGCTCAAGCGGATCTGGATCTCGCTTGAGCGAGTGAACACTGTTGGGCTCGCCTAAGCTTTGTGTTTCCGCTGGGCTGCTGAGTGAATGGTTTTATTTTCCCTTCCTTTGGTCGGTATTTGTTTCCCTTGCCTTTATGCTGTTTTATTTTTACCCCGCTGCATGGTGAATTTTGGAAAAATTTTCCCTTGTTTCGGATTCATTTTTAATTAAGTAAGGATGTTTCAATTTCCACTATTGAAGTTTAGAGATACAAGCTATAAGCAATTGCAGCTTCCTAGTGTCCCACACTCAAAAACTCAATCCTCACTAGCACTAGGGCACCCCACCCAATCTCTCAAACTCTCAATACCCAAAGGTTAAACCCTAACCTTTGTGACCACTCAAAACTAGAGTCAAACTTTGTGTTTGGTGTTTGTGTTTAGAAGCAAATAACTCTCTCAATAGAGTAGATATACAATTGAAAGGCTTTCACAAATTCTAACTCTCAACAAGAGAGGATATACAAATTTAGAACCTAAGTTTCAGAATAATGAAACTATACACAGAAAATGAACTCACAAGGCACAAGTACAAGCTATGAATGATTTTCTCCTTGATTGCTTAAGTAGATTGAATGGATGGTGCATTTATAGGCCTTGGAGAGGAGCTTTGGAGGCTTCAGAGTCGTTGCACATCATGGGCATAGGAGTGGGAAATGGAGAAATGAGCTGGATCTGCACTTTAAAAACATTTTCTCACATTCTGACACTAGTGTAATCGATTACTCCTCGAGCTGTAATCGTTTATGCTTCACTGTATTCCGTTAATTTAAGTGTTCAGTAGCTATGTAATCGATTATGTATTTTCCTGTAATCGATTATGTCAATGTAATCAATTATGTCATATCCTTGTAATCGATTATGCATTATACCTGATGCATTTAATTCCTGTACGCAACACTGTAATCAATTATGTAACTCATATAATCAATTATACATCAAATAGAACCTCTGTAATCAATTATTCATGCCTTGTAATTGATTGGAAAAAATACCTGATACATTATCCCTTTTATTGCAATAGTGTAATCGGTTATTCTCTCTATTTTAATTGATTAGGTGCATTCCAGAATCAATGTAATCGATTGTCCCAGTGCTATAATCGATTATGACATATACCTGATGCATTTTTTTTTGTTTCGTAGCTCTGTAATCGATTAGCTTGGTCTTGTAATCGTTTATGCTTTTGCAAAGAGCTTAAGTCTGGTCTTGATTCAGTGTAGACTCTTGTATTTCTTTGTTTTAAACTTCTAGGAAGTTTATTGCGCATTGTCCTTGGCATTTTGAGTCTCTATCAACTTCATTGTCATGTCATGATTCTTCAATTTGTTTTCTTTGTCATTATCAAAATCTTGAAACAATTTTCAAACACATTCTCCCCTTTTTTGATGATGACAAACTATGTTCATTTCATGAGGGTGTTAGTCCAGATAAAATTTCTCCCCCTTTCTTAAGAAGTTCATGCATAATTTTAAGAATCATGAAGATGGTCAATTTTTATTTTAATAAAGATAGTTCTTAGAGCTTTTTACTAACTATTTGCAGGTTCTTTGATTAACCACTTGTTATTAACCATTTGCAGATTCTTTGATGAACTTATAATATGATGAACTAATATCTTTCTCCCCCTTTGTAATCATCAAAAACAAATAATGTGAGTAAAGGAAAGAGATAAAGGAAAGGAACTTTATTCATTGCTGAAGCAAATTACTAATTCAAATTACAGAAACAAATGCAAAGCAGAAAAAATAATTTAATTATTAGGAGAAAAGAAACGGAGATCGGTGAGTTGGTTGGATAGATCCTCATATTTTTGCTCCATCATCTCAAAGTGTTGTTTCTTAGTGATTTGAAATTCTTGAAGAGAGGTTTCAAGTTTGTCAAATCGTCGATCACGATAGGCATAGAGAGATGTGAAGGGATCAACAGGAGCAGAGGATTCTCCTTGGGTAGCAGGGGTAGGAGAAGTAGGAGCATCAGCAGGTGCTTCAAATGGGATATTGGCATGAATTCCTTCCATCTTAGAGACCCAAGCTCCATTAACAAAAATTATCCCAATCTTGGTGAGATGATGAGTACCAATGCAAGCTTTAGAGGGTACCTTCTCTGGAAGTTCCCCACTGAGGTCAACACCATATGCTTTGAAAATCTTTGTTAGAAGAATGGCATAGGGTAGCTTGTGTTGCTCCTTGGCTTTAAGCATGTGAAGTTTGAGGAGCTGAATCCAGTTGATCTCTTTATGATTTTGCATTGCCCACATCAGCACTACATCTTCTTCCTCAACAAGGGCGTAGTTGCCTCCACGAGGAACTAAAAGCTTAAACGAAAATAAAGTGAAGAAGACGGTTGTTAAGAGTGAGATGGCCTACCAATTTATGATTGCTACGAGGACGGTCAGTTTTCCATAAGGATTGGCGTGCAACAATGCTGTTGAAATCTCATTCATCTTCGGGATGACCACTAGAAAAATCAGCATCGGAGAGAGGGAGGAGGCTTATTTCAGAAAGTTGTTCATTGGTGATTTTAAGAGGCACATTCTTGACTCTTGCTTCAAGCACTCCGTCAACAAGTTTTAAAGTACAAAAGAAGACTAATAAAATTCTTCTTTGAGAGAGAGGAAGGGGATGAGATTATAGTGGTTGAGAAATTGAGTGAAAGAAAAACTTGGGTGATCAAAAAGTTCAGCATTGATAAAATGAGGAGCAATAATCTAGTGGAAGGGATTATCTTAGTTAACTGAGGGTGTTACACATGATATTTGCGAATATGTGATGTTGGCACGAAGCTATTCTTGATTAGCAATTTATGCATGAATGTAATGGGCAGGTCTCTGTTATGTGTGTGAGATATATCATAGTATAAATGTATAGGGATGTGGTGAATGATGATGACATAGAAAACATGGTAAAGACAAAAAGAAGATTGTTTTGATAGGTCTCTGGGGTATGAAGTACCTTGTGAACAACTAGTGTCAAAGATATCTCACTGTCTCTCTATTTTACACCATTTTAGTGGGAGTGCAATATTATAAACATAGGTTCAGTGGGAACTCTGTGCCCTTCGTGTTAAGGTATGCTTCTGAGTCAAATTCAACTAGGGTTGATGGGACACACCAAGGGTGTACTTACAAAAGGGACTTCAATGCTTAAGTTTGTATGTGAATTATGTGAAAATAGAAGGATTACGGAGGTAATTAAGAGCATTAAATGTTATCACTTGTGAATTTAATGAATGACTTATATTTATAGAACTTTCTTAAGTACAAGTTGTGATTTGACCCTACAATGCACAGTTGTTACAATCTTTATGCAGGAGCAAGTTGTCCACTTGCATTTGACTTTGGTTCAGATGTCAGCTTTTGTGACCGGGGTCAGGTCCTCAGATTTGTACTGAAATTTATTATCAATGCGGTTTTATGGGACCCGTCCAGTTATTGATTCGACTTAACATTTATTTATATTATTGCAGTAACTAGTGTCGCTTGTTTCTAAAGATCGGTATATACATCGGATCAAAAATAAAAGTAAAAAAAGTAAAGTTAAAAGAATTTTTGATAAACTAAATTATATTAATTAAAAAAATAAATAATATAATTACATCTAAATGAAGAATATAACTTATATAACTAACGCAACTAAGTGTGTTACTATTATTTATATTTCTAACTCAGAAATTTCAAAACATGTTAACTTTAAGACGATGGATATTAGCTCGATGGAGGTTATTATTAGAGAAGAAAAGAGACGGAACAAAACAAGCATGCTGTTAAAGCTGAAAGTCATGCTGTCATTTGCTTTATTCCATTCATAGACCCTACCCTGCTCCACTTCAAGGATTGGAACTTCTAGAATATTAATTAACACTATGGTGTTGTATTTCACAGTGATAGTTAAATAACTCTATTCTCCTGTGTCAGATATTCCTTTTTACCTACACTCATTCTCCTGTCTAATCATCTTGTTAACTTTATCGCCAAGCATTTTTCTCAGACCACAAACTTTCGAAAGCGACCATTCTAGGATAAATTTATTTGTCTCTCGGTATCCTTCTAAGTTTTAACCTACAGAATTACGGTTTTAACATCTCCCTTAAAATATTAGCAACTTACCCACATGTTATTTTACTTCTCACTTAAAGTTATCAAAATATGGTTAATCAAAAATAATTTTTTATCTATTTGTCACATAAAAAAAGATGATATCTTAATCAGTATATAAAATCAATACAAAAATTAGTGTGTAATTTTGTTTCCCCAGCTAGATAACCAATGAGACATTAAATCTATTAAAAGAATACCGGATGTGTTATATAACTTATATAAGAGATGTTTTCTATATTACCTAGTTACCAACTTTAACCCATGCCAGAGACTTGTCCCCCCTTCTGTTACATGGCATGGACACTTTTTCATATTCTGTCTCCAACAAATTCTTTTCCCATACTTCTTGGTTCACACTTCTCACCCTTTCCTTGATGAAAACAAATTAATAAAACCTATATAACCCTACACCTTATACCCTGACCCTCACTAGGCTTTGGACATTGTTCAACTATTTACATAATAGAATCACCCCTCACTTCTCCAACCCTTAAGATGAAGGTAACATTTCTTGCTTTGTTCCTAATCATTTCAGGTATTCAAGCCCTACCAACCTCAGACTTCAATGTGAATTTCACTTCAGAAGGTAAAGGCCTAATCCAGAGCACTGGACAAGCACAAGAACTTGCTGGTACGTGACTTCTTCAGCTTTTTCAAACAAGCACAAACTAAATGTTTCCCAAACTTTGTACACATCAATAATAATATCAATAATAATTTCACTTTCACATGTAAACTAACATTATTCATCGGCAAATGTTAATTGTTAATTTTTGTTACAAGTAGTGGTGTATTTAAACCTACCACCTCTTCCTACCCCTAAATCAACCCTATATTATATTTACGCTATTTAGTGATAGGAAAATTACATGGAAGCGTAGAGGAAACAAAAAGTGGGCACAATCACAAACAAAAACTGTTTGATACAACAAGAAAAGCACAGGGTGGTGGAAGTTCAGGAGGAGGCGGAGGAAAGAGAGGAAAAGGAGGTGGTGGCAGTGAAGATGTCAATCGTCGGCCACGTCAAAGTTCCTCATCATCATTGTCCTCGTGGCCTCGTTTCATATTCAATTTATTTGTAGGCTTCACTTTAACCGTCTTGTTTACGCCAAGAGTATTGACGTAGTGCACATATTAATAATTCGAGCTCCAAAAATGACATGACTTTGTCTGATTTGATGTCATGAATGCAGAAAATGAAAAATGCCCCTACATAATGGGCGCAACTATTACTAAGAACGTCTTTCCATGTGGATCAATTTGAATACTCATATGTCATCAACTCAATTAATGAAAATTTATTATGAATGGATGTTTGAATTAATCTTGAGCGGTTACTTGTTGGAGGATTGATAGATATTGTAGAGTTAACCTTTGGTTAGTACTAGAGAAGCAGAAACAGGGCTAATTTTACTCTCTTCTGGAAATTATTTTATTATAGGTACCTAGCTATAAGCTGGATGAAAATTTTTCAAATTGAAAAGCCAGAGAATGCATTGCTGAAAGGTTATTACACCATTTAGTTCGGCTTAATTTGCAACCATTAACTTAATTGATAAGCATAATTAGGAAGACCATTACTTTATTCCATATTCTTTCCACCACCAAGTTGAATTGTATTGCTTCTAAGGGTCCGTTTGGATCTTTAACTCGGTTGATTAAACCGAGGTTTGATCAACCTGTCTCGAACGGAGTAAAAGATCAATATTAACTCTTAAATTTTTCTATTTCCTCAACTTCGTTTTCCCAACTAAAAACTAAACAGAAGTGTCTTATAATCTTTGCGATAGTATTACACACACGTCACCTTCAAAATTGTAAAAATTCAAAGAGGAATATATCTCAAACTGAGTGAAAATTTTGCTTTAGATTTAAGAATAATATATTGGACCAGCCTAGTGAGAGAAGACGTGTAAGAGTATTAGGTACCGAACACAAAAGTAAAATATCAAATCATTTATCATTGAGTTTTGTTTTGATGACGGAGATAATTGCTGGTTTTGGTCAAAATAGGGTATTTTTTAAAAAATTTGAGTTTTTATGGTTGAAAAAAATATTTAGTGGTATGGGGTAGGATCTGTCACATCCTATTTGAATTTTGTCTCGTGGGGAGATGAATTTAACCATACCATAATTAATAGGACAACTAATTCTTTAATGCAAATAAGAAATATTATTAAATATAATATTTTCTATTCTTACATATATATATATATAATAAAATAAAAACTTAAATAAAATATATATATAACATATTAAATATATTATATATTATAAAATATAATTTATAAATTAAACATATATTTATAATATTTTAATATATATTAATATAAATAATGTATATTAACGTTAATGGAATATATAAAGTATTTTAATATATATATTTAATATATAAATTATATATTTAATATATATTATTAAATATAAATATATATTTTATATTAAAATATTTTAATATCAATAATTTATAAATTATATTTTATAATATATAATATATATTTAATATGTTATATATATTCTATTTAATTTTTTATTTTATTTTATGTATATATATATGTAAGAATAATATTATATTTAATAATATTCCTTATTTGTGTCAAAGAATTAGTTATCTTAGTAGTTATAGTATCATATTGTAATTCATGAGTGATAGGTTTGATTTTTGATGTGGGTGATTTTATCAATTATTTTTCTAAAACAAGTGGAGAATTCGTCTTCTTGGTATGTGAATTTGACCTGGTCAAATTCGTTCCTCCACCAAATTAATTCAGGATACCCCGAACCACTAAATATTTTTTTTAATCCCAAAAGCCCAAATATTTTTTAAAAGGGTTTTATTTTGGCCAAAAATCCAGATAATTGTGTCTGATATTTCAGTAAATTGTTCACTCATAAATAATAGTCAATGTATTAAAATATTTTATATATTAAAGTATGAATATGGTAAAGTTTAATCCTGCAAAGCATACGAGATAAAAAAAAAAGTTGTAATTTACTGTAATCTGATATAAATAAATCGCGTTAACAGTCGCATGTTGTTCATAAATTGTATTCGACCGAAAACTATGAAATGAAACGCCACCTGTAAACATTGTGGCATCAATTCCAAATGCATGATTCAAATGGCAAGCATATATCTTCCTTGGTCAAATGTCATACAAAAAATCCTTAAACACCTTCATGTGGTCAGGCTGAAGAGCTATTGCCACAGACAAGGAACCATCATTGGTTGAGCTTGGAATTATGAAAGACAACCCCTCATATGCAATCCCACCTGGCCCCATGAATATGGGCCTTCCCCAACCAAAATCAGCATCATGGATTGGAAGCCTAGTCCAGCTAGTGATGCCAAGATTTGGGCACTTGAAAGTATGTGCCCCACGAACAAGAGCTTTTAGATCAGGTTGCAGCTCTAGAAAGTCAAGAGCAGATCTCAAATATTCATTGTCCATTCTCAACAATGCATTGTGGATCCTGCTTGCAGCATACCATGTTGGTTTTGACATAAGATCACCTGCTACGGCTATAGGTGTTGTTGTGAAAATCACATTGCCAAAGTAACCTGGTGGGGGTGGAGGCTGCAACCTTGCCCTTCCATCAGTTGCAATGTACAGTTTGGTCTCTTGGTCTTCAGGGAGTGATCTTGCCTTGCATACACTTCTCCACACATGACCAGCCAGCATCTCATAGGAGCTGTAGTTGACTGTGTTTCCATCTTCTTTGGACTTGGCTTTCAGTGTGGTGAGCTGGTCACGTGTGAGCTTGAAAATAGAGACTGCTGCAGTAGGGTCAGAACCTGGTTTTGTGGGTTGAGAGGGAGTGTTATTGTTCATAGCTGGTGGAGGCTTGTATTCTATGTGATCAAAAACAGGTCGAGGTGGATCTCTTGCACGGAGTATTGTCCTGTCAATGAATGGTGGAATGGAAACATCAAGCCCACGAGCCACATCTGACCATGTGTTGATAAAGTGAAGACCAGAGGCTCCATCTGCTACATGATGTTGCATACCAACGCCCAGTGACACTCCTCCACATTTGAAATATGTTACCTGCAAATATTTTTCAAACAAAATTTGGTAACTAGGCAACCACTCCTTTTGTTGCTTTATTAATTTAGGAAAAGCAGCACCAATCCTATAAATCAAATTCAAGTTAAAATGATAGATGATAGTACTATCCTCACTTAATTAAGATATATGTATGATCTGCACACAACAAATACTTATACAACAACGCCACATTGTGTTTCTTACATCATCTTATATTATACATGTTATACAACTAACGTTTCTCCTTAATATTAATTATCATTCAACAACTAAAATTTAATAGGCAAAAAGTAAACATTTGTATCTTGTTTAGTCCGTAAGTTTTTTAAGAAAAATAGAAAATTATTCTTAAAAAAATTAAAAAAATAGAAAAGATATTTGTTTACAAAATATTTAAAAAAACTTATAGAAAAGTGAAAACTAAATTTTCTATTTTTTAAAGAAAAACAGGGAAATTTTTCAAAAAAAGTAAAAAGTTAAAAAAAAAATTTAAGAATTTTTTTAACTATTTTAGGAAATGAAAATTTTAAAAAACAAGTATAATTTTTTTAAAAAAAATTAGAATAATTTTCTGTAGCTAAATGCTTTATCTTTCAAGTTATTTAATGGTGAATTTTGAGGAAAAAAACTGTAAAATGAAGAATAGAAAATGTAAGAAATTTTAAGGACAATAATTCAAACAATCAAACATCTTCATTTAATTTCACGGTTTATAATTGACATTCCATAAAACTACATGTTGTCAATAATATCTCAGTTAACAATTAGGCTTAATAAAAATAATCAGATTTAAAACGTTTCAAAATTTGAAGACAGCAAAAAATAAATTTAAAAATTTACTATAAATTACTGAAACATTAAGAAGTAAATGTTTATTTTTACCGATCTAGTAATATTAAGTGATTGTGTATTTAGGGTTGAAATATAATTTTAAAATTAAAATTTGTTGACCCTAAATCAATTTAGCTCCATTTTAATATATTTTTGAAAAAAGTTCAGAATCATTTCAAAACTATTGAATTTATTATTGATTTTCAGTTTTAAAGTTTTAAATCATTATTTTAATTTTTAAAAATAAAAACTTTAAAACTAAAACCCAACCGAACCTGGAACACGTTTTGGAAGAGAACTTCAAATAAAATAACAAAAAGCCAACAACCCACCCGTGTATCAACCTTCAATTATGGCGTCGGTCCAACTGCTTCAAATTTTATTTTTTATGTTTGGATAACTACTTTTGTATAATTATCAAATACATTTCTTTATAATTTAATAATGTATATATTTTACATGGAGAAGAAAATGAAAAGAAAAAAATGAGAGAAAGAAAAATGATATATTTTCCAAAAACGGAAAAAATGTTGAATTTTGTGAGAAAATTTCTTCATTTATTTTCTCTACAATTTAAATTTTAAATTTTTTCCTCCTATTTTCTTTCCCCTTATTTAAGCATGCCATATGATTCGATAAACTCATCAACAAAATCGTCACATCAAAATTTAAAATCGTAACTAGAAATGAAAACCAGTTAGGTCATCCATTGGAGGCCTGAACTAACATGTTTAAAGTCTATATAAACATGATTGTCATCTAATTGGTCTATCTACTAACCATTTATATATATTTATAACATAAAAATAATATATATATTATATTTACATAATATAAATTAATATTATAATTATAATAATTTTTATAATATAAGATTTTATTTTATAATTATTTAGATCAATTATGGTGATTATTTTAGATTTAATTACTTTTGTTTTGTGCGAGAAGTTGTATTTGTCTTGCTGAATTTAAAATGAAAAACATTTGACTCATTTATATCGGTAGGCCTCTTTATATTGATAAGTTCATTTATAATAATAAGCTCATTTATAGACTCTTCAGCTTATATAGTTTAATGTGCTTTTCAGATGATTGTTAGTATTTTAAAAGCCTAATTATAAATAAATTTAAATAAACTTTTAAATAGGTTAACCTTTAAACAAAATAATACAAACCTTAAAAAAAAAAAAAGAAGCTTATAACAAGTTATAAGGAGTTAATAGTTCAAACTGGCCCTTACACCTTTCAAAGTCTTACCTGATTCTTTTCCATCCCACATGCCAACCATGTAATGATAAATTTAATCATTAGCAATATTAATTATTTAGTTTTGTTTACACTATTGAAGTGGCTCTACTAGAGTCAACAATCAGCATTGCCGACACGAATATATATGTGATTAGGCATAAACCGCGTTGGCTACAGTTATGGAACGTGCTAACAATTCAAGCACAACTCTAAATTTTACATAAAAAATTGTTTCATATTTTATTTTCTATTTTTAATTTTTATTGTACAAATTTTTGAAAATAAAAAAACATAAAGACAAATTTGTTATTAAAATTATAAACATAATAAAAGTAAGAAATAAAAACAGAAATTAGAGTCGTAAAAGCATATTAAGTGGGCTGACATGTAAAATAAATGAGCTTGAGCTCTAAAAAGAAAAGCCTAAAATAAAACCAGGTCTCTTTAGGTCAGGTTTGAAAAAGCTCCTATTTAGTCAAACTTTTATTAAGTCAAGACAGCCGTAATATATTTGTTTTAATTCTTTTTACTAACATTAAAAAAGTAGTAACTTTTATATTTTTTTACTTGAATTAGATGTTATAATTAATTTAAAACATATAAATTTTTTAGTATATTTTTAATGGTTGTATTTTTTATAATTTTAAAAAAATGGTAGAAGTCTACTAAAAAGCAGGCAGATGATAAAGCGCGCTGGGCCAATACAAGGTGGGCCCTCCCTAAAAGTGGAGCCCAAATTCAAAACGGGTGGTTTGTTCCGGATTGAAAAAGCCCAAACCCACCGCAGCATGGGCTGGGCCGACCATTTTAACAGCCCTAAAATTTTTTTTATTGTTTATTAAATAATTTTATCAAAATTTATTCTAAAAATATATCTATTACTGAATCTATACTTTATATTACTATAACATTATATAAAAAGACAATAGCGATAGTTATATATTTTAAGAGACTAACTTAATAAAAAAGTCATAAAAAAATTATTAACAGCCTAATTAGTATAAAATGCTATTATAGTATTATGTTAAATTTATTTAAATTTTTATTTTTATTTCTCCCATTTCAATAAAATTTAAACATTTCTACATTCAGTTTTTGACCATATCTATACGGTAAAAACTTTTACACTTTTTTTATATTCTTTCTATCAGTTGCCCATCACTTTAGTAGTATTTTCTCTAAAGTTTACTCCCACTCTTTTAATAAAAATAATTATATTATATGAAATGGTTTCTTTATAAACAAGCCATGCCCTGTAATGAATGTAGGTGAAAATATAAAATTAAAAATCTGATCTGAAAATATATGGAAATAATTTAATCAATAAAAAAGAATTTACATGTAAAAAAAGTGTAAATTAAAATATAGTTAATATTGTTGAAAATGAAAAAAATATTTCTATTAAATAATTGAATAAATAATTAAAAGCGCGTGGTGTAACTTTCGTTAGGTCGTGAACAAGTGGTTTCTGTTTTGATTGTCCATTGTATATTTATATTTACTACCCCAAACAATAATTAATTAAAACTATTAAATTCAATATAAAACTCATGAAATATAAAACAGAATTTCACAAAACGTGAAAAAATGAAAAGAAAACAAAAAAACACGCGAGATTACGTGTATAATCGGTCTGAAATATGATTGTTTCTAACATGTACTCTTAAAAATTTATAATTATTGATCTGGTGTAAAATATATAATCATTATAGTTGATCTAACAATGAGCTTTGAGTATTATAAGATGCTAAATTATTCGATTTTTAGTACTTCAATCGTAAGAAAGAAAAAACCTATAATAGATTATAACAACTAAACTTGGTATTTTTCTTACAGTTTGTTTAATCTATGGAACATTATAGATATAAGAAACGAAAAAGATGTGCCGAAAAAAAGAAACGAAAAAGGAAAACAATTTTACAGAAATATTTTTATTAAAAATTAATATTAACGTGGTATTTCTTAAATTGAACATAATTTTTATATTTTTTATTTTGTGTAAAGTTACAGAGAAAAAACCGTTACTATTGCATTCTCCTCAAATTTAATTCAAACTTGTCTAATTTTTAATCATATAGGGAAAAAACCAGTAACCAACAAAAGAAAGGAATGAAATGGGTTTATAGGGATAATTGGGACAATAAAATAAAATTGAAAACGCACCTGTAACACTAACAGAGGATATGTTTCGATTCCTTGCGAATAATCGATGGCGGGAATAAGCTGCCGGAGCTGAAGAGTGGGTGCAAAGTCGCCGAAATCGTCGATGACGGCGCCGGTGTCGGCCTCCACGAAGAGCACCCCTTGTCCGTCGCAGTCAATCTCCACGCGACCATCTTCATCGCGGCGTAGACGACCTGCCATTGGATAGAAAGGGACAAGTACCTTACTCAGAGCCTCCTTCATAATCTTGGCGTCGAAAAAGTTTGAAGCCCCGGTGGCTCTGTAGAAGTACACACTCGGCGTGTGGAAATTCGGCACCACGAGGTCCACGTTCGAGTTCCACACTACTCGCCGCGCCACCTCCTCCGCCGGCCGTACCATCGTCGACTCTTTGACGTTGATTATCATCTGGCTATCAATACACGTGTTTAATTCCTATCGAAATATTCACACAACAAATTACACACATGCGTTACGTTACGTAGCAAATTACACTCATACGCTACATATGAAAGGTTGAATTGAAGCAAGAGTGTTGATCACTCACAGGTTTAATTAAACTTGTTGTATAGTTTGTATATGCACGATAAGCAAAAAATGAAATGTGTGAAATACCTTATGATGGATGGAGAGATGTTGCGGTGGGTGAGAGTGTGGTGTTGGGTTGGTCTATACTTTTTAAGGTGTGAAGTAAGGAGAGGTTGGGTTGGACTACTCTCACCAACCCCGCCAACTACGTCCACCAATAACGAGCTTACACCTCATCAAAAGGGGTCAACCACCACTTTTGTTTATGTAGGTAATCCAATTAATCATAATCACAAGAGAATAGGGTTTGGTAAGATGGGGACCTGCCCTTTCTTTTCCACCAAACCATAACTTATATTTATTTGAACATCCATTTTACATTTTTGGATAATCTAATTATCTTTTTCTTTCTACTCAAATGACGGGGTTAATTATGTTTGGCATGGTTTGACTAGTGGTATTATTGAGTCACCAACTCTTATCCTCTAGAAACGAAAATGGGTGGGGTTTTGGTGGGTCAGGAGCAAGCGGGGTGAACGGTGGAGGTGGTGAAGAAGAATTAGTAGACCACACATTTCCCATAACGTCAGCTTGGCGCCAATAATGACGCATCACACCCATCGTTTTCCTTAATAAAAACAAAACATGTATTAGTGAATGAAGAATGATTAAATAAAAGAAAATAATCAAAATGACACTCTAAGTTAAGCTCAAAGATTAGAACAATTAATTATGGTTCATCTACCTGCTTTGCCTTGTGTTACTTAATTAAAAGGACGTTTTTTTTTAAATAAATTACTTCAAATATTAGTCTTTGTAAATTGTAACTCATCAGGCAGATTTATAACGTTTAACTAGTCAAAATTGTGTCCCTACCTCCACATCTTTCTCTCCAGATGCCTTGTCCCTGATTAGAATTTATTCATTTTGTCTATGCTAACTAATACTTCTAGATTTCTGCCAACGAAACTGGATTCTCTTCATTTGAATTTTTCTTTATGAAAGTTCATTTGGAGTGGAAAACCAGAAGTTTTTCTAGAACGGGAGGACCTTACATTAAACTCAACAAGTATAGATAAGAACTCTTCAACTTCAAGTGCGTATACGTTTTTGGAGGATTATGATTATCTTATGCATGTATAAGACAAATGCGAATGATTTAAACCGCTGGAAAAACTAGTGTTATTAAATCTGGATCATTAAAATATGATATGATACCTAAAGTTAGTTTTAACTCTGAAATGCCTATTTAAAGAATTCCACATCTCTGAATAAAATTTCAGTGAATAAATATTTATCCTTTAAAGATAAGAATGATTTAAATAAAAATTTATGCAAAAATTAAAAATAATTATTTCTTGTGTGGGAGAATAAAAGAGACTTTTACGTTAATGAAAATACAAAAAGGGTTATAAATAGAGTTATTAAATGATAGTAATAGAAAAGTAATTTTGGTCACTGCATGAGAACGTTAGTTTTAGTAGCATTTGAAAAAAATATTATCAACTAACTGACACTTATTCAAATTGTTATTTTACTTAATGTGACATTTTAATTAGTGGGGTAAGTTATCAAATACATAATGTCATTTAAATTACAAACATGTATACAAGTTGTATTTATACAAAGGTTAGGGTTGTGGCAACCAGGCCCAGGCCCATGAGACTATAGTCAATATAAGATTAATCATGGAATTAACTGCCTATTAATGATGGAGAGATTAAGGGGTCTGGTGGACCCCTCTCCGATCTTGGGGGGACAAGAGCCCCTTAACCATAAGCTCTAGGCGGGAGGCCGAGTGAAGTGGCTGAGTATGAGTCTGAGTTATCTTCTCAAAATGAAGTCAATGGAATCCCCTGGCAGTAGTCAGCTGGCCCTAGTTGGTTCCGAGTAGACGGTTCTAAGAATACGATTCCAAGTGAACAATTTCGGGTGCTTCCATCTTCCAAGCGAAAGAGAATCTGAGCCTGGGTCTTCTATGTACACGTGGGCTGTATACGTGGATTCTTGACCACATGGCGTGGATGTGGTGAAGGGTTCGTAACCGTCACTTTTATTAGGATGTTTTCACGTGCCTGTAATGATTGATGTCGTTTCTGTATCCCTAGGTCATTAAAGGTGTTCCTTTTCGGAATATGGGACGTCGTTTCATTTAAAGAGGTTGTCCAAACCATCATACCCATAGGCAGAATGTTCTCTTGGATCCTAACCGTTGGATTTAGGGTTGCATTGCTTCACTTAAGAAAGCTGTCTGAACCTTTGTGCCCGTTGGCCTGAGGCCCCCTTGAATCCTATCCATTGGATCTAGAACAATGAGAAGTCGCCTACCTGTCTATAAATTTAACCCATTTCCCATTTCTCAATCTTTAGGCTTCCCTTTCGTTTTGTCTGTGTTTCCTTGCCTTCTTAGGAGTTTTCCTTGTTGGATTTTTCTGTCTTAAAGCTCTTTCTTCTTCATCTCTTCTTTGCGTTTCCTGCTTTACCCATCAGGTTAGTGTTCTATGTTTCTTACTACCTTTACTCTTAGAGTGTTATGGCATCATTTGTGAGGGGTGTCTACGATTGGGTAAAGGATGAGGTTTTAGTCATCTCCTCCTCCATTCAGAGTGAGGAATCTATGGCCAAGTTATGGGAGGGGGTACGTTCAATCATTCTTCTTTTGCTCGCAACTTGGAATGCGTCTATTATTCCTCCTCTAACCAGGTCTGTTCCGTGTGCATAGACCCCGAGCGAATTGGATTTTACTTTTGTCTACGAGACTTTTTTCTCCCGGCTCCACATGTCCTTTCCATTTTTTGATTTCGAGGTTGGGGTCTTGAATGCCTTAAACATTGCCCCAACTCAGCTGCATCCGAACAGGTGGGCCTTCATGAAGGCCTTTGAAGTGTTATGCGAGCACTTTGGCCGTCTTCTTTCTGTACCTCTCTTATTTTTACCTTTTTAATGCTAAGATCCCAAAGGTGGGGGTACTCGTAGGTTTGGTTTCCCTGAACAGTGTGGCCAGACGTAATTTGATCTGGGCCTTCGATCAATCCTACAAGAACTTTAAAATGGGGTTTTTCAAAGTCCGAGTTGGGTTGGGTCCTCTAGGGGAAACTTCTTGTATTTTCCTGATACCCGACCGCGGTTTCACCTTTATTGGACTTGTATGCTGGTCCAGTTTTATGTATCTTGGCAAGATGTGACCCTGTATGAGAGGTCGGATGCCAAGTTCTTCCTTGAGGACGTGGGCATATATTTTAGTTCTCAAGCATTGATAGCCTTGTCTCCTCACCCGAGTGCTCTGGACTCCTAGATAGGTGAGCGTAGTTTCTATTTTGTTGCTTGTTACTTAGATTTTGACTCTACTTTTCCATTGATTCTTTTTTTTTATGCAGCTAACATGGCTCCCCACAAGTTGTCGATCAAGGGCCTGAAGAAGCGCTACCCAAGAAATGACCCCCGGATCGTTGGGAAGAAGGGTGGTGCGAAGAAGGGGAGAAGTTTGGTTATCCCTGCAAGCGACTCCCGGGCCACCACGGGGACTGTAATAGTGGCCAAACCGATCACCGTAGTTCTTGCTTCTTCACAGTTGGAGAGGGAAGTGGACCGATCGTCAAAAAGGCATCGTTAGGGTGAGTCCAATATGGAGGGCACAACTCATGGACCAACAGGGTTGGTAATTTTGGGAGCTGCTCACCCCTGAGTCTCCTGCCCATACTGAGGATCATGTAGAAGGCGACTCCAATACCATACTAGTGACTAATAGTTCTAAACGGGAAGCTGAGCCTCCACTGACTTGGGGTCGGGCGCACCAAGAGACTTCTGATATCGTTTCTGTTGAGAAGATTGTTGGCTCCTTGCCCAGCGAGACGGAACCCGAGGATCGAAAGTGGGAAGGTTTTGCCAATGGGTCTTTATGTGGCAACAATAACCCTGCTCATTCGCTATGGGAGATCCACTTTCCGGTTCCCATCTTCTTTGATCGTATCTTGAGTTGTATTCTCAAGTTTTCGTACACACGCAGATTTTTTGTACTTAGAGGCATTTTAAGTTTCTTGAATCATATTTTCGAGTGATCACACACACTCAGAGATTTTGTACTTAAACGTATTTTAAGTTTCTTGAATTGTATTTCTGAGTGATCGTACACACTCAGAGATTTCATACCTAAGCGTATTTTAAGTTTCTTGAGTTGTATTTTTGAGTGATCGTACACACTCAGAGATTTTTTACTTAAACGTATTTTAAGTTTCTTGAGTCGTATTTTCAAGTGATTGTACACACTCAGAGATTTCGTACTTAAACGTATTTTAAGTTTCTTAAGTCGTATTTTTGAGTAATTTTACACACTCAGAGATTTCGTAATTAAATGTATTTTAAGTTTCTTGAGTCGTATTTTCAAGTAATTGTACACACTCAGAGATTTCATACTTAAACGTATTTTAAGTTTCTTGAATCGTATTTCCGAGTGATCGTACACACTCGGAGATTTTGTAGTATGTGACCAGTATTATTGGTTTTCTGAATGAACATTGATGACTTCTTATTGAAAATGGGGGCCTCGTTAAAACCTCCCAAGAGAAAAAAACCCTATGGGAAAACCTCCTGGGTAGGAAAAAAATGTCTTTCTTTGAGTACATCATTAGCTGTAATAAAATTTTAAGTGAGTGGCATTCCACGTCCTTGGAATTTCCTTCCCTGGCAGTTCTTCTAGTTGGTACGCGTCTTTCCTAATAGTTTCTTTTTCTCGGTACGGGCCATTCCAGTTAGTTGTGAATTTACCTTTTTCTTGTGGTCTCTGATTGTTGTCTACAATGCGTAGCACCAGGTCCCCTTTTCGGAATGGTCGGGGTCAGAGCAAAGAGTTCCATTGTTGGGTGGACTTTTGCTTGGTAGCTTAGATTTTGACATATTCTACGTCGCGTTCTTCTAAGCTAACTGATATCGGATGGGGGAGGATCTAGCCATCTTTCTTCAAATTGCTAGGGAAAAGGTTACCCTAAACCTAGCAAAAATAATCGGAAGCATGGAAGATGGTTGGAGGTTGATGGAAGAGATGAAAGATAATGTAGGAGACGCCACCAATGACTTGGATAAGTCTCTGCTCGCCACTCTAGGGATGGTCACCTAGTGATAAGAGCTTGAAAGGGGTTAAACTTTCTCTAACCTAAAGGAGAGAGTTTGCACTCAAATCTCACAAAGTGTAAATTTCATTTAAAACTAATGATAAGGAATACATGAAGAGGTAAGCCTTATATAGGCAAGGTGGAGTGGTGGCCAAGCTAGGCAACTTGGGCTTCCCACTCTTCCTTAAGCCCAAAATCAACTAAACTAGGAAATATGGCCAACTACAAGGCCCAAAATGATGTACAAGGCCCAAAAGTGACCCAACAATAAACCTAAACTATTTTGAGTACAACTGAAATTATTTACAGACTATGTCCGCATCATACTCCCCCTCTTAAAAAAAGATTTATCCTCAAATCCTATAAAAAGAAAAGAGAGTAATGAGTTCAAAACTGAAAAATAAAGGAAACTAAAATGTACAAGAAACAAGGTAGAGTATTGACCACCAGGATCAAACACTAACCTTTTTATTTTTGAAAGGATGATATAAGAAATAGGCTAAAAGGTAAATTTAGCCCCTAGAATTATTGAGATTTTGGTTTTGCCCCCTGAAATGATTTTTCTTAGTATTGCCTCCCAGAAAATTTTTAAGGTTAGAATATAACCCCTTCCGTTGACTGCCTCTGCCAATTGATGAGGTGGAGCCCAGTCACATGTCTGTCATTGCATACGTGGCATGTGACTCATCATATTAGGAGCCAAGTCACTGATTAGCACAGATTAGTCTTTTTTAATTAAAGGTTAATGAAATTATTTATTAAGTGAATTAACAAAATAAAAAAAAGAATTGAAAAAACACGTTGGGTCACTCTTCCTCTTCCTCACTTCGTCTGACCTTCGTGTTTTGTATTTCCTTTCCCGCGTGTGGACTCAACAAGCAAGAAGAGGACAAGAATTCGTGGATTGTGGAGGGTGCGTGGCTGGTGGGTTTCTCTACTGCGCGTGCTAGAAGAGGAAAAACACAGGTAAGATTCTTGATGCTTTTAGTGGGAAGGTTGAATTTTTTTCTTTGTAGGGACCATGTAAGGGTTATATTGTTGTAGATGGTGAGTCGTAAATGTCAAACTTTAATCAATTTCATTAATCCCTAGTTGTGTTATATGTAACTTTGATTTTTTAATCCTGTTAGGGATGAGTTTTTCGGTAGCTTTTCATCACAAGGGTAAATTTACTAATGGGAACCCTATGAAGTACACAGAGAATGAAATTACTATTTTCCATAACTTGGATGTTGATAGGTGGTCTTACTTTGAATGTGAGTCTTTGGTAAGGGAGTTGGGTTATATTAAGGAGAGTTTTAAAATGTGGTGGAAAAAGCCTAGTGGGGAGTTTGTTGGCATAACGTGGGACAGTCATGCATTGGAGGTTGGAGAGTTTGCTGTAAACAACAAATGTGAGGTGGATATTTATGTTGAGCATTTAGTCGTGGACGTTGATGTGTTGTTGGAGTTAGGGTATAAAGAGGACACAAGGCTGGTTGATAAACATGAAGTGGAGACACGAGTTCAGATGGCTGGAAGGACCAAGTCTACACCCAAGGATAGGCCATTTAAGGCATCCAAGAGGCCTGTCACAAGGAGAAAAATTTATAAAAGTGTTAAGGAAAAATTGATTGGTGATGGGGGGCCTAAGTCAACTGCATTGGGAAATGAAAATAAAGGTGGAAATGAGGTGGAAGCACAATGTCATGTTGAGGTGCAGGGTGCAAGTGCCTTAAATTTCGAGTCAGAAGAGTTAGAAACACAATGTGGTGCTACTGTTGATGGTGCAACAGGACCAAGTGAGGGTGCAGGGGGGTTAGAGTCACAATGTGGTACTGATGTGGAGGGTGTAAATAGACCAAATAAGGATACAGAGGGGTTGAAAACAAAGTGTGGTGTTGATGTGGAGGGTGCAAATAGACCAAATAAGGATACAGAGGGGTTGAAAACAAAGTGTGGTGTTGATGTGGAGGGTTTGAAACCTAGGAATGATGACAGAGGGGGTCTGGAATCAGGTGGAGGGGAAGGATCAGGAAGGCATGGGGAAGGAGTTAGTTTGGGTACAGATTGGTGCAGACCAGTTGATGAAGATCAATGTGGTGACATTGATGAGGAGTATGAGACAGATGGAATCCACAGTTATGTAGACTCAGATGATGAGTATCAGGGTGAGGATCATGGTGATTTTGGTTTTCAGGCATTTGAAGAGGACATTTTGGGGAGGAGGTGTGAGCTTAGGTTGGGCATGGAGTTCACTTCAATGGTGCAGTTTAGGCAAGCTGTAATGGAGTATAGTGTACATAATGGGAAACAAGTGAAGTATGTTAAGAATGAGCCATGGAGGTGCAGGGTTGTTTGCAACACAGATGGATGTGGATGGTTGTCCTTTGCTAGTAGGGTTGGTAGGACAAACATAATAAGATTGAAGACATTCATAGATCAACACTCATGTGGAAGGGTTTTTGAGAACAAAAATGTGAATGCTAGGTGGGTTGCAAAGGTTATTTTGCCAAAATTGAAGATTAATAGGCACATGAAGTTGGAGGAGATAAAGGCTGAATTAAGGGTCAGTCATCAAGCGGGGATTGTAACATCCTGCTTTAATAGTAGTTCAATTATGTAATTTATGAAGCATGGAAGGTCTGTAAGTGTTGATCAATGAATAAAACACTTTATGGATGGCTTTTAATGCTCCAAAAGTTTCATTTTTGGGTATAATTCTAGAATTTATATAGATTCTTATTGATAAGGCCCAATTTCCGAGTGAAAATGCCTTAGAAAGAACTGTCCGAGTGAGAAAGAGACTCTGTTCCGAGTGAAAACTGCAAATTCCGAGTGACCAAGAGGAATTCCGAGTGGAAAATGGAAATACCGAGTGAAAATTGTGTTTTCCGAGTGAAACATGGTCAAGAGGACTTATTCCGAGTGAAATTCTGTCTCAGAGACTCACTGCTGAGTCAAACATGGCAGGAAGACTCAATTCCGAGTCAATTATTCCTGAGTGACTCATTTCCGAGTCAAACACCTCAGAATGACTCATTTTCGAGTCAATTATTCATGAGTGACTCGTTTCCGAGTCAAACACCCCAGAAAGACTCATTCCTGAGTCAAGCTTCTTCCAAAGACTCGTTTCCGAGTCATTCATAATACAATACCGAATGAAAGTTCTACCGAGCAAAAACCCAAGGATTGTGAATCGGTTTTAATAAATTTACCGAGTAAACAGTCGAGTGGAATAACTCGGTTTGGAGATGAATTACCGAGCAACAACTGACCTAATGTTGAGTCCTCTTTGGCAATGAAAACTGAGTGAATGATGAACAATAAAGGATTACCTTGCCGAGTGGATAATTGAGTGGAATGAGTCGGCTTAATAATGATTTGAAACGGCCGAGTGGAAAACAGAGAAGAATGACTCGGTTTCAGGGAGAATATGTCGAGTGAGATATTTTATAAGTAAGTCCGAGTGAGGAAACTCCGACTGTCATCTCCAAGGAAGAGAAATCAGACTGAGAGTTTCAAACAGAACCAATTCCAAGTGAATAATAGGTGAAGACTCAGTTTTAGGAGGTTTTACCGAGTGGACTATGATGTTGAATGAAAACCGAGTGGATTCGCTTAAGCGAATGAATTCCTCGCTTAAGCGAGGGAGAGTGTCTGGCTCAAGCGAGTCGGTATCCGCTTGAGCGAGAGGGACTCGGATTTCCCTATTTTCACGTTGCCGACCACTTCCAGTCGGTATATACATTGACCGGGTAGAATTCCAGTCGGCCAAGAGGCTGACCGAGTGAAATTTCACTCGAAATTCACTGTCAGAGTAACGCTTTGACTTCAATTTTGTCCCTTTATGCATATTTTTAATATATTTGACCCAATTACTCACCCTAGTGGGTGGACGGCCAGAAGTGGACCATTATAAGCCACTTTCTTATTTTTTTATCCTCCATTATCTCCACTAACAGCACTAAACATCCACTAATGGAAAAGTTGTTTCCCACTTGTTTTGCATTATTAACTCTGCCTTTTGCTAAGACCAGAACGCATTAGAACAAAGCTAGTGAACTATCCTTACCTTGATTTCCCTCCTTCCTCAATACTCCTTCGAACAGAAGCCAGGACAGCAAGAGGCCATTTTCAGTCGGCAAACCAAGTAAGAGGGGACAGGGTTGTGAATATTTATGAAATAGGTAGAGTTGTATGCTGTCCTAGGATTCCAGTTTTATTTTCGTATATTGTTTCTCAGTTTTGAGATTGAAAACGTGTGATTTTGACTCTGACTTCTTCATTAAAGTTGTAGATCTTTTTGTTATCTAAATTTTGAGACCTGAATCAATTAATTTGAATATGTATAGCAAAAGTTATAGTAAAAATACTACAGCATGTTCGAGTGGAATATTTGTTCTATGATTTGTGTATATATTGATATTCTGGGAATTTTATAAGCATAATCAGCCTTTGATGTCTTCACAAAAGTTGTAGATAATTGTGTTATGGACCTGTAGAAAGTGGTTTGAAGTCAAAATAATTTTTGTAGCCTTAGTTATGCCTAAAATACTGAAGTATGTCCAAGCTGTAAATCTGTTAACTTGAGATACGAACTTTATTTTTAAAACAGGGAATTTTGTGGTAAGAATGAGTGATCAGTGTCTTCATGAAAGTTGTAGATCTTTTTATTATGTGAAATTTGAGACCTGAACCGACTGATTTGAATATGTGTAGCAAACGTTATAGCCAAAATACTACAGCATGTCCGACTGGAATATTTATCCCATGTTTTGTGTATATATTAATATGTTGGGACTTGTACGTATATAATCAGCCTTTGATGTCTTCATGAAAGTTGTAGGTATTTATGTTATGGATCTATAGAAAGTGGTTTCAAGTCAAAATGATTTTTGTAGCTTGAGTTATGCCTAAAATACTGAAGTATGTAAATCTGTTAACTATGAAATCCGAATCTTATTTGCAAAACTGGGAATTTTGTGGCGTGAATTAGTGGTTGGTGTCTTCATGAAAGTTGTAGATAATTATGTTAAGAGTAATTCAGGACTGGTCTCATGTCAAAACTATTTTTGTAACTCCAGAAACATTGAAAATACTAATATATGTATGTTTTGAAAGCTCATCTGGAGGCAGTGTTGTATTTTGTGGATAAATGGTATTTCTATTTAGAATTTGAATTTATGATCGTCATGAAAGTTGTAGATGTTTGTGTTGAGAATAATTTAGAATTGGTTTCATGCCAAAATTGTTTTTGTAGCTCCAGAAACGTTAAAAATACTAATCTGTGTACGTTTTAAAAATCCTCTTTGAGGCAGTTTTGTATTCTGTGAATAAGTGATGGTTCTGTTTAGAATTTGAATCTATGGTCTTCATGAAAGTTGTAGATATTTATGTTATTGAGCTATAGAAAGTCAAATCACATAAAAAGGATTTGATTTGCTCATGTTATGACTATTTTACTAACGTATGTCGCTGTTTGGAAATGCTGAAATTTACTTATAATGGTTATTATGGATAAAAATGATATTTTCTCTATGGGTAATAATTTATTATTGAATTCTTGAGTGATTATGAATTATTATGAATGCTGTTGAGTATCATACAGTTTGTATATTGTGGTGGTGAATAATTATGAATAACGAAATTAATTTATATGTATATGAATGCCTTGCGGTTATTGTTACATGTGGTTGAAACAGTAAATCTATGATTCTGAAAAATTATTATATGTGAAGTGTCCTTTAAGGACTTGTGGTTTTCCAAGTGGTTTTGGAAATTAATATATCATGGTATATTAAATGATAATAAGAATTAAAGGCATTCATGTATCATAAACATTTGGACGCACCATGGAATTTAGGGGTTCCATGATTGCCTACCCTGGTGGGGGGTTACTCTATGACGAGTTAAGCCCTATTTTGTTGTGCGCCATGGAGTGTAGGGATTCATGGTTTATGCAAAGCCCTACTTATGATATTTGTGTACTTCGGTACTTAAGCGCCATGAAGTGTAGGGATTCATGGTATATGCTAAAGCCCTATTTGTGTCTCTATGAGACTATTACTGCAGTATTCCCACCAAACCAAATGGATCCAGCATGACATCATTTGACTAATTAAAGACTTATTAAATATAAATAAACTTGTTTGACATATTCATCATATCATTATGGTTTGTTGATTGTGTTTGTGCAATTTTATTTATTTTATAATTATTCTATATTCTGTCTCACTCTTACATTAATTTTTACAATGAATGCCACGCAGAATGAAGAGTGATGCCATGATTGATGCCTATTTGAATTATTACTTGGACTTTAATTTAATGGGTTGTAATAAATATTACGTACTATGTACTGTTACTTCTAAATCGTTTCCGCTATGCAAATATTTCATGAATCTTATTAATCACGACTAGTATGCATGATAATATTCCGCAATTATCGAATTTTATGTGAACTCTGAGTTAATTTACGAATTTTAAATTGATCTTTCAAAAACGTGAAAAATTTATTCAGAAAATTACACGGGACGTTACATTGGTGGTATCAAAGCATTTTCAAAAAATTCAGGACCAATTGCTATGACATGTACTGTTTCTTGATATAATATGTGAACTGTTTGATTCTTTACTTGATAACATGTTAGGTGTGTACTATATGACTTGTGCCTGACTGATTAATTGCAAAATGATTTGTTTGATTATTGTTGGTAATATGATAAATGTGTTATACAATTTATTACTTAATTGATAAACTATAGAATACTTATAGTTAGGTTATAATACAATATATTTTCCCTTAGAATTAGTATAAACCAAACTACGAATGTAGGATGGCAAGAAACAACAACAACAACAACAACGATATGGCAACAGCTTTCAACCGCTTAGCTGAAGCCATAGAATGACAAAACCAACCAAGGAGCACTGGAGGACTCCATGGATTAGACTACTTCCTGAAAAGAAAGCCTTCACAATTCAAAGGAGGTTATAATCCAGAAGGAGCATATCTTTGGGCCAAGGAAATGGAGCGCATCTTTCGAGCATTGCCCTGCACAGAATGCGAAAAGTGTTGGTGTATGCACTATGAGCTTTTATGCTTTTTCATTTGTATCATTTTTCTACTTATCAATAGAATAAATATTTCAGTTTAAAATTATTTTAAACATATTTATCCTTGGAGTAATAGGTCATATAAAAATTATTCCTAAAATGTCCCTAGCTAAGTATTTACATGGGGACATGTAAATACACTGAGACTAGTGTGTGAGTGTACTGATGACCTGATCTCACAGATCATAGATATAGATGATATCGAGTCTTCACACGGGTACACATTAAGAGTAATGATGTACTGGACAGACCCACCATGAGAACGTTGCATGGATCGTTACATGATTGTCATAAACGATTCTCAATGTGATAATGGTATATGTAGTCCTTCGACCTGAAGTCACTACGATTCCTACATGAGGAGTTTATTGTTTTAATACAATTAAACATCTTCTGTAACAAGAGGACTATAAAGGTTGTGATTAGGCAATGAACAAATTATGCAGAGGGATGTGAGTGATGTAGATGGGATTTGTCTCTCCTATGTGACAGGAGTGATATCCATAGGCCACTTGATGGAGTAAGACTAAGAAAACGCATGGCCATGCTAGAAAGAATAAATATTAGATATTTATTCGGATCCAGTCTACTCCGGTATCAAGTAAAATAAATTGGGCCGTACAAGGATGACGCGACCATGCCTTGGGTCCAATTAGGATATCGTGACAAAAGGAATAAACGTATTAAATAATTATCACTTATAGGTTATGTTGATAATAATATTCGGACATAATGATGCATTGCTAGATGCCGCTCTTATTTTATATTAATAATAAAATAGTTTATTATTAATATGACCGGGTATTTTACCTATAGGGTCACACACATAGAGTAAGCCCATCAGAAAATGTTGTCTTATTTTAGTTGGACTAAAATAAAGCTATTGGGCCTAACTCATTTGGAATGAGTAAGGAGCCCACTTTTAGAGAGAACAAATTAGGTCAAACCTAAGCCTATAAATAGAGCATAAGATGCTCATAGGCCGTTCACTCAAGTGAGACACAAATTCACAAAAGTTGCAAGAGCTACACGCCGTCAAACTAGCAGTTGGCAGGTGTTGCGATTCTGGTGGGAGTGCTCGTGTGGACTCCTAAAGGATGAGGCTACGACTGCTTCGGAGTTCTTCAAGAGGTAACCTAAAATAAATTCGAAATTGTTTTGTGCTTTGAAACACGGAACCTTGCAAATCCTATGGAATCCCTTTTATTTTTCCGCTGCTCATGCTTAGGGATTCCTAACAAAAAGGTGGAGTATGCCACCTATATGTTGGTGGAAGAGGCAGAAAACTGGTGGATTCATGCTAGAATCCGTATGATCGAGACTGATAGACCCTTGAACTGGATCAACTTCAAAGACTGTTTCCTGGAGAAATATTTTCCAACAAGTGTGAAAAGCCGCAAGGAGCTGGAATTTATGGAGTTGAAACAAGGCTCGATGTCCGTTAGAGAATATGCTGCAAAGTTTGAAGAACTATCTCTCTTTTACCCTCCTTTTCAACAGGCTGGTGCCGAAGAATCGAAATGTGTTAAATTTGAGAACGGGCTTAATTTGGAAATCAAAGAGGCGATAGGGTACCAAGAAATTCGGAGTTTTCCTATTCTGATCAACAAATGCAGAATTTTTGAAGAAAATCACCAAGCCAGACTGGCACATGAAAAAGCCAATAGACAACTGAAACCTCAATCAGTTGATTTTAAAAGGAGAGGATCGTTCTATCAAGGACGTTTCAAGGGAGGATCATCATCATCATCTTCTGAGAGACGCAACAACATGAGGTGTCTTAAGTGCGGAGGTAATCATCATGTACGTGATTGTAACAGACGTCTTGAAGATGTCACTTGCTTTCGATGTAATCAGAAAGGACACATCAGTCCAAATTACCCGCAGAACCGACAAAACAACGACAGCAACACTATGAATAATCAAAGAGGCTCTAACTATTAGGGAGGTCGTGGAGGAAACGCGCGAGCTGCTCAACCTCCAAGACAGAACAGGGAGTCAACAGACCAGAGGTTACAATCAACAATTGGGAGAGTCTTTGCCATCAGCGGTTCAGAGGCAGATCAAGCTGATGATCTCGTACAAAGTAAGTATGAAATCAATGGTACAATCTTATCTGTGTTATTTGATTCGGGTGCTACACATTCTTTTATTTCTGATGAGTGTGTTCGACGCCTTCAATTACCTGTGAAGCCTATGACATATGATCTGATTGTTTCTACTCCCACCGGTACACAACTTAGGACTACTAAGATGTGTAACGAATGTTCTATGCTCATAGAAGGTAAAAACTTTCTAGTAGATCTTGTTTGTTTACCTTTGAAGGATCTGGAAGTAATTCTAGGGATGGACTGGTTATCGGCAAATCGAGTCTTGGTGGACTGTCATAACAAAACTGTGATATTTCCATCAGAAGAAAATCTTACTTCCGACAATCTCAAACTCTTTGCCTTACAAGGTGAAAGCCAATTATTTGCCTTGTTTACTCTTCCACAAAGAGATGGTGAATCTAAAGCAATCAAGATGCCAGTTGTTTCTGAATTCCCTGAAGTATTTCCCAAGGATGTCTCAAGTTTACCTCCAGAACGTGAGATAGAATTCTCAATTGATTTAATTCCAGGAGCAGAACCAGTATCTAAGGCTCCATATCGCATGTCACCTATTGAACTGGCAGAACTAAAGAAGCAAATTGAAGAGTTATTAGAGAAGCATTTTATCAGGCCCAGTGTGTCGCCATGGGGAGCGCCAGTATTACTTGTCAAGAAGAAAGATGGAAGCATGAGATTATGTGTAGATTATCGTCAGTTGAATAAATTGACGGTAAAGAATAGATATCTTTTGCCCAGAATTGATGATTTGATAGATCAATTGAGGGGTGCTACTGTATTTTCCAAGATTGATCTACGATCGGGATACCATCAGATTCGTGTCAAGTCTGAGGATATTTCAAAGACAGCTTTTAGAACACGCTATGGCCATTACGAGTATCTTGTGATGCCCTTCGGAGTAACCAATGCCCCAGCTGTATTCATGGATTACATGAAGCGAGTGTTCCACTCATACTTAGATCAGTTTGTTATTATCATCATTGATGACATTCTGATTTATTCTAAGACGTGGGAGGAACATGAAAAGCATCTTCGAGTGGTATTACAGATTCTGAAAGAGAAGCAGTTGTATGCCAAGTTGTCTAAATATGAATTCTGGTTGAAGGAGGTAAAGTTTCTAGGCCATGTAATCTCAAGCGAAGGAGTGTCTGTAGACCCTTCTAAAATTGAAGCTGTAACGAACTGGGAGAGACCTACTTCAGTCGCTGAGATACAAAGCTTCCTGGGATTAGCTGGTTATTATCAGAGATTTATTGAGGGGTTTTCTCAAATTGCCCTACCAATGACTCGTCTAACCCGGAAGAATCAACCTTTTGATTGGACGCCAGAATGTGAGAAAAATTTCCAGAAACTAAAAATGAAGCTTACATCTGCTCCAGTCTTAACCTTGCCTGACCCACAAGAAGACTTTGTGGTTTATTGTGATGCTTCTAAAATGGGCTTAGGTTGTGTCTTGATGCAGCAACGAAGAGTGGTTGCCTATGCTTCTAGGCAGTTGAGACCATATGAAATGAACTATCCAACGCATGATCTAGAATTGGCAGCAGTGATATTTGCTCTGAAAATCTGGAGACACCATTTGTATGGAGTCAAGTTTGAAGTGTTCAGTGACCACAAGAGCTTGAAGTATTTGTTCGATCAAAAGGAATTAAACATGAGGCAGCGGAGATGGATGGAGTTTCTTAAAGATTATGATTTTGATTTGAAGTACAATCCAGGAAAAGCAAATGTGGTGGCAGATGCACTTAGCCGAAAGTCCATTCATATGGCATCTTTAATGATAAAAGAGATGGAGATGATAGAACAGTTCAGAGATATGAACTTGGGTGTGGAAATGAAATCTTCAAGGAGTATGACCTTGGGAACTTTGAAGATAACCAATGATTTCCTGAAGCTGTTAGGTGAAAGACAGACAAAGGACTTGCAATTACAGGAGTTGAAAGAGTTGCAGGCGAATGGAAAGGATATGGGATTACAAGAAGGATCAGATGGAATTTGGAGGATCAGAAATAGAATTTGTGTACCAGATGATGTTGATCTGAGAAGGACGATCCTAGAAGAAGCGCATAAAAGTATGTTGAGCATCCATCCTGGATCAACTAAGATGTATCAAGATCTGAAGAAAAGCTTTTGGTGGCCAAAGATGAAGAAAGAAATAGCTGAATATGTGTCTTCATGTCTAGTGTGTCAAAAAGCCAAAGTGGAACATCAGAAGCCATCTGGTGAACTGCAACCATTAGAGATTCCTGTCTGGAAATGGGATGACATTTCAATGGACTTTGTGTCAGGATTACCAAGAACACGTTCAGGGAATGATGCAATCTGGGTTATTGTAGACAGATTGACAAAGTCTGCTCATTTTCTCCCAATGAATATGAAGAACTCTCTACAAAAATTGGCACAATTATATGTGAAGGAGATCGTAAGACTTTATGGTGTACCATCTAGTATTGTGTCAGATAGAGATCCAAGGTTCACTTCCTGATTCTGGGGAAGCTTGCATCAGGAATTGGGTTCACAGCTTCGATTAAGTTTAGCTTATCATCCCCAAACAGATGGGCAGTCAGAGCGTACCATACAAAGTTTGGAAGACTTACTGCGATCTTGTGTGCTTGAACATGGAGGTAGTTGGGAGCAGTTTCTTCCACTGATTGAATTCACATATAACAACAGTTACCATAGCAGTATTGGTATGGCTCCATTTGAAGCATTGTATGGTAGAAAGTGTCGAACGCCCCTTTGTTGGTTAGAAACTGGTGAAAGTTTGGCGTTAGGACCTGAAATTGTGCAGCAGACTACTAAACAAATAGAAATAATCAAAGAGAAGATGAAGGCATCCCAAGATAGACAAAAGCACTACTATGACAAAAGGAGGAAACCACTTGAATTTCAGGTTGGTGATCATGTATTCTTGAAGGTTTCACCTCACAAGGGAATTGGTCGGGCATTGAAGAGTAAGAAGTTAAGTCCAAGGTTCATTGGACCATATGAGATCCTGAAGAGGATTGGTACAGTGGCATATCAGATTGCACTTCCTCCTCACTTGGCAAACCTGCACAATGTGTTTCATGTATCACAACTAAGGAAGTATGTACAAGACCCCACTCACGTGATTACTGCTGATGATATTGAAGTTAGAGAAAATCTGACCATCTCTACAGAACCTACACAGATTCTAGAAAGATCGAATAAATGCCTGAGAAACAAGAACGTACCACTAGTGAAGGTTGCATGGAAACAAGGAAACGAAGTAACTCTGACTTGGGAGCGTGAAGATGCTATGAAGACGCAGTATCCAGGATTGTTTCACTGAGGAGTACGTTAAGTTAAATTTCGAGGACGAAATTTTTTATTAGGGTGGGAGAAATGTAACATCCTGCTTTAATAGTAGTTCAATTATATAATTTATGAAGCATGGAAGGTCTGTAAGTGTTGATCAATGAATAAAACACTCTATGGATGGCTTTTAATGCTCCAAAAGTTTCATTTTTGGGTATAATTCTAGAATTTATATAGATTCTTATTGATAAGGCCCAATTTTCGAGTGAAAATGCCTTAGAAAGAACTGTCCGAGTGAGAAAGAGACTCTGTTCCGAGTGAAAACTGCAAATTCCGAGTGACCAAGAGGAATTCCGAGTGGAAAATGGAAATACCGAGTGAAAATTGTGTTTTCTGAGTGGAACATGGTCAAGAGGACTTATTCCGAGTGAAATTCTGTCTCAGAGACTCACTGCTGAGTCAAACATGGTAGGAAGACTTAATTCTGAGTCAATTATTCCTGAGTGACTCATTTCCGAGTCAAACACCTCAGAATGACTCATTTCCGAGTCAATTATTCATGAGTGACTCGTTTCCGAGACAAACACCCCAGAAAGACTCATTCCTAAGTCAAGCTTCTTCCAAAGACTCGTTTCCGAGTCATTCATAATACAATACCAAATGAAAGTTCTATCGAGCAAAAACCCAAGGATTGTGAATCGGTTTTAATAAATTTACCGAGTAAACAGTCGAGTGGAATAACTCGGTTTGGAGATGAATTACCGAGCAACAACTGACCTAATGTTGAGTCCTCTTTGGCAATGAAAACTGAGTGAATGATGAACAATAAAGGATTACCTTGCCGAGTGGATAATTGAGTGGAATGAGTCGGCTTAATAATGATTTGAAACGGCCGAGTGGAAAACAGAGAAGAATGACTCGGTTTCAGGGAGAATATGCCGAGTGAGATATTTTATAAGTAAGTCCGAGTGAGGAAACTCCGACTGTCATCTCCAAGGAAGAGAAATCAGACTGAGAGTTTCAAATAGAACCAATTCCGAGTGAATAATAGGTGAAGACTCGGTTTCAGGAGGTTTTACCGAGTGGACTATGATGTTGAATGAAAACCGAGTGGATTCGCTTAAGCGAATGAATTTCTCGCTTAAGCGAGGGAGAGTATCTGGCTCAAGCGAGTCGGTATCTGCTTGAGCGAGAGGGACTCAGATTTCCCTCTTTTCACGTTGCCAACCACTTCCAATCGGTATATACATTGACCGGGTAGAATTCCAGTCGGCCAAGAGGCTGACCGAGTGAAATTTCACTCGAAATTCACTGTCAGAGTAACGCTTTGACTTCAATTTTGTCCCTTTATGCATATTTTTAATATATTTGACCCAATTACTCACCCTAGTGGGTGGACGGCCAGAAGTTGACCATTATAAGCCACTTTCTTATTTTTTTATCCTCCATTATCTCCACTAACAGCACTAAACATCCACTAATGGAAAAGTTGTTTCCCACTTGTTTTGCATTATTAACTCTGCCTTTTGCTAAGACCAGAACGCATTAGAACAAAGCTAGTGAACTATCCTTACCTTGATTTCCCTCCTTCCTCAATACTCCTTCGAACAGAAGCCAGGACAGCAAGAGGCCATTTTCAGTCGGCAAACCAAGTAAGAGGGGACAGGGTTGTGAATATTTATGAAATAGGTAGAGTTGTATGCTGTCCTAGGATTCCAGTTTTATTTTCGTATATTGTTTCTCAGTTTTGAGATTGAAAATGTGTGATTTTGACTCTGACTTCTTCATTAAAGTTGTAGATCTTTTTGTTATCTAAATTTTGAGACCTGAATCAATTAATTTGAATATGTATAGCAAAAGTTATAGCAAAAATACTACAGCATGTTCGAGTGGGAATATTTGTTCTATGATTTGTGTATATATTGATATTCTGGGAATTTTATAAGCATAATCAGCCTTTGATATCTTCACAAAAGTTGTAGATAATTGTGTTATGGACCTGTAGAAAGTGGTTTGAAGTCAAAATGATTTTTGTAGCCTTAGTTATGCCTAAAATACTGAAGTATGTCCAAGCTGTAAATCTGTTAACTTGAGATACGAACTTTATTTTTAAAACTGGGAATTTTGTGGTAAGAATGAGTGATCAGTGTCTTCATGAAAGTTGTAGATCTTTTTATTATGTGAAATTTAAGACCTGAACCGACTGATTTGAATATGTGTAGCAAAAGTTATAGCCAAAATACTACAGCATGTCCGAGTGGAATATTTATCCCATGTTTTGTGTATATATTAATATGTTGGGACTTGTACGTATATAATCCGCCTTTGATGTCTGTATGAAAGTTGTAGGTATTTATGTTATGGATCTATAGAAAGTGGTTTCAAGTCAAAATGATATTTGTAGCTTGAGTTATGCCTAAAATACGGAAGTATGTACAAGTTGTAAATCTGTTAACTATGAAATCCGAATCTTATTTTCAAAACTGGGAATTTTGTGGCGTGAATTAGTGATTGGTGTCTTCATAAAAGTTGTAGATAATTATGTTAAGAGTAATTCAGGACTGGTCTCATGTCAAAACTATTTTTGTAACTCCAGAAACGTTGAAAATACTAATATATGTACGTTTTGAAAGCTCATCTGGAGGCAGTGTTGTATTTTGTGGATAAATGGTATTTCTGCTTAGAATTTGAATTTATGATCTTCATGAAAGTTGTATATATTTGTGTTAAGAATAATTTAGAATTGGTTTCATGCCAAAATTGTTTTTGTAGCTCCAGAAACGTTAAAAATACTAATCTGTGTACGTTTTAAAAATCCTCTTTGAGGCAGTTTTGTATTCTGTGAATAAGTGATGGTTCTGTTTAGAATTTGAATCTATGGTCTTCATGAAAGTTGTAGATATTTATGTTATTGAGCTATAGAAAGTCAAATCACATAAAAAGGATTTGATTTGCTCATGTTATGACTATTTTACTAACGTATGTCGCTGTTTGGAAATGCTGAAATTTACTTATAATGGTTATTATGGATAAAAATGATATTTTCTCTATGGGTAATAATTTATTATTGAATTCTTGAGTGATTATGAATTATTATAAATGCTGTTGAGTATCATACAGTTTGTATATTGTGGTGGTGAATAATTATGAATAACGAAATTAATTTATATGTACATGAATGCCATGCGGTTATTGTTACATGTGGTTAAAACAGTAAATCCATGATTCTGAAAAATTATTATATGTGATGTGTCCTTTGAGGACTTGTGGTTTTCCAAGTGGTTTTGGAAATTAATATATCATGGTATGTTAAATGATAATAAGAATTAAAGGCATTCATGCATCATAAACATTTGGACGCACCATGGAATTTAGGGGTTCCATGATTGCCTACCCTGGTGGGGGGTTACTCTATGACGAGTTAAGCCCTATTTTGTTGTGCGCCATGGAGTGTAGGGATTCATGGTTTATGCAAAGCCCTACTTATGATATTTATGTACTTCGGTACTTAAGCGCCATGAAGTGTAGGGATTCATGGTATATGCTAAAGCCCTATTTGTGTCTCTATGAGACTATTACTGCAGTATTCCCACCAAACCAAATGGATCCAGCATGACATCATTTGACTAATTAAAGACTTATTAAATATAAATGAACTTGTTTGGCATATTCATCATATCATTATGGTTTGTTGATTGTGTTTGTGCAATTTTATTTATTTTATAATTATTCTATATTCTGTCTCACTCTTACATTAATTTTTATAGTGAATGCCACGCAGAATGAAGAGTGATGCCATGATTGATGCCTATTTGAATTATTACTTGGACTTTAATTTAATGGGTTGTAATAAATATTACGTACTATGTACTGTTACTTCTAAATCGTTTCCGCTATGCAAATATTTCATGAATCTTATTAATCACGACTAGTATGCATGATAATATTCCGTAATTATCAAATTTTATGTGAACTCTGAGTTAATTTACAAATTTTAAATTGATCTTTCAAAAACGCAAAAAATTTATTCGAAAAATTACACGGGACGTTACAGGGATTACCAGTTGGACAACACACAATGCTAGGAGAATGGCAACTGAGATGATAGAAGGAGAGGCCAGCAAGCAATATGAACTTCTTTGGAATTATAGTGCTAAATTGAGGAGGGTCAGTGATGGGGCTACCACATGTAGGCTTCAACTAGTTAGTCCAACCAATGGTCTGCAACCCATGTTTCAGAGAGACTACTTATGCCTTGATGCTTGCAAGAAGGGCTTCATAGCTGGGTGTAGGCCATTGATAGGGGTTGATGGATGCCATTTGAAGACCACATTTGGTGGGATTCTCCTAACAGCTGTGTAGGCAGGGATGCCAATGATCAATATTTTCCACTAGCTGTGGCTGTTGTGGAAGTGGAAAATAAAGAATCTTGGACCTGGTTTCTAACTCTACTACTACAGGACATTGGAACATATAGAAGGTTGGTCTTTATTTCTGATCAACAAAAGGTATGGACATGGTCTTTGTAATGACTTTCTTTTATTTTGAATGTTTCCTTCTGTTATAGTGTTTTGTATTCTGCACAGGGACTCCTACAAGCCATGGATGAGTTGAACTTAGGGGCTGAGCACAGATACTGTGTAAGACACTTACACAGTAATCTAAAGAAGAAGTTTGGTGGTGGGGCATTGTTGAAGGAACACATGATGGGGGCTAGTAAGGCAACCTATATACAGGTTTGGTTTGCAGTATTTGTATATATTTTTTTTCACAAACACAATGTAGGCACCATATGATTTTCCATATCATGCATATTTTTCATTTCAATGTTATGTTTACAGGCCTGGGAAGCCAAAATGAACCAAATTAAGGATGTTGATCAGGATGCTTGGGGATGGTTGATGGCTATCCCTAAAGAGGCTTGGTGCAGGCACCAATTCTCACACTACCCCAAGTGTGATATTGTGATGAACAACCTGTGTGAGGCCTTTAACAGTGTCATTCTACCTGCAAGGGAGATGCCAATACTCAGCATGCTAGAATGGTTAAGGAGTTACTTAATGGTAAGATTTGCAAAGCTCAGGACCAAAGCAATCAACATCCAAGGAGACATCATGCCTAAACCATCCAAGAGGATGGAAAGAGAACAACATTTTTCTGCCAACTGGTTTCCACAATGGTCTGGGCATCGGGTTTTTGAAGTTACACATTCTCTATTCAATGAAAAATTTGTTGTTGATCTTGAGAAAATGAGTTGTGCATGTGGATGGTGGGAACTGGTAGGCATACCATGCAAACATGCCATATCATGCATATTACACACAGGACAAAACCCTATTCATTATGTGGATAGCTGTTATTCAAAGAGTCAATATGAGAAGTGTTATGGACATGTAGTTGGTGCAATCAATGGCCCAAACCTGTGGCCAATAACAGAACATCCACAAACTCTGCCACCAGCATATAAACGTGGACCCGGGAGGCCAAAGAAACTCAGGAGGAGGGATCCAATAGATGAAGAAAACCCATGCAAATTAAGGAGACAACCTAGACCCTATGCATGCACCAACTGTGGGACAATAAGCCACAACAGGGCTACATGCAAGGAACTACCAAGACAAACAAATATGAGTAGTTTTTTAAATACTTCAATAATGACTAATACATATAATGATGTTTGCCCATTTTTTGTTTTAGGAACCTGATCAGGTACCCACAACAGAGCAGAATGCCAATGCTGAGGGAGTTGTTGAAGGGACCACTAATGCTGCAACTGCAACTGTCACTATGACTTCAACTGCAACATGTTTAGCTGCTGAAGAGTCATCAGTTAAACAAACTAATTCAGAGGTTCCTGTCAAAAAGAAAAGGGGCAGACCTGCAAAGACAACTGAACAACACTCCAAACCTATCACAAGAGGTAGTGCCAAAGGGAGAGGAAGTGGAAGAAGGACAAGAATAGGAACAACACCAGTAATTATTTTAGATGAAGGAGGTGCAGTTGGAGAGGAAGTTGACATGGTGGCTACACAATCAAGTGTTGTTCAAGACAATGTTTAGCTGTCTGTAATTATCTTAAGACGATGTTATTAGTTGTTGTAATTATCTTAACAGTGTTCAGACAATCTTTTCATTTTCATTCAATGCAGTATGCTTTAGTTCACTTCACTGATAAGTGTTGATTCAATGAATCTTGAAGATGATTGATTCTTGTTGATTTAAGGTGAAAGATAAAGCTAAAAAGAGTTGAAGAGGGTAATTATTGAACAAATAATCTTGAACATTCACAGGTTGGAACAAATGAAAACACTCAACCAATACAAATAACATTCAACCAATACAAATAACATTCAACCAAACAACATGTTAAAAACTTTGCATCTTCATTAATAGATCAACATGACAGTTACATTCACCAACACTTCCCATCATCAGGGGCCTAATGCTATGAAATAAATTTCTTAAGGGCCTATTCCTATATTTTGATTGACTGAACCATAACCCTAAATCAGACTACACCATGCCTTTAACCTCTTAACCCATTCACTGCAACCAAGACCAGGATGAGGAAGACAATAGCCCACGACATTGCACACAGCCACATTAGTATGAAATTCATGGTTCTGTATTCTTTTAATTTGTCTTCCAACATTACAACCTTATCCATCTCCGTATAAAGAACTCCATTGCCATGGGTAGAGAAGCTAGCAGTCCTTGCAAGGCTTTGTTGCCCACTATCAACCCACTCAAAATATCCACACGACTTCTCGTTCTGTGACAGGAATGGAACATTTTTCAAACATGGGTCACCTTAAAAAACACCAAGACATACACAACAAACCCTAAACGCAAGCTTACCATCCAATTAACACATCTGAAGAATGATCTACCAGGATTTTTTGAGCTCTTCGAAACTAGTTGTAACACAGGTTTGTTACATTTGCATAACCTCCTACAAGGAACCCTTGAGAACGATCCACTTGACCTTGTAGACATGGCAGGCACACTTAACTCACTTGGAAGAATGGGGAAGAAAGCCTAGGGCACCTTTTTATGGGTCAACAAGAAAAGTATCCGTTGGGTAAGCAAGAAGCACGTGGGTGAGGAAGAAGAACATAGAAGGAAGAGAATTATGTCTGAATTTGTTAATTAGCTTCACTTAATAAATAATTTCATTAACCTTTAATTAAAAAAGGCTAATCTGTGCTAATCAGTGACTTGGCTCCTAATATGATGAGTCACATGCCACGTATGCAATGATAGACATGTGACTGGGCTCCACCTCATCAATTGGCAGAGGCAGTCAACGGAAGGGGTTATATTCTAACCTTAAAAATTTTCTAGGGAGGCAATACTAAGAAAAATCATTTCAGGGGGCAAAACCAATTCTAGGGGCTAAATTTACCTTTTAGCCTAAGAAATATTAGCAAATAAGAACGCACATATGAAATTATGGATACCTCTATAACAGTTAATCATGCTACTATCTAAATGCAATAAAATGAAAATATGAGTAGATGTAGTTATATGATCATGTGAGATATTACAAAATATTGACTTATCCTTAAAAAGATGGATTTTCCTAAAGGGATCATAATGAGTAATTGCATCTAAAGTTGGTACTAAAGTATGCATGTCATGTAATATTGCCAAAAATTCTTTATATAACCCTTTATGAAAATAAATCATATCAACATGATCATGGATAAGATGTGAAAAATGCAATGAAATTGACAAGTTCATTGATGGACAAAATGTTAATCCTATAAAATTTCTACTATGCAACATGATAACATATGAAATGACTCTTGGAAAAGACAATTCAAAAGAGTAAAGACATATGTTAATCCTATAAGATCCTATAATGATTGTATACATGCTAGAATTAATTCTAAGATAATTATGAACAATGATTGACCAATTCTCTTTACTAGGGATAGGAGAAAAGGGGTGTGATTCTTCTATTTTAAGGTCATCTTGAGGTTTAGAACTGATGATGGGGAAAGGCAAAATATCATTAATGCTAGGAAAACTATCACTAATGATTGGAATGGACAAACTGTTATTGGACATAGGATTAGGTAAACTATGATCAAGGTGATTCTTTGTTGAAACACTAAGGTTTCTTAAAGATAAGCTATTATTCTCTACCTTATGTTCTCTATTTTGATTTTCACCTCTGATGACTTTTTTCATTTTCTTATACCTATCATATTCTTTCCAATAAAGTTTCACTTTTTCATCCGTAGCTCTATTATGTTTGTGTCTTAATTTTTCTATTTCTTTTTCATTGTTACACAAACTAATTCCTAAATTTCCAATGGTATCACATTCTAAAATAGATCCCAAAGTGCTTTTAATTTCCTATGGATTTCCTCAAGAAACTTTTTTATCTTTTTTATTTTTTTCTATAAAAGAATCATACTTAGACTCATAAGAATCTATTTTAGAATAAAGGACACCTAGTTGTTCAATTAAAACATCAAATTTATTAGGTGTTCTATCTTTCCTATGTTCCCTTTTGTGATGTTTCCTTGACCTAGGTTCATCCTTATTTTCTAGATTATCTAACCTAAAGTTGATTTTATCTAAATTTTCCATGATTAACCTAAGCGAGGACATGTTATCTCTATTCACAAAAGTATACAAGAAAACAATCAAGAAATACTAGTCGAGAATGTATGCAAGACAACAATTAAAATGCAAAGATGAAATTATGATGCCAAGGGAAAATCCTAAGATGTTTCACTAAGTTGTCTATTTAAGGTTTATACTATGTTTATAACTACAATTAGTTAGATGTAAGGAAGTTACTAGTTAGGTGACAACTAATTAACAACCTAATAACTAAATTTAGTTATGGAAGTTTTATTAGTTAAAACCAACCTAAGAAGTTAAAACAAACCCTAACTAATTAACAAATTCTAGTTATAACTAATAACAACTAACCTCTTCTAGTTATAACAATCCTAACTAACAAAATTACCTAATTTTAGTTAAGTAGTTAAAACAACCTAACCAATTAACTAACTTTGTTATAACAACTAACAAACTCTAGAAAAAATATGCAAGTAAATGATGGATGAGATTAACTAGGCGAAATTACCCTATGTAAAACTAAAATTTAACCAATGTCCAAGTCCTTTTTGAAATTTAAAAGTCCAAAATACAAGGACTAAAATGAAAGAAAATTCAAATATGTATTTTTTTATATATATACAAGGCTTTGCTTTTCTCCTTACAAAGGTCTTCAAGTTTGTACTTTAAGTTTTTTTTTTCCACTAATTTTGCTACACAATGAACAAACTTAAATAATTGTTAGCAAAAATTAAATCCAAAATCTAACCACTCCTCTCACAATTGTGTTTCACTCAACTTCTCCTTTAGGTCTTTAATTATTTTCACTCTTATCTACTATTTCCCAAAGAATGCTATCCTTTGAGATGGGGGAAGATAAAAATCCAAGAAAATTTCAAAGGAAATGGAAACTCAAAGACAAAACTAGAAGAGAAGAAAACAAGCAAAAAAAAATTAATTTGAAAGAATTGGTTACTCAAAAGAATTTTAATATTTGACAATAACCTAACCTAAAAAAAATCAACAAATGTTTAAATGAATGAAGATGACTTTCTATACTATGAATTAATTCCAAAACATACAATAGAAGAGAAAAATTTAACAAAACTAGACAAAACTAAAAATTAAATACAACAAGAAAAATACAAGTACAAAATTTAATACCTAGAACTTCTAGAATGCAAAATTTGAATAAGCAAGGTTTTTTTAAGTGCAAAAAATATTATTATTTTTTAACTGGGCTCGCAATATATTTTTTGTATAGGCCCAAACTTGTTTTTTTAACTGGGCTCACAAACTTTGAGATGCGGTTATTGCCAACACAACAGAATGGCCAATCATGGTCCAAAAGAAAAAACAGAATGGCCGATCAGTGTGTACAATAATTGATCACAATTCTCAAATTGAGCAACAAAATTCAATTGACCAACACAATTGCAATTACGCGTACGAATAGAACAAATTGACCAAGTATTACGATTTGGATTGGCCACGTACAAATATTTCAAATTGATCAAAATCAAATTGCACAGCGAATTAACCACTTTAGTGATTGACTTCAATTGCTAATTGACCAAGATTTCAAATTGCCAAAGACCAGAATTGTTAATTGCACAAGAATTCACGTACAAAAATTGACCAACATTAATATGCCATCTGATTGAAGAAATAATTTCAAAGCAAATTGACCAATTGAAAATTTTGAATGAGCACATACAGCAATTGTAAATCAAGATGACCAGAAAATTGTGCACTGTACGTATAGCAATTGGAAAGAATTGACCAATCAAAATCTAAAAAAATATAGTGTATCTTTCGTGAATTCATGCCAAGATCAAGGAAACAACAAATTGGCACAGTAACGCATGGATTTGATGAAAGAATTTGAACAATTGATCAACAAGCTTTCGAATTAACACGTACAACAATGAGATAAAATTGGACAATTGACCAATTGGAATTTTAGGACTGTAACTGCGTTTGAACAAATTTGCTAATATGAACAAAATTGATAACAAATTCGAATTGACGTGCACAACAAATTGATCAATTTTCTGGAAATTGCCAAGAACAATAATTGAAAAAGAATTTGAGGCAGGGTCAAAGGCAATTTTGATTCACCAATTTAAAAGAATTTTAGTGTGCCAATACGGATAAAATGAAAAAAGAATAGGCACGTACCATTTCTTGTATTGGCAGAATTGAAAGAAGACTGAATTGAGGAATCAATTGCCCAGCGTGATAAAGATTGACGCCAATTGCAAAGAATTTGAAGTAAAATACCAGAATCCCAAGATCAGCGTGAGTAGCAATTTGACCCATCATATATTTTTGATTGCACGTTACAACACTTGCCCAAATGGAATGAATAATATGGACCCAGAATATGTAATGCAATTTCAATATGCTATAGAATATTCCTATAGTGCTGGACAAAAAAGAAAATTAATTCCTAGAGAAAAATTCTAAAGAATGGAAATCTAAACAATCCTAATATTGAGCTAAGACACATCACCTTAAGATGAGGCAATGAAACTATGGAAATTGGAGCTTCAATACCAATTAAAAGATGATTTTAAATGGTATAGAATTAGCACTTCTACAAGCAAAATTTTAGAAAATTCCTAGAACAAAGATGAAGCCCCAATGTGCACCAAACACCCTAGTTTTGGCTCTAGATTCATGTATTTATCATGGCAAAAGCTGAATTTTTTTTTTATTAATGGTGCAAGACTAAGATGTTGGAAATATGCACTAACAACCTATATAGGACGCATCATTTTGTATAAGGCATTTTTTGTTAAATAGTTTAACAGCCTTTATTTATCCTTAGAGTAATAGGTCATATGAGAGTTATTCCTAAAATGTCTCTAGTCAAGTATTTACGTGGGGACATGTAAATACATTAAGACTAGTGTATGAGTGTACTGATGATCTGATCTCACAGATCATAGATATAGATGATATGAAGTCTTCACATAGGTACACATTAAGAGTAATGATGTACTGGACAAACCCACCATAAGAACGTTGCATGGATCGTTACATGAATGTCATAAACGATTCTCAATGTGATAATGGTATATGTAGTCCTTCGACCTGAAGTCACTACGATTCCTACACAAGGAGTTTGTTGTTTTAAGACAATCAAACGTCTTATGTAACAAGAGGACTATAAAGGTTGTGATTAGGTAATGAACAAATTATGCAGAGGGATATGAGTGATGTAGATGGGATTTGTCTCTCCTATGTGACAGGAGTGATATCTATAGGCCACTTGATGGAATAAGACTAAGGAAATGCATGACCATGCTAGAAAGAATAAATATTAGATATTTATTCAGATAAAGTCTACTCAGGTATCAAGTAAAATAAATTGGGCTGTACAAGGATGACACGACCATGCCTTGGGCCCAATTAGGATATCATGACAAAAGAAACAAACATATAAAATAATTATCACTTATAGGTTATGTTGATATTAAATAATATTCGGACATAATGATGCATTGCTAGATGCCGCTCTTATTTTATATTAATAATAAAATAGTTTATTATTAATATAACCGAGTATTTTACCTATAGGGTCACACATATAGAGTAAGCCCATCAGAAAATAACTTTTATTTTAGTTGGACTAAAATAAAGCTATTAGGTCTAACTCATTTAGAATGAGTAAGGAGCCCACTCCTTAGAGATAACAAATTAGGTCAAACTTGAGCCTATAAATAGAGTATAAGATGCTCATAGGTGGTTCTGTAACACCCCGACTTTCCTGACTCGAATCCCGATGTGATCGTCATAATTAATAAAATTATGAATAAATTTTTCGCGTTACAAAACAATTACCGGAGTCACACCGAAACTCGAATCATAGAAAACCGAAGTGTACAATTAAATAAACTAAAGCTGGATCGATAGAATAATGGCCCATAGTGGTATACAAAAATAATAAAGTTTGCAGCGAAAGAATATGTATACCGGGCACACGCCTAGTCCTATATATGACGATATGAGAAAAGGCTAGGCTAGCATGCAATGACATACCATGAGCCTATTAGACAATCATCAACCTGAGTACGCAAAGCCTAAGGTATAACTATATTTATATACATGTACAAATTCATTAAAACGTCTATATCATTATAGATAAATTATACATTTTATGATTCTAATAAATAATAATTCATAAATGATGCCGGCCAAGGCACTTCCTCTACCACTATTTACCTTCACCGAAACTTGATCTTTAACTTCAAAATCATCCCATGGTAACCTGCATCACAATGCTAAAAAGGAGACCACATGGGAGAGTGAGTTATACATTCAAAATGACGAATAACAAATATGGTGATCAAGTGTATATGCATACAAACATCATGTGTGCTTTGCTATCAAAATATGAAATTATCATTCATTCATTAACTCATTATTACAATAAGCATACAGCCTCATGAATCGTAATTTATATTATAAATAGACACAACATATGCATACTCGCGAATACTATCACGTTGCCACTTATCAATAAGGGCATTCTCAATCATTAACATCATCTATTCATTTTATCTTTTATTCAGTACCTCCTCGTAAGGGGTTTCTCAATACTCGTGGTCATCCTATTTCAAATATACAATAAATTTAATTCCATATCAATGGGTGATCGCAACCACCATAATCGAACATTCATAACCATAATGGGTGATCGCAACCACCATAATCAATCTTTTATAATCATAATAGGTGATCGCAACCACCATAATCAAACATTCATAATCATTGGTTTCCCGCCTTGCAAGGGGTACTCCCTAAAGCAGCCTCGCAAAGAGCTTTCTCATGATCGCAACCACGTTCAACAATTCACATAGGTTTCCTGCCTCGCAAGGGGTACTCCCGCCTCATGATCGCAACCATGGGCATCATAGGTGCTCGCAAGCCCTTTATCATATCAAATACCAAGTGATCGCAACCACTGGTTCATCATCATATAATGGTCCCCGCAGGGCCTTTCATATTTCACAATCCAGGTGATCGCAACCACCGGCACAATATCATATCATCATCACTCAGGGCTATGCCCTTCGTGGCACCCCGCAAGGTGATTCAATTCACAACAATTCAATAACAATAGGATCACATCCTCTTCACTCTGGGATATACCCTTCGTGGCACCCCGCAAGGTGATATATTTATCAATCATACCATCATCATCACTCAGGGATATACCCTTCGTGTCACCCCGCAAGGTGATATATTCAATAATAACGACCTTTATCAATGCCATGCTAAGCCATGAATGCAACAATGCAATAATGCATGTGCCTAACAACCTCGCAAGGATATCTCACCCTCTCAATTAGGGATAAATCATATATTTAATCTTATTATCATTGAAATATAAGAAATCATAAGGCCCCTCAAGGCACAACATTCATAACCACATCAAACCACACATGGTAATTAAAATCATATCAAGCATCATGGCATTTATCCACGTATGGAAAACAACAAGGTATTTCAAAAGTATATGTTTAGCAATCATCATTGCCACTATTTCAAATCCATTGATTTATACACTCATGGCCATTCGATTTTCCCCTCATTGGTTTCATTATCACACAAGGTGTGTCATATAACCACATCATTTACTTTTTATTATGATTCATAATATATCAATAGTGGTGAGGCACACATGTATTCATAACATAGTATAGGCATACACATACCTCTCCAAGGCCTTAAGCCATTCCTCAATCACCACTAAGACACACCACACGTGGACCCCTAATGAAATCGCTTGTTGTTACATAATAAAAGGGGTTTGGGGCAACAATGAGCCCATGATAAATTTCAGCACTAAGGCATGAGGAAATCTTACATTTAGTCTTAAAAATAGTGGGACATGTCACAAATATCACCTATTAGTCCCAATTTGGCCACCATAAAAAGTTGGGTTCAAAACCCTCTTAAATTTGAATTTTTCAACGTAATAGGTTCGGTATTTTTCGCCTAATGAGGGTTAGAAAACTCCAATTAATGTGAGACCAATTCTCACACCTCCGTAACACAATTATCTACAACTTTCATGAAGAAGTCAGAGGCTAAAAATGTCATTAAGGTGCCCAAACGGGCAAAAAACAGCAAAGAAAACAGACCAGTTGGAAAAACAGCACAACAGTGGCCATAACAGGGCTCTGAATCGATTCAGACTCGTGTGAATCGATTCAAGCATCCCAAAATCTCAATTTTTGACAAACAGAGGGCCTTGAATCGATTCAAACTTGTATGAATCGATTCAAACGCCCCTAGAACCCAAAATAGTGAAAACAGCACCTCTTGAATCGATTCAAAGGGTCTCGAATCGATTCAAGACAGCCCTGCTACTGTTTTTATGCAGAACAACACCAAAATTTCAACTTCTAATCACCCTATATCATTCAATTCAAATCCAATGACCATCAAAATTTGACACAAGCTAAAATATATTATTTGAGACGTGTGGCCACCGACCGCACTCAAAAATTCTCCAAATTGAGGGACTTATGCATATAAATGCGTTTTACCCAATTTAAAATGTTTTTGGGCAACTCAAGGGTCAATTCTCAATGGAATCGGCCCATTCCAATTTCTACAAGTCATAAACTATGCATAGAAGCTATTGGGACTATCCCATGCCATCAAAATCACATAAAACTCTATTTGACTATATGAGTTCCTCAATTATGCGTTATCTTTCAATCTTATCATTAACGCCATCACAATAACCATTACCTTCAATGCCAAACATCCATATGAAATCCTCAATTAACAAGGCATACACTTCATCCCCACAAGGATGGTTTATTAGCATATATTTAATTCAACCTCTCATGGGTTATCCCTCAACAACATATTACTCCCATCAAAGGGACACTAAATATTCGTCATCAATATATACACACACAAATCATTCTCAACAGCCAATAATTTGCCACTCACATCATTTCACTATAAACATGGCAAGGCAAGCATGAGTATCATAACATACAATAATCATCAATTATATAACTCATGTAGTTTGAATGTAAACTCCTCTCCTACCTCGAGGGAAGATCCGAAACCCAGATGCACGCTCCGAACGCTCCGCTACATAATTCCGAAACAAACTCTATAGACCACATACATGTACATACACATAATCAACAACCATTATAATTTTAACCATTTATTTGCTTATCATAAAGCTCATCATCAAGTCCTAGACTTGCTAATCACCAATTTATACAACTGTGTTAGGCTTCGGGAATTCCTTTCCCCAAAGCTATGATTTCTAGATTTCAAGGGTTAAACAACCCAACATCAACAACACCATGGCCTATAACAAGACCTAAGGCTTCATCAATTTAAACATCCATTCTCTTAGTCTAATATTAATGGTTCGCAATCATTGTCAACATCATAAACATCAACACTTATTAATTTCTCAAATCAACATACCTAGATACATGCATATATCATCATTTGCAACTCATGACTTAGCTCCCTATTTTACCAACATTAGTATTCAACTCCTACCCTTCAAATATTCATTCCTATGTATAGCATCATTCCAAGGTACCAAAATCATCAAAATCACCAAGTGGGTCAAAATCACCAAATTATTTATACCAAGGGATTTTATCAAACTCAACCAACAATACTCTCAATCATTCACCTATTCACATTCAATTCAACCCAATGAGTCATAATCTATACATTTTTCCCAAATTCTTAAGGCAAGGGTTTTCATCAAAACCCAACAACTATTACTAATACTAATTATTCATCATAAATACCCATCACTATCATAAATGCTTATTAATTTTCCACCCATCCAAGTATTGATTTCATGCACTCACAACAACCCACCATTTAATACCATAATAATAACACCCCACCTTAGGGTTTTTTCATAATTAATGCTCTCCCAAACACCCTCATGCAATTAATACCTCACAAAAATACCAAAATCCAAAACCTAAGACACAAAGCTCATGAAAATGATGAAGAACTTACCTCCACCAAGAGTTAGCCATGAACTTCCATGAGAGGGAGAGAGTCACACGAATTTTTGAAGAGAAGGGGAGGAGAGTTCCAACCTCCAATTGCTTTCTTCAAGTTTCCCCCAAGTGAAAATGGTGAAGGAAGAAGAAGACCTTACAAAGCTTAGGTTTTTGAGAGAAAGGTAGAGAGGGAAGAAGAAGAAGAATGAAAAGAAGAGAATAGAAGGAAGGAGAAGAAGTGACGTGAGAAAATGATAAGAGAGGAAAGAGTTTTATCATTAAAATTAAACCCCTCATTAATAATTTTACCGATTTAGGACAAACAGGCTCATAGTTCGGGCTTAATACTAACTCCAAAAATTATTCTGAAGGTATATTCGGATCCTCAATAATATTCTTAATAGCCCTGACCAACGGCATCTCAATCGGAGATACTTGGTCCGACACTCATATTCTAACCGGGTAAAATTTTAACCCTCATAAGCTCAATAAATTATAAATATTCATCATAAATCCCAATTTTATGATTCCCATATTTTTTAGACACAAATCCATTCATATACATTTATTTACTATTTATTCTCGTCATTTATTCATTTTATAAAATTCGAGGTGTTACAGGTTCACCCAAAAGGAGACACAAAATACGCAAATATTGCAAAAGCTACAAGCCGTCAAACTAGTATTTGGAAGGTGTAGCGTTTCTGGTGGGAGTACTCGTGTGGACTCCTAAAGGACGAGGCTATGACTGCTTCGATAATCTTCAAAAGGTAATCCTAAAACGCAAATTTTTTTTGTGTTTGTCTTATGCTTTAAAACACGGCGCTTTGCAAATCCTATGGGAATCCTTGTGTTTCCACTACTCATGCACTAGGGATTCCCTAATAGTGGTATCAGAGCTTGATTGCAAAATCGTGTTTTGGGAAAATGTTTGTTTAAAGAACATGTAAAAAAAATTTCTTTTACGAAAAGAATTGTAAAGGTTGAATCCTTTTGCAAAGGTTGCATCTTTTATTAGATATGTTGTAAAGGTTGCATTTTTAATGAGATATTATGTAAAAGTTGCATTTTTATGAGATATGTTGCAAAGGTTGCACCTTTTGAAAGCTAGTATCAATTTATTTTTGTTTTGTGTATATTGATTGTTTTTCTCAACATTTTAATTAAAGAACATGTTTTTGGGATGTGCTTTATTATATGAACATGTTGTATGTTACAATGGTGATTGTTTTATATGTGTTCTAATTATAAGGCATGTTTTATGTTTGTTTAATTAAATTGAAATCAAGGGTTGTATGCAATGCATGTCTATATGCTTTCTCTTTTCTAATATGAATTGTTCATGTGAGATTGTGTTTAGAAAGTTTAAGAGTTAAACCCTAGCCGTAATGAAAACTAAGATTCAAAAGTTGAAACCTAGCCCTAATGGTATTTTATTTATTTGTAAATATTACAAATAAAATATTTGATTTTAATATTATATTTTAAATTCGATTTGTAAAAGTTGCAAATCAAATTTTAATTGTTTGTTAAATTTAAAATTTGTAAGAGTTACAAATTTAAATAATTTATTCTTATTAATTTTAATAGGATTTGCATCGTTTGTGATCTTTTTAAAATTAATGTGATTTGTAAGAGTTATAAATTTAAATAATTTATTCTTATTAATTTTAATAGGATTTGCATCGTATGTGATATTTTTAAAATTAATGTGATTTGTAGAAGTTATAAATTGATTCATATTTATTAAATTTAATATGATTTGTAATTGTTACAAATAGAAGATAAGATCTTTATTAAATTTAATAATTTCAAAATCAAATATTTAATCTTTAGTAAATTTGATAGGATTTGCAAAAGTTACAAATTAAAGATAAGATCTTTATCAAATTTAATAGGATTCAAAATAAAATATCTTGAACTCTAGAGATAAGGTTTAAAATTTAAACCTTGATCATTCCTAAAAAATAGGATGATTGTTGAGACTCTAGAGATACGGTTTAAAAGTTAAACCTTGACTATTCCTATTTTAGGATAATTGTAAGGGTCAAAAGATAAGGTTTAAAAGTTAAACCTTAGTCGTTCAAAATTTAAGATTTCAAATTGTTTGAAATCATAACTGAATATTTTGAGCTGTTAATGGTCAGTGGGACGTTCTGGCTAGGAAAGACTTGGTACTTAAGCGGTCACTTCAGACCCACCTCTCTTTCCTGGGAACTAACTTGGTTACAGTGCTAAATTTTTTAGTTGGAACACCCCTTGACCCTGTCTGTTGAACGATTAACGGAGCCGTCAAACTTCTTTATGTAGTTTTCCTTTTATGACCCCATGTGTTTAATTATGTGTTTTAAAATTTATTTTATTTTAAATACAATTGATTACTCTATTAATTGATTAATTAACACGTCTCGCGGTGAATGGTTATGGTCTTAGATTTTTTTATTTAATTTTAAATACAGGCTGCGTGCTGTGCCTTTCTCTATTCTTAAATTTGTTATCTCAACCCTTCACTCGTATGTAATATGAGTTTTCTTTATTACATTGTAATCTTGGAAAAGCCAACAAGGTGGAGACCTAAAAGAAACTTAGAGTGGTGATTCTTGATGGATATGACCTTGAAAGGAACAAAGGAGTGGTGATTCCAAGAGGATGGTGGTTTCAAGAAGTAGGACTTCACGAAGTCAAGACACCATAGTTCTTTTAGGTTTATTTTATTTTATTTTCTAGGAAGACCATAACCATCTCACAATTCTGATTGCATGTTTTGGGGTTTTATTTTACGTTAAAGCATTTAATGAAAGTCAGTAATGAACAATAAAAAAATTGAAATCCCTCAAGCCCGATAATCATATCTTCCAATAAGTAATAACGTCCAACTTGATATAAATAAAGTGTAGGTCACGTCATAGTTGGGTGCCTTTATTTATATTTAGTAGGACATGATTGGATAATTGGATTATCCAAATATAACTTATTAAGTTTTATTCAAATAGACATTTTTCAATTGGATTGGAAAAGCCTAAAGGTATGAACAGTCTAAAACGCGTTCTAATAAACAGCAGTAATCAATGCTAGTTTCAATAATGTGTAGGTTCTGCCAAAGCAGGGTGCTTTTATTGATATTAGTAAAGGATGATGGATAATTGGATTATCCAACCATTTGTTATTGAACTTATCTAGGTAACTTTAATCAGATTGTAGAACCTAGAAGTGTTAATATTAAGTTTAAACGCCTTCTAATAAGTAACACTCGTCGAGACTAATATCAATAAATAGTGGGCCTACCAAAGCAGGGTGCTATCATTTAAATAGAAGTGATAGATTTGCATGTAATTTGTTTTAGAATAACCATGACAAACCAAATATTGTTTTGTTGCAATCTGTCCTTTGGAAGGACACTTTATTTGGAAAAATGCCTAGATAGGTATTGAGACTTGAGAATTATCTTCAATAAAGATGAAGTAGCAATGTGTCATGTTTGGCTTATATATCATCTATGGTTAGGTCTTGAATACCCTATGAAGTCTGCATAAACTCTGAGCTGTAAAAGGTAATTTGAATATATGGGAGATATACAATATAATCGTATACAGACTTTATTAAGGCCAAGTTGGTCTGGAAGTCTAAAAGGTGATCAAGAAAGGAAATTGTTTCTAGTTTTAGCCAAATAAGACATTGAAATAATTTGTCTAAAGAACTTGAAGGAGTTCAAAAGAAAGGGAAGTAAGACTTCCACTACAGGTCATGTTATAGAAGTCAAGTTATTTTACTTCACTAACATTAGTATCAGATACTAGTAGTAGATCTCAAAATTTGAAAGATCAAGGAAGTAGATCACTTGCTAAGGGTGGAGAAATTTGTGTAAAATTGAGCAAAAGTTGCTACAATAAAGATAAGATCTTTACCTATTGGGCTAGTTAGTGAACTAGACATTGTGCATATTGTTTTTTGTTGGACAAGAAATTTTTTTATTATAAAATAACTTTATTTCTCCAAAAGGATGTTGATACATAATTAAGTAATGGATTCCACATCCTAAATCTCAAAATACCCATCTATAACAACTGTCAAAGTAGGTTAAAATAAGTGATTTTGAACCTTACTTACATGGTATTGTCTCCTAAGGAAAATGAATAAGAAACACATTTCTAAATACCATTAATGTGGTTATATGGACTCTTTTGATTTTGGAATCAATAGAGACATGTAAATCTTATTTATTGGAGAGATAATTGAGACCTCATCCATTGAAAAGATAAGTAATCTATTATCTAATACATGACGATGTATGTGGGCCTATTGGAACAATAACTAGATATGTTTTTTAATACTTCAACATACTAATTGAATAGTCAATGAGTATGGATTTATGTAACATAAGTTAAAAAGTCTTTGAAAAGTTCAAAGAATTCATAATGAAGTGAAAAACCAAATTGGCAAGACAATTAAATCTCTTGATTAGATCAAGATAGCAAATAATTTGAGCTACAAGTTTGATAACTATCTAATAGAGTGAGAGATTACCTCTTAACTCATTCCTCATGGAATGCCATAATAGCATCTCTACAGGGAGAAGTCAAACCTTGTTGGACATAGTTTGATTATTGATTATTATCAAACATCTCTAACTCCTTCAACGTTCCTTTATTAACAAAATTTCCATACTTAACCATGTTCCATCTTAGACTTTCTTAAAGAAACCATATATGATATGGACTAGGAAGAAACCTAGTATATCTTTACTAATAATTTGAAACTATGATGCTTCTATAGAGCATCTAACTTTAACAAGGTCAGATCCAAATTAGATAAATGTCTTTTGTGAGATACCCAAAGAAAGCTAAGGGTTATCAGTTCTATAATCCATCTGAGAATAAAAGGCTTGTTGCTTAGAATGTTGTATTCTCGAATAAGAGTACATCCCTTAAAGAATCAGTGGGAGGATAATAGAACTTGAGGAAATTCAAGTATCATAAAGCATTCAAAAGTCAAGGATGGACTTGGAGCAAAAATCACAAAGTGTTATGACATCCTTAGCTCCGGTAGCACAAGACTTGCGTAAGATCAAATAAGATGTGTCACCAAACCTGAAAGATATGTGTAACATCCCGAATTTTATAAAAATGAATAATTGATAAGAATAAATAATAAATAATTGTATATGAGTGGATTTGTGTCCCAAAAATATTAGAATGATTAAATTGGGATTTAATTGGAATATTTATAATTTATTGAGCTTATGTGAGATGAAATTATACCCGATTAGAATATGGGTGTCAGACCAAGTATCTCCGATTGAGATGCCGCTGGTCAGGGCTGCTAAGAATATTATTGGGAATCCGAATCTATATTCAGAATAATTTTTAGATAATGTATTGAGCCCGAACTGAGAGCTTGTTTGTTATAAAGCGGTGAAATTTTAATGTGAAGCCAAATATTAAAACATAAACCCTCCTCCCTCCCTTATGTTTCACGTCACTTTTTCTTCTTCTTTCTATTCTCTTCTCTTTATTTTCCTTCTCCTTTCTCATTCCTCTCCACTCTTCTCTCCAAAACCTAAGCCGTGTGGAGTCTTCTTCTCCTCCATCATTTTCATTTTCATGAAGGCTTGAAGGAGAAGCTTGTGGTTGGAAATTTCTCTCCCCTCTTCTTCATATTTTCGTGTGGCTCTCTCTCTTCCTTGGGAGTTCATGGCTAACCCTTAGTTGAGGTAAGTTCCTCACCATTATTTATGAGTTTATGCCTTAGATTTTGGTTCTTGGTTTTTGGGGGAGTATTTATGGCATACGGGTTGTTGGGAGAGCATTAATATGGAAAACCCTAAGGTGGGGTGTTGTTATTATGGCATTAATGGTGGGTTATTATAGGTGTATGAAATTAATACTTGGATGAGTGGAAAATAAATGAGCATCTATGGTTTTGTTGGGTTTTAGTGAAACCCTAACTTTAATAAATTGGGGAAAATGTGAAATATGAGTAGAATGTAGGTTTAATGATATTGAAGAATGATATTGATGATAAAAATGGCCAATAGTGGTGATTAATAAGCATGGGTAAATGTTGTTGGGTTTTGGATGGAAACCCTAGCCCTAAGAATTTTGGGACATGGATATAATGTAGTTTAAAAGGTTAAATTGAATGTAATGGGTGATATTTAATATGTGTATTATTGATTATAATGATGAATAATGGTGAACATTGGAGATAACCCTCAATGGTAGGATAAATGGGATATGCATATTGGTTGGTGAATTGATAAGCCATGATTTGTGCCCTTAGAGTTTTATAACTAAAGATGGTTCAAGAGAAGCAAAGATGAATTATGTGAGCTTAAAATGATAATGAGGATATTAGAAGAGTTGAGGTGAATTGAGATTAAATCATGTAACGGATGAGATGATGATGATGTTGGGTTTAGTTAGCCTTTAAGATCTAGAGGATCTTGGCTTTGGGAAAGGAATTCCTGAAGCCTAACATGTAACATCCTGGTTTTGATTTAATTACCAATTAAGGTTAATTACATAATTAAGATTATTGATTGAATAATAATAATAATAATATGTGACCAGGAAATGACCTTGGTGCCCTTGGTGGTGTAATGAGATCGGTTCTCTCTCTCCCTCTCCCCCTCGTGATTCCCACGCTGATGGGATGGGAGCTGATGGGATGTGATGGCTGATGGGAGTGGGCTGTCATGGCAGAAAGGGATAAGGACTTTGGCCTTTCATTTTTCACCCACTCCTTTCTCATTTTCTCTTGGGTTCAAGGAGAAACACTCCTCCTTTCTCTCTCGCGTTCTGTGGCTTCTTCTTCTACTCCTTTGCTGGTTCTTCATCTTCGTCTCTTTCATCTTCTTCTTCCACTCGTACGCTGAGTAGAGCCTGAGTGGGAAGTGGAACACGAAGAGGAACAACGTGGCTGAGAGAAATCTGTGTGGTGTTGAGTGTCTTGGAGGCTAGGATCCTCCCTTGTTTTGCCTAACAGCGTTGGGTGCCTGGAAACCTTGGGGTCCTCCATTATTGGTGAAGACTGGACTGCTTGAATAGGGGAGCAGCCTTGGAATCCTCCACTGGACCGAGTGTGAGGAATGTGTTGTGCCTTGGAGGCATGGGACTCTCCACTGTCTTGTGAACAGAGCATGGAGTGTCATGGAGGCAGAGCTGTTCGTGTGTCTGAGTGGCTCGGTGTTCCTCCAAGTAGGGTACTAAGCTGACTTCGTGGTGATGCAAGCTCTGGGAGCTCTGGGATCTTCATTCCAGGTAGGGGGGCTAATTTACATCTCAAATGTATGGTTTATGGACGGGTTTCTGGGTGGTTTTATTTTAATGTGTTGTGTCATATTTGAAATATGTTGATTGATATGTTGTAGTTAAGTATTGGTGCATGATACACCCGGATTTGTGATCATTGTGGTCTGTATGATGTTGTCATGATTCCGTCCATGAGATGTATGATGATAAATATGAAATGCCGAGTGAATGCATGTGCTGTGAACCAGTATGAATACCAAACGCATGTGGTGTGTGAATGCTGTGCTGGTTCTGGTTATGATCCTATGTGAAAGTATGATATGTTGTGGCTGTTAATCCCGAGTGGATATTATATGAAATAGCATGTGATACTTGTTGTAAATGATGATTCTGAGTGAAAGGCATTATGATTGCCGAGTGCATGAGATATGGGTCGGTTATGTTAATTCCCGTTTGGGATTTTATATTAAAAATCATGTGAATTGCCAAGTGCATGTGATTGCCAAGTGCATGTATTGTGTTATTGCCATGCCGACCCTTGTTATGAATAATAATGATAAACTACATTGGATGCATGTTATTGATATTTGAATGCCGAGTGCATATGTGTGGAAAACATATTGAAAGACCTTGGGTTAGACTCAAGGCAATGCCGGGGGCATTGGCGTGGGACGCCTGATGAATAAACCGTACGCATCTGATTCGCCATTGGAAATGCCGAGTGCATCAGCGTTGGACGCTTAATATTGAATCGGCAATCAGATGAATACGAGTGAAATATAATGAAAGACCTTAGGTTGGACTCAAGGCAATGCCGAGTGCATTGGCGTTGGACGCCTGATGAATAAGACCGTATGCATCTGATTCGCCACTGGAAATGCTGGGAGCATATAGCGTTGGATGCTTAATACCGATCGACAATCAGATGAATATGTGTTAAATGAAATAAAGACCTCGGGTTGGACTCGAGGCAGTGCCTAGTGCACTAAGCGTTGGACGCTTAAAGACCTTGGGTTGGACTCAAGGCAAGCCTACCGGGTTGGACTCGGGGCTGCCCGTAACACTTCTGTTGTCGCTTGGAGTGACTGTGTTACATGTGAGGGCAAACAGTTTGGTACCTGTAAAACGGCCGAATCAGCTTGGAGCTGAGAAAAGGCTTGGAGCCTATGTTGCAACAATAAAAATGGATAATAAATAACCGGATCCGGGTGAAATGAATGTGTGTATACTTATGATTGTCATTGAGCTCAATGTGAAATGTTTGAACATGTGGATGTGAATTGATTGGGGTGAATCCGATTGGATTAATGCATGTATACTGATATATTTGCGGAGTGCAATATGCTTTTATGGTTGTGATACATGCTGTGATGAATATGAATTATATAGCCATGAATAATTGGTATGAATTCTGACTGGGTGAATATATGTATGTTGATGATCTTGCCGAGTGCAATGTGAGCCTATGGTCGTGATATATATTGGGGTGAATGAAGAGAATTATATGGCTCTGATTGAATTGAATGAATTCCGGTCGGATGATGTGTGAATATTCATATTGAATGGCAGAGTGCATTATTGCTGATTGATGTATGTTATTGTATGGGTGTGGATTCGAAGATTAATCCGAGTTAATAACTGTCATTTAATATGTAAAAGCTCACCCCCTACAATATTTTTCAGTATATGCAGGTCGAACTGAGAATGAGGAGATGGGCTCAAGTCCGAGTGATGGGCACTCAGATTGTTGAAGTGCAGATATAGTATATTTTGTAAATAGACATGTTAAAGCCTTGGCCGGCTCTCTTGTAACCCGAACGAATTTAATTATATGGGTAGACTATTGGGATTGTGAACATATATACATATATATATATATATATATATATATATATATAGATTTTACATTGTTATAAAGTTACCCGAATTGTTCATTATGTGGTGTTGAGAGAATAATGCTAAGTCGATGAATTCTGAGTGGAATAATGATGTGAGAGCCATTATCAAGTGAGGCTATTGTTGTGTGGCCTTTTCCGAGTGATAAAGGCATAAGACAGTTTCAAGTGGAAATATGAGTAAACCCCGAGTGGGAAAGGGTTTGAATATTCCCGAGTGGGAAATCCCGAGTGAACCTCTTCCGAGGGAAGAGTAATTGTGATGGTTTTGATTGAGGTGTTCTAGGAGTCCTCTTCCGATTGAACGAGGCTATATAAATTCTGAGTGAATGTTATATATATTCCGAGTGGCTAAGTTTTAAATAAGTCCAAGTGACTTAACTTGGTGAATCCCTCCTAGCGGGAATGGGTTAATGTATTACCCGAGTGATGAATGGTTAAGATGTGACCAAGTGATTTATAGCCGAGAGGTTTGGGTGATCTCCGAGTGAGGAAGATCAAATTATGCCGAGTGCAGAATGGATAATGTATTCCGAGTGAATTGTGGTTGAATTATACCGAGTGGTATTGGACTGGGGAAATAATTTGTGTAAGGGAAGCTTATGGACTCCAAGTGGAGTAACCGTGGGAATCATTTTCTGAGAGTGAAATACGCCCGTGTGTTTTATAGCTGTGATTTGGCTAAATAAGAATTTACCGGGTGAATCATGTATGTGGGGACCGTTCCCGAGTGGACGTGGTCCTGAATCCGAGTGATGAAATTCCGAGTAAATGGGTTCACTTCAGCGAACGAGGTGTTCGCTCTAGCGAGAAATGGACTCGCTCAAGCACTGTATTCCGCTGGGTTGTTGACCGAAGCTGAGTCTTGCCCATGTGTGGCTTTCTAACTCGGTCTTCTTTTCTCTGATCGATTTTGCTTTCCCTTGCCTTACGTTTGGTTTATTTTTACCCCGACTGCTTGGTGAATTTTGGAAAAATTTCCCTGGTCTTGGTTGGGTTTTATTAAGTCGGGTCGTTTCATAACACAATTGCATAAGTTGGTGTTTATCAAGTTTAGGACTTGAGGTTGAGCTTTATGATAAGCTAGCAAGTATTTGAAATTATGGTGGTTATTAATTATGTGAATATACTTGCATATGGTATGTAGATCGTATTCCGGGTGATACAATGGAGCATTCGGAGCATTGGAACCATTTTGGCTCTTCCCTCGAGGTAGGAGAGGAGTTAACATTCAAACTACATGAGTAAAATCGTTAGTGATTTATTGTATGTGTTAGTACTCATGCTTGCCTTGCCATGTGTATGTATTGAATTAATTGTAATGGCAAGTTGATGATTATTGAGGATGATGTGTGAGGATATGTGGATTTGTTGTGGCAAGGTATGAATATCTATATATAAGATGATGATAAGTTTGAATTCAACATGATCAATATGTTTTGGAATGAAAATCTATAAGTATGAATGTGTGAACAGGGTGTATATGCCTTTTAATGATGTGTAAGAAACGTTGGATATGTCCAATTTTGACTTATAATGAGAATTTCCAAGTAAGAACTCTTAGAACGAGTTGTATGTGCCTCAAATATCGTATATGATGTGTTGGATATGATTTAATAGGCCTAAAATATAAAATCATATGTTGAGCTGTGAGGATTTTTGTTTTCTGTTTATGTTCTGGCAATCTCGCTCAAGCGAGATAGGATCTCGCTTAGGCGAGGATCCTCTGTATCGGTAAAATGGTCTCTGGACCAATTTCGCCCAGGCGAGTGAGATTTTCGCTCAAGCGAGATGCATGTTATGCAATCAGGGGAGTTACTGGGCGAATCTCGCTCAAGCGGGCATGGCCACGCTTGAGCGAGCTAGAGAGGAAATTGACACTGGACACTTTTCGCTCAAGCGTAGGTGAGTCACTTGAGCGAGAGTGTGAAGTCTGATGATTGGACAGTACTCACTCAAGCGAGTGACAGGTATTGTTGTGCCTTGACCGAGCGTGACGAGTGAATGGTGAGCAAGTGAGATTCTGGACGAAATTTCACTCAAGTGGGAACCTTAGAAAAATAATTTCATGATGTAGTGAATTTCCGAGTGGACTATGTCCGAGACAGGACCTTCCGAGTGAGGAAGTGAATATAATTTCGAGTAAGAGGTTTCCGAGTATGATATTCCGGGTAGTGGAGTTCTGAGTGGGATTCCCGAGTTCAAAGTAACTCGTTCCGAGTGGAGTCCCTCCGTGTGTGTAATTCTGAGTGGGGATGGCACCGATTAGGGATATATGGTGTGTTTGTCCAGAAGTATTCTGGAATAACTTTACTCGTGTGAAAAAGAAAGGAAGTCGGTTTTTGGAATAAATTACCGAGTGGAAAACCGAGTGGAAAACCGAGTGAGAAAAGACTCGGTCTGGATTATTTTGCCGAGTGGAAACCCGAGTGAGTGATGGTCGGTCTTGGAATTAATTTGTCGAGTGAAAGACCACATGAGAGAAGAGTCGGTTTTGAAATAATTCACCGAGTGAAGATCGATCAGGTGTTGAGTCGGTGTGAGGGTGAATTATCGAGTGAATGACTGACCGAGTGATAAGTCGGCTTTAATGTAAATTGCCGAGTGAAGGACCGAATGAGAGGAATCGGTTCTGGAATAACTTTCTCGAGTGCAAAACTGAGTGTTGGGAAGGACGACCTCTGGTCGGATTTCGCTTAAGCGAGTGGATACCTCGCTCAAGCGAGTGAGTATGGAATTCCTTACTGGACAATTCTCGCCATAAAGTGAGTGAGAACAATGTCAAAGGTTTGACATTGAGTTATGAGATTGTACCTCCGAGTGATTATGAACCCTTCATGGGAATGATTGAATAGCAAGGTGTATGTTAATAACCGAATAAATCGGAGATGACAATTATGATGGGTTGAAAACCACTAAATGAATGTATAATGGCATTGATGAATAATGAGAAATATTATGACACCCTTGTGGTTGATACAAGTAATTGACTTGTATGTGTGTGAGGCAATGATGGTTGCTATATATATATATATATATATATATATATATATATATATATATTCCAAGAACACCTTGTTGATACATGTATGGCTTGATATTATGATTGTTTGCTATGCCTTTTGATATCCATGTGTGGATTGTTATGAATGATGGTTGTGGCCATTGGATGCCAATTATTTGAATGATGTGCCTTGAAGGGCTTTAAAAATGATTATGTATGATTATTGAAATGCCAAATTAAAATATACCCTAATTGAGTGGGTGAGCTATCCTTGCGAGGTTGTCGGGCACATGCCTTATTGCATTGTTGCATTCATGGCATAGCATGGCATTGATATGTATTATTGTTGAATATATCACCTTGCGGGGTGCCACGAAGGGTATATCCCGGAGTGAAGAGGATGTTATCCTATTATTTTTGTTGAATATATCACCTTGCAGGGTGCCACAAAGGGTATATCCCAGAGTGAAGAGGACATTGTCCTATTGTTATTGAATTATTGTTGAATATAACACCTTACGGGGTGCCACAAAGGGTATATCCCGGAGTGAAGAGGATGTTGTCCTATTGTTATTGAATTGTTATTAAATTATTATTAAAGAATCATCTTGCGGGGTGCCACGAAGGGTATATCCCAGAGTGAAGAGGACGTTGTCCTATTGTTGTTGAATAAATCCCCTTGCGGGGTGCCACGAAGGGTATATCTCGGAGTGAAGAGGACGTTGTCCTATTGTTGTTGAATAAATCACCTTGCGGGGTGCCACGAAGGGTGTATCCCTAAGTGATGATGATAATTTAAGTGATTGTGATTATTGTTGAATTTGAAAATCGGATCCGTTGCATATGCATTAAACAGTTGACATATGCATTAGCCTTAAGACCATGGCATTTGAGATGGGATGACCATGAGTGATGAGAAACCCCTTGCGAGGAGGTATTGAGCAAAGCCATAATGAAATAATGATGATAATGATTATGAGTGCCCTTGTTGATAAGTGGCAAAGAGATTATGTATGTGATTGTGTATATGTTGTGCTTATTTATTATATGAATTGCGATTCATGAGGCTTGTATGCCTATTATAATAATGAGATAATGAATGAATGATAATTTAATGATTTTAAAGCAAAGCACACATGACGTTGTATGCATATACACATGATCACAATATATATATTATTCGTTATTTTGAATGTATAACTCACTCTCCCATGTGGTCTCCGTTTTAGCATTATGATGCAGGTTGCCATGGGATGAGTTCGGATTTTAATTAAAGCTTAGGTGAAGGTAAATAGTGGTAGAGGAAGTGCCTTGGCCAGCATCATTTATGGATTCTTGTATAGTGAATGAATTGTTTATGAGAATATAGATAATTTAGAGATTTTGGATATGTATAAAGATAATCCCTTTGAATTGTGGATGGTGAATATATATGTAGAATATGAGAGATGATTTGATATGTATTAGAAGGATTAAAATTGAATGATGTTCATTGATGATTGAGATAGTCGGGTAAATATCCCCAAATGTAGATGTATATGTATGTATATATATGTATTTATCTTAGGCAATGCATATGATTGCGGAATGTGCATGAATGTGATAAAGTAATAGGTTTGCATGCTTGCCTAGCCTTTTCTCATATCGTCATATATGGGACTAGGCGTGTGCCCGGTATACACATTCTTCCGCTGTAAACTCTATTATTTTTGTATACCGTTATGGGCATTTTAGTTATCGATCCAGCTTTAGGTTATTTAATCTCACTCTTGGGTTTTCTGTGATTTGGGTCTTGATGTGATCATGGTGGTGTCTTGGAAATATTTTCAAACACGAAAAATTTATTCATAATTTTATTAATTATGACGATCACATCGGGATTCGAGTACAGAAAATCAAGGGTGTTATAATATGGATATCTTATAAATCAGGAAGGAGGCATATTGCTAAATGACCAAGCTTCTTATGAAGAGGCCAATGCAAGTTTAGATTCTAAGACATGGCATAAGACCATGGGATTTGAAATAGGTTCCATGTATATTAACAAGGTATGAACCTTGGTTGACGCACCTAAAGGGTAAAACCTATAGGATGCAAGTGGGTTTTTAAAAGGAAAACTAAACATGGATGGTAATAAGAGTGTACATTTAAAAGCAAGATTGACAAAATTCAATTAGCTTAAAAACCATTTAGATCCTGCTTGTTGTAGCAGTATACCACCATTATGAGATATGATAGATAGATTTCAAGATCGAAATCATCTTTAGGATGTGTATATGACACAACCTAAAGGCATTTTATGCCTGAAACATCTAGGGAGGTATGTGAACTACAAATGTTCCATTTATGGACTAAAGCAAGCTTTTAGAAGCTAGAATCTTTATTAAAGAATAAAGATAAATCTTATGACTATAAAAGGGTTAGTAACTGCATAATTATAGTTTTAATATTACATGTAGAAGACATGCTTCTTCTAGAAGTAATATTGTCATTCTATAATCAAGAATATCCTTAAACACTTGAGAAGGACTAAGGATTTGATCTTGATAAATGAAAGATGAGCTCGTTGTAAAGGTTACACTGATGCTAATCTTTTGATTAATTTGAAAGACTTAAGATTGCAATCAAAAGATATGTCTTGTCAAGACGGTTGCAATGTATGCTTGAAAGGTTCAAAGCAAGAAACAGTCGTTGGTTCTACTAACAAATCTAAGTATTTTGCTATGATAAATTACAAAAAAAGTCAATTTACATTTAATCATTCCAAATGTTTTGTACCCTATGAGTTTCCACTGTGATGACAATGGAACCATATAACAATATAAGGAAGTGGATTAATCCAAGCATATACTTAAATAGTTCCATCTTTGGAAGATGTGAAAATATGCAATGTGCATACCAACAAAATTGTTAGGAACCCATTAGTAAAACCACTTGTGTAAAAAAAGCATGAGGGCACTGTAGACGTCATTGGGCATTAACCTTGTCGGCTCTAAGTGCAAGTGGAAGATTGTTTGAAATATGCATTAAGAGCTTATATAGGATGCATCATTTTGTATAAGGCATTTTTTGTTAAATAGTTTAACAGCCTTTATTTATCCTTGGAGTAATAGGTCATATGAGAGTTATTCCTAAAATGTCTCTAGTCAAGTATTTACGTGGGGACATGTAAATACATTAAGACTAATGTGTGAGTGTACTGATGATCTGATCTCACAGATCATAGATATAGATGATATCAAGTCTTCACATGGGTACATATTAAGAGTAATGATGTACTGGACAGACCCACCATGAGAATGTTGCATGGATTGTTACATGAATGTCATAAACGATTCTCAATGTGATAATGGTATGTGTAGTCCTTCAAGTCACTACGATTCCTACACAAGGAGTTTGTTGTTTTAATACAATCAAACGTCTTATGTAACAAGAGGACTATAAAGGTTGTGATTAGGTAATGAACAAATTATGCAGAGGGATGTGAGTGATGTAGATGGGATTTGTCTCTCCTATATGACAGGAGTGATATCTATAGGCCACTTGATGGAATGAGACTAAGGAAATGCATGACCATGCTAGAAAGAATAAATATTAGATATTTATTCAGATAAAGTCTACACAGGTATCAAGTAAAATAAATTGGGCTGTACAAGGATGACACGACCATGCCTTGGGCCCAATTAGGATATCGTGACAAAAGGAACAAACATAAAATAATTATCACTTATAGGTTATGTTGATATTAAATAATATTCAGACATAATGATGCATTGCTAGATACCGCTCTTATTTTATATTAATAATAAAATAGTTTATTATTAATATGACCAAGTATTTTACCTATAAGGTCACACACATAGAGCAAGCCCATCAGAAAATAACTTTTATTTTAGTTGAACTAAAATAAAGCTATTGGGCCTATCTCATTTAGAATGAGTAAGGAGACCACTATTTAGAGATAACAAATTAGGTCAAACCTAAGCTTATAAATAGAGCATAAGATGCTCATAGGCGGTTCACCCAAAAAGAGACACAAAATACGTAAATGTTACAAAAGCTACACGCCATCAAACTAGTATTTGGAAGGTGTAGTATTTCTGGTGGGAGTACTCGTGTGGACTGCTAAAGGATGAGGCTACGACTGCTTCGATAATCTTCAAGAGGTAATCCTAAAACGTAAATTTTTTTGTGTTTGTCTTATGCTTTGAAACACGACACTTTGCAAATCCTATGGGAATCCTTGTATTTTCGCTGCTCATGCACTAGGGATTCCTTAACATAAGAAACTAGAGAATATGACAAATCAATTCTAAAAAAAATTAAAAGAACTCAATCAATATGCACAAAAATAAAAAGAAACTCAAAAGAAGAAAGATGGAACCTTAGACTTTTAATACCACTTGATATAGGATGGGGGAGGATCTAGCTATCTTTCTTCAAATTGCTAGGGAAAAGGTTACCCTAAACCTAGCAAAAATAATTGGAAGCATGGAAACATGGAAGATGGTTAGAGGTTGATGGAAGAGATGGAAAATGATGTAGGAGACGCCACCAATGACTTGGATAAGTCTCTGCTTGCCACTCTAGGGATGGTCACCTAGTGATAAGAGCTTGAAAGGGGTTAAACTTTCTCTAACCTAAAGGAGAGAGTTTGCACTCAAATCTCACAAAGTGTAAATTTCATTTAAAACTAATGATAAGGAATACATGAAGAGGTAAGCCTTATATAGGCAAGGTGGAGCGGTGGCCAAGCTAGGCAACTTGGGCTTCCCACTCTTCCTTAAGCCCAAAATCAACTAAACTAGGAAATATGGCCAACTACAAGGCCCAAAATGATGTACAAGGCCTAAAAGTGACCCAACAATAAACCTAAACTATTTTAAGTACAACTGAAATTATTTACAGACTATGTCCGCATCATACTCCCCCTCTTAAAAAAGATTTGTCCTCAAATCCTATAAAAAGAAAAGAGAGTAATGAGTTCAAAACTGAAAAATAAAGGAAACTAAAATGTACAAGAAACAAGGTAGGGTATTGACCACCAGGATCAAACACTAACCTTTTTATTTTTGAAAGGATGATATAAGAAATAGGCTAAAAGGTAAATTTAGCCCCTAGAATTATTGAGATTTTGGTTTTGCCCCCTGAAATGATTTTTCTTAGAATTGCCTCCCAGAAAATTTTTAAGGTTAGAATATAACCCCTTCCGTTGACTGCCTCTGCCAATTGATGAGGTGGAGCCCAGTCACATGTCTGTCATTGCATACGTGGCATGTGACTCATCATATTAGGAGCCAAGTCACTGATTAGCACAGATTAGCCTTTTTTAATTAAAGGTTAATGAAATTATTTATTAAGTGAATTAACAAAATAAAAAAAAGAATAGAAAAAACACGTTGGGTCACTCTTCCTCTTCCTCACTTCGTCTGACCTTCGTGTTTTATATTTCCTTTCCCGCGTGTGGACTCAACAAGCAAGGAGAGGACAAGAATTCGTGGATTGTGGAGGGTGCGTGGCTGGTGGGTTTCTCTACTGCGCGTGCTAGAAGAGGAAAAACACAGGTAAGATTCTTGATGCTTTTAGTGGGAAGGTTGAATTTTTTTCTTTGTGGAGACCATGTGAGGGTTATATTGTTGTAGATGGTGAGTCGTAAATGTCAAACTTTAATCAATTTCATTAATCCCTAGTTGTGTTATATGTAACTTTGATTTTTTAATCCTGTTAGGGATGAGTTTTTCAGTAGCTTTTCATCACAAGGGTAAATTTATTAATGGGAACCCTATGAAGTACACAGAGAATGAAATTACTGTTTTCCATAACTTGGATGTTGATAGGTGGTCTTACTTTGAATGTGAGTCTTTGGTAAGGGAGTTGGGTTATACTAAGGAGAGTTTTAAAATATGGTGGAAAAAGCCTAGTGGGGAGTTTGTTGGCATAACGTGGGACAGTCATGCATTGGAGGTTGGAGAGTTTGCTGTAAACAACAAATGTGAGGTGGATATTTATGTTGAGTATTTAGTCGTGGACGTTGATGTGTTGTTGGAGTTAGGGTATAAAGAGGACACAAGGCTGGTTGATAAACATGAAGTGGAGACACGAGTTCAGATGGCTGGAAGGACCAAGTCCACACCCAAGGATAGGCCATTTAAGGCATCCAAGAGGCCTATCACAAGGAGAAAAATTTATAAAAGTGTTAAGGAAAAATTGATTGGTGATGGGGGGCCTAAGTCAACTGCATTGGGAAATGAAAATAAAGGTGGAAATGAGGTGGAAGCACAATGTCATGTTGAGGTGCAGGGTGCAAGTGCCTTAAATTTCGAGTCAGAAGAGTTGGAAACACAATGTGGTGCTACTGTTGATGGTGCAACAGGACCAAGTGAGGGTGCAGGGGGGTTAGAGTCACAATGTGGTGCTGATGTAGAGGGTGTAAATAGACCAAATAGGATACAGAAGGGTTGAAAACAAAGTGTGGTGTTGATGTAGAGGGTGCAAATAGACCAAATAAGGATACAGAGGGGTTGAAAACAAAGTGTAGTGTTGATGTGGAGGGTTTGAAACCTAGGAATGATGACAGAGGGGGTCTGGAATCAGGTGGAGGGGAAGGATCAGGAAGGCATGGGGAAGGAGTTAGTTTGGGTACAGATTGGTACAGACCAGTTAATGAAGATCAATGTGGTGACATTGATGAGGAGTATGAGACAGATGGAATCCACAGTTATGTAGACTCAGATGATGAGTATCAGGGTGAGGATCATGGTGATTTTGGTTTTCAGGCATTTGAAGAGGACATTTTGGGGAGGAGGTGTGAGCTTAGGTTGGGCATGGAGTTCACTTCAATGGTGCAGTTTAGGCAAGCTGTAATGGAGTATAGCGTACATAATGGGAAACAAGTGGAGTATGTTAAGAATGAGCCATGGAGGTGTAGGGTTGTTTGCAACACAGATGGATGTGGATGGTTGGCCTTTGCTAGTAGGGTTGGTAGGACAAACATAATAAGATTGAAGACATTCATAGATCAACACTCATGTGGAAGGGTTTTTGAGAACAAAAATGTGAATGCTAGGTGGGTTGCAAAGGTTATTTTGCCAAAATTGAAGATTAATAGGCACATGAAGTTGGAGGAGATAAAGGCTGAATTAAGGGTCAGTCATCAAGCGGGGATTGTAACATCCTGCTTTAATAGTAGTTCAATTATGTAATTTATGAAGCATGGAAGGTCTGTAAGTGTTGATCAATGAATAAAACACTCTATGGATGGCTTTTAATGCTCCAAAAGTTTCATTTTTGGGTATAATTCTAGAATTTATATAGATTCTTATTGATAAGGCCCAATTTTCGAGTGAAAATGCCTTAGAAAGAACTGTCCGAGTGAGAAAGAGACTCTGTTCCGAGTGAAAACTGCAAATTCTGAGTGACCAAGAGGAATTCCGAGTGGAAAATGGAAATACCGAGTGAAAATTGTGTTTTCCGAGTGGAACATGGTCAAGAGGACTTATTTTGAGTGAAATTCTGTCTCAGAGACTCACTGCTGAGTCAAACATGGCAGGAAGACTCAATTCCGAGTCAATTATTCCTGAGTGACTCATTTCCGAGTCAAACACCTCAGAATGACTCATTTCCGAGTCAATTATTCATGAGTGACTCGTTTCCGAGTCAAACACCCCAGAAAGACTCATTCCTGAGTCAAGCTTCTTCCAAAGACTCGTTTTTGAGTCATTCATAATACAATACCGAATGAAAGTTCTACCGAGCAAAAACCCAAGGATTGTGAATCGGTTTTAATAAATTTACCGAGTAAACAGTCGAGTGGAATAACTCGGTTTGGAGATGAATTACCGAGCAACAACTGACCTAATGTTGAGTCCTCTTTGGCAATGAAAACTGAGTGAATGATGAACAATAAAGGATTACCTTGCCGAATGGATAATTGAGTGGAATGAGTCGGCTTAATAATGATTTGAAACGGCCGAGTGGAAAACAGAGAAGAATGACTCGGTTTCAGGGAGAATATGTCGAGTGAGATATTTTATAAGTAAGTCCGAGTGAGGAAACTCCGACTGTCATCTCCAAGGAAGAGAAATCAGACTGAGAGTTTCAAACAGAACCAATTCCAAGTGAATAATAGGTGAAGACTCGGTTTCAGGAGGTTTTACCGAGTGGACTATGATGTTGAATGAAAACCGAGTGGATTCGCTTAAGCGAATGAATTCCTCGCTTAAGCGAGGGAGAGTGTCTGGCTCAAGCGAGTCGGTATCCGCTTGAGCGAGAGGGACTCGGATTTCCCTATTTTCACGTTGCCGACCACTTCCAGTCGGTATATACATTGACCGGGTAGAATTCCAGTCGGCCAAGAGGCTGACCGAGTGAAATTTCACTCGAAATTCACTGTCAGAGTAACGCTTTGACTTCAATTTTGTCCCTTTATGCATATTTTTAATATATTTGACCCAATTACTCACCCTAGTGGGTGGACGGCCAGAAGTGGACCATTATAAGCCACTTTCTTATTTTTTTATCCTCCATTATCTCCACTAACAGCACTAAACATCCACTAATGGAAAAGCTGTTTCCCACTTGTTTTGCATTATTAACTCTGCCTTTTGCTAAGACCTGAACGCATTAGAACAAAGCTAGTGAACTATCCTTACCTTGATTTCCCTCCTTCCTCAATACTCCTTCAAACAGAAGCCAGGACAGCAAGAGGCCATTTTCAGTCGGCAAACCAAGTAAGAGGGGACAGGGTTGTGAATATTTATGAAATGGGTAGAGTTGTATGCTGTCCTAGGATTCCAGTTTTATTTTCGTATCTTGTTTCTCAGTTTTGAGATTGAAAACGTGTGATTTTGACTCTGACTTCTTCCTGAAAGTTGTAGATCTTTTTGTTATCTAAATTTTGAGACCTGAATCAATTAATTTGAATATGTATAGCAAAAGTTATAGCCAAAATACTACAGCATGTTCGAGTGGAATATTTGTTCTATGATTTGTGTATATATTGATATTCTGGGAATTTTACAAGCATAATCAGCCTTTGATGTCTTCACAAAAGTTGTAGATAATTGTGTTATGGATCTGTAGAAAGTGGTTTCAAGTCAAAATGATTTTTTTAGCCCGAGTTATGCCTAAAATACTGAAGTATGTCCAAGCTGTAAATCTGTTAACTTGAGATACGAACTTTATTTTTAAAACTGGGAATTTTGTGGTGAGAATTAGTGATAAGTGTCTTCATGAAAGTTGTAGATCTTTTTATTATGTGAAATTTGAGACCTGAACCGACTGATTTGAATATGTGTAGCAAAAGTTATAGCCAAAATACTACAGCATGTCCGAGTGGAATATTTATCCCATGTTTTGTGTATATATTAATATGTTGGGACTTATACATATATAATCAGCCTTTTATGTCTTCATGAAAGTTGTAGGTATTTATGTTATGGATCTATAGAAAGTGGTTTCAAGTCAAAATGATTTTTGTAGCTTGAGTTATGCCTAAAATACTGAAGTATGTAAATCTGTTAACTATGAAATCCGAATCTTATTTTCAAAACTGGGAATTTTGTGGCGTGAATTAGTGGTTGGGGTATGCATGAAAGTTGTAGATAATTATGTTAAGAGTAATTCAGGACTGGTCTCATGTCAAAAATATTTTTGTAACTCCAGAAACGTTGAAAATACTAATATATGTACGTTTTGAAAGCTCATCTGGAGGCAGTGTTGTATTTTGTGGATAAATGGTATTTCTGTTTAGAATTTGAATTTATGATCTTCATGAAAGTTGTAGATATTTGTGTTAAGAATAATTTAGAATTGGTTTCATGCCAAAATTGTTTTTGTAGCTCCAAAAACGTTAAAAATACTAATCTGTGTACGTTTTAAAAATCCTCTTTGAGGCAGTTTTGTATTCTGTGAATAAGTGATGGTTCTGTTTAGAATTTGAATCTATGGTCTGCATTCAAGTTGTAGATATTTATGTTATTGAGCTATAGAAAGTGGAATCACATAAAAAGGATTTGATTTGCTCATGTTATGACTATTTTACTAACGTATGTCGCTGTTTGGAAATGCTGAAATTTACTTATAATGGTTATTATGGATAAAAATGATATTTTCTCTATGGGTAATAATTTATTATTGAATTCTTGAGTGATATCTATAGGCCACTTGATGGAGTAAGACTAAGGAAATGCATGACCATGCTAGAAAGAATAAATATTAGATATTTATTCAGATAAAGTCTACTCCGGTATCAAGTAAAATAAATTGGGCCGTACAAGGATGACGCGACCATGCCTTGGGCCCAATTAGGATATCGTGACAAAAGGAACAAACATAAAATAATTATCACTTATAGGTTATGTTGATATTAAATAATATTCAGACATAATGATGCATTGCTAGATACCGCTCTTATTTTATATTAATAATAAAATAGTTTATTATTAATATGACCAAGTATTTTACCTATAAGGTCACACACATAGAGCAAGCCCATCAGAAAATAACTTTTATTTTAGTTGAACTAAAATAAAGCTATTGGGCCTATCTCATTTAGAATGAGTAAGGAGACCACTATTTAGAGATAACAAATTAGGTCAAACCTAAGCTTATAAATAGAGCATAAGATGCTCATAGGCGGTTCACCCAAAAAGAGACACAAAATACGCAAATGTTACAAAAGCTACACGCCATCAAACTAGTATTTGGAAGGTGTAGCATTTCTGGTGGGAGTACTCGTGTGGACTCCTAAAGGATGAGGCTACGACTGCTTCGATAATCTTCAAGAGGTAATCCTAAAACGTAAATTTTTTTGTGTTTGTCTTATGCTTTGAAACACGACACTTTACAAATCCTATGGGAATCCTTGTATTTCCGCTGCTCATGCACTAGGGATTCCTTAACATAAGAAACTAGAGAATATGACAAATCAATTCTAAAAAAAATTAAAAGAACTCAATCAATATGCACAAAAATAAAAAGAAACTCAAAAGAAGAAAGATGGAACCTTAGACTTTTGATACCACTTGATATAGGATGGGGGAGGATCTAGCTATCTTTCTTCAAATTGCTAGGGAAAAGGTTACCCTAAACCTAGCAAAAATAATTGGAAGCATGGAAACATGGAAGATGGTTAGAGGTTGATGGAAGAGATGGAAAATGATGTAGGAGATGCCACTAATGACTTGGATAAGTCTCTGCTCGCCACTCTAGGGATGGTCACCTAGTGATAAGAGCTTGAAAGAGGTTAGACTTTCTCTAACCTAAAGGAAATAGTTTGCACTCAAATCTCACAAAGTGTAAATTTCATTTAAAACTAATGGTAAGGAATACATGGAGAGGTAAGCCTTATATAAGCAAGGTGGAGTGGTGGCCAAGCTAGGCAACTTGGGCTTCCGACTCTTCCTTAGGCCCAAAATCAACTAAACTAGGAAATGTGGCCAACTACAAGGCCCAAAATGATGTACAAGGTCCAAAAGTGACCCAACAATAAACCTAAACTATTTTGAGTACAATTGAAATTATTTACAGACTATGTCCGCATCACTAAGGTCCAGGTCTTCACGTCTTCCCTCGTTGCTTATTTCTTCATTGTAAGCGACACGTCGGAGGAATGGTTCCCCCAATTCAACCGGAATCATGGCGTCAGCTCTGTAGGTGAGTTGGAACGGGGTCTCGTGGGTCGACGGGTGTGGAGTTGTATGATATGACCATAAAGCACCTGGTAACTCTTCTTTCCATATTCCTTTGGCTTGTCCAAGCCATTTCTTGAGTTCTTGGAGGATCACCTTGTTAGCTACCTCAGTTTGTCCATTGGTCTATGGGTGTTCCACGGAGGAAAACTTTCATTTGATGCCCAAGTTCTCGCAGAACTGAACAAAGCCTTTGTCTGCAGACTGTCAACCGTTATCTAAAATGATCGTATGGGGGAGTCTGTGTCGACAAACTATGTGCTTCCAAGTAAAGGTTTGGACTTTAGCTGCAGTGATGGTTAATAATGGCTCTACTTTAATCCACTTCATAAAGAAGTCGATTACTACGAGGAGAAATTTTACTTGGCCTTTTCTAGGGGAAACGGCCCCTATGTGTCCATTCCCCACATGTTGAAAGGCCAGAGAGCCAAGATCTCGTGTCGGGGTTCGAGATGACTATGATTCGGTTGGCATTTCGCTGGCACGGGTCATACTTCTTAACAAACTTGGAGTAGTCAACACACAGGGTTAACCAAAAATACCCTTCCCAAATGACCCGAGCGGCTAAGAGGCGGACTACCCTGTGAAGGTCGTAGATTCCCGAGTGAAGTTTCCATATGATATAGTCTGCTTGTTCTTCGTTAAGGCATTTCAGAAGCAGCATAGTGAAACCCCATTTGTAGAGCTATCCTTCTAACAAAGTATAGTTGGCTGCCTGCACCTGGAGCTTTTTAGCTTGCTAAGGGTCCTCCAGGAGAATCCCATGATGAAGGAAGTTTGGACTTTTTAGTGAACTTTGAGAGGAATCAGGACAGGGCTGCAATCCGGCCGGTGAGGCGTTGGACCTCCTTGACATTCTGAGGATTTCGCATTTCAAGTATGGCTCGGCACTGGTCTAGATTTGCCTCGATGCCATGATGGGTGAGCATGTACCCTAGGAACTTCCTGCCTTGGATCCCAAAGGAACATTTCTTGTATTTATATATTGATGTAGGTTTTGACAATAAACAACAAATGAAGATTTAAGTTTAAATACACAAATCAATTATGATGTTATGTTTCAATCAAGGCATTTACTTCAGTGGTTAAATCAAGTGACAAATGGTCTTGTTAAACACCAAAAGAACAAAGGATTAAAGCCATAAGTTTTTACTCATTTAGCATGGATTTGGAAAGGCTCAGCTTGATGGAAATATGAATTAATTATGGTTTGATATCATAAAATGATGAATGCCAAGATAGTTGGAACAAAGGTTGAAAATCTTGAAGAAGCTGGCACGCTTGAGCGAAGGATCAAGCGTGAATCATGAGCATCAGGGGGTCTACAAGCTTAAGCGTGAGAATCAGGTGCTTGGCACGCCCAAGCGTGAAGGAAGCTCGCTTGAGCAAGGAAGATAATTGTTAAGCGTGAGAATCAGGTGCTTGGCACGACCAAGCATGAAGGAAGCTCGCTTGAGCGAGGGAGAAAATTGTTAAACATGAACAGTGCAAGCTTAAGCGTGAATAGTGCAAGCTTGACCATGAAGTACAAGCTTGAGCGAAGAAGCATCAGGATCCCAAAATTAAAGGCTCGCTTAAGCGTAGGTCTAAGCGTGAGTCAGTGTAGAAGTATCGCTTAAGCGCTGGACCAGCTCGCTTAAGCGCTGGACAAGCCCGCTTAAGCGTGAAGCTATGGAGCTTAAGCGTGAGCATAGAGCAAAGCGTGATTCATCAGGAGCCAAGAATCACAAGTCTCGCTTAAGCGTAAACAAGGCTCGCTTGAGCGTGATAGCAAGCTTAAGCGTGGAAGAGAAATCAAGGCAAATATGGCTTCAAGCTTAAGCGTAAACAAAGCTCGCTTGAGCGTGATAGCACGCTTAAGCGTGGATTCAAGCGTGATGCAAAGCGTGAAGGAAATCAAGGGAAATATTCATGTTCGCTTAAGCGTGATTAAACTCGCTTGAGCGGGGATGCTACAGAATTAATTACAACATGTGTTTATGATGTGCAGTTGAATATCAAAAGTTCCAAAAAGCAAATTCAAACATCATGCTACTCTCAGATGATTAAACTACGTCACCATGAGTCAGATAAGCTTACTTAATTCAAATGAATTATGTGAATTTAAATTTGAATCTCTATTGAATATATGACAGCCTTGCATCGCACTTGGACAAACTGAATTACACTATGAATAGCCAAATACAGCGTTCCAACATTCTCTGAGCAGATTGCATTCTCCAGGTCTCCACCATGCAAGTTGCAATTTAAGTAACTAAAAATAGATATATACTCCACTGTTCCACCTTGTCGTGGAAACTAAATACACTGCTCCACCATAAAATGACCATGTTGCTCCAAGTCATCAAAGGAAGTTAAAGATACAAGGAACCATACTACACTATCCTCGGATGAATATTTTAATTGCAATCACCATGCTTCCATCTACTATAAATAGGGAAGGCAATTGAATTTGCAATTCGTACCAAAGCATTTGAAGCATTTCCATTTGCTTTCTTCCCCCTCCATTCTCTTGCTCTTCTTCTTCTTGCTCTCTTTATTCTTTGATTGGCATATTTCTTGAAGTTATTTTTGAGAGTCAATTTGTGGGGAAATTATATTGTGTACTTATTTTGTATATCCTCTCTTTGAGAGTTATTACTTTGTGAAAACTTTAACTTGTATATCCACTCTATTGGAGAGTTTCCTTGTATGCTTAAACACCAAACATCTTAAAATTTTTGGGTTGGGGTTTCAACCTTGTAATTGAGAGATTGAGAGATTGGGTGGAGTGCCTTTGTACTTTTGAGGATTGGATTCTTGAGTGTGGGACACTAGGAAGTCGCGATTGCTCAAAGTTGTATCTCTAATCTCAAATAGTGGAAATCCTCTAAGTGGGTTGCTTAGAGGCGAGACGTACACCGGCGTGGTGGAACTCGTATATATCGGTTTGCAAATCTCTCTTCCCTAAACTCATTTAATTTGTGCACTTGCTTGCTTGTTTCATTGTTTCATTAACTTGGACTAAATGCATGTTACATTAAGTTGCAAACTATTTTGATTAACATTGTTGAACTTGACCTTAAGTAACATTCTTCTATTAATCTTTCTAAAAATCTCATAAATTGCTTTGTGGTTAATTTGATTCTATATCTTGATTATTACTTATATTTTTTAAGTACTTATTATCTTGACTTGTGCATAATTTGTTATCACTTGCCATTAAGCTTATCATCTTCAATAGACATAGTAACTAAAGAATCAATTTCAAAAGCATTCAAAGTAAAATTTTTAATACTCAATTCACCCCCCCTCTTGAGTAATTGAGGCCACTTGGTTAACATTTCTCGGGGTTTAGGCGCATGTTGTGTTTGCGTAGTTTAGCAAATGTTTCTTCTAGATCTCGAGCGTGTAGTTTTGCTGTCTTGGTCTTGACAACCATATCATCTATGTATACTTCCATGTTTCGTCCAATTTTCTTGGTGAAGGTTTTGTCCACCAGCCTTTGATAGATGGCTCCTACATTCTTTAAGCCGAAGGGCATTACTCGGTAACAGAAGTTTGCCACACCTGTGATGAAGGCTATTTTCTCCTCGTCTTTGGGGTCTATTCGGATTTGGTTATAGCTTGAGTATCCATCCATGAAGCTCAAAATCCCATAACCTGAAGTACCATCTACCAAATGATCAATGCTAGGTAAAGGATAGGGATCCTTAAGACATACCTTGTTTAGGTCAGTAAAGTCGACACACATCCATCATTTTCCGCTTGATTTTTTCACCATGACCACGTTGGACAGCCAAGTTGGGTATTTTACTTCCCTGATGAAGTTTCCAGACATGAATTTGTCAATTTCTTCCTTTACTACATCTTTCTGATCGGGCCCTATCTTCCTAGGTTTTTGAGCTACAGGCTTCGATTCCGGCTCAATGTTGAGCGAGTGGCAGATTATGGCAGGGTTGATTCTAGGCATGTATGTAGGGCTCCAGGCAAACAGGTCTGCATTGGCTCTCAGCAATTTGATATGAGCTTCCTCCAGGTCCAGGTCGAGTATGGCATTGAGTCGTGTGAATTGGCCCGGGTTGGGACCAACATGGACGAGTTTCAAAGACTCCACTGGTTAGGGTCTCTCATAATGCCTGTCGTCTTAAGGATCAAAACCTGTGTCAATATCTTCATCGATTATGAAAGTCTCCTTGGGCCATAGGGTTTTGTAGTAGCATTCTTGTGCTACTTCTGGGTCTGCTTTGACTACTCCAATTCTTCCGTCTCCGAGTGGGAACTTCATAGTTAGATGCCTGGTGGAGACTACTACCCCCAGGGCGTTTAGGGATGGCTGCTCTAACAATGCGTTGTAGGAACTGGGAAAATCAACGACTAGGAATTTGACTAAAATGGCTCAGCTATTCATTCCTAATCTAAAAGTGGTTCTCAAGTCGGTGAACCCCATGTTGGTTCGAAGAGCAGACTTAGAAGGGAGGTTGAATAAGTCTGTTCATTTTTTCAAACCAAAAAGTGATATTTAAGCGTTAATGCATTCAGTACAGCGGACCTGACTTTTGTGAGATAAAGAGCTTGATACTTTGATTGAGCGAGCGCTATTTTGCCTGACTTTTACTATCAAGAATATCAATAATAATGCACCAGACTTTTGATAGTAAAGAGTAAAGAGGGAGAGAGAGAGAGAGACAATACACAAGCAATTTATACTGGTTCACCTCCAATATGGAGACTACATCTAGTACCTTCAAATCTAAAGGATTTCCACTATGTAAAAATTGTTTACATCAATGTTGAGTATTATTGACTTCGGCCACTCCTGGCTTAAGCATAACCCGTGCTTTAAGTATTCTTGACACCGGCCACTCCTAGCATTAAGTATTCTTGACTCCGGTCACTCCTGGCCTAAGCACAACCCATGCTTCTGAGTATTCTTTTGCAAGCACCCACTCCTGGGGCAAACCCAAGTATTCTTTTACAAGCCACTCCTGGCTCAAATCCAAGTATTATTTCTAAAGCCTCTTCAGGCCAACAGTGTTTCCCAATAGGTCTACCAGACCTGTACTTACAATAAATTGGAAGAATTTGAACATCACAAATGACAAGCCTCTTGACTTAGCTGAGCTAAGTGATAAGTCTAATTAGCAGACTTTTACAAATGAAGATAGACTTATATATTTATGAAAACTCAGTACATAGAAAATATGGAGTGAAGTGAATGCTAAGTTTTTTAATGCTAAGTCAGAGATAATGATTTTGTATTGGAGATGAATCGATTTCATGTCTCTAACTTAGTTGTTGTGATTTCTGAACATATGAAATATATAATGTCACAGCAAGCTTTTCTTTCTCTCTAATGACATTTTCTGATTTCTTCTTGTAACATATGCCATTTTTCTTTTCTCTCTTACTTTTTCTGATCTTTCTTTCTTTTCACTCTTTCTTTCCTTTCTCTCATGCTTTTTCTGATCTCTCTATTTTCTCTAAATTCTTTTCTTCATTTTTCTTTTGCTCATTTTTCTTTTCACACTCTCTCTACCTATCTTTGAAGAGAAGATTTGTAGCATATAAATACTTGTTCAGCTTAGGAGAGATAAATCCGTTGGATGACCATTTGAAGATTGATTCATCTATAGGAGAAGTGATTTTTCTTCAACGGATATGAGCCTACATTGGTCAGAGAGACGTTCTTCACATTTTGCATAGGATAGAGAGCTTTTGTGATTTGCACAGATACAAGCAGAGAAGGGTGTTACATTTTTCACCAAAAGGGAAATTCCTTTATCAAAGGAATTCTGACCATTTTGACAGTGGGTAAAAAATGGATGTTTTAAGGAACGAATCAAGATTTGCCTAGCTTAGATACTTTCCTCTTCTCGTGAATCTTTTCTTTAAAGCTCTAATGAAGATATTTTTTGACCATTGTAGTTCTTTGCACTAGACTCGTATAGGAACTACCTTTTAGAGGATTCTAGGTCTGGTGATCCACAAGGTGTTGATGATGAGACAAATTAAGGCACAAATATTTAGATGCCTTTGCAAGGTCTGGAAGCTTAAAGCACATGTAAGAATAAAATCTGATGTTTTCATAAACTCTGAGATATGAGATATAAGACTTTTCTGGTCAAGGTCTGGTAAAACATTCAAATGCAAAGATCTCTCTCCTTGAGGCAAAATTCCGGACTTCAAGACTTCTTATCTTTGATCGTTGGATTTATGTTGTGACCAAACTTTATGAAAGTCCTTCTAGACTTTTAACACACAGACTCCCCTTTTCTTTTATAGCAAGAACCTTATGTTTCTGTAACACTTAAACACATATCAAATAATAACATGATATGACTTGATTTAAATTAGAATACGCGATGTTAGTTATCAACAAATCTTAAGACTATTCCATGTCTTCTCGACTATAACACCCCAAAACCTGCACAGAATCACCAGAAAAACTAAGTAAGATTCTGTCATACCTTTTCAACCAACGAGGGGGAAGGCCCATTTTCTGGTACGTCTTCTAGTGTAAAATGTCTGCAGAGCTTCCCTGATCTACAAGCACTCGCTCTACCACAAAGCCTGTGACTCCCATGGTGACTACCATTGGCTCATCTCTGTTGGGGTCTCCTTCAGGGAAATCCGACCTGTCAAATGTTATAACTTTCGACCCTAAGTCCTCTCACAGTAAGTTCACCTGTCTTTCTTACTGCTGTTGACGTGTTCGCGCACCTGGGAAGCCCCCTAAAATCGTGTGAATGATCCGTCTTCCATCTTCTCTGCCTTCTTTTGGTCTCGACGACCGGGAGTGGCGTACTCGTGGGTGATCTCGAGTCTAAAGCTCGACTTGATCAGGACATTCTATTTCTCTCTTCTAATTTCCTTCCTTCATTTTATTATCTCTCCGAGCGAAAAATCTGGCTAAGTGCCCTTGGCATATCAAGTGTTCTATTTGGTTTCAAAGGGAGCGACAATCTTCTGTTCCGTGTCCAGAGAATTTTCCCGAGAAAAGGCTAGTCTGCACGACGTGCAAGGCTACTTCAGAACTGAGGTCTCAGATTTGGATGGCTTGCTCATGTATTGTTTCGAAATCTCACTGGGGAGCTGTCGTAGGTTCACCAAGCTGTGAGAAGTTTGTTGCACCGCTCGGCTGTTGGCGAATTGGCTGAGGAATTTTTTTGTGAGGTCAAAAAAATTAGTGATGCTCTCCTGGGGAAGGTGGAAGACCCAGCGCAGTGCTGATTTAGTCAGTGTAGTGGGGAAAGTTCGACAGAAAAGTGAATCCGACGCCCCGGTGATCAACATAGTAGTAGTGAACATGGTGAGATGTTCCTTGGGGTCTCCTCTGCAATCATACTTTTCCATGGATGGAGGTTTGTAATTCAGAGGGGTCAGTGCGTCCATAATTTGTTCGATGAACGGGTGAGCGGCGAAAGGATGTGAAGGCTCGTATTTTGTCGTTTCCTGTGTCTGGTAGGAAGCATGGTCATCGATCTCTGATTGGGTACCATTATGACTTGAAGCCTCACGCTCCTTTCTGCATTGTCCATGTAACTCTATGTTTTCTTGTTGTAGTTTAGCTATGGTGTGCTGGAGCGCTCCACCATACTCCTAAGCTGCTACAGTTGATCATCGTGGTTGGATTCCTGCCGCTGTCCAGCGTCGTCCTCACGACAAGTGTCGCATGTGTTCACCATAACTGTTTTAGGGTTTTTTCTTGGAAATTGAGGTGTGGGATTTGTTTTACCGGTCCCCACAATGGGTGTCAAAATGTTCATAAATAAGAATGTAATGCATAAAAACTTTAGAGAATTACTTTAGGAGATTAGGGTTACTATTTTCTTATTAATGTGATACTTAAATTACAAATGTGTATACAAGCTGTATTTATACAAAGGTTAGGGTTGAGGCGACCAAGCCTAGACTCATGAGACTATAGTCAATATAAGATTAATTATGGAATTAATTGCCTATTAATGATGGAGAGATTAAGGAGTTTGGTGGACTCCTCTCCGATCTTGGGGGAACACATAATAAATAATTTTAAAAAAGAAACATATAAAATAAATATAGTATTTTAAAAAATTATATAATAAAAAAAATTTAATTGGAACATAGAGAATAAAAAAATATTTTTTTCTATTACATTATGTTGTGCTTTCGGCCTAGGAGGGCAAGTTTGTCTGGCTGTATTCTTATGAAAGAGTTCAGAGCTGAAACGGGTCTCTATATTACTTTCCTTGTGGGTCGACATATAAGCCCGAATGCTAAACATTATTTTTGTTCAAGCCTAAACGGGTCTCCAAAATTTCCTAAAGAAGTTCAATTCAACCCGTGGAATTTCCCCAGAAAAAACCCGTGGACAAAAAACAAAAGTTCAATCCAAGCCTGAACAGTTTTTTGTTCGAGAAGTGTTCGGATCTTGCCAAAAAGAGTGTTTTAGATCTTCCATTTAAAAGTCTATAGTGCTCTTGTACGAAAAAGAAAGTCTACAGTGCTCCTTTGGTTTGGTTGGTTAGGTTTCACAAAAAAAGTGGAGTTAGGTCAACAAAAAAATATGTTCGATAAAAATTTAATTTTATTAAATAATGTGTAGAATTAATATTAATTATTTTTTTTTAATTTTTACAATTTTAAATGATCACCAAATGGTCACTAATTGATGATATACATTATGCTTTTTGTGATTAATGCAATTATCTCAAGAAGAAGAAGAAAGATTGTACATCGTAACCCTTCTAGAGTTGATATTATTATGGGTTCTAAATAATGTACTTCACCATTTTCCGGAAAAGAGTAGAAGTCACATCACATTATTAATCTTCTATTTACTCTATATCGAAAGAAGGTACTCATCAACTTATGTAGAGCTTTTTCAATTATTCCCTCTATCTACCTTTATTTTTTTGGAAAAATAACATTTCCACTCAAAAACTTTAATATATACTTTTATTTTAGTAGATTTCACTTCTTTTGTGGCCTAATTTCACAATTAATTGGTAATGTATATTCTATATATGCATGAGAAACATATCATTTTTAGTTTAATTATTTAATTTTAAATAATTTTTTATTATGAATTGTTTTGGTGAGTTTTATTATGAACTTTAAATAGTCTTAAACTTAGATATTTTGTGGTGTTATTAAAAAATCTTAGAATTTATAAAATTATAAATTGTTAATTATTTTATGGTAAACACAAGTGTTCTCTATTTAAGACCATCCAATTTAAGATTTATATATAATTTTTCGTCCCTTCTAAAAAAGCATAAAAAATCAAACGTATATTTTACCAAAAACAATTAAGATGTTGTCTTAAAGTTTATGACCTGTGCAATTGATTATGTGTTTGATAAAATACGGTGCAATATGATTGCGGATATCAAAACATATGTTAATATAGGATCAAGGTCTCATGTTTATTATTGGAACCTACTTTTTAATAATGTACTCTTACCCATGTATGCCTTTGGTATGCCTTGGGTTTAGTTGGTTGTGTTACGTGTTTGCTTACTTCATATTGTTAGTATGGGGTAGTGACAATGCCAATCATGACAGAGTTACGGTTATCATGTTGGAATTTTTGAACTGACATGTGCCATCGTCCAGATTAATTCTTAAGTTTGATATTAACAAAATCTTCAAATTATAACATAGAGGATAGTAAACTTTATTTACTATAAAAAATATGCGCAAAAAGTGATTGGAAAATTTTTATTTTCCACTATTTGACTAATATGAGAAATTAGCGTTATTGTTTTTTGGAATGGACCCGAACTGAATTGTGTTTAACACGAAATAATAAATAATAAACAATTTTATAAATTTTAGATTCATTAAAATTTATTATGTAAGATTTAATAATTAAACTAAATATGACATATAAGGAATATATAATAAAATTATAGTAAGTAATTTAAATTAAAAATGAAGAAAGAAGATTTGTGCATATTATATGAAAAAAAAAATAATGATAGAAGAATATGAAAGGAGCGGAAGTTGTTGAGTGGAAATGTTATTTTTCCAAAAAAATAAAAGAAGACAGAGGAATATAGGTTGATGAACGAGGTGGTTACATATGTATAGTGAGTATCTTTCTTTTTTTTTTTTTTTTGTTGGGTGAACGTGAGTATCTTTCTTTAATATAAAGGACAAAACACCTCAGTTCGTCCCTAACTCTAGTAAAGTCGGACACTTAGGTCCTCAGGTTAGTTAGTTGGACCTGTTAATCCCCTAGTCCATCATCATCGGACACAGGTCCCTGTCGTTAACAGACCTTAAATGTTCGTTGGATTAAGGTGACGTGGATCGTTAAGTGCCAACGAGGAGTGCCACTTATGCATCAACAAACAACACTGTTTTGCTTTCTTCCATCAGACGTGACAAGTAAACCCAACGACGCCATTTTTCGTGTGAAACTAGTTACCAATTTCATCTTCTCCTGCATCCCTAATTAATAAACCACATTACTCTCTCCCGTTTTCTTCTCGAGGTTGAGGCTAGGGCAAAGCCACCATGGAATGCAGGAGTCAGAACCCCAGCTAGGGGTCATTGTCCTTATCATCCAGCCAAGCTTGATGCCGGCTTCGTTGTTGTTGTGGTGACCCACCAGCCTTGCGTGAGTCCCATACAGTGAACAACCCAAATCGTCAATTCTGGAGATGCGCACGACTCTAGGGAGGAAAATGTGATTTTTTGCTTGGGTCCAAGATGGGGACTTAGTACTTCACGAGGAATAAATGAGGAATATGTTGTTATGCAAGCTAACAAAGATGGTGGAAGTGATTTTAGGGCATAAATGTGATGTGCATAGGGATGCCTGTGAAGCTATGACCCAAGTTATATGTAAGGAAGAAGGTAAATGAGAGATGCACATCGAGTTGGTGAAGAAAGGGTCCATGGAAATCCATCAGGAATTACAACAGTTGAGGATGGTTTTGGTTGCTCAGAGTTTTGTAATTTTGATTTTTTTAATGGGGCTGTTGGTTATGATGTTAAAAGTGTAATGCGGTTCCTGGTATAGAAAGACTATTTTGTTATGTATGATGATCATTTGATTAATAAAATCAGTTTCAGAAAGACTTTGATTATTCATAAGACTAATAGGGAGTCATCAGTCATCATAACATACTTCCTAACATTCTGCCTTATTCATAAGACTAAGCTTTCCATATTGTTTCATCATGCTTTATTTTCATGTTGTATGATTGAACTAATTTTTAGTAGATGAAAAGCTTTATTTCATATATTGTTTCATCATTGTTTATTTCCATATTTTTTTCCCGAATCATTTTGAGTGCTATTCTGTTTCTTGATTTCATACTGTAAGCATAGTGTCTATAGGTGTAGCCAATCAAAATTTCCACACAGAATTAACTTCAGCTTGATTTCATTCTGAGCATGGTTTCTTGATTTCATTTTGAGCTCTAATTGATTTTCCTATTAACTTCAGCATGTACTATATTGTTACAAGAATTAAGTTCGTACTGATATGAACCAGAATCAATATGAACCAGAATTAATATGGCAGCATTATATAAACCACCCCTGTCTCATCAATCATGAAAAACATTATGAGAATTAATATGAACCATAAACACAACATTAATATGAACCAAAAAATCAACTAGATCTTGTTCAAAACTATGCTAGCATTGTAGAATTACAACATTATATGAACCAAGAGTGTCTCATCAATAATGAAAACATGCTAGCACTCGGCTTAACCAGAATTACTTCAAACCAGAATTACATCATTGTCATAAGTTACTACATAATCATTTCCTTAATCTGGGGGTTTCTATGAAAACCATGTCTCCTGGTTTTTGGATAGGCAACTTCCTCCTTAGATTGTACTGTTGGTTGGGTGGTGAAGTTGTGGCACATGGTGGAGCTGCCAACCTTGGACTCCTCCTAACAGGGGTTGTTGAATTTGTTTGAGACATTGGTTGTGAGGCAGTTACTTCAATTACATCTTGGGTTAGTTAAGGTATGGGGTTAGTCTCCTGGGTCTTTTGAGGTGTTTGGTTGGTTTCCTGGGTCTGTTGAGCCCTCCTCTTCTCTTTAGCCACTGAACCTCCTATGTATGATCTCACCACACTCACCATATTTCCCTGGTTATAGTCTCCTCTTCATTTTCTTTGTATGGTTGTCTTCTCTATTGTTGTTTTTATTCTTCTCACTTGACTCCTTGTCATTCTTTGTAGGGTTCTCTTTCCTTCTATGCTTTTTGGGCCTCCCAATGGTCTTTTGAATTGTTAGTGGAACTGGTGGGACAAAATGTGTCTTCTCCCAAAACTCTGACCCTGGGACTAATTCGATATGGTGTTAATAAGTAGCATCCCAAGCTGCCATGTTGAGCTCAACATGGCAATGATCCTCAAGTCTTTCTCCTTTGCGAGCTATTGTTGCACAAACATGTTTGCATGGCATACCTATAGTTAACATACAACCATCAATTTATATTACACACTAAATTTTTAAAATTAAACATTACAGATTAAACACACACTTACCTATCAGCTGCCAAGCTCTACAAGTGCATTTTGTGTCCCCAAATCAATAGACACCTTGTCTGGAAAACAACTGACCTCGTACCTTTCAATTCCACCATCACCTAGTCAGGATATATGACAAGTTAGACACCTTACAAAAACCCTAAAAGAAAAACAATAACTAGGCAAAGCAAATATGAGATACCTGTCCACACCACTGTCCAATTGTTACTTATAGACTTGGCCTTCTCTAACCTACTTTGTTTAATTAGGGGTAACCTCCCAGAATGGTCTGTTAACTTTAGCTTGCGATTGCCTATGGTGACCATGATATAGGTCCTGACCTCTTCTAGCATTTTCACAATGGGTTTACATATGACATGCATAAGTTTGGAGTTGAGCACTTTATAGTTGTTGTTGGTGATATTGTCCATCTTACAGTTTCCATCAAAGAACGCCTTGCTCAATGCCTCCTTTAGAAACTTACACAGGTATGTCCAAGCCTTCTCATCCACCATCTTAATCTTCAACATATTTTTTTCAAACTCATTTGTAGTTGTTGACTTGGCTGTTTGCCACAGAAGTCCCCTAAGCTCTTTCCCCTCATTGTTTAGAGAAGTTCTGCCATAGGTGCCAAACACAGTATCTGTGTGGCACACTAGACATTACTTCTTGAAGTGTAGGAATCAAATCCTACATGAAACACAAAAACAAAATTAGATCATTAGTTATCACCAAGAATAAGGAATTAGTATTTTAAAACAAAAATTGATAGTTACTTATACCTTCGGCATGTCACTCATAAAGGTAAACATCCTTTCCTTGTAGTCACCTACATCTGCATATAATAGCTCCAAAAACCACTTCCAATTGTCTTTGTTCTCAACCTAGTATACACCATAAGCAATGGGCCATATGTGGTTATTTGCATCCTGTCCAATAGCAGTCAACAACCGCCCCCTATAATATCCTTTCAAGAAACACCCATCAAGCTCCACTAGTGGTCTTCTACACTCTCTGAATAAATCTTTACACCTCTTTAAACAAATGTACAACCTGTTGAACACTAGTGGGCCTCAGGATTGTAGTTCACACTCTATCTTGACTGTGGACCCAGGGTTCCTCTTTAAGAGTTCCCTATAGTAGTCCCACAACCAGGAAAACTACTGCTTCTCATTCCCTTCAATCACTTGTCTTGCTCTTTTCATTGACCTATAGATCATCTTGTCCTCCAGCTTCACTTTTTACCTTTCTCTAAACAATTCATACACCCCTGAATTTGTAATATTATACTACCTCCTTATATACTTTACTAATTTTTTGTAACCCAGTGTTGCATGCTATATTCTTATACACCCTCACACATGAGTAATAATCATTGAAAGTCTTGATCTACTATGATTGCCTTATTGGGTTCAGACTACAAAAAATTTCCCAACCATAATTCTTGTCTTTACACTTTGCCCTTGCTCTAACTTTATCATTCTTAACCCATTTAAATTCCGTACCTAGATGTACACTGTAATCCTTAACAACATGTTTAAAGACTGCAAGTGAGGAAAACTTCATCTTATACTCCAGCACTATGTGCCTAAAAGTAGTTGTTTAATTGTACTGAGGATACACCTCTCTAGACTCATTCTCATCCTCTGAACCTTGAGGTGTTCTTAGCTCTTCTAAAACCCATGAGTCTTCAGAATCTCCACTAACGCCTTCCCCAACTTGACCTTCAGTCTCAGTATCACTATCAACTATAGTAGGAATAACTGACCTCCTATTCTCCTGTGCCTTCATCTTCTCTTTCCTTTCTACTTCTTCTTTTTGTTACACCATGTGTCTCTGCTTTCCCTTTCCCCTTCCTGCTATAATCCTGGCTTCCCCTTTCATCCTTAGTCTCATCATTACCTTCTACTTCCTCATTATTACCCTCAACATCCTCATTACTATCCTCCACTCCCTCATACTGATCCTAGAACTGCAACCAATATCTTGTCCTCTGGTCTTAACACTACCACCCTCAGTGTCATTATCTACCTTAACCAGCACTTTCACTTTATTAGCTTCTGTATTATTCTACCCATTAACTTCTATAACTAATGTCTTATCCTTTGGATGTTGATAATACATATCCATTACCCCTTGGTTATCCTTAGCACACCTGACCATGTCCAACAAATCACTGTCTCCTTTTAAGATGTTCAACCTTGATTTAGATCAAACTTCAGGTCATACCAAAAGATGTTCTCTAACCTACAGTACCCACGATTCTCAAAAAACCTAATGAAAGAAAAGAAGTCTAAAAAATTAGGGTCCAACTCCTCCCAATCTTCAACCTTACCCCTTTTGTATCCTTTTTTGCCATGCCTATCAACCATAAACCTACCTCCGATATAAAGCCTAATCTGAATATCCTACCTGCATTAACATACAACAAAACCAAAAGTTGTTTGGGGAATCATTGTCAACAAAATTAACATAATGAATAGAATCAGTGTCTATTTAGAAACACACATATACTACCAATTTCTATAAGGTTAATCATCACCACACATTACAAATTTACTACACACAAAGGGAATATACATTAACAGAGAACTCAAAAAATACACTAACAAGACATTGTCCAGTACATTAACAAAGTACTCAAAATGTTCAAACCCTACAGAAAATGTTCAAAAACCCTACAAAAAATACAGAGGGAATATACATTAACAGACAACTCAAACATGTTCAAACCCTACATAAATTGTTCAAAAACGCTATAGAAAATATAGAGGGAATATATATTAATAGAGAACTCATAGGGCATATACATTAAAAAGACATTGTCCAATACCAAACCCTAAAGAAAATGTTTGAAACCTATAAAAATGTCCAAGCCCCATAAAAATGTTCAAAAACATAAACAACAACATAAGGGTTTAGGGTTGACTAACCTGAATAGCAGTTCCTGTCATTGACGACACTATCCCACACGAGCACCGTCCAACATGAACACTAGTGACGCCAAGGAATTGGGGGGCTTGGGCTTTCTCTTTAGGGTTTCCGTGAGATAATTGGGAGAATTGGGGGAATTAGGGTTTCACAATATGAGAGGCAAAGCAAAGTGTCATTGGCCTGCTTTGTTGTTTGATGTGATAACACTAAACGACGACGTTCAATTTCCAGGGCTAAACGATGTCATTGGGTTTCTAATGGGAACAACATCATTTAGGTTTACGTGGCACTCCCCGTTGGTACTTATTGACCCATGTCACCTTAATCCAACAGATGTTTAGGGTCTGTTAATGGCAGGGACCTAAGTGTTCGACAATGATGGACGTGGGAGATTAACAGATTCAACTAACTAACCTGAGGACCTAAGTGTCCAACTCTACTGGAGTCAGGACTAACTAAGGTGTTTTGCCAATATAAGGTAAATAAAATAGATTAAAATTATTTCTAGATGACTAATAACCAGTTACATTTCAAAAACTTATAAAACTTTGATAAAAATGAACAATCATTCTTTCCCATAGTAAGTTTACTGAATATACATTTAATTGTGTTTCCATAATATTATTTTCTAATTAATCATAAATCATTACGTCGTTTATGTCCCCAAAGAAATTATCACTTTGTTTATTCAACTAGCAATCACCATCTTTCCTCCACAACACAATAATTATTGCTTGGTATTATCAAGCTCTCAAAAATTTCCCCACTATAACTTTCAAGTAAATATTGTTGTTTTTACAAGTAAATATTGTTTTTTGACACACTTCAACACCAAGTTTTTGTAGTAAATAAGTTTTTTAAATTTTTTTATCTTATGATTAAATCAAAAGTGTAGTTTTATTTTAATAATCTATGTTGATACTGAGAGTCAACTTCTATTAGGGGTATTTATGGATTGGATTGGATTGATTTTGAGGCCAAAAATTATCCAATCCATTCAAGAAATCATTATGCGGTTTGAATTAGATCGGTTAGGATGTACCATGAAATCCAATCCGATATGTATCGGTTTGGATTGGATTGGATTTTGGTTTTTAGAAAATACCTTAAAAATAAAACAATTACTATATAAATCACATACTAACAGTAGTAACAGACAAGCGAAGTGAAACAAATGTTTCTTTTTTTCTAATTTGAGCAATTGATGAGCTGAGTCATAAAATATTAAAATTAAAACATTCGATATTGCCATTTGAGCTAAAACTATTTTGCGCGTGAATTATAAAATTGAAATATTGGGCATTGCCATTTGAGCTTAAGCTATTTTACTTTTAGGAATTATAGAAACATAGAAAATATATTAGACTTTTATGTAACAGGTCCAGAGTAGTACTAGTAGTAAAAATCACTGGATCGGTTTGGATTGGATCAGTTCCTGAAGGTGGAACCAAAATCCAATCCAATCTATTAAAAATATCAGTTTTTTCAGTTATCAGTTATTTCAGTTATCCATTTTTTTGGTTATCAATTTTTTCGGTTCGGTTAAGCAGGGTTTTTTTGGATTGGATTGGATAATGAACACCCCTAACTTCTATCATATTTGTGACATCCCGATTATCGCGACATGGACGACCAGATAACGATTCCCATAAGCTAAAGTTTTCAAAATAAGTTATAAAAAGGTGTGGAGTCGCCACCAAGATTTTATTTTTATTTTAAAAGGGTAAAATATTGAAAAAACCCTTTAAAGCTCTAGGTTCGGGAGTTGGTTATGAATAAGGAAGGTATTAGCACCCATATTCGCATGTTCCAAAGGAACAATACCTTAATTAAATTATGTAATTATTTTTTAATAATTTAAAAATGACCCAATGATAAAAAATAAAAACACATATTTACATAAAAAAATTAATTCTTAAAGAAAATAGGCCGAACAAGAATTAATCTTGCTCTTAGGTATTCCTAGGTGTAATGGGAAATCAGGGTTACATAGTTCTTGTTAAAAAGTACTCTTACGATTTTATTTAATCGGTATCATGTATCCCACGATGCCGATATGATTTTTATAACAACTTTATAGGTGTAATGCATCCCACGACACCAATAAAATTATTCATATAATTCTTTAGAGCCACTTTATTAATGTAATGTATCCCACTACACCAATAAAGTTATTCATATAGTTTTTAGAGCAACTTTATTGAAGTAATGTATCCGACTACATCAATAAAATTGTTTATATAATTTTTAAAGCAACTTTATTGATGTAATGTATCCTACTACACTAATAAAATTATTCATGTAATTCTTAGAGTAATTTTATTGATTCAATGTATCCCACGGAATCAATAGAATTGTTTATATAATTTTTAGAGCAACTTTATTGATGCAATGTATCCCACAACATTAATAAAATTGTTCATTTAATTTTTAGAGTAATTTTATTGATTCAATATATCCCACAGAATCAATAAAATTGTTTATATAATTTTTAGAATAATTTTATTGATGCAATGTATCCCATAACATCAATAAAATTGTTTGTATAATTTTTAGAGCAACTTTATTGATGCAATGTATCCCACGAACATTAATAAAGTTGTTTATACCATATATGCTAAGAGAACAAATATACAAGTTATATATATACATTCTTTAAATCAATTTAAATAAATTTAAAGATTTTTTAATCAATAAATAAATAAAAATTAAATACACATAAAATGAATGACGAAAGAAACTAATCAATTAAAGCATAAAATGAAAGCAACAAAAAGATAACTATAGATAAAATAAATAATAGAATAGACTCACAAAAAGAAAAAAGAAAAAGAAAACATACCTTTTTTCTGAACCAAAGAAAAATTTTAAAGTTAGCTGTCGGATTTGATGGCGTGTCTAGTTTTTCTAAACTGAGACTTCCGTGGAAATATCAAATCTTTTCTAATATGGAAGATCGGTCAAAGCCGCAACCACAAAGTATACTCAAATAAGTTATATCCACGGTTGTATTAGGAAGTATATATAACTTTTGTGTCTTTCAAAGTGTTACAAGGTGCCCCTTATATAGTAACTTGGCAAGCCAACTCTCATAAGAGTTTTCAGTGTGGGACTAAATAACACTCACAAATTTTAGAATTTAGCAACTTCTAATCTTAGAGTTTTCAATGTGGGACTAAATCTAGTTTATTTTTTTATTTGTGTTTTCTTTTTCTTTTTCCTTTCTTCTTTATTTATTATTTTTTTATTATTTATTAATCCCCTTAAACAAGACACATTTTTAAGAGCCCTTTTGTAACATCTCAAATTTTTGAGAAATAAATTTGAACTGTTCTTTACAGGGGGTGTAGAAGTATGCTTGTAGAACAACTCAAAATATACATATAAATGTGTTTTTGATACAAAGCAATGTGCGTATAAATGTAAATACGGAGAGTATTTGTATGCTGAGGCGGAGTGCAATGTACTCTGGGGCGGTATCACAGTCCGCCTGACGGGATCTACGTTGCCTTGACCCGATTGGGGGTGGTACCTGCAATCGTTCTCCGACGCTCAAGTCAGTATTTCAGAATACTTAGAGACTTAGAAAGACAATCAGAGAGAATTATGCAAGTAAGAGAGTGTAAGGTTCAGAGAATGGGAAAAGATCCCTTATACCTTTTCGAGAGAGGTTTATATACCTGTTACTGGTGCTCCATTATTGGTAGGACCCGCTCCTTATCTTCAGGCATAATGCTGAAAAGGTAGTGGGTCCTTGCGCCGTTTACATGCACCATTATTGTAGTAGGTATCACCACTTGTCTGGAAAGCGTTAGTGCTTTAATATTTTATTGTTATTTCCCTTTATGCGTGACAACGTGATTCCCATTATTAACCTCTCAAGACAGAGTCAATCTCGTGCCGGGGTTGTAAGTATGGGCTCGCTACGTAGTGTGGGAAATTCAGTATTCCGCCAATATTGAGCTTATGGCTTGGCGGAGTAACAACTATGGCGGGGTTACGTTCCTTGGCGGAGTAACATGCCTTGGTGGAGTAAGGTGCCTTGGTAGTGTAACTTGCCTTGGCGGGGTTATGTTCCTTGGCGGAGTAACATGCCTTGGCGGTGTTACCTACCCTGGCGGTATGTACTCCGTATAGAAGTGATTATAATGTACTCAATCGCGTACTCCTCTTGTTCAAAATGCTGATCTGGCAAAGCATTAAAGCCATGCTCTTGGGGGCCGGTGTTAGGACCGGATCATATGCCCCCTAGCTTGTTATAGTGACTGGCGGAGTCACTTTAATGAGCTATAACACTTAAGTTTAGCTTTTGTAGGCATGGGTTTAGGCGGCGCTTGTTATTTCAGGATTTATGGACAAGTGTTTTCGTGCATTTATTAGCTGTCATCACTTGACACGCCTGTCATTAATGCGCCTCGAAACCACGTTTTTTATTCTTCAGTTTCCCATTGCCACGTATGCCCTCGTAACGATTGCCATTCCAATGATGGGACATAAATGTGCGTGATGGCAATTGAGAACCGTTTTCGAGGTTATTACCGTGGGCCTTGGATTTTGAAAACGTGGCCCATGAAATATCTGCCCTTAGATATATCTATTGGTTTCAGCAAAAAAGGAACCGTCAGTGAGACAAATCCAACGGTTGTAAACGCATATTTCAATTTTAGAACCGTTGATGAGATTTATCTAACGGCTGCAAACACATCTTCGAGATTTCTGAGGATTCGCTTATTTCCCCCCAAGCCATGCCTATAAATAGGTAAACTCTCAGAAGGGAAATGTTTTGCTTCATCTCTCACTTCGTATTTGTTCGCTGAAAGTGTTTTTGCTACTCTCTTGTGAGTTTATTGGTGTTTGGAGTTCTTCTATCTTTCAGAAGCTTAAGGTACTTGCTTCTTCCTCTTCTTTGCTTCTTCATTTCCATTGGGTTAGCTTTAGTTTTCCTTTTTGTGTGTTCGTAAAAAGGAAGATGAGAGGAAAGAGGTCAGAGTCTCATTCTAGGGTTTCTGTTCGTCCCATGTTTTCTGATATTAAGAGTGAAGATGAGGCGTTTTATACTGGGAGGGACTCGACGTTTTACAGCAGTGTGGAGTACTTTAGTAATGCTGTACATTCGTTTGTGTTAGGAGGTGTTTTCCATACCCAAGTGTTGACAATGGCAGAGTGTCAAAACGTCGTGTTGCATGGACTGGACTGGGAGAAGACGCTCGAGATTGATCCTTATTGTTGGGTTGAGGAGGATGTTAAGGGTACTTCCTCTCGCCATGCAACAACTAGTGGCGGTGTAGTGGAGCTATCTGTGCCTATCTGGAAAAATGAACGGTATGAAGATAGGTTCATTGTTTGCTCTCCTAAGACATTCGAAAGGATTTGCCATCGTCCTCATAATAATCGTACAATATATATGTACGATATTCTGTTCACTCAGCTGGGAGTGCGTTTCCCCTTGAACAAATTCCAGATGGGCGTGCTGAGGTTCTTGGATTGTGCTCCTTCTCAGCTGCACCCAAATGGTTGGGGAATAGTTCGAAGCTTTGAGGTGATGGCGGAGCATCTGGAGTTTACGCCTACTGTGGCGTTGTTCTTTTCTTTCTGCCGCATCATGAGGAGGGTGAACGTAAAAACAGGCGGCATGGGCCTTGTTACTCTTCGGGCGGAGCCGAAGATTTTAAACTTCAAGTCGTTTGCGGACTCCGCCAAGGAAGGCGGACTCCACTTCAGAAAAAGTTTTGTAAAGGTTTCTGTGAAGGAGGGGGAGTCCGTCTTCTGGCGGAATAAGGAGGGAATTGATCGATTCCCAGTTGTGTGGACACATGAGCACTTTCTCTTAACCAAGCGAGCGTATGAAGTTGAAGAGGGTGCTCTATCGGCGGCGTCTGTGGAAGTACTCCGGATGTTGAAGGAGTACAACTCTGTCCACAAGCTGATCCTTTGTCGAAGGCTGCTTGGGCGGGATGCTCAGGGATACTTGAGTAATATTACTAACAATCGCAATGTTGATTGAGTATTGCTGTTATCTTGCATCTTCTAATCATATTCTCGTTTTGTTATTTCGCAGGAGAAATCGCTGAGTTCCCTGGGATGGAGCGCATCAAGCGGATCCGAATGAGCCGCAGGGAAATTAACGCGGAGAACAATGTGCAGCCCAGGAGGAATCTGACTGCCGCTCTTACAACAGCTCTTCCCTTCCCTGCCTCCACCAACATAATAAATTTTGAAGGTGGTGCAGGATCTTCAGCAGCTACTGTTGAAAGGCGTTCTAAAAAACGCCAAGAACCAGAAGCTGCTGAAGAGGAAGAAGAGGAAGTAGATCTTCATGCCTTGCAAAGGAGGGGGACTAAGGGCAAGAGGAGGGCTGAGGAAGGGACATCAATCGATGTTGCCATTGACTTGGAGGAGACTCAGGAGGTACCTGTTATGGGTACTTCTGCTGATATGGGCGGTGTTGAAGGCATCCCCGAAGAAGATGTCGCGGGGGAGCAAGCGGAGGGATTCCAAGCCCCTTCTGACCAAGATACGGGGGACGAGGCAGGGAGAGTTCATGTTTCCCCAGTCCGCCCGTCTGAGGATCCCGCCCTGAGCTTGACCACTCGAGGGACAGCAGTTTTCCCCATTGATGTGCCAGGGGAATCATCCAGGCGGTTTGTCTCTTTGCCCCAGGCGGGGTCTCGCTTGAATCCCTTTTTGTACTTTGCAAATACGGGATCCCGCCAGTCAGAGAGGCGTGATCCAGAATTCATCCTCCGCCCCGACATCGACTTTGAGGAGATTCCGGAGGCTGCTGCAGCTGCGAGGTGGCACCTTGTAGAGATAGATGGTTTCTTGGCCTCTGTCCCCCGGATAGCTGACGTTGCTGCCGAGGCCAACATGTTTCAGGCGTCTTACCATGAGTCTGTGGAAAAGATTCGTAGCTTGGAACATGACAATGAGCAGCTGTCCGAGGTGATCAAGGCCAAGGACAAACATCTTGACACCGCCGACTCCGACATCAAGAAATTGACGGAGGAGTTGGCTAAGGTGAAGGCTGAGAAGGTCCTGCTAGAACAACAGAATAAAAAGCTAGGCGAGGTGGTGAGCGGACTTTCCCAGGTCAAGGCTGATAATGTTCTGCTGAAGCAACAAGTTTCAAATTTAGATCAGCAGAACCAAATTTTAGGCGGAGACGTGAGCATTCTTCAGCAGAGGCTGGTCTCCATAGAAATAAATAAAGCCATAGCTGAAGATGCCTGGGCGGCGGAGTTGGGCGAAGCAGCAACCGTATATGGAAATCTTGAAGTGCAGGTTCAAGAGTTGCAAGCTGAGAAGACTGCCTCAGATGCTACCAGTAAGAGGCTCGACAAGGAATTACAATCTGCCTTGGATGCAGCTGAGGCAGCGATTGATGATGCTTTCAGCATGGCTGTTCGCCAACTCTGCTACCGCAACCCAGGTGTTACTCTCTCCACCATAGGCATTCATCCCTATTACGAATTTATCAATGGAGAATTGATGGTGCCTGTGCAAGGAGGTCATATGCCTGCGCCCAATGATGAATATGTTCTGGCGGACTTGCCTCCTTCCCAAAGTTTGACCAGGCCAGGAGAAAGTCAGCTCACCTCCACTCAACAAGAAGGGAAGCCGTCTGACCCTTAAAGATCAGCTTCTCAGTCTCCTCCTCAGTCTCTTTGCAAGTCTTGTTTTTATTTATAACGTCGCCTTGTTCCAGGATAGGCTCTGGATTTTACCAATTTGGCAATATTGAATAAAGCATATTTTCTGCAAATGTATACTTGTTCATATAAGCAGTGTTCGAGTCCGTCGTATTTATGCCTTGTAAAATGATATCGAAAAGGCGGAATATTCTTCTGAGGACTTAATGAAATATGACTAAGCATAACGAGGCGGGATAGCCCTTTTGCAATTTCGGTGAAGTAAAATTCAGTAAGGAGGCGAAGTAGCCTCTTTGAGAATTTAACTGAAGTAATTTTAATAACGAGGCGTAGTAACCTCTTGAGAATTTCATTGAAATGATTTTAATAGTGAGGCGTAGTAGCCTCTTAGGAATTTCAATGAAGTTGGATTCCGTATGTAGGCGGAGTAGCCTCTTAGGAATTTAAAAGGAATTGGATTCCGTAAGGAGGCGGAGTAGCCTCTTAGGAATTTCAAAGAAGTTGGATTCCGTAAGAAGGCGGAGTAGCCTCTTAGGAATTTAAAAGGAATTGGATTCCGTAAGGAGGCGGGGTAGCCTCTTAGGAATTTAAAAGAAGTTGGATTCCGTAAGAAGGCGGAGTAGCCTCTTAGGAATTTAAAAGGAATTGGATTCCGTAAGGAGGCGGAGTAGCCTCTTAGGAATTTCAAAGAAGTTGGATTCCGTAAAAAGGTGGAGTAGCCTCTTAGGAATTTAAAAGGAATTGGATTCCGTAAGAAGGCGGGGTAGCCTCTTAGGAATTTAAAAGAAGTTGGATTCCGTAAGAAGGCGGAGTAGCCTCTTAGGAATTTAAAAGGAATTGGATTCCGTAAGGAGGCGGAGTAGCCTCTTAGGAATTTCAAAGAAGTTGGATTCCGTAAGAAGGCGGAGTAGTCTCTTAGGAATTTAAAAGGAATTGGATTCCGTAAGGAGGCGGAGTAGCCTCTTAGGAATTTCAAAGAAGTTGGATTCCGTAAGAAGGCGTTAGGAATTTAAAAGGAATTGGATTCCGTAAGAAGGCGGGGTAGCCTCTTAGGAATTTAAAAGGAATTGGATTCCGTAAGGAGGCGGAGTAGCCTCTTAGGAATTTAAAAGGAGTTGGATTCCGTAAGAAGGTGGGGTAGCCTCTTAGGAATTTAAAAGGAATTGGATTCCGTAAGGAGGCGGAGTAGCCTCTTAGGAATTTCAAAGAAGTTGGATTCCGTAAGAAGGCGGAGTAGCCTCTTAGGAATTTAAAAGGAATTGGATTCCGTAAGAAGGCGGGGTAGCCTCTTAGGAATTTAAAAGGAATTGGATTCCGTAAGGAGGCGGAGTAGCCTCTTAGGAATTTAAAAGGAGTTGGATTCCGTAAGAAGGCGGAGTAGCCTCTGAGGAATTTAAAAGGAATTGGATTCCGTAAGGAGGCGGAGTAGCCTCTTAGGAATTTTAATGAAGCTGGATTCCGTAAGAAGGCGGAGTAGCCTCTTAGGAATTTTAATGAAGCACAATTTTACAAGTGTTGAACTTACTTGAACTTGTTGGGTAGTGCTTGAGTTTGTTGCTCATGTACTCCGTAAAACGTTGGGAGTTAGGCAGAGTCAAGTTTTGGATGGAATGTTCATCCTTTTGCATTTTGATTGGAGTGCGACTCCTGATCGAATGAAAATTATCAAGTCCGGATTGCTATGGTGTAACATATAGCTGTGACACCAATTTATCCTGCAAGAAATTGGTTAAACCTTCGAGGCGGTATGGTGCAGCATATAGCTGTGACACCAATTCATCCTGCAAGAATTTGGTTAAACCTTCGAGGCGGTATGGTGCAGCATATAGCTGTGACACCAATTCATCCTGCAAGAAATTGGTTAAACCTTCGAGGCGGTATGGTGCAGCATATAGCTGTGACACCAATTCATCCTGCAAGAATTTGGTTAAACCTTCGAGGCGGTATGGTGCAGCATATAGCTGTGACACCAATTCATCCTGCAAGAAATTGGTTGGATTTTGGGGTTAGCGTGGTGCAGCATATAGCTGTGACACCAGCTCTTCCCACAAGAAGCCTGCAGGACCTTGGGGGCGAATTAGTGCAGCATATAGCTGTGACACTAGTTCTTTCCATAGGCGGCCTGTAGGACCTTAGGGTCGGTATGGTGCAGTATATAGCTGAGACACCAATCCTTTCCCCCCAAGGAGTTTTCTGTACCTTAGGGTCGGTATGGTGCAGTATATAGCTGAGACACCAATCCTTTCCCCCTAAGGAGTTTTTTGTACCTTAGGGTCAGTATGGTGCAGCATATAGCTGAGACACCAATTCCCCAAGGAGTTTTCTGTACCTTAGGGTCGGTATGGTGCAGCATATAGCTGAGACACCAATTCCCCAAGGAGTTTTTGTTGACTCCGTTTGTGAAGCGGCGTTGCATGTTGGTTGATCTTTATGGAATAAAGAGTTATGCGTTTGTGCTTCAGTTTTAGAGTCGTTGTTTTATCTGCATGGGAACAAATTCTGCCATGGATAATCAATTCAAAGTTAGAGTGAAGATTAAATACAGGAAGGCATTTCATTGAGAATGGAACTACATAAAGGATTGAGTTGGGATATATCTTTTCGAAACCTTTTCAAGGAAAGCATACAGAGGAAGATCCTTGAGTTAGGAAGAAAAGATCATACCGTATTACCCAACTAACTGTAATATATGCGTAAATTTAAAATGTTCCATTTATTTCTGACCGGAGTGCCATCCAAGTTTTCTAGGCGGTATGTACCCTTGCCCAAAACCTCGATGACTCGGTATGGACCTTCCCAATTTGGTGCCAATTTGCCTTGGTGCGCAAATTTGTTGCCAATGTTGGCCCTTCTCAGGACCAAATCTCCCTCTTTGAAACGGCGTTCGCACATGCGTGCATTATACCGTTTGGCGGCCTTTGCTTTGACAGCTTGATCTCTCACAAAGGCTTCCTCTCTCAACTCCGCCAAAACCTCCAATTCGTGTGCGAGGTTCTGTTGATTGGCTTCCTCATTGAAATGGAGGACTCGAGCTGAAGGGGCCGTTAATTCAATGGGAATGACAGCCTCGACTCCATATGTCAGCCGATACGGAGATTCATTCGTGGTGGAGTGTGGGGTGGTTCTATATGCCTATAAAACATGGCATAACTGATTTGCCCAATCTCCCTTTGCCTCACCAAGGCGTTTTTTGAGGCCCTTCAAGATTTCTCTGTTGGCGACCTCTGCTTGTCCATTGGTTTGAGGGTGTTCCACGGAAGAGAAAATCTGCGTGATGCTGAGATTTTCTAGGAGTTCAGTGAACTTGCGATCTGTGAACTGGGTGTCATTATCAGTGACTATGCGTTCAGGGACTCCGAAACGTGCAATGATATTCTCATAAACGAATCTTCGAGTCCTGGCTGACGTTATGTGCACCACTGCCTCTGCCTCAATCCATTTGGTGAAATAATCAACACCAACTATCAAGTATTTGATACCGCCGGGCGCAGTTGGGAATGGACCTAGAATATCCATGCCCCATTGATAGAAAGGCCAGGGTGTTATTGATGATGACATTTCCTCGGCTGGAGTATGGTGAAAATTCGCGAATCGTTGACATTGATCGCATTTTTGAACATATGAGGCAGCGTCTTGCTTCATAGTGGGCCACCAATACCCCGCCCTGAGTATTTTTCTCACTAAACTCCGTGCCCCTGGATGATGTCCATACTGCCCTTCATGGACTTCTTCCAAAATAGCAGGCACCTCGTTTTCATTTATGCAAATTAAGTATGGGACAGAAATTCCTCGGCGGTATAGCTGCCCATCCAGGAGTGTATAATAGGGTGCCTCCTTCCTTAGCTTCTTTCGCTCAAGATCATCCGTGGGTAATTGTCCATTAACAAGATAACGAACTATTGGTGTTACCCAAGAGTTGTCATCAACGGGGCGGCCTTTAATCATATGAATTGAAGAGGGAAGGGATATACTTGGCTCCGCCAGAGTACTCTGTACAACCGTGGTTGTGCATCCCGCCTTCTTTGTGCTGGCTAACCTGGACAGGATATCAGCACGTGTATTTTCTTCGCGAGGTACATGCTTGAAAGTTACTTCATCGAAGCGCTGTTTCAACTCATTGACACAGTCCAGATATTGTTGCAGCAGAGGTTCTTTAGCCTGATACTCACCAAGAATTTGTGAGATGACTAGTTGAGAATCACTGCATAGAGTAACAGTTTTGGCCCCAATATCTTGAGCTGCTCTGAGTCCGGCTAAGCAGGCTTCATACTCCGCCTGATTGTTAGACGTAGTGAAGGTAAAGTGCAATGAAATTTCAAGATGTACCCCGTCATCACTTTCTATAACGATTCCTGCCCCACATCCTTTGCTGTTCGAAGACCCATCGACGTATATTGTCCAGTGTGAATGATCTGCATCTGGGCTGGAGCCTGTTAATTCGACTACGAAATCTGCTAGGACTTGTGCCTTAATAGCAGTTCTTGGTTCGTAGGATATGTCGAATTCAGAGAGCTCTATGGCCCATTTGATCATCCTTCCTGCCAAGTCTGGCTTGAACAATATAGTACGAAGTGGTAAATCTGTGCGAATCAGGATGGGATGTGCATGGAAATATGGTCTTAGACGTCGTGAGGCCCAAACAACTGCAAGTGCTGCCTTTTCAATCTTCTGATAACGACACTCTGCACCATGCAATGTTTTACCAGTGAAGTACACCGGTCGTTGACCTTCGACTGTTTCTTTGACCAGGGCCACTGCCAGCGCTTCATCTGAAACAGACAAATAAACGATGAGTTGCTCACCTGGGCTTGGTTTTACCAGGATTGGAGGGCTGGCTAAGACATTTTTCAAGCTCTGGAAGGCCGCCTCTTGCTCTGGGCCCCAATTGAATTTCTTATCCTTCTTCAGCATCTTGTATAAGGGGAGAGAGCGATGAGCCATTTTTGGCATGAATCGTGCTAGAGCAGCGATTTTGCCATTGAGGGATTGTACCTCTTTCAGTGTTTTGGGGCTCTGCAACTCTTGTATCACACGACACTTGTCAGGATTAGCTTCTATGCCTCTTTGTGTTAACATGAAACCCAAAAATCTCCCCCCAGGCACAGCAAATGTACATTTTAGTGGGTTGAGTCTCATGTTGTATTGCCACAGGCGTTGAAAAATGAGGCGTAGGTCTTCAACATGGTCTCCTCCTTCTGGAGTTTTGGCGATGATATCGTCAATATAAACTTCCACCAGCTTTGTGTGCATGCCCTCAAAGACTTTGTTGATCATGCGCTGGTAGGTGGCCCCGGCGTTCTTCAGCCCGAATGGCATGACATTGTAACAAAAGACTCCTCTGTCGTTGATAAATGCTGTTTTCTCCTGGTCATCCTCGCACATTGGAATTTGGTTGTATCCGGAGTAAGCATCCATGAAGGATAGATACTTGTATCCTGATGAATCGTCAACCAGTCTGTCAATGTTGGGGAGAGGATAAGGATCTTTGGGACAACATTTATTCAAATCAACGTAGTCTATGCACATGCGCCATTTGCCATTGGCTTTCTGTACCATAACCACGTTGGACAACCAAGAAGAGTAACGGAGTTCCCTGATGAACCCCGCCTTAAGGAGTTCTTCAGTTTGCTCACAAGCAGCCTTCTGCTTAGCAGGACCCATACGCCGTTTCTTTTGCGCCACTGGCTTAGTTTCAGGATACACCGCCAGGCGGTGGCAACAAAAGTTAGGATCCATACCAGGCATGTCTGCAGCTGTCCAGGCAAAAATTTCCTTGTACTCATGGAGGAGTGCAATCAGCCTTGCCTCCTCGTTAGGCTCCAGTTTGTCATTGATGTTAGTGATTTGCTCCGGGGTGCTGCCCAGAACGATAGGCTTGGAACCACCATCAGGCGTTGGTTTTAAAGGGTTCAGTGGGTCTATAGAAGACTCCGCCCTGGGATCAAGATCCACCAAGTTGACGGATGCCGCCGCACTGTTTCCTTCGTTCAATTTTCTTTTCTTAGACATGGTTTCAAGCTTCACCATGTTAAGACTTAAATTGTAACAATAACGAGCCATCTCCTGGTCACCCCTGACAGATGAGACTTGATTATCTTTATCGATGAACTTAATTAACAAGTGGGGGGTTGAAACGATGGCTTCCATGGCATTCAGAGTAGGCCGCCCAATGATGCCATTGTATGGGGATTTAACATCAATGACAAGAACCCTGGATTTCACAGTCCTTGCTCCAGGTTCACCATCGAAGGTAATCCTTGTGTCCAAGTAGCCTTTTGTAGGCTGTTTGGCGCCATTAAAAGCTGTAAGGTCCTGTGTGTAAGGCTGCAAATCAGCGTCAGTCAGTCCCATGCGTTTAAAACAGTCATAAAAAATAACGTCGCAGGAACTTCCCTGATCAACTAGGATGCGTTTTACATCCATATTAGCGATCACCGCAATGATCACTACCGCATCATCTCCCTCAGGAATGGTTGGGCCAAAATCATCATCTGTGAAAGTTATAGGCGGAGTCTGAACTCCGTCCCTGAATGGGCGATATTCTTTGTTCTTGCCCTGCACAGATAAGATCATACGATGATGATTTTTCCAGGCGGTGTTTGAGGGTCCGCCTCCTGCGAAGCCTCCAGCAATCATGTCCACCACCTGCCTTTTACCTCGTGATCTAGGTTCAGGGCTCAGTTCTCGTTGGGCGGACTCCAGAACAATGCCTTTTTGTTTCTCTGACACCGCCGCACGTTTTGGTTCCCGAGTACTATCAGGATCCGGAGAACGATCACGATGTCGCTTTTCAAACTTCTCAGGCTCATCATGAGATTTGCCTTTGAACAGGTAATGTTTCAGTTTACCTTCACGAATGAGCACCTCAATGGTATTTTTGAGTTGCTTACATTCTTCTGTGGCGTGGCCAACTGATTCATGGAATTCACAATATTTCTTTGGGTTTCCACCGCGCCTGATTGGGGGTGGACGTTGAATTCCATAAACATTGAGGGTGGTCCATCCTATTTCACGCAAGATTTGCTCGCAAGTTGTGTTCAGTGGTGCATAATGAGCAAAATTAAACACGCGTCTGTCTTGCTGTTTGAAAGGTTGGTTCCCTACTTTGTCCCTTTGGTGGGACTTGTCATTCTTCAACGACTTCTCTTTCCCTTTGTCATGAGGTGGAGTTGCAGGGGGTGGTTTACTGCGAGATGCAGTGGCTTCCAAATGCATCTCAATACCCACGTACTTGGACGCCTTCCTGCGAAATTCCTCCATCGTGGTTGGAAGTCCCTTTGCCAAAGACAAAGCGAAAGGTGACTTTGGTTGTATAGCTTCTATGAGAATATGCAACTGGATTGCCTCAGTCAGATCAGGGACCATGGCTGCCTCCTTGTAAAATCTCTTAAGGAAATCTTTCAGAGATTCTTTGTCGCCTTGTTTGATCTGAGCCAAGGTATGAGAGGTTCTGGGTGCATCCCTGGAGATCACGAAGTGGCTTCCAAAAGCTGAGGCCAGCTCCTCCCACGAATCAATGGAACCTGAAGGTAAGCTCTTGAACCAACTAAGAGCTTCGCCTGTAAGGGTTCTGGGGAACATTCTGCACATGACATCCTCCTCAGCTCCTAGAAACATGGCCTCGTAGATATAAGCATCTAAATGCTTAGAGGGATCTGTTTCCCCAATATATTTCCCTATAGAAATGGGCTGCATAGTTTGCAAATGTCTGGGTACATGTGCATTCATGAGCCTTTTAGAAAATGGGGTGCTCATCTTATATCCAAAGGGGGATGCGTTTGAGCCTGCTCTCCTTCCTTCTTGATGCTGAGCATTCACCAGTGGGAGGCTTCGTTGCTCCTCCATGTATGTAGGAATACGAGAGTAGTGAGGAGTACTTGATTCCTCTTGCATGTGTGGTTCATGATGTGGCTGTCTTGCGGGACCAGCTTTCTCATGCACTGGGTTTGCTTTTTCACGACGAAGTTCCACAAGTTCTTCTCTCAACATTCGAATCATGTCATCTCTTGGATCTGGAGAATCAGCTTGCGCTGCTTTTTTCTGAGCATCATCATCAAAGTTAAGACGTCTGGGATTGCGTGGAGGAGAATCCTCATTCTGCATCTCTGGTCCTTGTCCCTCCATTGATAATGAAGATTGATCAAAGATTGTGGGATTACCAAGTTTACAGGTCCCACTGGGCGTGCCAATGAACTGTTCTTTACAGGGGGTGTAGAAGTATGCTTGTAGAACAACTCAAAATATACATATAAATGTGTTTTTGATACAAAGCAATGTGCGTATAAATGTAAATACGGAGAGTATTTGTATGCTGAGGCGGAGTGCAATATACTCTGGGGCGGTATCACAGTCCGCCTGACGGGATCTACGTTGCCTTGACCCGATTGGGGGTGGTACCTGCAATCGTTCTCCGACGCTCAAGTCAGTATTTCAGAATACTTAGAGACTTAGAAAGACAATCAGAGAGAATTATGCAAGTAAGAGAGTGTAAGGTTCAGAGAATGGGAAAAGATCCCTTATACCTTTTCGAGAGAGGTTTATATACCTGTTACTGGTGCTCCATTATTGGTAGGACCCGCTCCTTGTCTTCAGGCATAATGCTGAAAAGGTAGTGGGTCCTTGCGCCGTTTACATGCACCATTATTGTAGTAGGTATCACCACTTGTCTGGAAAGCGTTAGTGCTTTAATATTTTATTGTTATTTCCCTTTATGCGTGACAGCGTGATTCCCATTATTAACCTCTCAAGACAGAGTCAATCTCGTGCCGGGGTTGTAAGTATGGGCTCGCTACGCAGTGTGGGAAATTCAGTATTCCGCCAATATTGAGCTTATGGCTTGGCGGAGTAACAACTATGGCGGGGTTACGTTCCTTGGCGGAGTAACATGCCTTGGCGGAGTAAGGTGCCTTGGTAGTGTAACTTGCCTTGGCGGGGTTATGTTCCTTGGCGGAGTAACATGCCTTGGCGGTGTTACCTACCCTGGCGGTATGTACTCCGTATAGAAGTGATTATAATGTACTCAATCGCGTACTCCTCTTGTTCAAAATGCTGATCTGGCAAAGCATTAAAGCCATGCTCTTGGGGGCCGGTGTTAGGACCGGATCAAAATTTATTAGATGATGATAATTAATTACTTGTGGTCCAATATACATGGGAAAATTAATTAGACACTAATTATGATTTATCGGTAAATTAAAATTTACTGAAATTGAATAATTTAACGGATGGTGTAGGACCCATTAAGTCAAATTAGATGTTTGATGGGTCTAGAATATTTAGAAAATTATTGTGGTTATGGTGTTATGGTTAAAATAATTTTTGGTGTCAAGGAGATATTTATTTGGACACAGCGTATGATAATAAACGACAAAAATACGAGTCAAATAGAATTAAAAAGAAAATGAAAACTCCCTTTTTCTATCTCCATTTAAGTATATAACTTCCACTCCCATTTACTCTCTTTTGCACAATGGATAAAGGAATTTATTGACTAAAGGAAAAAGTATGATGATGCACCCTTTTGACATTGGACAATGACCAATTTTCACATATTTCTCTCTCTCTTTCCTTCTAATTTTTGGTGGCCATTCTTCTTATCCACTCTATCTTCATTTTTCTCCTTCTTGCACAAAACCCGTCCATCTCTTATGTGCCTATTTTTCATCAAAATCAACATTAAAGCTTGGATTTATGAAATTCTAATGGGACATTGAAGCAAAGCTTGATTCATCCCCTTCTCCCTCCCTCTAATTTTCATGTTTCTCTTGGTGCTTGGAGAAAAGGTAAGGTTTCATGATACCCATGGTTTTTCTTGGTGATTTTGGGGTTCTTGAAGCTTAACAATAGATGATTGGATGTTGTTTTGATGAGAAAATGCTTGTGAAACCCAAATCCCAGGGTAGATGACCATTGGGAAGTTTGTTGTTATTGATGATGATATAAACATGATGTTGTTGTCTTGGAAATGCCTAAGTGATACAAAGGAATGATTGGAATTGATGTTTGACGATTTTGATAAAAACCCTAACATGTGGAATTTGGGGCTTTTGGTGAAATTTGATGAATTTGAGGTTTATTGTCTTAATAATGATTTTGGATGAGGAAATAAATTTTTAGAATGGTTGACAATAATTATTGATGTTAGGAGTTTTGAGAAATTAAGAGAATGTGGAAGGCATCTAGTTGGTAAAATTAGTAGAAGTGGTGTTTAGTGTGTTGGTGACTTAGGAGTTGTTTTGTAGTCATTTAATTCTAGAAAATATGGATTAATGGGAAAGAATTCCTGAAACCTAACAAAATAAGAAAATTGGCATTTATAACATGTTAAGAATTTTAGATGTAATGGTGGATATTTAGAATTTGAAATTAATGCCTTGATAGGCCAATTGATTGAGATTTATATATATGTTAATGTAGGATCTATTCTGAATGACGAGGTGGGACCACCGAATCGCTCGGATTACTTCTCTTGAGGTAGGAGAGAAGTTTATATTCTAAATGCATGAGTAGAGTATTTTTTTTATTATTGTATGTGATATTACACATGTTTGCCTTATCCTTGATGTATTGATAATTTGTGATGTTGGATATGGTGATGTTAGTGTGCTTGGAAAATGTGTGACATGCATTTGGAATATTGGTGGTATGCCTTATGGTGATTGTGCCTTTTTGTTGTTGAGAATGTATATGTATTCACCATAAATATTGAATGATGAATATTGATGTTGAATGGAAATAGATGTTGTTGTTGAGCATACCTTTAAGTATAGATAAAAGATTGATGGATATTGTTGTTAATGATTGTTGATGTCATTGTGGTTGATGCAAGTATAAACTTGTATGTATGAGTTGAATTTGTGTTGATGGAAAATGTTGTGAATGCCACACAAAAATTTGAAACAATGACATTAATCAATGAAAATCAAAATCCACTAAGAATTAAATAGTGGTGTGATGATGGTGATGGTTGATGAGTGGCATGATAGGATATATAGTGTGAGAATGCATATGATTTATATCTACATTGCATCCATGGCATATTGCATAGCTGCTGGTATGGGATGTTAGGGGTTCCTCCGGTTGGCCTAGTGGGGGGCGGCTTTGTGCATGAGCATGTTGATTACCCTAATGACTTTGTGGTAGAGTCACGAAGCTGCCCATGTTTAGCTATGGGGAGCTGCATGTGGTTGACCCGGTGGGGGGTGGCTCTTTGAGGAATAGGTGTCCCTGGTGATCCTTTAGATTATAACTGCCATGGTTGGCCTGCAACACCATTACATTGTTATGTTGTTTACCGCGGTCATGGTGAAAATGACCGGTGTTGCAAGATGGGTGATGCGGTTTGGTACCAGTAAAATATGATGATATGCATGTAAACGATGAGATAAGTGTACATATTTTACTACTGTAGTAGGGGCATGGCTATTTATCTATGCTTGATACCCACAAATTGGTGTTTTATATTCCCACAGTCAGATCCATGACTGATAATGATTTCCTTGTACATATGCATTAGCTTAAGAGCATTTGCATATAGCATGGTGATATGCCAAAAAGAGGATGAGTTTGAGGTGATGATTGAAATGGGTGAAAGAAACCCTAAAGACAATTAGTGAAATATCTATGTGATGAAAAGACCTTGTATATTGGTGATGATATTGTGTTAGCCCAAAATGATGAAGGGCAATGATATGTATATGTGTATGTGCTTTGCTATAAGTTTTGGTTGATGCTTGTGATATATGTATATATGATAGAATGATGGAGTTGTGATGATAATTGGCGTTTTGATGCAAAGCCTACATGTTGTTATTTACATATGCACATAATCACAAGTGTATTCATATTCGTCACTTAGAATGTATAACTCACTCTCCCATGTTGTCTTTTTTTAGCATTGTGATGCAGGATGTGCATGGGGTGAGATGCATCTTATTTTGGAACCTTATGTTTTGATGAAGAAGGTAAATTAGTGGTAATGGAATGCCTTGGCCGGCAATCATTTGAGTTTTGGATTATGTATGTATTAAATGACAATGGTGGTGATGTATATGTGGAGTTGATGACCTAAGCTTAGATATACTTGGTCATATATTCTTTTGTGTATACATGTGTATATAATAGGCTAATTCTTTTGTAAATAACTATATGCACATTGACAATGGATGTTTGATAGCCATTTTGATGGCCTTAATGCTTATGATTGATGGAAATCCATGAATAAATGAGTTATTTAAAGTGTAAGATCATGATCATAGTGTTTATGCAAGAATTAGAAGTATATATGATGATTCCAATTTATGAATCGATTTATGAGTCCCCTTGAACCAATTCATAGGCCACTGGTTCCAAAAAAGAAAAATTCTTCATGCATGAATCCATTCATGACTGAGCTTGAATCGATTCATGGCTCCCTAGTTTCAATGGAATCGATTCATGACTTAACCTGAATTGATTCACAGCCTACTGGTTTTGCATGAATCAATTCATGATTGAGCTTGAATCAATTCATGGCCTGGTTTCAATGGAGGTGATTTCCAAGTTCATGAATCAATTCACATAACTTCTTGAATCGATTCACAACTTACTGCATGGTTGGGCTTGCTTCCCAATTCGCATGAATCGATTCACACGGTCTTTGAATCGATTCATAGACTTCTGTTTTGTTGTCCTGGATTCTTTTCTCGTATGAATCAATTCATGGCTTGCTCAAATCGATTCATGGCTTGCTAATTGTCAATTTTCCATAAGTTTTGATGCTTGCTTGATATGTGTTGAATCATGGCTTTGTTTCCTTGCTTCTCATGCATGTTTTCTTGGATTATTCCTCATACCCACTCTTGCTTCCAAATCAATATACGTTTCCGCTAAACACTTGCATGGTGATTGTGTAATTGTTTACTCTAAGTTAATATATGTATAAAACATTTATCTTCTTATATCGTCATATATAGGATAGGTCTTTAAATGGCCTGAGGTTAATTATTGAAGTTTTTAATTATGGTGTTCTTCTTCCGACAATTATTTAAATTGTGAAAAATTTACTCTTCAATCATAGTGTTCTTCTTCCGACAATTATTTAGAATACCACAACCTTTCAAGTCCACCATAATTTCATCTTTATTCTAACCCTAACTTTTGCCTAGACCGTCCTTTTGGATTTTCAATCTAGCAGGCTTCTCTTCATTTTGTTCTTTTCCACTTTTATTTGGCCCTAACTTTTGCCAAGGATGCCCTTTTGGGTTTTCATCCTAACGGGTTTTTCTTTTTTCCTTTTTTTCTTCTTCACCTTTTGATTGGTCCTAATTTTTTCCTAGACCATCCTTTCAAGTTTTCAATATAGTAGGCCTTTCTTCATTTTTAGGCATAAGTCTTCTAGACAAGGGTGGAAGAGTTGGTTGTCCATATTGGTGAGGATTAAGGCTTCTCCTGAAAATGACTTCCTAGCAACATAAGAACCCTATTGCTGCAATCCATGCTTATTAAGCTAGGTTGATCATTGTAGAGTTGATCTTGGACCTGAGGTTAAAAGTAGCCATTAAGGTGTTGATTTTCTATTTTTTTGTCAAGTGAGTGGTGTGTAACCCTTTGTGGTCATACTATGTCCATTTTATCACCTTATGCTATTATTATCATAATCATAGTGCATTTATTTAATTTCCACATTTCAATTATTAATTACATGCATGTTTACTAAATGATTTGAAAATGAGAATGAAAGGTATGATTAAACAATGAATGAAGGGAAAATTTTTATTGGGAGTCAAGAATTATAGGCACAAAGGTGAATCTAGGGAACAACACTTGTACAAGGAAAAAGGAATTAGATGGGAGGGGTACCAAATAGCCACCTTCTTGAAATTGACTATATGTGTTCTAGAAATTATGACTTTGAAAATCCTTCAAATCGATCCTTGAAGTGACGGTACTGCCTTTGAGTAAACATTTGCCCCAAGTTTTATAGAATCACCTCAGTGTAAAATGTCATAGCCTTTTAGGTCCACCCCGATTTTCATCTTCAACCTGCCCTAACTTTTGCCTAGACTGCCCTTTTAGGTTTTAAATCTAGCAGGTTTTTCTTCTTTTTCTTCTTTTCAACCTTTATTTGGCCTTAACTTTTGCCTAGGCAGCCTTTTTTGGGCTTTCAACCTAACGGGCTTCTCTTCATTTTCTTCTTTTTATTTATATCTGGCCCTAACTTTTACCTAGGTTGCCTTTTTTGTTTTTAGCCTAGCAGGATTTTTTTGCATAATTTTCTCAATGACGTCCGATCACAATGATATAAAAGTTCCTTGTTATCCATATCGGTGGAGGTCAAGGATTTTTCTAAAAAGACTTTCTTCCAATATGAGGACCTTTTATAATTTGGGTGCCTATTTTCCTCATTGATTTTCTTGAATGGGCAAAGTTCTTTTGAGCATCGAGTCTTCTTCATGGAGTTCCTGAGACAAACCTTAAGCTTTTCTTACTTTTTTATACAATTGGCCATGGCATAAAGTTGTCAATCTCTTTACTTCAATTTACTTGATCGAACCTGGTCTAGACCCACTGGGCTTCATCTAAATTGACCTTCCTTAAGATGATTCTTATGGAAAAAGTTTGTACTTTAAACGACAACAAAACCTCTATACCATATACCAATAAGAATGTGGTTGCCCTAGTTGAGGTACGAATTATGGTATGGTATCCTTACCAGGTAAATAAGAGCATCTCATGTTAATCTTTGAATGTTATCATTGTTTCTCGAGTAATCTTCTTGATTTTTTTTGTTCTAATTTTTGTTTTACTGATAGGAAGGAATTTAGTGTTGTACCTTGATGGTTCCATATAGCTCTTACATTATCTGCTATAAACTTGCTCTGAACAACCCATATCGGTAAATCACATCTATCCATTTGGTGGAAGTAGTCAATCGTAACTAAAATGAAACGATGACCATTTGAAGTTTTGGATTTAATTTGTTGATTCATTTATCTTCTCAGCTCAATTTATCAAATTATCAAAGTTATAACATGAGGAACACACATAATCATTTCCAAGAAAATTACCTTTGGATTTTGGATTTATTTGAAAGAGAAAGGTGAGATGAAGTTTTTCGTATTTTTTTTGCCTTTTTTTTTGATTTGGATGTTTTTGGTATTTAGGAATTAAAGAATGATGAATAAGAAGATGATGGAAACATGCATTAATTAAAAATTAAAATATTGGCCCATTCAATAGATTTCTCCTAAAGCCTTGGGCATAGCTATAAGAGTTGCACCATATGATTACTAAAAAATAGACCCAGGCAATTCAAAGGTTTCCACTTGTTAAGCTAAAATTTTGGGGTAAGGGTACACTAAATCACCACTCACAATCCTTTCTTCAATGGCCGCAACTCAATTAGAATGATTTGACCCAACGTTTGTAGCACTTAGGATCCTTTTTATGGCCTTTATGTATTGCATGCGTGGTGAAAGGATTAGCCTTTATACTTGGTCCTTTCCTGGGTTAGGCTTATGGTTTCTTGACTAAGGTTGAGTCATTTTGAGGTTATTGGTGGATGGAACATGGGATAAGGGCATCAATGGTTTGTATTGAGGGTAAAGCATTGGCTAAGTGGTATAATGAATGAAGGTAGCTTGGTTGATGAGTGGGTCAGGTGCCCCTAGGTTCTTGGTGAAAGATTAGAGGTGAAGTGTAGCTAGATGATAGCTTATATGGGAGCTAAACATACTTTGGTAGGGCATAGCTTGCAGAAGCTGTATGTGGGATGGAGTCTGGGAGAGGTGTAGAGGCTATTGAAGTTTCCCCTGAGGTGTTTTAAGGGATCCTTTTAGCCAAAGCTTCTTTGATCTTTAGAGCCTCTGCTCTTTCAACTACTCAATCTCTTTCAAGTCTACCATTGCCCTTTCTTTTACATGAGTGTTATAACAGTAATGGGGAATTAGTTTGAATATCCTTTACTTCCTTTAGGAGTCAAACAACATATTAGCAAAATAATTTAACAAAATAAAACAAAGGTTATTGCCTTTCAAGAATCATAATCATTGTCACACAACGTTGATTTACAAGCAGTGCATGGAGCGAGAATGGAAATTAACATGGGAGCAAAAGTGGACTCTTCATAAAGAAAACTCTTTATTTCAATGTTCATGGGTATATAAATCGAGCTTATCAGGGATTAATAGAAAATACATTCCAGCTAACACCACTGATAACTCTAAATATGGCTTAATCACTATTAGCCTTGAGAATTGTTGTCTTCAGTTCTTCCATAGGTTCTTGAATGTTGTGATGCTTTGAGGTGTAAGGAAGGGAGACACAAATGCTTAAGTTTCACGCAGCATTTGGGGAACCTCTCTAGTAGCTCTTATGACCACCCTAGCTAAGTGCTTGAATCAATCATGCCAAAACTCAATATGTGAGTCCTTGACTCGTAACTCTTAGTCTTTCAACTTGATCCTGTCATTATATTTGTGAACACATCGGATAACCTTGTCTTTACATAAGTTAAGCTCATCCTTATAATTAGTTTAGAGGAACATAATTTCTTGTTGCTGTTAACCAAGTGGCCTCAATGACTTGAGAGTGGGGGAGGGGGGTGAATTGAGTCTTAAAGATAGTTACCTTTTTAAAACTTAATTTCAATTTTACTTTATCTTGTTTAGAGAGATAAAGAAATAGGTATCTAAATAAATAAATAATAATAATTAAAGTAAGAAGATAAAGTAAATAAACAACTTGAAATTAAATAGAGTAAGGGAAGAGAGAGAATAACACACTCAAATTTTTAACCTGGTTCGGAAACCCCTACGTCCAAGCCCCAAGTACACCACTTGAGATTTTCCACTAAGAATTTGAGATTTACAAGATGAGTCAATACAAGTCTCTTGATTTCCCTACCAAGAACTTTATCCTTCACTTTTATCATTCTCACATTTCTTACTCAACCCCTAAAGGCCACAACCTTGCCTTTGTAACAATGCTCTCAACTCAATTTATGAATGAGTAAAACAAAACCTCTTCTACTCCCCTTACAATGATAAACAAAGCAAGAGAAGAAGTAATGTGATAAGAATCACGAGATGTAGCTCTCTTTGTAGAATAGATTTTATAAATTAGAAGTAATAATAAAACTCTCTTAATAGAGTAGATAAAAAGTTTAAAGCACAAATCAAGTATGATCAACTTTAAAGAATGTAGCTCTCTTTTTGATAGAGCGATTTTAGAAAATTTAAGCGTAGAAGAAGTTGATCAAAAATGAAATTCTCTTTGATAAATCAAGTTTAAAAATGAAAGCACAAAGAGAATAACTTACTCAAAGAATGTAGCTCTCTTTAAGAGAAAAATAAGAAAGTTAAATGCGCAGAAAATATTTACCAAAATTTTGCCCCTTGAAAGCGTGTGAGAAAGAATACGAAAGTTAATGAATATGAGTGTGTTTTTCAATGAGGACTTAGGCCTCTATTTATAGTGTTTCAAGAGATAACTAGCTATTGTAATCTGATTATATTCAAATTTGGTTCCATTGAAATATCCCACGATTTTAGCAAAAGCTGAGAATCAGTCAAATTTACCCAGTGTGTTCGAATACCTTATTCGAATAGCAACGTTCTGCTTCACTAAAAATTAGTCTAGATTCATCCTATTTGCATACCTTAATCGATTAGCAACGTTCTGATTTGATTTTGAAAATTCCAGAATCATCTTAATCGATTAGCAACGTTCTAACTTGAATTTGAAAATCCCAGAATCGTCTTAATCGATTAGCAAGGTTCTGTTTCAAGAAAATTTGTCCAGATTTTTCCTTATTCGAATACCTTATTCAATTAGCTTTGTTCTGAATGATTTCAAAATTTGTTTTGTGAGACTTAATCGAATATCTTAATTGATTACCTTGCTCTTAATCAAATACCTTATTTGATTACAAAAACTAATTTTAGATTCTCAATGCTTTATTATTTTTGGAACACATTTTTGGAATCATCAAAACTTGGATTATAAAAGTTCTTTAAATAAAAACTCCTCATGTTTGATATATTATTATGAACCAAAAACATTCTCCCCCTTTTTGATGATGACAAAAATTTGTTGATGACAGGGAAAATGATGAAGAGACCATATTTTTCTCATTTTAATAAATCTTAAATCCATAGTAGTGAAGATCAAATCTTTCATATTTAAAACATAGCATGATATTCAAATCATCATACACCATATCATATAGTATATCATACCATCATTATTTTCAAATCATTTCAAAATATTCAAAATTATTTCAAAATCATCAAAGGCATGCATCATTTAAATTGTCATATTTTCTCCCCCTTAGTCTTCTAATCATTATATATTCTCATGGTAAATTCATTTCATATTAATGCAATGCAAGTCATAAATCATCATTTTTAACAAAAGTCATCACATCATTTTCAAATCATTATATTTTTTCTCCCCCTTTGTCATTATAAAAAATAACCATATGTTAATAAAGTAAAAGCAAGCATTGTCATAGAGTGATTTAACATTAAAAGCATAATCTAATACAAAGAAAAACTAATCCATGGGTGGAGGAGGTGGATAGGATGGATGATGAAGTTGAAGACTCTCTAATCGAGCAATGATAGATTGTTGCCCTTTTTCAAGAATGTCAAAGCGAGCTTCAAACCTATCAAGACAATTGTTCAAGTTTTGAACTGCTTCAAGGATAGCATTTCCATGGTCTTGAGGTGGTTGACGCAGAGGGGGATCATGAGAGGGAGGCCGAGGATTAAAGTTCCATACTCTAACATATTGAGAAATTCCTATTTTTACCAATTGAGCCACTGCCGTTTCATTTTTAGAAGATAACTTTTCCTTAGCTTCTCCTCTTAAATCATTATTAAAGGCTTTAAATAACTTGGTGAGAAGGATAACATAAGGAAGTTTGGAGTGATTCTTACTTTAAACCATATCGGTTTTGATCATATCAATCAAATTAATAGGACGCTCATTAACCATAGCACAAAGGATCAGAACATCCATTTCTTCAACCAAGGCATAGTTGCTACTTCTAGAAACAAGAATTTTGGCAAGGCAATAATGCAATAATCTATTATCTAAAGAAAACCTACCAACAGTCCTAACATTATGGGAGTCATGGTGTTCACGCTAAAGAGATGTTCTAGCCTCCGTTGGATCATAATTCCAAGATTCATCAATAGAGTGACCATTAAAATCAGAATCAACTAAAGGAATAAGCCCAGTCATGGATAATATTTCATCAAAAATTTTCATGTTGATCTTTTTAACATATGCTTTAAAAACTCCATCTTTCAAGGATAAAGAGGAGTATAATATTTTGACCAAATCAGGATAAATAAATTCATCAGATAAGGAAGCAAATTCAAGAATATCATGTTTCTCTAAGACATTTAGGAAAGAGAAACCTTGGTCTTTGAAGAAGTTCTTTGAAAGCCATAGAGGGGAGATGATACCTTTGCTTGCAAAATTAGAGAGATAATGGGTTTCCTCTTGCTTGGTTTCAAAGTGAGGTAAGAAATACTCAGAGGAATGAGAAGATGCTCTAGCAATATTGGCTCTTTGCTTCTTCCTTACACGAGACATGGTTGAAAAAGTTAAAAGCTTGAAGCTTTAATAATGGAGGATTTTAGAGAGAGAGAGAGAGTGTGAGAGATTAGAGGAAAGGGACGATTTTTAGGGGGAAGAGTGATAGAGTGAATTAATGGGAGAGTAATGGGGGAAAAGGAAAAGTTTTGGTGCAAATGGAGATATGTAACCGATTGGAGTTCTTTGGAATTTGAATGTGTGCGTGAAGAAGAATGTGAAAACGTGTTCATTTATGGCTCCTACAATGTTCATAATCGATTAAGCTATTCGAATACAAGGCATCTAATCAAATATGCTATTTGAATAAGATGTCACTATTTAAAATTTTTATAGCACTAATCGATTATTTTAACCAATTATCCTAATATTTTTGAAGTCTTTCATAAAAAATATTTTCCTTTAGTAACTCCATTCCAAAGAAATTCAGTACTCTAATCAGGTTGGTTCCCAAGAAAGAGAGATGGGTCCAGTGTGACTGCTTAAGTACCAAGTCTTTCCTAGCCAGAACTTCCCATTGACCATTAACAACTCAGAATTATTTTAGAAAAGAATTATTTAAAGCATGATTCATCTAAAATTCCCAATTCTCTTCAAATTCTTATGAAATTATCTTTTATTAGAGGTTTTGTAAAAATATCTGCTAGTTGATCATTTGATGCCATATATTCAATTTTGCAATCTCCTTTTAACACATGATCTCGAATAAAATGATGTCTTATTTCAATATGCTTAGTTCGAGAATGCATTACCGGATTCTTTGATATATTAATCGCACTTGTGTTATCACATTTTAAAGGAATTTGATCTTGAAGTACTCCAAAATCCGCAAGTTGTTGCTTCAACCATAAGCTTTGAGCACACTAACTTCCGGCTGCGATATACTCAGCCTTGGTAGTAGATAGGGCAACGCTGACTTGTTTCTTGCTATGCCAAGACACAAGAGAACTACCTAAAAGATGTCATGAGCCACTAGTGCTCTTACGGTCAATTTTGCAATCTGCAAAATCAGAATCAGAATATCCAACAATGGTGTAATTTGTGCCTTTTGGATACCACAAGCCAATATTTTGAGTACCAACAATATATCTTAAAATTCTTTTCACAATAGATAAATGAGATTCTTTAAGATTAGACTGAAATCTAGCATATACACACACAACATTCATTATATCAGGATGACTAGTAGTAAGATAAAGAAGAGATCCAATCATACCTCTATATTTGGTGACATCAACTTGTTTGCCTTTTTCATCATGATCTATTTGCAGTACTTTGATTGGTTGATGAAGAAACCATTCTTTCCTTGTTTGACTTGAAGTCCAAGGAAGAAGGTCAACTCTCCCATCATTAACATTTCAAATTCTTTCTGCATCATGCTCGAAAATTGCTTGCAAAGAAAATCATTAGTAGCACCGAAAATGATGTCATCAACATAGATTTGTACTAATAAGATATCTTTATTCTCACGTTTTATAAAAAGAGCGTTGTCTACTTTTCCTCTTTCAAACTTATTTTCCAAAAGAAATTTACTTAGCCTTTCATACCAAGCCCTTGGAGCTTGCTTCAAACCACATAAGGCCTTTTTAAGTTTGAAAACGTGATCCAAATATTTAAAGTCTTTAAAACTGGGAGGTTGTTCAACATACACATCGTCTTGTAAATAAACATTTAAGAAAGCACTTTTTACGTCCATTTGATATAATTTAAAATCCATACAGCAAGCAAATGCTTGTAGCAATATAATGGCTTCAAGTCTAGCTACGAGGGCATACGTTTCATCATAGTCTATTCTTTCTTGTTGATTATAACCCATAGCCACTAATCTAGCTTTATTTCTAGTTATTAAGCCTGATTCATCAAGTTTGTTTCGAAAAACCCATTTTGTTCCATACTTCATCTTGCATAGCTAATATCCAATGTTCATCTAAGATCACTTCTTCAATAGTTTTAGGTTCAATTTGAGAAACAAAGGCAAGATGATTGCATGTATTTCTAAGAGAACTACGAGTAATTACCCCTTTGGAGATATCACCTATGATGTTATCCGCTGGAAGATTTCTTGAATATATCCATTCTTTTGGAATATCAGATGGTGATTCTTTTTCTTGTATATCCTCAACTTACTTTGTTTCTTCTTCTTTGTCTCATATCTTCATGTCTTCCATTAGACCTGCAAGATCATCTACACCCTCCTTTCTCAGAGTCTCTTGGTTATCTTTATTAAACTTTACATGAACAGACTCTTCTATAGTCAAGGTTCATTTGTTAAAGACTCGATAAGATTTACTATTAGTTGAATAACCCACAAAGATTGCCTCATCAGACTTAGCATCAAATTTTCCTAGATTGTCCTTACCATTATTATGAACAAAACATTTGCATCCAAAAACAAGTGTGAAATATTTGGTTTTCAATTCTTGAAAAGCTCATAGGGGGTTTTGTTTAAAATGGGTCGAATTAAACAACGGTTCATTACATAGCAGGCTGTATTGACAGCTTTGGCCCAAAAACTTTTTAGAATCTCATTTTCGTTTAACATTGTTCTAGCAAGCTCTTCTAGAGAACAATTTTTCCTCTCAACAACACCGTTTTGTTGAGGTGTTCTTGGTGCAGAAAAATTATGTTTGATTCCATTATTTTCTTGGTTTTCAAATTCTCCTCCATGATCAATTTGAATGGATGCTATTCTTAAGTTCATTTCATTTTGGATAACCTTCATAAGCTTTTTAAATGCTTTAAATGCTTCACTTTTATGAGATATGAATAAAGTCCATGTAAATCTAGAGTAATCATCCACAATCATAAGTGCATAGTAATTGCCACCTGTTAACCCGGCGATAGCGTCTCAACAGTTCGTTTCCACCACCGGGTTGTTAATTGGCAAGCGCACCAATCGTTTGTAGTTTTCAAAATTTAGATATCGTTCCACTGGGATTGAAAGTCCAATAACAACAGTAATTTTCTATTTACTATGGTAAATATGAAGGAAGTTATAAACAAAAGAATGATTTATATACAATTTATACAATATTCACAGGTTAGCATGATTGAGTGGTTCATAAGATAAAAGAAAATAAAATCTATCTAAAAAGACGAGTTGCAATCTAGAATAGGTAAAATACTTGAGATAAACACAGATAAAAAAATTATGTTGGAAATTGGATCCCTAATCTAGAATAACAATGAGGAACTCAAGACATGCATATTTAATCATCAAGTTTCATGTCATTGCAGCTTAAAATCATTATAACCGATCCCTCGTGATATAAATTCTAAGAATTCACCGTAAAGTCTGATCCCTCGTGAGCTTTCTTAGTAAAAACTTGCATTAAGACCTGGCCTTATGGCAACAATGGTTAACAACCCCTATAGAATTGAGATACCAAGGGTATTCCAACTTTTTACTTTCGTCAAAATAAGTTTCAATACGGCATGAACAATCATTCTCCCGTTTGACATTCATACTAATAAAACAAGTTTCAATACACATGAAAATCATTCTCCCGTTTGACGTTCATATTAATAAAAGGTTGAAATACTAACATGGACTTGAATCATAAACATGCAGAGGTCGAATCCACAACATTATACTCAATAGACTAGTTCACCAATTCCAACATAAACAGATTAGTTACACATGGTGAAAGTAAAAACAACACTTATAGAGTTTGACATTAAGAAGACGATGGAAACTTCACGATACAACAATTACAATACACCGAAACACACTCAAGTATCTAGAAAACTATTCTAGAACTACAACTCACAAAAGAAGTACTCAAAATCGAGCACAAGAGAGAAAAGAAGAGAATGAAATGCTGTGAAAGGGATGCTTAGAATGGTGTTGGATGGCCCTATTTATAGGGCTGAGCAAGGGTGCTGACGCTACGCGTCAGTGTGACGCTACGCGTCAGGCCCCTGACTCAGCTTCCATTAAACAGCTGATAATGGCCACTACAAATTATAAAAATGGATCATGCTTGGCCACTTGGACGTGTCTCCACTGTGTTTTGGCCATTTGTGTTGAGTGGGATGGCCCTTGGTGCTGAGTGGGATGACCATTATTGGGTCAAAGCTGAGTGCTTGACCAAGCTGGAAGTGGAGCCTACGCAGCATTGACGCTACGCGTGGCTAGGACGCGTAGCGTCAGCATCAAAAATAACTGTTGATGCTACGTGTGGGATGAGGCTATGCGTCAGCTCCTCCAGTGTAATTTTCTCTTGATTTCTTAACTTTTTCACTGCAAAACTGGAGAAAATTGATTAAGGGCAGATTATTTCCAATAACATCCATTTATTGAATTTAAATCCTAATTTTCTAACAAATTAAACTAATTTTTATAATTTTTATGAAATTTTTGTTCAAGCTTTTATTGAAAATTTGAGGACTAACACCACCAAAACTTATAATTTGTGATGGTCCAAAAAGATCCATATGCAAAAGTTGTAAAGGCCTATTTGTTGAAACAATGTTTTTAGGTTTAAAGAAGGCCTTTACTTGCTTTCCCTTATGGCAAGCATCATAAAATTTGTTTTCAAATTTCATTTTGGGCAATCTTATCACTAAGTCTTTTGAAATCAATTTGTTTAAGTAATCTATGTGAATGTGGCCAATTCTCCTATGCCATAGAAATGATTCATCTTCTCTAGAAATCAAGCATTGTGCATCATTTGAGGGCAAACTATCCAGATTAATCATGTAAATATTATCTATTCTTTGACCAATAAATCAGACTTTATTTTCTTTATTTTTAATCATGCAACAATTTGAATTAAAGGTTATAATGAATCCTTTATCACATAATTGACTTATACTTAACAAATTATATTTAATCCCTCAACATATAAAACATCATTGATTGAGGTATAAGAATTTGTACTTACATTTTCATGTCCAAGTATCCTTCCCTTTGTGCTGTCTCGATAGGTAACACTTCCTTTGTTCTTTGGAGTGAAGGTTGAGAATTTTGACATATCTCCGGTCATATGTTTTGAACATCTGCTATCTAGGTACCAATGAGAGTTTGCCACCTTAAAACATACCTACAAAACAAGTTTTTAAGTTTTAGGTACCCTTTGTATGTTGGGTCCTTTCTCATTAGTTTGGGTTTTCAAAATTTCTTTTGGAACCCATACCTTTCTAGTAGATTTTTGGAAGGTATTCTTTATAAAGCAATTAGAAGTAATATGACCATGTGAACACCTCTGTTGGTCCGGCCCATGTGAAAAGGATTCTAAAAAAAAAATTAAAAAAAAACTGACTCAGAAATGATCATTTCCGAGTAAAATGACTCGGAATGATCATTTCCAAGTAAAGAGTCCCTGAGTAAGACGTAGCCGGGTGCTATTCCAAGTGGACTTCAAGAAATTTCCAAAAAAAAAGAGGAAAGGCTTCAAAGAAAAGGCTCGGGGAAGGATATTCCGAGCGAAGTGGGACTGTTATGAGTGAGTATCCCTCAATTGGAGGTGAATCTGAGAGGAAGCTCCCCGATTGCAACTAATCCGAGTGAAGGATTACTGATTGAAGCGAATCAGGTTGGGGAACAACTGCTTCGTCTGGACAAAATTGCCTCCGAGTGGAAGACTCCCGAGTGAATTGATTCCGAGTGGAAGAAACTCTGAACCTCAGAAGAACAATTGTCAGGCAAGGCATTTCCAAGTAGTGTGCCTCTTTAAACAAAGAAAGATCCGACCAGGAATGAATCACTTTCGGCCAGATTCTCAAGTTTTACACTAAGCCCGAGTGAAGATTCCAAGGAAAGCACATTCGAGTGAGTTGAGGCAGAGAGCTGTATTTTCGAACAAAGCAAGGCTCAGACCTGGGAAGAATTTCTATCGGTCAGATTCTCAAAACCCAAATTCTGATTGAAAAGAAGGTCGGCTCCGAGTAAATATATCCGGGTGGCCAGATTCTCAAGTTCCAAGTCCTGAGTAAGAAGAGAGTCGATTTTCGAGTGATTGTACCCGAAGGATTAAAGCTGAGTTCCGAATTCTGATTGAAAAAAAGACCGACTCCGAATGAATCCGAAAGGTTGATTGTCAATCCAAATTCTGATTGAAAAGAAAGCCGGATTCCTATTAAATTACTCCTGAATGAACACATCCGAGTGGGAAGCATTGTTGAAGCTGAGTTTCGAATTCTGAGTGGGGAATAAGGCCGATTTTCGAGTGAATGCATCCAAAGGAAGGACAAAGTGAGTGCATCCGAACTGTTGATTGCCGAGTGAAACCATTTCTGATTGAAAAGTAAGTAAATACGTCTAAATGGTCATATTTTCTCAAAGTTCCATTCTGATTGAAGAAACAAGGACGACTCCCGATTGTACAACCGAATGGAATGATTGACGACTGAAGGCAATTCCGAGTGAGAAGCCAGTCGAATTTCAGAATGAATGTGTCTGAATGGAGTGAAGGAAGGGTCGTTCTTGACTGAATGACTCCCAAGCAAATCCGAACAAGTTTCTCCGAGTGATTCAATTCCAGAGACATAGCCGAGTGAAAATTTTAAGAAATGCCGATTGAATCATTTGAACTTGTTCCGAGTCACTCTTCAATCAGTGCCGATTGGATCATTTGAACTTGTTCCGAGTCATTCTTCAATCAGTGCCGATTGGATCATTTGAACTTGTTCCGAGTCATTCTTCAATCAGTGCCGATCGGATCATTTGAACTTGTTCCGAATCATTCTTCAATCAGTGCCGATTGAATCGTTTGAACTTGTTCTGAGTCACTCTTCAGCCAGTTCTGAGCCACCCTTCAGGCGGTTTCGAGCCACCCTTCAGTCAGTTCCGAGTCACCCTTCAGTCAGTTCCGAGTCACTTTTCACTCGGTTCCGATTGAGTGTTCGAATCAGAATTGCTTTGCTCGTCCAGCTCCTCACAGCAACCCAACACCGACCGGCAAAGCAACACCGAGCAAAGCTTTCACTCGGTCTTTTGTGTATGAACAGCACCTTTTCCACTTGGATTATTTCCCACTATGGGTGTATACCGACCGAGGCACTAATCCGAGTCATAATAGAACACTGGCTCCATATTTCTACTGTTCGCCCATGTTGACTTGGATTCCACCACCTAAGAGGATCCATGAATCCTGGAAATGGCAGACAGGGGACGGAAGTGGAGAAATTAAAAATTCCCCACCAGCTGCTGTCCCCCCACTACCTGTTAGTGGCTAGGCTATCTCCACTCTGAGTGGAAGCCTTTGCTGTCCAAGCACTCGGCAACCCCTATAAGTACCCCATCTGAAGATGCACAAGGGGTTGAATTTTCTGGGGTTGGATTTTTGGGGGGATCCTGAAGCCTTCGTTGGAGAGAACTCTGAAGCTTTTCCTTTTGAGAAACACTGTCCTAAGTCCTTTAAACCATCCAGCTCCTCCTAAATCCACACTATTCCAGCACCTCAAATCATCACAACACCGAGCAGCTCCTCCTAAATCCACACCATTCCAGCACCTCAAATCATCAGAACACCAAGCAGCTCCTCCTAAATCCACACCATTCCAGCACCTCAAATCATCACAACACCGAGCAGCTCCTCCTAAATCCACACCATTCCAGCACCTCAAATCATCACAACACCGAGTAACTCCTCCTAAATCCATACTATTCCAGCACCTCAAATCCTCACAACACCGAGCAACTCCTCCTAAATCCACACTATTCCAGCACCCCAAATCATCACAGCACCGAGCAACTCCTCCTAAATCCCATACCATTTCAGCACCTCAAATCATCACAACACCGAGTAACTCCTCCTAAATCCACACCATTCCAGCACCTCAAATCATCACAACACCGAGCAACTCCTCCTAAATCCCACACTATTCCAGCACCTCAAATCGTCACAACACCGAGCAACTCCTCCTAAATCCCACACCATTCCAGCACCTCAAATCCTCACAACACCGTCCTGCTCCTCCCTAAATCCACAATACCGTCTTGCTCCTCTCAAACCCATACCGTCCTTCTCCTCTCAAACAACACCAAGCAGCACCTCTCAAATCCTCACAACACCATCGAGCCCCTAAATCAACACCGTCCAAACTCCTCCTAAACCCTTTACACCATCCCAGCACTCTCACCCACACTCTCCCTCTCGAAAAACAAAATAAATTCAGAAAACCAAAAAGGGGGACAAGGAAACATAGACTAGAAATTCAGAAAGGAGAACATCTCTGGTACGTTTCCTTCCATCACTCGGTATCTCTCGTCCTCACTCGGTTTTCCTTCTCCCACTCGGTTTTTCTTCTCTGACTCGGTTTTTTTCTTCTCTTACTCAGTTTTCACTCATTTTCCCATCTCTTTTCCGAAATTATTGTTTCTCTTTCTCTCTTGTAGCTTCTGCTACCCCCTCTTTTCTCTCTTCTTTTTTTATCCTTTACTTTTAAGTTTTTACTTAAAAAGAAGAAAATTTCGTTCATCTATTTCCTAAAAAAATATCGTAAAGAACTACATAACCCTGATTTCTTGGTAACTTAAGAATACGTAGGAGCAGGACTTTAAATCCTGTTGGACCCATCTTTCCTATTTTATTCCTATTTTTATTTTCTTTATTTTTCCTTTGTAACTTCCTTTTTTATCTACTTCCATGAAAAATCAATTTAGACATGATGTCTTGTTGATTTTCCCCTATTTTTGGTAGGCCATCACCACAAGGAACCGGATACTTAGGACGAGACGTCCCATTTATCTCCTTCCCATTTCTAACCCCGTAACTTGATTAAATTCCATGAAAATCAATTTAAACGTGACGTCTTGTTGATTTTCCCCTATTTCTGGTAGACCATCACCACAAGGAACGGGATACTTGGGACGAGACGTCCCGTTTATCTCCTTCCCATTTCTAACCCCGTATCTTGATTAAATTCCATGAAAATCAATTTAGATGTGACGTCTTGTTGATTTTCCCTATTTCTGGTAGGCCATCACCATAAGGAACGAGATACTTGGGATGAGACGTCCCGTTTATCCCCTTCCCGTTTCTAACCCCGTATTTTGATTAAAGGATGACTAATTTAGACGCGACGTCTTGTTAGTATCCTTCCCTTTTCCTGTTCTATACCAAAGCCAAGGTTAATTTGGACGCGACGTCCTGTTGACCTACACTCTATGTCTGTTCAGTTTGTTCCTTCTGTTTTTACACAAAGTACAACAATAAAAGGGAAGAAATATAACATCTTTTGTAAGGCTATTTATGTTGCGCATTTTCAATCTTGGTACTGTTTCTGACAAGCGATGTCGGGTGCTAATACCTTCCCTACTCGTAACCGACTCCCGAACTTGAATCTCATTTTTTAAACCAGTGCTTTACTGAACTTAGTTTTTTCCCAATGTTTTTCCTATAGATAAAAACATTGGTGGCGACTCTCTGTTTTCTTTTTGAAAGGATTTCAAAACTCATTTTATTTCGAGAGGGTCGGCCGCGCCGTCGCGATACAGGTTGCGAAAGATGGCGACTCCACTAGGGACACTTAAGAGAGTCAGGCCAATTTGATTGAAAAATGCATGTTCTCATATATAGCCTTCGTTCGCCTTGATTTCTTCCCTTGTTATTTTTTGTTAATTATCGTAAATGTATGTTGTTCTTTGTTAGCTGTTGTAAATGTTTCCAATCGTATCTTGTTATTTGTTCTGTCGTCAATGTCTGTATGTTTGTTGAACCCTAAGGTAGAGGACCATGTTATTTTTCTGCAATCATTAAACCCTAGGGTAGACAGCTTTGTATATTTGTTCTGTGTTTGTTCTTTGTGCAGAATGGGGTAAGGTAAAAGGTATTGAATGCCCTTCCACACATTACACTCACAATTACTTACACACACCTATGAGTGGCGCCCTATACCCAGGCCCTAATGGAAGCTTAAGTTATGAGGGGTTGGTAACAGAATCGTATGGGATGTACTTCCTATCCGGTGTTCGTGAGAACCTCAACCAGAGTTCGACCTCTCATGATATATGCACCTAGTGGATTCCCCACTGTTTACGCCCCTGTCATGGGTAGGATCTTGGCTCTGGTGACTTTCTAGATGTCTAGTATAAGCCACTCGGTGTGGAGAGTCACTTGTAGATAAGCCATAAGGCCTAGAAAAGACTTTCAACAAAACCCAACCTAGGCTACAAAAGGGCAAACTTTACTTTACCTTACGTCATTTTCGCTTTCCCTTTTATCCAAAAAAAATGAATTATCTACCACCCATAGGTTTGCTTAATTTTTGAAATAATGACTCATTTTGGAACACACAGTATTCTTCGGGTGAATAGATAATCCTCTTTTTGATCATGTACCTCTGAGTCCCTAGTCGTGAGTTTTCCTAATCGTCGAAAAAAACCAAAATGATTTTTTTGTGTCCCTTCAACCGTGGCATCAATGACGATTAAGAAAACCTATGATTTTTGACAGCTTGGGCTTACATGAGTTTTGGAAATCGATGTTTCCCAAAAAATATTTCACTTTACATCAGATCCTTGGGGAAACATTGATTTCGAAATGTAATAATAACTAATTCCTTTTTTCTTTATCTTGGTGATTTGTAGGAAGCGATTCAGAAGTTGGCAGTATCTCTGAGCAAGTATGGAAATTAACATAAAACATGACAATTATGGTACAGATGTGACAGAGTTAAAGAAAATACTGCATCTTAAAGCCAAGAAGGTTGATACAGTTAGTCTGCAGGCACTGGGGAAGAGATTGAGTCTGACACAAAAGATGTCCTTTGCCAGAAGATATGGGAAAATCTTAAAACTACTGGAGGTGGAAGTCCAAACTAAAGCAATTACAGCTTTGGCACAGTTTTATGACCCACCCTTCCGCTGTTTCACGTTTAGATATTTTCAGCTGGCTCCGTCAATAGAAAAGTTTGAGCAGATATTGGGTTTACAAGTGGAAGGGCAAATTCCCTATCGCCACCTTGACCATCACGCAAAAACCGCTTCAATCGCCCGTGTTCTGGGAATCTCTCCCGAGGCATTAAGGAATGTGCAAATGAATAGAAATCAAGTTCCCGGGTTCACTCGAGAATTTCTTGAGAAGCATATGCAGATCTTGGTTGATAAAGAGGAATGGGAGGCTTTCATGGATACTTTAGCCCTCACTATTTACGGGGTTGTCTTGTTCCCTAATTTAGACAATTACGTGGATTATGATGCTGTTGCTGTCTTCCTAGCTCGTAAGCATTGGCTCAAGAATCCCGTTACAGCCATGTTGGCTAATGTGTATTGCGCCATGGATTTCTGCCACATGCAAGGAGGGAAGAGGATCATTTGCTGTTTACCTACTTTGTACGTATGGCTCACATCTCACATCTTCCATCAGATATGTAAAGCCGAGTGTCTAGTTTCCGATCTGAAATTGTGTCAGCTAACCGTGAAAAGTGGGCGTGATGGGCTAATCACCTAGTAAGCCTTACAGCTGAAAAGGTCAAGTGGTACCCTCAATGGCTAGTGGTTGAGTCGGTCATTTATAACTGTTGAGATTACCCAAATATTCTTCTCATGGGCACACAGGGATGCATCAATTACAACCCTATTATTGCAAAGCGTCAGTTGGCTTATCCTCTACTTGGGCCATCGAACGAAGAACTGCTCACTCCCTTCATTTTGTACTATGCGAAAGGGAATTACACATCCGCTGTTCGGGTCATAGCCAATGCATGGAAGAAGGTCCATAGAATGGGAAAAGAATTGGGAGCACGAAGCCATGCTGTAGGGGCTGAATACTTTGAATGGGTCTTAAACAGGGTTTCCATTGTAAAACTACCCTTCAGAAGTCCTTCATACCAATCTGTTAATAATTTCCCTCCGCCACTCATCATGGAGGACAAAGCCACTATGGCTCTGAAGTCACAAATAGAAGAGTTGACAGCAAAGAATCAAAAGCTAGAGGAAGACCTTTTGAAAAGTCAACGAGAGTGTGCCCTTCAGAGGAAGGAGAATTCCGAAGGGAGACATGCTATGGATGAGATACGAAGGAAGAGGAAGATTGACGAAGACTATTGGATGAAACAAGACCATATTGGCCAAAAACAGGTCTTGAAAAACATGCTGGCACAATCCAAAGAGAAAGAAAAGGAGACCTTAGTGCAAAAAGAAATGTTGCAAACCCAAGTCCATAAATTGGAGCAAAAGCTTGATGAAATAATGAGGGCCTATGAGCAAGAAATACACGCTGAACAGAAGAAAGCCCTTGATGCTGAGCGACGCTGCCAAGAGGCCACACAAGTTTTGGGGACTGAGTTAGCTTAACGAGATGAAGTCGTTCATTTATGGATGGACTGTTTCGCCAAGTTGGCATATCTATCCAATGGAATCTTGGAAGATTTTCCCTCAATGTTGAAGCAGGTTGAAGGCATGGTCAATCTTTTATGCACCCCAAAGGAGATATCGTCATTTCTGAATTATTGCCAAGAAAGACTTTGCAAAATGAGAGCCATGATCGCCCAGGCCAGGAATGGCTAAAATGTTGTAATCATATCTTTCAAGTAACATTGTACCTCTACGGAAGAATGGAATGATGAATTAATTTACCTTCACAATTGTTTCATGTTAATTTCCGCCTTACTGCTTTACCTAGTACTTTTGAACGTGACGTTCTGAGGAACGGTCGGAGAATACATGCCAAATTCAGAATCGTATCCTACGTACCTCGTTTGTTTTTCCTTTCTTCTTTTACCATAGTCTTTATCTGTTTTCTTTTACTTTCCTAACTAAATGTTGTGGTTCCCAGACATAACAGGTAGGCATCCTTACGTGACTCGGCTAAGGAAGAAACTCATGGCCGAAGTAGAGCAAGAGAATGAGAGCCTCAGAGCCGAGATTAGTCAGCTGAAAGAACAGATGGCCGAGATGGCCAAGCTACTCGAAATGAGAGTCACAAAGGGGGATTCTTCGGCCGGAATTGAAGACGTTAGGCAACGGCCGCCTACCCCCCGACACACTCAAGGTCCTGCTGGAGGGCCAAGCGCGAACCCTGCTGCGCCTCCCCTAACAGTTCACGTTAGGAAACCAAACCCTGCTGACGCCCAGCAACCTATCTTTATAGATGCGGAAGGTAATGTCATACCTTTTCCGCAATACGGACTGCCACAGGGTTATTTCCCACTGCTTTAAGAAGAGCCTGATTATCAAGAGGCGATCCTCCATACGGCTCAGCCAAATGTCCCACCCGTCCGGGACCCTCAAGCAATTCCGATCCATACACAAGCCATTCATACACAAGCCCCGTAACCACAAGCTACCCAAGCAACCGCCAAACCATACACTTCTATACCGAATGCCAACCGGTATATGTCCACCTGCCATTTGGAAATACCAGTCGACACACCACAGCGGGTCCGAGTACCACTGCAGTTACCCAGGAAGGGAGGTTGGAATTCCTGGAGAGACGATTAAGGGAAATGGAAGGAGTCAACAGATTTAGGTTGGGCAGCACAGCAGAACTCTGCCTAATCCCGGATGTTGTTATACCTCCTAAATTCAAGATGCCAAAATTTGACAAATACCGGGGTTTAACTTGTCCCAAGAACCATCTCACCATGTATTGTCGAAAGATGGCTTCATATGCTTCAAATGACCCGCTGTTATTTCATTGCTTCCAGGACAGCCTTGCTGGAGCTGCCCTGACATGGTATAATCACCTTGAACGTTCTCGCATCCGATGTTGGGAGAATCTAGCGGATGCTTTCATACAACAATACAAGTACAATCTGGACATGGCACCAGATAGGGTACAATTGCAGAACATGGTGAAGAAGGAAAATGAAACATTCAAAGAGTACGCCCAGCGATGGCGTGAAGTAGTGGCATAGGTTGGCCCGCCTCTGTCTGAAAAAGAGGTGATTTCCACATTTATTGATACACTTCAATCACCCTTCTATGATAGAATGATTGGGAGCGTTTTAGCACATTTCTCCGATATTGTCACTATCGGAGAAAGGATAGAAAATGGCCTACGGACGGGGAAGATCATTCGGGGTCCATCTGGGGCCGGGGTAGCAAGAAAACCTATGCCTGGAGAGGGTAGGAGAAAAGAAGGGGAAACCAACTTGGTCTCCCATAACCAAGGAAGAAACCAGCCCAGGCCATTTACCCCCGTCACCTTTCCATCGGCATACCATAACGCACCACAACCATATGTGGCTGCAATCCCAAATCCAAACCCACCACACTTCCGACCACCCATCATGAGACCTCCTGCACCACCACAAACACCATACCAGACACCACAAATGAACCCGCCTAATCCAAACCCTAGAAGGCAAAATAATGACCGCGCCCAACCGCAGTTTGACCCAATACCTATGACTTACACTGAGCTTCTCCCCTATCTTATTGAAAACACATTGGTGGTTCCTTGCCCTCTAAAACCACTTCAACCACCTTACCCTCGGGGGTATGACCCGAACGCACGGTGTGACTACCACGCCGGTGCACCGGGGCATTCCACCGAGAATTACTTGGCGTTGAAGTTCAAAGTACGAGACCTAATCAAGGCCGATTGGATAAGTTTCAGAGAAGGGAGCCCGAATATAACAACCAACCCTCTGCCCAACCACGAGAGACCAGGGGTCAATGCTATAGGGAGGGATGAAGAATGTATTTCCAGGGTTGACAATATCAAAATGCCTTTGAAGATAATACACTCCCATATGTTTGAAATGGGGTTGATATTGTTGGTGTATGCACTATGAGCCTTTATGCTTTTTTATTTGTATCATTTTTCTACTTATCAATAGAATAAATATTTCAGTTTAAAATTGTTTTAAACATATTTATCCTTGGAGTAATAGGTCATATAAAAATTATTCCTAAAAAATGTCCCTAGTTAAGTATTTACATGGGGACATGTAAATACACTGAGACTAGTGTGTGAGTGTACTGATGACCTGATCTCACAGATCATAGATATAGATGATATCGAGTCTTCACACGGGTACACATTAAGAGTAATGATGTACTGGACAGACCCACCATGAGAACGTTGCATGGATCGTTACATGATTGTCATAAACGATTCTCAATGTGATAATGGTATATGTAGTCCTTCGACCTGAAGTCACTACGATTCCTACATGAGGAGTTTATTGTTTTAATACAATTAAACGTCTTCTGTAACAAGAGGACTATAAAGGTTGTGATTAGGCAATGAACAAATTATGCAGAGGGATGTGAGTGATGTAGATGGGATTTGTCTCTCCTATGTGACAGGAGTGATATCCATAGGCCACTTGATGGAGTAAGACTAAGAAAACGCATGGCCATGCTAGAAAGAATAAATATTAGATATTTATTCAGATCCAGTCTACTCCGGTATCAAGTAAAATAAATTGGGCCGTACAAGGATGACGCGACCATGCCTTGGGCCCAATTAGGATATCGTGACAAAAGGAATAAACGTATTAAATAATTATCACTAATAGGTTATGCTGATAATATTCGGACATAATGATGCATTGCTAGATGCCGCTCTTATTTTATATTAATAATAAAATAGTTTATTATTAATATGACCGGGTATTTTACCTATAGGGTCACACACATAGAGTAAGCCCATCAGAAAATGTTGTTTTATTTTAGTTGGACTAAAATAAAGCTATTGGGCCTAACTCATTTGGAATGAGTAAGGAGCCCACTTTTAGAGAGAACAAATTAGGTCAAACCTAAGCCTATAAATAGAGCATAAGATGCTCATAGGCCGTTCACTCAAGTGAGACACAAATTCGCAAAAAGTTGCAAGAGCTATACGCCGTCAACCTAGCAGTTGGCAAGTGTTGCGATTCTGGTGGGAGTGCTCGTGTGGACTCCTAAAGGACGAGGCTACGACTGCTTCGGAGTGCTTCAAGAGGTAACCTAAAATAATTTCGAAATTGTTTTTGTGCTTTGAAACACGGAACCTTGCAAATCCTATGGAATCCCTTTATTTTTCCGCTGCTCATGCTTAGGGATTCCCTAACAGATATAAGACACATGGGATGAAGAATATGATGACGACCAGTCAGTGAAACGATAAAGCTTTTAGAAAACTCTTCAGGAGCTTATGGACAATCATACCATAGAGGTCTACAAACGTCACGGGAACAGGGTAAATATGATACAAGGGCAAACTGGGGTACGGGCCCTGAAGCCCCTGGTCATATTCTACAATAAGAGTGCATCAGCAGCTCCAGCTCCTGCTAAGACTCTCATCACCGTACAAGCACCCGCTCCGTTCCCTTTCAAAAGTTCCCATGCCGTGCCATGGAGGTATGATACAGATGTGGTCGTCACCAATCCAGGGGCAGTCGACCCCGCACTATCCTCCTCTATTACAAATATCGCCGGAGTAGGAAGAATGACCCGGAGTGGGAGGATATATACGCCGCCTGAGCCTAAACAGGATAAAACTACCGAAGAGGTAAAGACCGGGAAGGAAGTAACCGCTGGCGAGATAAAAAGGGCTGTGACTGAGGAAGAAGCACAGGAATTTCTCAAGTTCATCCGCCACAGTGAGTACCAAGTACTAGACCAGTTGAATCATACTCCAGCTAAGATATCCTTATTGTCCCTGTTGATGAGTTCGGAACCACATCGGGACGTATTAATGAAAGTTTTGAGCGAGGCCCATGTTAAGCATGACTTACCCGTTGACTAGTTTGGGGGAATAGTGGGGCATATTGTTGCCAACAATTACTTAACCTTCACAGATGATGAAGAACCCACTGAAGGAAGAGGGCACAACAAAGCCCTTCATATTTTTGTGAAGTATCGGGATTATATCTTGGCAAAAGTACTTGTGGATAATGGATCTTCTCTGAATGTGATGCCAAAATCCACATTGGCAAAACTACCTTTTGACGGGACATATATGAGACCTAGCTCCATGGTCGTGAGGGCTTTTGATGGAACTCGCTGGGAGGTAATAGAGGAAATTGAATTGCCGATACAGGTTGGACCTTGTACCTTCCAAGTGCTCTTTCAGGTTATGGATATCACGCCAGCCTACAGTTGTTTGCTAGGGCGGCCGTGGATCCACTTAGCTGGGGTGGTCCCTTCAACACTGCATCAGAAGTTAAAATTCATCATCGATAACAAATTGGTGATTGTTTCCGGAGAAGAGGACCTCCTGGTTAGCAAACTCGTCTCTACTCCATACATTGAAGCCGCCGAGGAAGCCCTCGAGACTTTATTCCAGGCCTTAGAGATAGCCAATGCGACAAGCATTGTGAAGACATCCTTCCCCAATATACCTCTAGTAGTGGCAAGAAACATGTTGCGGGATGGGTATAAGCCTGGAAAGGGATTAGGGCACGAATTGGAAGGGAAGGTCCAACCAGTGCATCTCCTAGAGAACAAGAATAGATATGGCCTAGGGTACAAGCCCACTTCGGTAGATAGAAGAAGGGTGGCCTGCCTTACTGGACAAGAATTTGAGGTTGCAAGAATCCCCGTCTGTGACCTCTATCAGAGCTTCAGGAGCGCCGGAATGAAATACCCGGATCAAGTTGCCATGGTTGAAAGCGAGCCTAACCGCAATGCGGAGTTGGTGTATGCTTGCCACCCGGATCAAGAACTGAGCAACTGGAGAGTCATGGAATTCCCTACAACCGTTAACGTTTTGTCAGAGTAATCACTGTTATTTCATAACTTGGTGGTCCCCTTGCTATGCCCAAGGCTTCGGGACCCATTTTGTAATAAGGGCAAAACTTGTTTGTTTTTAAATTAATGAATACATTCCAGTCTCATTACCTCATCTTTTGTGCAATCTCTGTCTCTTAAACCTTTCACTTGCTTGTTTCTTTTTTCATTTGTTATAATATAACCTAAATGTAGATCTAAAAATGATCTCCCTGAGAATGATGAGAACTTGGTTTTGTTTTATGACTCTGATTATCCAAATGATTACGCCTATGAGGAAAGTGAGGAAGACTTTGGACCCTTGCCTGAATTGACAAGATTGTTGGAACAAGAGGATAAAGAGATTCGACCTCACCAGGAGGAAATCAAAACCATTGACCTAGGGGATGAAGGGGAAGATAAAATGGTCAAGATAGGCACCTGCCTAAGCAAAGACCGGCAGGATGAATTGATTAAACTACTCCACGAATTTCGGGATATGTTTGCTTGGTCATATCAGGATATGCCAGGGTTGGATAATAGCATCGTGGAACATAAGTTGTCTCTGAAACCAGAATGTCCACCAATCAAGCAAAAGCTACAGAGAATGAAGCCTGAAATGCTTCTTAAGATCAAGGAAGAGGTCAAGAAACAATTCGAGGCTGGCTTTTTAGCCGTAGCTAAATATCCGCAATGGGTAGCCAACATAGTTCCTGTCCCGAAGAAGGATGGAAAAGTAAGGATGTGTGTGGATTATCGAGATCTAAACAGGGCCAGCCTTAAAGACAATTTTCCTCTACCGCAGATTGACGTTTTGGTCGATAACATAGCCCAATACTCCATCTTCTCGTTCATGGATGGCTTCTCCGGGTACAATAATATTAAAATGGCACCGGAAGACATGGAAAAAACCATGTTTGTCACTCTGTGGGGCACTTTCTGTTACAAAGTAATGTCCTTCGGTTTGAAAAACGCTGGGGCAACCTATCAGAGAGCAATGGTCACTTTATTCCATGATATGATGCATAAGGAGATAGAAGTCTACGTGGATGATATCATTGCAAAATCTAGAACTGAGGAAGATCATGTCGGCGACCTAAGGAAGCTGTTTGAGCGGTTGAGGGAGTTTAAGCTCAGATTGAACCCTGCCAAGTGCACGTTTGGCGCAAGGTCAGGTAAACTGTTGGGTTTTATTGTAAGCAAGAAAGGAATCGAAGTAGATCCCGACAAGGTCAAGGCAATCCTAGAAATGCCACCTCCTTGTACAGAAAAAGAAGTCAGAGGATTCTTAGGAAGGTTAAACTACATTGCTTGGTTTATCTTACAATTGACATCGACCTGCGAACCGATCTTCAAGCTACTCCATAAGAATCAACCTGGACAATGGAATGAGGACTACCAAATAGCTTTTGAGAAAATTAAGCAGTACCTTTGAGAACCACCAACCCCTGGGAGGCCTTTGATCTTATATCTGACGGTACTGAACGAATCCATGGGCTGCGTGTTAGGTTAGCATGATGAAACTGGGAAGAAGGAACACGCTATCTACTACTTAAGCAAGAAGTTCACTGATTACGAGATGCGATACTCTGCCTTAGAACGGACTTGTTGCGCATTAGCGTGGGCCGCAAAACGCCTAAGGCAGTATATGTTAAGTCATACTACCTGGCTAGTTTCCAAGATGGATCACATTAAGTACATCTTTGAAAGGCCAACTCTGACTAGAAGGATTGCTCGATGGCAAGTGCTGTTAACCGAGTACGACATAACACATGTCACTCAGAAAGCCATAAAAGGGAGCGCTTTGGCCGACTACTTAGCCCATCAACCCATAAGTGACTACCAACCAATGCCATTCGACTTCTCGGATGAGGATATCCTGGCATTGTCTGATGAAGAAGGCAGCAGTAAAGACAAGTGGATTTTGAGATTTGATGGAGCTTCTAATGCTTTGGGACATGGAATCGGAGCCATTTTGATTTCACCAGAAAAAGAGTTCATCCCTGTCTGCACCAGGCTATGTTTCGATTGTACCAACAATGTCGCTGAATATGAGGCATGTTCTCTGGGAATCCAAGCGGCACTAGATGCAAAAATAAGGTCGTTAGAAGTCTACGGGGACTCCGCTTTGGTTATCCACCAGTTGAAGGGTGAATGGGAAACTAGGGATAACAAGTTGGTTCCCTATCACTCCCACATCAAAGAAATGATCAAGGACTTTGATGAGATCTCCTTTCACCATGTTCTTCGGGAAGACAACCAAATGGATGACGCTTTGGCCACCCTTGCTTCGATGTTCAAAGTGAGTAATGATTATGACATGCCTCTCATCGAGATAGAGAATCGTCGTGAGCCCGTATACTGCCAAGTGGTTGAAGAAGAATTAGATGGAAAACCTTGGTACCACGACATTAAGAGGTATATCCAGAGTCAAGAATATCCCAACGGTGCTACGGAGAATGATAAGAGAACCCTACGACGACTTGCCATGGGTTTATTCTTGAATGGTGATACGCTTTACAAAAGAAACCATGACTCTGTCCTCCTTCGCTGTATTGACACCACTGAGGCAAACAAAATCATGAGAGATGTTCACGAGGGACCTTTTGGAACCCACTCTAATGGGCACGCCATGTCAAGAAAGATCTTGAGGGCCCGTTATTACTGGATGACCATGGAAATAGACTGCTTTGCCTATGCTCAGAGATGTCAAAAGTGTCAAATAATATATACTGATCATATTCACACACCCCTGTCATCTCTGAATGTTTTGTCAGCACCGTGGCCCTTCTCGATATGGGGCATGGATGTCATTGGTCCCATTGAACCAAAGGCTTCGAACGGTCATCGTTTCATTTTGGTTGCCATCGATTATTTCACAAAGTGGGTAGAGGCTGCTTCGTACACCAATGTGACAAAGAATGTCGTCGTCAAGTTCATCAAACGAGAATTGATATGCTGGTACGATCTACCGAGCCAAATCATCACAGATAATGGTACAAATCTAAACAACAAAATGATGAAGGAGCTTTGTGGAAGCTTTAAAATCTCCCACCACAACTCCTCTCCATACCGCCCAAAAATGAATGGGGCAGTCGAGGCGGCGAACAAAAATATCAAAAAGATATTGCAAAAGATGGTGGTAACCTACAAAGACTGGAATGAAATGCTTCCCTTTACTCTACACGGGTATCTTACCTCAGTCTGAACCTCAACTGGGGCAACCCCTTTCTCTTTGGTTTATGGCATGGAAGCAGTCCTGCCTTTCAAAGTAGAGATCCTTTCCCTCCGAGTGATCATGGAAGCCAAACTGGTTGAAGCTGAATTGATCCAAGCTCGACATGACCAACTAAATCTGATTGATGGCAAAAGGCTGACTGCCCTCTGTCATGGTCAGTTGTATCAAAGACGTATAAAACGAGCATTTGAAAAGAAGGTGCGACCCTGACAGTTCCAAGAAGGAGACTTGGTGCTCAACAAGGTTTTGCCGATTCAAAAAGACAGTCAGGGCAAATGGACTCCTAACTACAAAGGGCCTTATGTCGTGAAGAAAGCTTTCTCCGGAGGTGCTCTCATGCTCACCAACATGGATGGGGAAGATTTACCGATGCCTATAAACGCGGATGCAGTGAAGAAATACTACACCTAAAAAAAAAGGGGGCTCGCTAGGTTGAAAAACTGAAAAGGCGACCTAGGCAAAAGTTAGAGTGATTGGTTGAGCCGAAAACCTGAGAGGGTGGCTCAGGCAAAATCACGGCCTATAGATTCAACACTGCAACGTTAATTTTTCAAGTCGTAGACGAGGAGGTCAGTCTAGGGCATCGAAGCCATTGTCAAATCACGTCCTCGAAAGCAAAATCAAAGGATAAACAGGAAATCATGAGAAAAAACCTAGAATCTCGTTGATCTCAGGAAATCGATGGAGGATCTAAAAGGCCTTCCCTTTCACCTTTACCATCAATTCCTTGCACCTTGTCATATCATATCTTTTGTATTATTTTCATCACCTGTACATACCTGATGATCATAAATAAAATGTTTCCTTCTTCTTACATGTGTTCATGACTAAAATGAATAAACAAGTTTTGCCTTAAGAAAATTTTTGAATTTGAAAAATGACAAAAACACAAAGTTATGGGGAACGAAGTGTATACCATTGCCGGATCTTACCTCAGATAAGCACAACCAACTCCGCTAGGCAACCTCAATGAAGTCTGAAGTGATAGTTATTTTGGCCATGAGTTACTTCAAAGCCAGTCGCCAAGGGAGTTCACCTATAAGTTTTAATTTGTTTCACGCTTCTCTGTTAAGGGGTGGCCAGGACCCATGACCCCTAGACGTGTAGTTTCCCAGAACTGTCCCCAACAGACTCACCATTCATCCCCGAGGGGAACCCCGACCAAGTTTTCCTCCCTAGGGGAACCATAAAATGGACTCAGCTCCCCTAACTGGAGTACTTCCTAATCAGATTTGGGGAAGTTAGTTATCCTCAGTGGAATCACCTTTCCGACAAAACCATAGTGATCAAATGAAGGTTACCGGACAGATGCTAACCAAATCCTTCCCCAGTTGAACTACACTTCCCAAACAATTCAAACTGGGGCATCACCCCAGGTTCATTTCTTCTAGCTCAAGGGTCAGTCCCCTAAGGTTCCGAGGCAGATAGTTCAGACTGGGGCATCACCCCAGATTTCTTTTGTTCCAGTCAAGTGGCGGTCCCCCCAAGATTCCTTCAAACCATATCAAACTGGGGCATCACCCCAGATCTATTCTCTTTTAATCAAGGGGCAGTTCCCCAAGATTCCTTCAAATCTTGTCAAACTGGGGCATCACCCCAGATTTATTCTCTTTTAATCAAGGGACAGTTCACCCCAAGATTTCTCCAAATCATGTCAAACTGGGGCATCACCCCAGGTCTATTCTCTCAATCAAGGGGTAGTTCCCCAACAACCTTCAGTCATGACAAACTGGGGCATCACCCCAGATCTATTCTCTTTCAATCAAGGGGCAATTCCCAAAGGTTCCTTCAAATCATATCAAACTGGGGCATCACCCCAGGTTTATTCTCTTTCAATCAAGGGGCAGTCCCCCTCAAGATTTCTCCAAATCATGTCAAACTGGGGCATCACCCCAGGTCTATTCTCTCAATCAAGGGGCAGTTCCCCAACAACCTTCAGTCATGTCAAACCGGGGCATCCCCCAGGCATTCAAGGGGCAGTTCCCTAAGAACCTTCAGTCATGTCAAACTGGGGCATCACCCCGAGCCTTTGGGCCCAGGTTAATCAGGATGTGACATCCTGTTAATCCTCAGATCTCCCAACCTTTACAATTCCTGTCAACAGTGAGTTAATTCGGACGAGACATCCTGTTAGCTCTCCCGACCTTTACATTTCCTGTCAACCGAGGGTCAACCCCAACCTTTATATTTCCTGTCAACTAAGGGTCAACCCCAACCTTTACAATTCCTATCAACAGTGAGTTAATTCGGACGAGACGTCTTGTTAGCTCCCCCGATCTTTACCTTTCCTGTCAACCGAGGGTCAACCCCAACTTTTACGTTTCCTGTCAACCAAGGGTCAACCCCAATCTTTATATTTCCTGTCAACCGAGGGTCAACCCCAACTTTTACATTTCCTGTCAACTGGGGGTCAACCCCAACTTTTACGTTTCCTGTCAACTGGGGGTCAACCCCAACTTTTACATTTCCTGTCAACCGAGGGTCAACCCCAATCTTTTCCTGTCGACCTAGGGTCAACCCCAGTCTTTTCATCTCTAATCAATTGAGAATCAACCACCAATTCTCTCACCTCCTATTAACGGAAAGACAATCCTTTCGCTTTATGTCATCCAAAGGATACTTCCCAGTTGACCACTTCTTGTTTAAACTGATACACCGCCCCTTTCCATTTTTCTAGATTTAAAAAAAAAACAAAAAAAACAAAAAAACAAAACAAAAAAGAGAGAGAGACAGATGTGGAAAATACTTGTCTTTAAAGAGGAAAAGGTCACAACGACTCGTCATTGCCAACCAATCAAGAGGTCCCACCTGACCCCTACATCGGTGTTCATATCTTTACTTCCTTTTCACTTCAAAAACACGAAAGCTTTATGTTTCTTTTGTGAAAAAGAAGTAAAGAGGGGCATCTGTGAACACCTCTTTAGGTCCGGCCCAAGTGAAAAGGATTCTAAAAAAAAAATTAAAAAAAAAACTGACTCGGGAATGATCATTTCTAAGTAAGATGACTCGGAATGATCATTTCCAAGTAAAGAGTCCCCGAGTGAGACGTAGCCGGGTGCTATTCCAAGTGGACTTCAAGAAATTTCCAAAAAAACGAAGGAAAGGCTTCAAAGAAAAGGCTCGGGGAAGGACATTCCGAGCGAAGTGGGACTGATTTGAGTGAGTATCCCTCAATTGGACGTGAATCCGAGATGAAGCTCCCCGACTGCAACTAATCTGAGTGAAGGATTACTGATTGAAACGAATCAGGTTAGGGAACAACTGCTTCTTCTGGACAAAATTGTCTCTGAGTGGAAGACTCCCGAGTGAATTGATTCCAAGTGGAAGAAACTCTGAACCTCAGAAGAACAATTGTCATACAAGGCATTTCCGAGTAGTGTGCCTCTTCAAACAAAGAAAGATCCGACCAGGAATGAATCACTTTCGGCCAGATTCTTAAGTTTCACACTAAGCCCGAGTGAAGATTCCAAGGAAAGCACATCCGAGTGGGTTGAGGCAGAGAGCTGTATTTTCGAACAAAGCAAGGCTCAGACCTGGGAAGAATTTTTATCGGTCAGATTCTCAAAACCCAAATTCTGATTAAAAAGAAGGTCAGCTCCGAGTAAATATATCCGGGTGGCCAGATTCTCAAGTTCCAAGTTCTGAGTAAGAAGAGAGTCGGTTTCTGAGTGATTGCACCAGAAGGATTAAAGCTGAGTTCCAAATTCTGATTGAAAAAAAGACCGACTCCGAATGAATCCGAAGGGTTGATTGTCAATCCAAATTCTGATTGAAAAGAAAGCCAGATTCCTATTAAATTACTCCTGAATGAACACATCCGAGTGGGAAGCATTGTTGAAGCTGAGTTCCGAATTCTGAGTGGGGAATAAGGCCGGTTTCTGAGTTAATGCATCCAAAGGAAGGACGAAGTGAGTGCATCCGAACTGTTGATTGCCGAGTGAAACCATTTCTGATTGAAAAGTAAGTAAATACGTCCAAATGGTCAGATTTTCTCAAAGTTCCATTCTGATTGAAGAAACAAGGACGACTCCCGATTGTACAACCGAATAGAATGATTGATGACTGAAGGCAATTCCGAGTGACAAGCCAGTCGGATTTCGGAATAAATGTGTCCGAATGGAGTGAAGGAAGGGTCGTTCTTGACTGAATGACTCCCAAGCAAATCCGAACAAGTTTCTCCGAGTGATTCAATTCCAGAGACATAGCCGAGTGAAAATTTTAGGAAATGCCGATTGAATCATTTGAACTTGTTTCGAGTCACTCTTCAATCAGTGCCGATTGGATCATTTGAACTTGTTCCAAGTTATTCTTCAATCAGTGCCGATTGGATCATTTGAACTTGTTCCGAGTCATTCTTCAATCAGTGTCGATCGGATCATTTGAACTTGTTCCGAGTCATTCTTCAATCAGTGCCGATTGAATCATTTGAACTTGTTCCGAGTCACTCTTTAGCCAGTTCTGAGCCACCCTTCAGGTGGTTCCGAGCCACCCTTCAGTCAATTTTAAGTCACCCTTCAGTCAGTTCCGAGTCACTTTTCACTCGGTTCTGTTGAGTGTTCGAATTAGAATTGCTTTGCTCGTCCAGCTCCTCACAGCAACCCAACACCGACCGGCAAAGCAACACTGAGCAAAGCTTTCACTCGGTCTTTTGTGTATGAACAGCATCTTTTCCACTCGGATTATTTCCCACTATGGGTGTATACCGACCGAGGCACTAATCCGAGTCATAAGAGAACACCGACTCCATATTTCTACTGTTCGTCCATGTTGACTTGGATTCCACCACCTAAGAGGATCCATGAATCCTGGAAATGGCAGACAGGGGACGAAAGTGGAGAAATTAAAAATTCCCCACCAGCTGCTATCCCCCCACTACCTGTTAGTGGCTAGGCTGTCTCCACTCTGAGTGGAAGCCTGTGCTGTCCAAGTACTCGGCAACCCCTATAAGTACCCCATCTGAAGATGCACAAGGGGTTGAATTTTCTGGGGTTGGATTTTTAGGGGGATCCTGAAGCCTTCATTGGAGAGAACTCTGAAGCTTTTCTTTTTGAGAAACACTATCCTAAGTCCTTTACACCATCCAGCTCCTCCTAAATCCACACTATTCCAGCACCTCAAATCATCATAACACCGAGCAGCTCCTCCTAAATCCACACCATTCCAGCACCTCAAATCATCAGAACACCGAGCAGCTCCTCCTAAATCCACACCATTCCAGCACCTCAAATCATCACAACACCGAGCAGCTCCTCCTAAATCCACACCATTCCAGCACCTCAAATCATCACAACACCGAGCAACTCCTCCTAAATCCACACTATTCCAGCACCTCAAATCCTCACAACATCGAGCAACTCCTCCTAAATCCACACTATTCCAGCACCCCAAATCATCACAACACCGAGCAACTCCTCCTAAATCCCATACCATTTCAGCACCTCAAATCATCACAACACCGAGCAACTCCTCCTAAATCCACACCATTCCAGCACCTCAAATCATCACAACACCGAGTAACTCCTCCTAAATCCCACACTATTCCAGCACCTCAAATCCTCACAACACTGAGCAACTCCTCCTAAATCCCATACCATTCCAGCACCTCAAATCCTCACAACACTGTCCTACTCCTCCCTAAATCCACAGTACCGTCCTGCTCCTCTCAAACCCATACCGTCCTTCTCCTCTCAAACAACACCGAGCAGCACCTCTCAAATCCTCACAACACTGTCGAGCCCCTAAATCAACACCGTCCAAACTCCTCCTAAACCCTTTACACCGTCCCAACACTCTCACCCACACTCTCCCTCTCGGAAAACAAAATAAATTCAGAAAACCAAAAAGGGGGACAAGGAAACATAGACTAGAAATTCAAAAAGCAGAACACTTTGGTACGTTTCCTTCCATCACTCGGTATCTCTCGTCCTCACTCAGTTTTCCTTCTCCCACTCGGTTTTTCTTCTCTGACTCGATTTTTTTTCTTCTCTCACTCGGTTTTCGCTCATTTTCCCCTTTCTTTTCCGAACTCACTGTTTCTCTTTCTCTCTTGTAGCTTCTGCTACCCCCCTCTTTTCTGTCTTCTTTTTTTGTCCTTTACTTTTAAGTTTTTACTTAAAAAGAAGAAAATTTCGTTCATCTATTTCCTAAAAAAAATATCATAAAGAACTACGTAACCCTGATTTCTTGGTAACTCAAGAATACGTAGGAGCAGGACTTTAAATCCTGTCGGGCCCATCTTTCCCATTTTTATTCCTATTTTTATTTTCTTTATTTTTCCTTTGTAACTTCCTTTTTTATCTACTTCCATGAAAAATCAATTTAGATGTGACGTCTTGTTGATTTTCCCCTATCTCTGGTAGACCATCACCACAAGGAACGGGATACTTGGGACGAGACGTCCCGTTTATCTCCTTCCCATTTCTAACCCCGTATCTTGATTAAATTCCATGAAAATCAATTTAGACGTGACGTCTTGTTGATTTTCCCCTATTTCTGGTAAGCCATCACCACAAGGAACGTGATACTTGGGACAAGACGTCCCATTTATCCCCTTCCCGTTTCTAACCCCGTATTTTGATTAAAGGATGACTAATTTGGATGCGACGTCTTATTAGTATCCTTCCCTTTTCCTGTTCTATACCAAAGCCAAGGTTAATTTGGACGCGACATCCTGTTGACCTACACTCCATGTCTATTCAGTTTGTTCCTTTTGTTTTTACACAAAGTACAACAATAAAAGGGGAGAAATATAACATCTTTTGTAAGGCTATTTATGTTGCGCATTTTCAATCTTGGTACTATTTCTGACAGGCGATGTCGGGTGCTAATACCTTCCCTACTCGTAACCGACTCCCGAACTTGAATCTCATTTTTTAAATCAGTGCTTTACTGAACTTAGTTTTTTCCCAATGTTTTTCCTATGGATAAAAATGTTGGTGGCGACTCCCTATTTTTTTTTCGAAAGGATTTCGAAACTCGTTTTATTTCGAGAGGGTCGGCCGCGCCGTCGCGATCCAGGTCGCGACAGACCATATACACCATAATAGAAACATGTTGCATTCAAGGACTAAGACATTTTATAATGGTTCTTATATGGTTTATTATACCTTCTTTTAAAGCACTTTGTACTTGTATGACCTATTTTTCCACAAGTTGCACATTTTAAAATAGGTTTAGGTTTTTCTCTAAATGGTACAAAAAAGTTCTTGTATTCCTTACTATTTTCATGCTTTTCGTAACCTATGCCCATTCTATCAAGGGTATACTTTTGATTTCCAAGAAGTGCATCAAGATTCTTTTTACCATTTGTAAATTTCTCAAGAGTTTCCTTTAAGTGTTTATTTTCATTTTCAAGAAGCATGCATTTCTCAAACAACATACAATCTTCACCATCATTACAAGTCATGAGAGTGATATTAGATATGATTAATTCTTCATTTTGAACTCTAAGGTTTTCGTTTTCTAAGTTAATTTCATGCAACTCATTTTTAAGTTTCAAAATGGTTTGTTTTGAGCATGCATACTTTTTTGTTATTAACATAAACTTCTCATGTAATTCACCAAATGCTTCTAATAATTCATCTTTATCAATTTCACTTTCGACATCACTAAAATAATTTAGGGAACTTACCTCATCATTTTCGGAGTGTTTGGTCATAAGGCAAAGGTTGGCGACCTCTTCCTCCGATTCCTCGGATAAGTCTTCATTGTTTTCTTCCCAAGCTACGTATGCTCTTCTTTTTCTCTTATTGTCCTTATTCTTTTTCTTGGGGTTTGGATAATCTATTTTGAAGTGACCTATTTTGCCATATTCAAAACAAGTAGGAGGATTAGTATAATCTTTAATGAACTTTTTACCTTGGTTTGGATTTCTTCCTCGGAAGCCTTTCTTCTTCATGAACCTTGTGAACTTTTTGATAAGTAGACCAAACTCTACATCGTCAATTTCTTTATTTTTGGATTCTTCATCTTCTATTGATGAAGCTTTAAGAGCAATACTCTTCTTTTTATTGAGCTTCTTCTTTTCTTCTTCCTCGGCTATTTTCAAATCTTTGAGTTCTTGTTCATGTTCTTGAAGCTTACCAAAAAGTGTGGTGAGGGACATGGTGTAAAGATTTGCCATTTATTTCAATGCAGTTACCATTGGTTGCCATTCCCTAGTTAAACTTTTCAACACCTTTTGAATCAATTCCTTGTTGCTGTAACTTTTGCCAAGGTTGGTAAATGATTTATAATAAGAGTAAAACGTTTTTGCATATCCATAATACTTTCCTCTGGACTCATTTTAAAACCTTCATATTGACTAGAAGTGTACCAATTTTAGCATCTTTAACATCATTAGTACTTTCATGAATTGTTTCAAGAGTATCCCACATTTCCTTAGCAGAATCACAAGTAATAACTCTAAAAAATTCATCAGGACCTAATGCTAGAGTAATAAGATTTTTGCTTTAAGATTAAATTATACCTTTTTCTCCTCCTCATTTGTCCATAAGTCCATAGGCTTAGCATATTCAAAATTATCAACAACATATTTAGGAATGAAAGGACTAATGTGAATAGCATTCCATACCTTGAGATCATAGGATTGGACAAAAATTTTCATCCTTTCTTTCCAAAAAACATAGCTTTCTCCATTGAAAGTAGGAGGCCTATTTGTGGCTCCACCCTCAGGAAAGAGATTGCTTGAGGCCATTTCTATCTCTTGCAGCTATTAAGCCTTATAGAAAGAGTCAAGCTCTAATACCACTTGTTAACCAAGTGGCCTCAATGACTCAAGAGGGGGGTGAATTGAGTCTTAAAGATAGTTAAATTTTTATAACTTAATTTCAATTTTACTTTATCTTGTTTAAAGAGATAAAGAAATAGGTATCTCAATAGATAAATAATAACAATTAAAGTAAGAAGATAAAGCAAATAAACAACTTGAAATTAAATAGAGTAAGGAAAAAGAGAGAATAACACACTCAACTTTTTAACCTGGTTCAGAAATCCCTACGTCCAGGCCCCAAAGTACACCACTTGAGATTTTCCACTAAGAATTTGAGATTTACAAGATGAGTCAATACAAGTCTCTTGATTTCCCTACCAAGAACTTTATCCCTCACTTTTATCGTTATCACAATTCTTACTCAACCCCCAAAGGCCACAACCTTGCCTTTGTAACAATGCTCTTAACTCAATTTATGAATGAGTAAAACAAAACCTTTTCTACTCCCCTTACAATGATAAACAAAGCAAGAGAAGAAGTAATATGATAAGAATCATGAGATGTAGCTCTCTTTGTAGAGTAGATTTTGCAAATTAGAAGCAATAATAAAACTCTCTTAATAGAGTAGATAAAAAGTTTAAAGCACAAATCAAGTATGATCAACTTTAAAGAATGTAGCTCTCTTTTTGATAGAGCGATTTTAGAAAATTTAAGAGTAGAAGAAGTTGATCAAAAATGAAATTCTCTTTGATTAATCAAATTTAAAAATGAAAGCACAAAGAGAATAACTTACTCAAAGAATGTAGCTCTCTTTAAGAGAAAAATAAGAAAGTTAAATGCGTAGAAAATATTTACCAAAATTTTACCTCTTGAAAGTGTGTGACAAAGAATAAGAAAGTTAATGCATATGAGTGTGTTTTTCAATGAGGACTTAGGCCTCTATTTATAGTGTTTCAAGAGATAACTACCCGTTGTAATCTGATTATATTCAAATTTGGTTCCATTGAAATATCCCACGATTTTAGCAAAAGCAGAGAATCAGTCAAATTTACCAGTGTATTTGAATACCTTATTCGAATAGCAATATTCCGCTTCACTAAAAATTAGTTTAGATTCATTTTATTCGAATACCTTAATCGATTGGCAACATTCTAATTTGATTTTGAAAATTACAGAATCATTTTAATCAATTACCTTAATCGATTAGCAACGTTCTGACTTGAATTTGAAAATTCTAGAAACGTCTTAATCGATTACCTTAATTGATTAGCAAGGTTCTATTTCAAGAAAATTTGTCCAGATTTTACCTTATTCGATTAGCTTTGTTCTGAATAATTTTAAAATTTGTTTTGTGAGACTTAATCGAATATCTTAATTGATTACCTTGCTCCTAATCAAATGCCTTATTTGATTATAAAATCTAATTTTAGATTCTCAATGATTTATTATTTTTGGAACACATTTTTGGAATCATTAAAACTTGGATTATAAAAGTTCTTTCAATAAAAACTCCCCCTGTTTGATATATTATTATGAACCAAAAACAGTTGTAAGCTATCAACCTAGTCCTTCAAATGGTTTATTTCATCAAAAACAGAGTGTTTCTCATTGTTTATCTGAGTCAGGTGGGCCCTCAATTCTTTTTTTTGCCCCATTATGTCATCAATTTCTTCAGTTTGGAATAAACTTCTTCTAAGCATCCCTTAACTTGGTGGTGGGAGTTTTTTTTTATTTGTAGTTCTTTTTTGATATTTTCTCATTCCCTAGTTTTATCCTTAAGGTTTCTTTTCAAAGTCGTTCGGTCTTGGCAACTTTGAAAAATCTCTCTTTCTGCTTCTTCTTTGCTCTTCGCCATTTTGGCCAATTCTTCTTTAAGCTGCTGCAGTTCTATAGATTCATCCTTCCCAAGGAGCACACGTTTGCCTACATCATTAGCTTCCAATGGTTCAAAGGAAAGGTTAATTTGTTTTACCCTTTCCGTCATCCATTAGCAGTATGTTATGGATAGACCATATAGTTCAAGGTTTATTTCTCTACCTCATATTACTAGATTCTTCCATGCTTGGAGGGCTTTCTAAAGTCCTCCAACAAAACCTTTCTCTCTAAGGTAGTATATAATAGGTTTTAAGACTTCCAAAGATGGTGAACCCTTCAAAGGGTAAGGATATTGTCACATAGCCAGAATGTGGTTGTAGTTGATGAGAGCATGAGACTTGAAAAGTGGTATATTAAGGTAATTCTTGTAGTGGTATATAAGCTTAGACCTTTTTTGCTAGTGTAACATCCCAAATTTTAAAAGAAATAAATTTATTGAATAATTATTGTCGCGACCGGGATCGCGACGGCACGGCCGACCCTCAAAACGATTTTTTTTTTAAAAAATGAACAGGGAGTCGCCACCAATATTTTTAGGATAAAATACCGGGAAAACCTTTAATTAAAGCATTGGTCAAAAAATGAGATTCCAGATCCGGGAGTCTAATTACAGGTGAGGAAGGTATTAGCACCTCACAGCTGTCCGTTATAAAAATGGTTACCTCAATTTAATAGCACGCATTATAATTAACCCAATAATTATTTTAACTCTTCCATGAAAAGAAAATATGCGAGACGACAAAATATATAAAAATAAACAGAAATAAACACGGAATATTTACATGAGATTAACAGGACGTCTCGTCCAAATTAAACTCGCTCCACCCTTTTAAAAAATGAGATTAACAGGACGTCTTGTCCAAATTAAACTCGCTCCTTCTTTTTAAAATAAAAAGAATAAAGAATAAAAGAAATAAAAATTGCAATAATAATGATAATAACAATAGTCACACCTTTTATGCTAATTTAAATAGAATGTGTGAAGCACTCATTTTATTAATATTTATCAATCAATAAAGATTAATTGATAATTAAAAAAGGAAGACAAAATCACCGAATAACAATTAATTTAGCAGAAGATAAAATAAATACAAGTATTAAGGATAAGGTGAAGAGTGGGACCGGTGTGATGAGAAAGGAGTTGGATGGTGTTGTGGGCTTGAGGTGCTGGACAGAGGGGAAATGGGGAATAAGGTGTTTTTTTTTATCAATGAAGTGTTTTTTTTAATGGAGGGGAACGGTGTTTGAAAAGGAAGGGCAGAGAGGTGTGTGTGTGATTTGGTTTTAATGGAAAAAAGGAAAAGTGAAGTAAGCGTGGAGTGAGGTGAGGTGAGGGAGAGTGGGACAGTATAGGGGGGCTGTGAGGAATGAGGGGGTCGGTATTTGGAAGGTGCTGTGAGGAAGGTGTTGGGGCGGTGTGAAGAGGCTTGTGTTTGGAGGGTGCTGTGAGGAAAGTGTTGGACGGTGTTGAGGATGGTGTGGGCGGCGTTGAGAGGAAGGTGTTGGGCGGTGTGTGGGCGGTGTGGAGAGGACAGTGTTGGGCGGTGTGTAGGCGGTGTGGAGAGGACGGTTGTGGAGAGTGTGTGTGTGGGCGGTATTGAGTGGGAGTGAGGTCGGTTGATGTGAGTAGTGAAGTCGGTTGAGTGAGGAGATAATGGTATTGGGAGGAGGTGGGGACAGTGTTGGAAAGGGCTATGAGGACGGTCTTGGGGCGGTGTTAAGGAGGGTGTTGGGCGGTGTGTAGGCAGTGTGGAGGGTAAGGTGTTGGGCAGTGTTGAGAACGGTGTGGGGAAGGGGGCAGTGTTTAAGAAGAGGAAGTTGGACAGTGAGAGGGCGGTGTGGAGAACGGACTGGGAAGGAGATTTGGGCGGTGTGTGGATGAGGGAGAAAGCTTTTTTTTTTCTCTTTCAATGAATCCTCCAGGGATCCTTTCTTCTTCCTTCGCTTGCTGTATTTATAGAGCATTTGAGAAGCACGTTGATTGCCTGAACAGGAACAGAGACAGCCTGGCTGCCAATTAGTGAAGTTTTTTTTAATATTTCCTCCTTGTCTTGTTGTCAGCCGCCCCTTGAAATTGTCAAACAACTTGCATGGCGGTGTTGGCAACAGCCTGGATTTTTGACAATTAAGCAAAATGAAGGCTGGTGGTAATTCTTTATCACTTTCCACCTTGTCTTATTGCCAACTACCCTCCGTAATTCAAGGATCCACTTGGATAGTGGACATCCAACTCAGCAAGATGAAAATCCGAGAGAAAGTGATGAAAATCCGAGTGAGGAAGACAGAATTCCGAGTGAAATGACTCGAGTCAGCTTCTCAATCGGTATTTATCCATATTGAGAGTGAGTTCCGAGTGGAATGAAGCATTTCCAATGGTAAACCGAGTGAAAACACACCCTTCCGAGTGAGAATTGCTCGGTATGAGGTTGCTGTGAGACACTCAGTCGGAGTCGAGTGGAAAATGACTCGGAACCGACTGAAATGGTTGCAATGGGCTCGGTAATTGGCTTGAGGAGGATTAACTAGCTGAATTGCCAGTCGGTTCCGAGTGAGCATTGGTTCAGACTTAAGTTAGAGTGGTGAGCCAGCTTTGGGTGAAAATTGGTGGTTCGGGTTTGGTGAAAACGAGCTCAGTGATGCTTAAATATGGCTCGGAAATAAGTGGAATGAAGGGTGATGGCTCGGAGCCGACTGAAAATGGAAGGGACTCGGTGCAGACTGGAAATACCTCACTCGGTTCTGAGTGGATAACCTTTACTTGGTACCGATTGAAGAACATCACTCGGAATACTCCTTCTTCCCTCGGTTCCGAGTGGATTTTTACTCGGAATTTCTTTCAGTCGTCCCTCATTTCATCCACTTGAAAATCTGACCTTTTTACTTATTTTCCAATCGGTAATTGGCTTTCATTCGTCACTCAGGAATGGCTTTCACTCGGCAATCAGGTATTCGATGCATTTTCTTAGAAGTTCTTCACAAGTCCAAATCTTGATTTGCTCGGAAACACATGCTTGTTCTCCAAGTCACTCAGAGTCGGCCTCATGCTTCAATCAGAATCAAAAACTTAGTCTTCATCAATCGGCATCGTCTTTCTTTGCACTCGGAAATTAGAAGTTCAGCCATTTGCACTTGGAAATTGCCTTCTTATTACTCAGAATTTGGAAGCTTGGCATTTTCACTCGGAATCTGCCTGTTTTTTCAATCAGAACATGGAAATTGGACGTTTGTCACTCGGAAACTGTCTCTTTTCCACTCAGAGGTTGGAATTTCACTGTTTTTCACTCGGATTCTAGTCTTCTTTCCACTCAGAAGTCGAAATTTGGCTTCTGCACTCGGGTCCAGCCCTCTTTGTGTCCTTCCTTGACACTTGAGGTCCACTTGGAGGCTCTTTCACTCGGAAATGATCATTCCGAGTCCTTTCACTCGGAAATGATCATTTCCGAGTCAGAGGTTTTTTTTATTGATTTGTTTGATTTTTTTTTTGATTTTTTTTTATATATTTTTTTTATATATTTTTTTTATTTTTTTTTAATTCTTTTCCCTTGTGAATTCCCCATTCTTGGTGAAAATTGTCTGGAACGAAATAGGTGTTCACAGATGCCCCTCTTTACTTCTTTTTCATGAGGAAAAAGCATGAAGTTTCTTCTTGCCTTTTTTTGAAATAGAAAGGGAGTAAAGACGTGAACACCATTGGAAAAGTAGAAAGTGAAGGTGTTATTTCTTGGTTAACAGGAATGATGAGGATGTTGTCTCTAGGTTGACAGCAAAGGTAAAAGGATGGGGGTGTTGCCTCTCGGTTGAAAGTAAAAGGATGAGGGCGTTGCCTCTCGGTTGACTGGAAAAGTAGAAGGATGAGGGTGTTGCCTCTCGATTGACTGAACAGTAGAAGGATGAGGGTGTTGTCCTTTGATCGGAAAAATGATCTGGGGGTTGTTGGGGAACTGTCTTTTTAAGGAAAGAGAATGAAATCTGGGGAGATGCCCCAGTTTAATATGATTGGAAGTCGTTTGGGGAATTGCCCTTTGAATAAACAAAAGAAATCTAGGGGGATACCCCAATTTGACATAACTGAAGGTTGTTGGGAGACTGCCCCCTTGAGAGAAATCTGGGGAGACGCCCCAGTTTGATATAACTGAAGGTTGTTGGGGAACTGCCCCCTTGAAAGAAATCTGGGGAGATGCCCCAGTTTGACATAACTGAAGATTGTTGGGGGACTGCCCCCTTGAGAGAAATCTGGGGAGATGCCCCAGTTTGACATAACTGAAGATTGTTGGGGGACTGCCCCCTTGAGAGAAATCTGGGGAGATGCCCCAGTTTGAGCTTTTTAGTGAGAGGAGTATGATGGACGCTAGTTTGGTAATGGTGAGCTCACTGGGGAAAGATAAGTCCTCTTAAGCCTGATCAAAGAAACATCCTGATCGAGGGAATTGATCCCATTTTTATGGAACTCCTTGGGAGAGATCTTCAGTCTATAGGTCTCGCTGAGAGAAAACTTTGGCGAATACCTGCTTTTGGATGATTGATTTGGCGCCCCGCTGACAAAAGAATGAGTTAGTATAAAAAGACTTACAGGTAAATTTTCCTTGGCGACTGGCTCTTTAAGATAACTCATGGATGAAACAGAAACATCCTCCGACTTTTGGCGAGAGTATTTAGCGGAAATGGTTATGCTTATACCAAGGGAAGTTTGGCGCTAGGAAACATTTCATCCCCCATAACTTTATGCTCTGTTGTTTCCAATTTCAAAAATTTTAGGCAAAAACTTGTTTATTCATAAAAAATGAACACATGTAGGATGAAGGGAGATTTTATAAACATCAGATATGTACAGCGATAATATTAAACACAGTGATGTGACAAGGTATATAAAGAATTGAAGGCAAAATAAAAAGAAAAAGGCTCATATATCCTCAAATGATCCTCCGCGAGCAATGAGAAACTTGATCCCATATCATGACTTTGTGTTCGTCTTTTGATTTTGCTTCTGAGGGCGTAATTTGACAATGACCCTAATACCCGTTTTGACCTCCTTTGACTTTGGCTTGAAGGGTTTATGTTGTGGAGTAGAATTTGTAGAACCGCCTTTTTAGGTTTTCGGCTCATCTTGCTGCTCTAACTTTTGCCTAGGTCGCCTTTCCAGGTTTTCAACCTAGCGAGCTCTTTTTCCTTTTTATTTTTATTTTTATTTTTTTATGTCCCTTTTTTATTATGCAAAGTATCTTTTCACTGCATCGGTATTGACAGGCATTGGCAGGTCGTCTCCATCCATATTAGTGAGTATAAGGGCTCCTCCGGAGAAAGCCTTCTTTATAACATATGGTCCCTCATAATTAGGTGTCCATTTCCCTCGGACATCCCTTTGAATTGGAAAAATCTTCTTGAGGACCAAATCTCCCTCTTGGAATTGTCGGGGGCGTACTTTCTTTTCGTATGCCCGCTTCATGCGTCTTTGATACAATTGTCCCTGGCAAAGGGAAGTTAATCTCTTCCCATCAATTAGATTCAATTGGTCATATTTGGCCTGGATCCATTCATCTTCTTGCAATTTAGCCTCCATGATCACCCTAAGGGATGGAATTTCCACTTCGAACGGTAGTACAACTTCCATTCCGTAAACCAAAGAAAATGGGGTTGCCCCAGTTGAGGTTCGCACCGAAGTTCGGTATCCATGTAGCGCGAAAGGGAGCATTTCATGCCAGTCTTTGTAGGTTACTACCATCTTTTGCACTATCTTCTTTATATTTTTGTTGGCTGCTTCAACCGCTCCATTTATTTTCGGACGGTATGGAGAGGAGTTGTGATGGGAGATTTTAAAACTCTCACAAAGCTCCTTCATCATTTTGTTGTTTAAATTTGTACCATTGTCCATGATGATTTGGTTTGGTAGGCCATACCGGCATATCAGCTCACGCTTGACGAATTTGACCACAACATTTTTCGTCACATTGGCATATGAAGCTGCTTCTACCCACTTGGTGAAATAATCGATAGCAACCAAAATGAAACGATGACCATTCGAGGCTTTTGGTTCAATGGGCCCAATTACATCCATACCCCACATTGAAAAAGGCCATGGTGCTGACAAGACATTTAGGGATGAAGGAGGAGCGTGAATATGATCAGCATAAATCTGACATTTATGACACCTTCGTACGTAAGCAAAACAATCGGCTTCCATAGTCATCCAATAATACCCAGCTCTCAGTATTTTTCTTGACATAGCATGCCCATTTGTATGAGTTCCGAAAGATCCTTCGTGGATATCTCTCATGAGCTGGTTTGCTTCAACGATATCAACACACCGGAGGAGAATGGAATCATAATTCCTCTTGTATAGCACGTTACCACTCAATAGGTATCCCATGGCTAGCCTTCTCAAAGTTCGTTTGTCATTGTCCGTGATACCTTCAGGGTATTCTTGGCATTGGAGGTATCTTTTGATGTCATGATACCAGGGCTTGCCATCCGGTTCTTCTTCTATGGCCTGGCAATGGGCAGGTTCTTGCTGTTTCCTTACCTCAATGAGAGGCACTTCGTAATCATTGCTGACCTCGAACATAGCAGCTAGGGTGGCTAAAGCATCTGCCATTTGGTTGTCCTCCCGTGGAACATGATGGAAGGTAACTTCATCGAACCTTTTGATCATCTCTTTGATATGAGCATGATAGGGAACTAGTTTATTATCTCTAGTCTCCCACTCATCCTTTAGTTGATGGATAACTAAAGCAGAATCTCCATAAACTTCCAGAACCTTTATTCCCACGTTTAGAGCTGCTTGTATTCCTAGAGAGCATGCTTCATATCCCGCAATATTATTGGTGCAGTCAAAACACAGCCGAGCGCAAATAGGGATGAATTCCTTATCAGGTGAGATTAAGATAACCCCAATTCCATGTCCGAGTGCATTGGATGCTCCATCAAATCTCATGATCCATCTGGTTTCCAGGTCATCGTCTTCTTTGGAAAGAGCCAAGATATCCTCATCTGGGAAATCGTGCCGCATTGGTTGATAAGCTTCAATGGGTTGGTGTGCCAAGTAATCTGCCAGCACACTCCCTTTAGTTGCCTTTTGTGTGACATATATTATGTCATATTCCGTCAGTAACACTTGCCAACGGGCAATCCTTCCAGTCAAAGCGGGTTTTTCAAAGATATACTTGATGGGATCCATCTTAGACACCAGCCAAGTAGTATAATTAAGCATGTATTGCCGTAAGCATCGGGCAGCCCAAGCCAATGCACAACACGTTCTTTCAAGAGATGAATACCTCATCTCACATTCGGTAAATCTCTTGCTCAAGTAGTAGATGGCGCATTCCTTTCTTCCGGTCTCATCATGTTGACCCAATACACATCCCATGGATTCATTCAACACAGTCAGGTATAGGATTAATGGTCTCCCATGAATTGGTGGCACCAAGACTGGTGACTCTAATAAGTACTGTTTTATTTTTTCAAATGCAATCTGGCAATCCTCATTCCACCGTCCAGGCTGATTCTTGCGAAGCAATTTGAAAATCGGCTCACAAGTTGCCGTCATTTGGGAAATAAATCGGGCGATGTAATTCAATCTTCCCAAGAATCCTCGGACTTCTTTTTCAGTACGAGGAGGAGGCATTTCCAGAATTGCCTTGACTTTGTCAGGATCAACTTCTATCCCCTTCTCATTCACAATGAACCCTAACAATTTACCGGATCTTGCGCCAAAAGTGCACTTGGCGGGATTCAATCTAAGCTTGAATTTCCTCAATCTTTCGAAGAGTTTTCTCAGGTCAGCAATATGCTCCTCCTCAGACCTGGACTTGGCAATTATGTCATCCACATAGACCTCTATTTCCTTGTGCATCATGTCATGGAAGAGAGTCACCATTGCCCTTTGATAGGTGGCTCCTACATTTTTTAATCCGAAGGACATTACTTTGTAACAAAAGGTGCCCCATAGTGTGATGAACGTGGTCTTTTCCATATCTTCTGGTGCCATCTTGATCTGGTTATATCCCGAATATCCATCCATAAATGAGAAGATGGAATGCTGAGCTTTGTTATCAACCAATACGTCAATTTGAGGTAAAGGAAAATCATCCTTACGACTCGCCCGATTCAAGTCTCGGTAGTCCACACACATCCTTACCCTCCCATCTTTCTTTGGAACGGGAACTATGTTGGCTACCTATTGCGGATACTTAGCTACGGCTAAGAAACCAGCGTCGAATTGTTTCTTGACTTCTTCTTTGATCTTAAGAAGCATTTCTGGTTTCATTCGTCGTAACTTTTGCTTGATCGGTGGACATTCCGGCTTTAAAGGCAACTTGTGTTCCACAATGTTATTATCCAGACCTGGCATATCTTGATACAACCATGCAAAAATGTCTCGAAATTCTCGGAGTAGTCTAATCAATTCACTCTGCCGTTGTTTGCTCAAGAGGGTGCCTATCTTGACTTCTTTATTTTCCCCTTCCTATCCCAAGTTAATGGTCTCAATCCTTTCCTGATGAGGTTGAATTTCTTTATCTTCTTGTTCCATTAAGTTTGTCATCTCGAGTGAAGGTTCAAAGTCTTCCTCACTATCCTCATAGGCATAATCATTTGGATTATCAGAGTCATGAAATAGAACCGAGTTTTCATTGCTCTTAGAAGAATCGCTTTCAAATCTGCATTTAGTGTTATATCATAATGAATGAAAACAAAAAAAGGCAAGCAAATGGAATGTTTAAAAGAAAGAGATTGAACAAAGATGAGGTATGAAATCAGAATGCATTCATTTAATTTAATAAACAAGCAAATTTTCGCCTTTATTACAAAACAGATCCTAAAGCCTTAGGCATAGCAAGAGGATCGACAAGTTTTGAAAACAACAATTACTTTGGCTGAGGATTGATAGTTATGGGGAACTCCACGATTTCCCAGTTGTCTAGTTCTTGACCGGGTAAGCAAGCGTGCACTAATTCCATATCATGGCTGTGTCCGTCTCCAACCATAGCCACCTGACCCGGATATATAATCCCGGCGCTTCTAAAGCTTTGATAGAGGTCACAGATAGGGATTCTAGCAGTGTCAAACTTTTGACCGGTAAGGCGAGCGATCCTTCTCCCCCTTCTTTCTTCTCCCACCCTTTTTCTATCAGCTGCTGTAGGCTTGTATCCCAGACCATACCTATCCCTGTTTTCTAGGAGACGTATAGGTTGGGTTCTCCCTTCCAATTCTCATCCTAACCCCTTTCCCAGCTTGTATCCTTCTCTCAACATTGTCTTTGCAACCATCAGAGGCACGTTTGGGAAGGATTTCTTTGTAATGCTCGTTGCATTGGCCACCTCTAAAGCCTGAAATGAGGTTTCAAGGGCTTCCTCAGTCGCTTCAATGTATGGGGTGTTGGCAGGCTTACTAACTAACAAGTCTTCTTCTCCAGAGACAATCACCAACTTGTTGTCAATGATAAACTTCAACTTTTGATGTAGAGTAGAAGGAACTACCCCAGCCGAATGGATCCACGGCCGTCCCAGCAAACAACTTTATGCGGGCGTAATATCCATGACTTGAAAAAGGATTTGAAAAGTGCATGGCCCAACTTGTATAGGCAATTCAATTTCTCCCATGACTTCTCGGCGAGTTCCGTCAAAAGCCCGGACTACCATGGAACTGGGTCTCATATGGGTCCCATCAAAAGGCAACTTTGCCAACGTAGATTTTGGCATTACATTTAAGGACGATCCATTGTCAACCAGCACCTTCGCCATGATATGATTTTGACATTTTACGGAGATATGAAGGGCTTTGTTGTGCCCTCTTCCTTCCGCTGGTGTCTCATCATCCGTAAAAGTTAGATAGTTGTTGGCCACAATGTGTCCCACTATGCCCTCGAATTTATCTACCGGCAAATCATGTTTCACATGTGCCTCACCCAAAACTTTCATCAGCGTGTTCCGGTGTGGTTCAGAACTCATTAGTAAGGACAACAGAGAAATTTTTGCCGGGGTGTGGTTTAGTTGGTCCAACACTTGGTACTATGACGAATGTATCTAAGAAACTCTTGGGCTTCCTCTTCAGTTACTACCTTCTTTGCTTCACCAGAGGATTCTCCCTTCCCATTCCCTGTGGCTTTGTCAAGTTTTGGTTCTGGGGAAGCATACACTCTTCCACTTCGGGTGACACCCCCGATTCCGGCAATATTCATGACAGGGGATGATGGAGTAGGCTCAACGGCCTCAGAACTGGTAACGATCACATCAGTACCATACTTCCATGGTACAGCTCGCGAATCCTTGTAAGGGAATGGGGTTGGAGTGTTTACCATGATGACGGTTTTAACAGGGGTTGAAGCCACAGGTGCATTTTTATTGTAAAATATGACTAGAGGTTTTGGAGCTCGAACTCGGCCTTGCTCTTGTATCATATTTATTATGCCTTCACGATGCCGGCAAACTTCTATGACGTGACTGTCCATAAATCCCTGAAGGGTTTTCTGGAAGTCTCTTCGCTTTGTGGACAGGAGGTCATTGCACTCTTTATCCCATGATCCTTTTATCAATCCCATCTTAAGCATATGGGAATGAATTGTTTCCAACGGCATTTGGATATCCTGAACTTTGGAAATACATTCCTCATCTTTTTCCACAGCGTTAACGCCTGGTCTCCCATGGTTAGGCAAAGGATTGGTGGTCACATTCGGGCTTCCTTCCTTGAAGCTTATCCAATCAGCTCTGATTAAATCTCTTACCTTAAACTTCAATGCCAGGCAATTTTCGGTGGAATGTCCCGGTGCACCGGCATGGTAATCACATCGCGCATTTGGGTCATACCCTCTAGGATAAGGTGGTTGAAGCGGTTTTAAAGGACAAGATGCCACTAAGGTGTTTTCAATAAGATGGGGGAGAAGCTCTGTGTAGGTCATGGGAATTGGATCAAATTACACTTGAGTGCGGTCATCATTCTGTCTCCTCATGTTTGGATTTGGTGGGTTTATTTGGGGTGGTTGATATGGTGTTTGTGGTGGTGCGGGTGGTCGCATGACAGGTGCTCGAAAATGTGGTGGGTTTGGATTTGGAATTGTAGCTACATATGGGTGTGGTGTGTTATGGTAAGTTGACGGAAAGGTGACAGGAGTAGGTGGTCTGAGCTGGTTCCTTCTTTGGTTGTGAGAGACCAGGTTAGTCTCTCCCTCTCTTCTTTTTCCTTCTCCAAAAGAAGGTTTTCTTGCTGTCCCAGCCCCAGATGGGCTACGAGTAATCTTCCCCGTTCTCAAGCCATTCTCTATTCTTTCTCCGATAGTGACGATGTCGGAGAAGTGGGAAGAAATGCTTCCAATCATCTTGTCATAGAAAGGTGACTGGAGTGTATCAATAAATGTGGAAATCACCTCTTTTTCTGATAGAGGTGGATCGACTTGTGCTGCTACTTCTCGTAACCGTTGGGCATATTCTTTAAACGTCTCATTATCTTTCTTGGCCATGTTTTGCAACTGTACTCTATCTGGTGCCATATCCAGATTATACTTGTACTGTTGCATGAAAGTGTCTGCCAGATCTTCCCAACAGCGTATACGAGATCGTTCAAGGTGGTTGTACCAGGTAAGAGGTGCTCCCGCCAAACTATCCTGGAAACAATGAATGAGCAAAGGGTCATTAGAAGCATGAGAGGCCATCTTCCGACAGTACATGGTTAGATGGTTCTTTGGACAGGTTAGCCCCTGATATTTGTCAAACTCTGGCATTTTAAATTTGGGGGGAATGACAACATCAGGAATCAGACAGAGTTGTGCAGCACTGCCCATTCCAAACCTGTTTGTTCTCTCCATTTCTCGGAATCGCCTTTCCAGGAATTCTAGTCTCCCCTCCTGGGTAGTAGCAGCAGTATTTGGACCCGCAGTAGCATGACGACTGGTATCCCTAACTGGTTGGTCGACATGTGTCGGGTTTGCATTAGGCATTGAGATGTGGGGTCTGGCTGTCGTCTGGGTAGCTTGTGGTTGCGTAACTTGTGCAAGGATTGGATTTGCTTGAGGGTCTCAGACGGGCGGGACACTTGGCTGGGCCGTATGTAAAATTGCCTCTTGATAATCAGGTTCTTCTTGAAGCGGTGGGAAATAACCCTGTGGCAATCTGTAAGGTATGACGTTACCTTCTGCATCTATAAAGATGGGTTGCTGGGCTTCAGCAGTGTTTGGTTTCCTAACATGAATGGTTAGGGGAGGCGCAGCTGGGTTTGAACTTGGTCCCCCAGTGGGACCCTGAGTGGACGGTCGTTGTCTAGTGTCTTCAACTCCTGCTGAAGAATCCCCTTCTGTGACCCTTCTCTCAAGAAGTTTGGCCATTTCAGCCATTTGCTCTTTCAGTTGATTGACTTCAGCTCTCAAACTCTCATTTTCTTGTTCTATTTCAGCCATGAGTCTGGTATTAAGCCGAGTCGCGTAAGGATGTTTACCCGTTATTTCTGGGAAGTCAACAAGAAATTGTTAAAAAGAAAGTAAAAAAAAACAGCAAAAGAAAAACAAATGATACGTGAAGCAATCGCGGAATTCAGCCAGTATCTTTTGACTTTTTTCAGAACTTCATTCAAAAGTGATGAGTGGAAATTAACATGAGGTAGTTGTGGGGACATGAAGAAACCCCCTTTTTTTCGGAATACATTACTGCTGCCAGCCTATTTTTATGCAGAAAAAGTAAATCAGCCATTCCTAGCTCGGGCAATCATGGCCCTCATTTTACAAATCCTTTCTCTACAATAATCAAGGAAGGTTACAATTTCTCTTGGAGTGTTAAGAGGATTAACCATCCCTTCAGCTTGCTTGAGTAGGAGCGGGAGGTCTTCCAGAACTCCATTAGCCAAATATGCCAAGTGGGCAAAGCGATTCATCCATGAATGAATATCTTCATTTTGCTGTGTTAGTTCATCTTTCAAAACACGGATAGCTTCTCCACATTCTCGTTCAGCATCTATCACGCGCTGTCGCTCACCATTTATCTCATGCTGGTAAGCTTCTACCATCTCATCAAGCTGATGCTCTAATCGGCAAACTTGCAATTGCAGAAGTTCTTTCTGTACCAAGACATTTTGCTCGCGCTCTTTGGCTCTTGCCAACATGTCCCTTAGAAGCTGCTTATCAGTCAACATGGTATCTCTTTGCTTGTTCTTCGCTTTTAGTTGAGCATTAGCCGTTCGGAGGCATTGGCTTTTTTTCCTCAGGTAGTCCCTTTCAATTTTTCTTTTCTTTCCAATCTTCCTGATGGTTTGTTTGCTTTCTAAATTCTCCCTTTTCTGAAGGGCACATTCTTGCTGAGATATCAGCAATTCTTTTTCTAATTCCTCATTTTTGGCGGTTAACTCTTTTATTTTGGCTCTCATTGCCTCTTCTTCAAGGGTAGGAGAGGTAACATGTGCGCCTGTCGGGAGATAGGAGGGACTTTTGAAAGGTAGCTTGACAATAGAAACTCTGTTTAAGACCCATTGGTAGTACTCTTCCTTCATGGCGTGGCTTCGACTTCCTAATTCCTTCCCTTGTTTGTGGACTTTCTTCCATGCATTTGCTACATCCTGAATGACAGACGTGCAATCCCCCTCTAAGAAATAAACGATGAAAGCAGTAAGGGATTCTCCATCGGGTGACCCAAGTAAGGGATAGGCTAGCTGACGTTTGGCTATGACAGGGTTGTAATTAATACACCCCTGAGTACCTATAAGAGGAACATTCAGGTAGTTTCCACAATGGTGAATTATGGTGTCAACCTTCAACCATTGCGGGTACCACCTTACTTTATCAGCTGTGAGTCCTACTAGGTGATTGGCCCATTCACGCCTATTCTTCGCTACTAACTGACATAACTTCAGATCTGAGACTGGACATTCAATTTTGCTGACTTGATGGAAGACATGTGATGTAAGCCATACATATAGAGCAGGTAAACGACAAATGATTCTCTTTCCATCTCGTGTACAGCAGAAGTCCATGGTGTAGTATATATTTGCCAATATAGCAGTGACAGGATTTTCAGACTTGAACCTATGGGCAAGGAAAATACCAATAGCATCATAGTCCACATAATTGTCGATATTAGGAAACAAGATAACTCCATAAATGGTGAGAGCTAGAGTATCCATGAAGGCTTCCCAATCTCTTTTCTCAGCTAGCAAGTGCATGTGCTTTTCAAAATACTCTCGATCAAATCCCAGGATCTGATTTCTATTCAGTTGCGCACTCCTTAACACTTCCGGGTGAATCTTTAGGACATTAGCAACAGTAACAATATTTGCTTGACGTCCAAGATGACGGTAAGGTATTTGTCCTTCTAATGGCATCCCCAGAATTTGTTTAAACTCCTCAACTGACGGAGCTAATTGGAAGTCCCGGAAGGTAAAACAACGGAGAGGTGGGTCATAAAATTGAGTCAAAGCGGTAATTGCCTCGACTTGTACTTCCACTTCTAGCAGTTTTAGGATCCTCCCATATTTCCTTGAGAAAACCATCTTCTGATTCATGTCCAATTTCTTCCCTAATGCTTGTAGACTGGTTGTATCAACTTTCCTAACCTTAACATGCAGTAATCTTTTCAACTCAGGTACATTTCCACCACAACTATCTGACCTCATGTTAATTTCCATATTTCACTCAAAGATACTGGCCAAGCCCTTAATAGCTTCCTGTAGGGACATAAAGAAAAGAGAAATCAATCACTGACATGCTTTGCAAATTGATACTCCCCTAATAACTTTCTTGAAAACATTTTGGGATTTAGGGAAGTTACAATTTGTCAAAACTTGCAATAAATCAAGGATCGCACGAGCTATGAATTTTCTGATTATTTTTTCTTCTTTTTTTTTAGAAAGTTCATAACTCCAGATCCTAAGACTTAAGCAAACATAAAAAGAAAGGTCCACTTGCCCATTAGAGGATCACATGTTAAAAATAGATTATTCTTTGAAAAAGTAATCCTCTAAACAGGCAAGCGGTCCATTAGTTTGGATTGGAAGAGAAAACGAGAATGAGAAAAGGTATAAGTAAAGTTTGCCTCTTTGTGCCTTAAGTCGGGTTTTTCTGAAGATGCCTTAATGGTTCTAAGGTTTATTTATCAGTGATGTCTCACATTGGGTGGTTTATTCTAAAATTTCTAAAGGTCACTAGAGCCAAGATCCTACTCATGATGTTGGCCACAAATAGCAGGAAGTCTACTAAGTGTGGGCACCACGAATAAGTCGAACTCTAGCTGAGATTCTCACAGTAACCAGATAGGAAGTACATCCCAAATGGCTCCGCTATCAATCTCCCCTAATCTTAAGTTTTGTTTGGGCCCGGGTATAGGGTCCCACTCAAAAGTGTGTGCAAGTTGTGAGTGTAGTGTGTGAAAGAGGCATTCAATACCTGTACCTTACTCATCCTGCACATAGAACAAACACAGAGCAACAAAATAAAGTCGACTACCCTAGGGTTCAATGATCACACATATATTTACAGAACATAAAGGATAGGACACAAATAAAACAGAGACCAAATAAAATAAAGGAAAAAGTCAAATAATTAATATGCTAATTAAAATATGCGCTATCAAATTGACTGGCTTGACTCTCTAAGTCCCCAGTGGAGTCGCCATCTGTCGCGACCGGGATCGCGACGGCACGGCCGACCCTCAAAACGATTTTTTTTTTAAAAAAAATGAACAGGGAGTCGCCACCAATATTTTTAGGATAAAATACCGGGAAAACCTTTAATTAAAGCATCGGTCAAAAAATGAGATTCCAGATCCGGGAGTCTAATTACAGGTGAGGAAGGTATTAGCACCTCACAGCTGTCCGTTATAAAAACGGTTACCTCAATTTAATAGCACGCATTATAATTAACCCAATAATTATTTTAACTCTTCCATGAAAAGAAAATATGCGAGACGACAAAATATATAAAAATAAACAGAAATAAACACGGAATATTTACATGAGATTAACAGGACGTCTCGTCCAAATTAAACTCGCTCCTCCTTTTTAAAATAAAAAGAATAAAGAATAAAAGAAATAAAAATTGCAATAATAATGATAATAACAATAGTCACACCTTTTATGCTAATTTAAATAGAATGTGTGAAGCACTCATTTTATTAATATTTATCAATCAATAAAGATTAATTGATAATTAAAAAAGGAAGATAAAATCACCGAATAACAATTAATTTAACAGAAGATAAAATAAATACAAGTATTAAGGATAAGGTGAAGAGTGGGACCGGTGTGATGAGAAAGGAGTTGGATGGTGTTGTGGGCTTGAGGTGCTGGACAGAGGGGAAATGAGGAATAAGGTGTTTTTTTTTATAAATGAAGTGTTTTTTTTAATGGAGGGGAATGGTGTTTGAAAAGGAAGGGCAGAGAGGTGTGGGTGTGATTTGGTTTTAATGGAAGAAAGGAAAAGTGAAGTGAGCGTGGAGTGAGGTGAGGTGAGGGAGAGTGGGACAGTATAGGGGGGCTGTGAGGAATGAGGGGGTCGGTATTTGGAAGGTGCTGTGAGGAACGTGTTGGGGCGGTGTGAAGAGGCTTGTGTTTGGAGGGTGCTGTGAGGAAAGTGTTGGACGGTGTTGAGGATGGTGTGGGCGGCGTTGAGAGGAAGGTGTTGGGCAGTGTGTGGGCGGTGTGGAGAGGACAGTGTTGGGCGGTGTGTAGGCGGTGTGGAGAGGACGGTTGTGGAGAGTGTGTGTGTGGGCGGTATTGAGTGGGAGTGAGGTCGGTTGATGTGAGTAGTGAAGTCGGTTAAGTGAGGAGATAATGGTATTGGGAGGAGGTGGGGACAGTGTTGGAAAGGGCTATGAGGACGGTCTTGGGGCGGTGTTAAGGAGGGTGTTGGGCGGTGTGTAGGCAGTGTGGAGGGTAAGGTGTTGGGCGGTGTTGAGAACGGTGTGGGGAAGGGGGCAGTGTTTAAGAAGAGGAAGTTAGACAGTGAGAGGGCGGTGTGGAGAATGGACTGGGAAGGAGATTTGGGTGGTGTGTGGATGAGGGAGAAAGCTTTTTTTTTTCTCTTTCAATGAATCCTCCAGGGATCCTTTCTTCTTCCTTCGCTTGCTGTATTTATAGAGCATTTGAGAAGCACGTTGATTGCCTGAACAGGAACAGAGACAGCCTGGCTGCCAATTAGTGAAGTTTTTTTAATATTTCCTCCTTGTCTTGTTGTCAGCCGCCCCTTGAAATTGTCAAACAACTTGCATGGTGGTGTTGGCAACAGCCTGGATTTTTGACAATTAAGCAAAATGAAGGCTGGTGGCAATTCTTTATCACTTTCCACCTTGTCTTATTGCCAACTACCCTCCGTAATTCAAGGATCCACTTGGATAGTGGACATCCAACTCAGCAAGATGAAAATCCAAGAGAAAGTGATGAAAATCCGAGTGAGGAAGACAGAATTCTGAGTGAAATGACTCGAGTCAGCTTCTCAATCGGTATTTATCCATATTGGGAGTGAGTTCCGAGTGGAATGAAGCATTTCCAATGGTAAACCGAGTGAAAACACACCCTTCCGAGTGAGAATTGCTCGGTATGAGGTTGCTGTGAGACACTCAGTCGGAGCCGAGTGGAAAATGACTCGGAACCGACTGAAATGGTTGCAATGGGCTCGGTAATTGGCTTGAGGAGGATTAACTAGCTGAATTGCCAGTCGGTTCTGAGTGAGCATTGGTTTGGACTTAAGTGAGAGTGGTGAGCCAGCTTTGGGTGAAAATTGGTGGTTCGGGTTTGGTGAAAACGATCTCAGTGATGCTTAAATATGGCTCGGAAATAAGTGGAATGAAGGGTGATGGCTCGGAGCCGACTGAAAATGGAAGGGACTCGGTACAGACTGGAAATACCTCACTCGGTTCTGAGTGGATAACCTTTACTTGGTACCGATTGAAGAACATCACTCGGAATACTCCTTCTTCCCTCGGTTCCGAGTGGATTTTTACTCGGAATTTCTTTCAGTCGTCCCTCATTTCATCCACTTGAAAATCTGACCTTTTTACTTATTTTCCAATCGGTAATTGGCTTTCATTCGTCACTCAGGAATGGCTTTCACTCGGCAATCAGGTATTCGATGCATTTTCTTAGAAGTTCTTCACAAGTCTGAACCTTGATTTGCTCGGAAACACATGCTTGTTCTCCAAGTCACTCGGAGTCGGCCTCATGCTTCAATCAGAATCAAAAACTTAGTCTTCATCAATCGGCATCGTCTTTCTTTACACTCGGAAATTAGAAGTTCAGCCATTTGCACTCGGAAATTGCCTTCTTATTACTCAGAATTTGGAAGCTTGGCATTTTCACTCGGAATCTGCCTGTTTTTTCGATCAGAACATGGAATTTGGACGTTTGTCACTCGGAAACTGTCTCTTTTCCACTCAGAGGTTGGAATTTCATTGTTTTTCACTTGGATTCTGGTCTTCTTTCCACTCAGAAGTCAGAATTTGGCTTCTGCACTCGGGTCCAGCCCTCTTTGTGTCCTTCCTTGACACTTGAGGTCCACTTGGAGGCTCTTTCACTCGGAAATGATCATTCCGAGTCCTTTCACTCGGAAATGAACATTTCCGAGTCAGAGGTTTTTTTTTTATTATTTTTTTTGATTTGTTTGATTTTTTTAATTTTTTTATTATTATTTTTTATTATTTTTTTTTAATTCTTTTCCCTTGTGAATTCCCCATTCTTGGTGAAAATTGTCTGGAACGAAATAGGTGTTCATAATTATAATTAATTATTTATGGTCCAATAATTATAGGAAAATTAATTTGACATTAGAGGTGAATTATCAGTAAATTAAGAATTACCAGAACCAGATGATTTAACAGATGGTGTGGGACGCACTTGGTCAAATTAGATATTTGATAGGTCAAGAATACTTAGAAATTTATTGTGGTTATGGTGGTATAGTTAAAATAATTTTTAGTGTTGGGGAAATAATTATTTGGACATAGTGAATGACATTAAACGACAAATATACGATCCAAAATGGAATTAAAAGAAAGTGTAAAATCCCACTTTCCTCTTCCACATCACTGTAGCATCCCTTTCTATTTTATTTTGGTTCTTTTAACCATTGGACAATAGGAATTATGAACCATGGGAAAAAGCAAAAAGGAGGCATAGCAATATCCATTGGAGAAAAGCCAATTTTATGACTTTCTCTCTCCCCCTTCTCCATTTTTTTGTTGGTTTTTCCTTCCCTCTCCCATTCACTTTGCTTTTTCTTCTTCTCCCTCCATTCTTCTTCTCCAAACCGTCTTACTCTCTTCCACTTCCATTCTTGCTAAAATAAAAAATTAAGCATGGATTTATGGAGTATTTAAGGGACATTGGAGGAAAGCTTAGACCATCTCCTTCCTCCTTCCTCTCAATTTTGTTTTTGTAGAGCATGGATGTGAGGTAAGGATTTCTTGCCTCCTTGCTATTGCATTTATGGTTTTTATGTTATTAGAGTTGAAATGGTAATGTTAGAAGTCATGGGTATTAAGAAAAATGGTGAAACCCTAGGTTTGAGATGTAAATTTTGATTATGGAAAGAAGGTTCTTGAAGATGGCTTGATGTTGTATGATGAGGAGGGTTATAATGTCCATGTTAATTTAAGAAAATTGATTGAGATTGTTGTTAGGTGATTTTAGAGAAAAACCCTAAGTGTTGAATTTTGGGGGTTTTGGCAAAATTAGTGAATTTGATGATTTTGGTGCTTTAGAATGATTTTATATGAAGAAATGAATTTTTAGAAGTATTAGGATTGATTATTGATGTTGATGAATTTTTGAGCTTAGTTGAAGTTATGTGAATGATGATATATGCATGAGAAACCTAAAACATAGGGTAGATGACCATTGGGACCATTGATTGTTGTTTACATTGGTTGGCACTTTAACAATGATCATGTTATGCTTGTGATGATGTATGAGAATTGATGGAATTGATGATGGCCAATTTGTATGTGCACTTTTGAGAATTGATAAATTGAGGGTTTTGGCAAGGATGGTGAAATTAATGAGTTAGTTGTTATGAGAGTGTTTTTGTGGGTAGAAAAAATGATTAGAATGCTTGGTAATGATTATAGGGGTTGTTGGATTTTGATGAAGTCCTAACCTTAAGATGTAAAAGATATATGCATATGAGTAGATGTGATTGATTAGAGGAATTGATTTTGAGAATAGAACATGAGAAGTTCAAGGTTGAATGTTATCATTTGTGATGATGGATAAAATAAGTAAGATTGGTGAGTTGATGAGTTATTAGGCCATGATATTACTAATTGAAATTGTTGATGGATGATGGTCTTAAATGAAGCTAGAGGCTTATGTTGAATATGAATGGTAATGATGAGTTTGGATGATTCATATGATGATTGAATGCATATATGTGTATTGTGTAGATTGTGTTCTGGGCAATGTGGTGAACGTTTGGAGCATTCGAGTTATGGTTCTTCTCTCGAGGTAGGAGAGAAGTTTACATTCTAATTGCATGAGTTGAATGATTGATGATTGATGTATATGAATCGTACGCATGCTTGCCTTGCCATAATTATGTTGAATGATGAGATGAAGGATGATATGGTGAATGTTATGCTTGGTAATTTGTTGATTTTTAAGAGTCATGTATGTATGAGATAATGATTGTTTTGTGGTTCCTTTGATGAGAATGAATGCATTTATTGATGAATAATTCATGATTGAATGGAATGATTATGTTCCTTGGTTCCATGGGATTGCATGTTCTTCGTTGCTGTCATGAACTAATATACTGCAGGTGTGAATCGATTCCCCTGTTACTTGAATCGATTTAAACACCTGATTCACCTCTGTTTTTGCAAATTGGAACTCATGAATCAATTCAGGAGGGGAGGTGAATCGATTCATTCACCTGATTACACACTGACTTGGCATTTTGCCACACATGAATTGATTCACCAAGGGGTTGAATCGATTTATATACCTGATTTGCACTATTTTTGGGCCCTGGAACGCATGAATCGATTCAGGAGGGGAGTGAATCGGTTCACAACCCTCATTTTGTCAATTTTTGGACTTTAAGGATGTATGAATTGATTCATGCAAGGGCTGAATCGATTCATGGCCCTTTTATGGCCACTATTATGTTGTTTTTCCATTGTTGTATTTCCTTTACTGTTTTTGGCTCGTTTGGGTATCTTAATGATGTTTTTGGCCTCTAACTTCTACATGAAAATTGTAGATAATTATGTTATGGAGGTGTGAAAATTAGTCTCACCTTAATTGGAGTTTTCTAACTCTCATTAGGCATAAAACACTAGACCCGCTGCATTATAAAACTCATATTTAAGAGGGTTTTGAACCTAACTTTTTATGGTTGTCAAATTGGGACTAATAGGTGATATTTGTGACATGTCCCACTATTTTTAAGACTAAAAATAAGCTTTTCTCATGTTTTATTGTTGAAATTTGTCATGAGCTTATTATTACCCAAAACCCCTTTTATGTAAAAACAAGAGATTGTATTAGGGGTATATGATGTTAGTGTGTCTTGGTGGTGTTTGATATTGATTAAGACATTGGAAAATATGTATGTACCTATGATATGTTATGAAAACATGAATGTACACCACTAATGATATGTTATGACTTTGACAATGAAAAGTTAAAATGATGTGGTTGTATGACACACCCTTGTATGATGATGAAACTAATGAGGGATGATTGCATGACAATTTATTTATTGTAAATCGATGAATCAGAAATGATATCAATAATAGATAATGATGGATGATGTTGTTGATCATTTCCTTGAATAAAGGATGATTATTATTATTGGTGATTTATTCAATACCATTGGGATTGATACAAGTGTGAACTTGTGTGTGTGGTTTAAAATTATATTGATGAATTGTTATGATGCCACACTAATATATGAAACAATGGTAATGATTAATAAGATAAAAATCCACTAAGAGATTATGTGGTGATATTGATGAACGATTTATGGATGTTGTTGATATTTGTTATGCCATTGTGATTGTTCCAAGTATTCACTTGTATGCATGATATAAAGTATGTTGAAATAAAGTGCCACACTTAAGACTTGAAAACAATGGCTAAAACCAACAATGATAAAATCCACTAAAGATTGTATGGTGGTGGTGGTGTGGATGATGATGATTGATGAGTGGCATGATAGGATGCATAGTGTGAGAATGCATTGATTGGCATTTTCATACATGGCCTATCATAGCTGCCGGTGTTGGAATATTAGGGGATTCCCCCGGTTGGCCCAGTGAGAGTGTGGCTCAGTGCATGAGCATTCTTGTTGTTTCCCCAGTGACTTAATGTGTAAGTCATGAAGCTGCCCATGCTGAGCTACGAGGAGCTGCATATGGTTGACCCTTGTGAGGGATGACTCTTGAGGAGTAGGTGTCCCTGGTGGTCTTATGGATCATAGTTGCCATGTTATGAATCATGGTTGGCCCACAACACCTTATATTGTTGATTATGTTGTTTACCGCGATCATGGTGAAAATGACTGGTGTTGTAAAATGGGCGATATGGTTTGATACCAGTAAAATTGGTGATTATGCATGCATTATGATATATGTGTACACATTATACTACTGTAGTAGGGGTATGGTATGTGATCATGCTTGAACCTACATTTGGTGTTTATTCCCACAGTCGGATCCATATTTGTTGTTGTTATTCCATTATACATATGCATTAACCTAAGAGCATTTTCATATAGCATGGAGATATGCCAAAAGGTGATGATGATTGATGATGGTTGATGATGATTGAGATTGAGATATGATGATGATGAGATGGGTAAATGAATTACCTAAAAGACAACATGTAAAATATGAATACAACAAATTGACATTGAATATGATGATGTTGTATGTGATGACCTAATATCATGAAAGGCTTCTCTGTCTATGGTTGATGATAATGATGTTAGCCTATTGTGGCATTAATAAGAGATGTGTATATGTGCTTGCTTTGCTATGAATTGATGGTTGAATACGTTACATGTATATTGTTAAAATAAGAATTTATGATGATTATCGATGAACTTAGCAAAGCATACATGATATTAATATGCATATGCACATAATCTCAATTGTATTCATATTCGTCATTTGAAATGTATGACTCACTCTCCCATGGTGTCCATTTTTAGCATTGATGCAGGAATATCATGGGATGAGGATATTTTTAAAGTAAAGCTTTTGTGAAGGTAAAATAGTGGTAATGGAATACCTTGGCCGGCAGCTGTTGTAATTATGGCATTATGAATAGGTGTATGTGATAGTGTTGATAAATGTTGATATTGGTGGATGTGATGTAAATAACAATATGAGTGGATGATGTATCAATATTTGGGGTATTTGAATTCATACCCATTTGATGATTAAAATGAGGTTGGTTATGTAATCCATTTTGGGAATGTATAAGTGTTGATGATACATGATTGTAAGGTTGAATAGGATATAGTCAATTATGGAATATGGACATTGGAGATATATGTTGCATGACCATATAGATGCATATGTATATATATATATATATATATTAGGCAATGCATGTTTGTGATTTATGTGTAAGATCGGTTTTGGCTTAATAGGCTTGTGTTATATGCTTGTATGCTTTGCTGAGCCTTTTTTCATATCTTTATATATGGGATTAGGCGTGTGCCCTATATACATATTCTTCTTCCACTGTAAACTTTGTTATTTATGTATACAATTATGGGCGATTTATTTTATGATCCAGTTATAAATTATCAAATCTTACTCTCTGGTTTTCTGTGGTTCGGGTTTTGATGTAGTCGTTGAGGAGTTTTGAAATATTTTTAAACGCAAAAAATTTACTCACATTTTTATTAATTATTTATCTTGATAACATCGGGATTCGGGTCCATAAATCGCGGTGTGACAGCCAGAATGGTTGCCATCTTATCTTTCCGCCATGTAAGCTACTACAAAGTGTTTTCCAATCTTTTGGCTTTCTAATGTTTGGTTAGAATGACATGCAGTCATTAATCAGACAGGTGATGTTGCTAGCCCTCTTAAACACATGGGTAATAATCCAAATGTAAAAGATGGGTAAACGACATAAGATCTTTTGTCCTCCTTTTTCATGATAGAAGAGCATAGTAGAGTAGACATCAGTTAAAAGGGCTATGACTAGAGATGCTGAGTACTTTCAAAAGTCCATGAATACATTTATAGTGAGCTTGTCCATTAGGCTATCCGTGCTAGAAAACAAAACCCCACCATAAATCATAAGAGGTTGCCGCTAACCTTTGCATGTAGTCTTCTAGAAAGTTTTGGCTTAGACCCCAAGTTTTCTAACTTTCAATCTTTAATTTTTCCAACTCATCAGTGTTCTTTTTCAGGACTTTTGCTAATTCACCGATGTGGGTCATATGTTTACGGAACTTATAAGGCTTGTTATTCCTTAATGGAAGGCCCAATATATGCTCAAACTCTTCAATTGTGGGAGCCAACTGAAAGTTGAAGAAGGTGAAACATCACAATAGAGGGTCAAAATACTAAGCAAAGGCAGTGATGGCCTCGTGCTAAAAATCCACTTCCAGGATCTTTAATAGATTCACATACTTGTTCTCGAAAGCTAATCTTTGGTGAGAACTCAACTTCCTTCAGAGTTGACTCAGACTGGCAAGGTCTACTTTCCTTTCTTTTATTTGGATATTATTTTTTGAGTTGAATTGACTCCATGTTAATTTCCATTCTCGTTTTTCTCTTTGTTTTATGATAAGATTAAGATTCTATGACAAAACAACAACAAACACATTAATGGTAGAAGAAAGGAAAAAGAAAAAAAGAAAAAAGAAAAAAGAAAAAAGAAAAAGAAAAATGTTAGTGAGTTGTTAATCTCTTGATCCACCTATTCCTTTTTCAAATTCATGGACCGCCACATATTTTAAAATCATGGACCCAGAGATTGATAACTCATATGGATGTGTCATTAATCCTTTGCACAAACTTAAGAAAAAAAGAATTTGCATGTTTGTCCAAAGGATCAACGATCCATAGTATTACATAATTAAGGAAAGGTTGAAAAAGAAAGAAGGGTATGCCCCTTTAGTGTCCTAATTGGATTGCCTATTGGGTTCTATCCTAGGGTTCTAGGGTATCTATACTTTACATCTCATGGGAAGGCGCTATTATTCCTAAAAGGCCACTAGAGCTCACGACTTTCTTAGACGTTTACCATAATAACAAGTACATGTCAATTGTGGGACGCCCAAGAAAGCCACACTCTAGCTGGGCTTTCACGGAAGCCAACAGGAAGTACATCCCAATTGACACCGTTAATTGCCCTCTATCCAAAAGGTTCTTCTCATGCTCTTAGGTGTAGAGCCACTCTTAAAATTAATTATTGAGGTGTGTGCTAGGGGACACACAAACCTGTCATACCTTATCCTTTAAAACACATAATTGAGCCAAACACAATTCAAATAGTCGTCTACCTTAGGGTGTATAGAATATATTGTGTTTGAATATGTTAACAGGTCCAAAAGATGTGCAAGGATTTTGATAATGACAAGTACTCTTGAAGAAACAATGCAAAAACAAAGACATGAAATCAGAATTGAAGAAACAGCGAAGCTAATCGATTAGGCCATAGATGCTAATCGATTAGAAGCTTTCTGTCTTGGAAGAAATTGCATCAGAGTTGAAGATAATCGATTAAGGAAGCCACACAATCGATTAGATACTCACTGGAATTAAGATAATCGATTGCACACTTGAGACTAATCGATTACAGCAATCAAAAATGGAATTAAATGCATCAGGCACACATGCTAATCGATTAAGAGAGCCATATAATCGATTAGGAAGCCACTGGAATTTAAGGTAATCGATTGCAAGACATGCTAATCGATTAGGATGCTGCGAAGACAAATTAAATGCATCAGATACAAGATGCTAATCGATTACAGGTAATGAGATAATCGATTAGTGACTCTCTGACTTGAAGCTAATCGATTACAACGCGAGGGTGTAATCGATTACGATAGTGGAAAAACAGATTTAAGTGGGAAACCAGGTCATGTCTCCACCATTCTTCAAATCTCCACTAACTGCAACGGCTATGAGGGACTAGGGCACTCTTCAACAGCAATCTTAGGTCTATAAATTGAAGAGGAAGACAAGCACAAACAGATAACCAAGTAGCAACAATTCATAGCTCTATTTTGTGCTTTGTAAGCCTATCTCTTGCATTTTTTGTACTTTCAATTGTATATCCTCTCATCTTGAGAGATTAGAATTTGGAGAGCTTTTCACTTGTATATCTGCTCTATTAAGAGAGTATATTGATTATAAACACAAACTCCAAACACACAAAGTTATTCACTCTAGGTTGAGTGGTTGTTCACTCTAGGATTGAGTGGTTACAAAGGTTGTGGACTCAACCTTTGGGATATTGTGAGATTGAGAGATTGGGTGGGTTGCGCTTGTACTTGTGAGGATTGGGTTCTTGAGTGTGGGACACTAGGAAGCCGCAATTGCTCAAAGTTGTATCTCTAATCTACAATAGTGGAAAATCCTCTAAGTGGGTTGCTTAGAGGCGAGACGTACACCGGATTGGGTGGAACTCGTTACATCGGTTTGCAAGCTTCTCTTCCTTACTCTTTTACTTCCATACATTGCATATCTGTTGATTGGTATTGTTTGGTTGAGAAAGAACATACTTGAACTTGCTTAATTTGCTATACTTTAGATATTGCACACCAAGTGTTTGCTAAATTGCCTCAACAACACTTACCTCTTGTAGTGCATTGCATATCATTGTTACTTGCTTTCACTTGCATAATCTCATAAACTTGGTTATAGAAATCAATTTCAAAGGCATTCCAAGCAAAAGTTTTATAACTCAATTCACCCCCCCTCTTGAGTATTGAGGCCACTTGAACAACAAGTGGTATCAGAGCTTGACTCTTGGTAGATCAAGCTTAACAGCTTCAAGAGATTAAATGGCCTCAAGTTCTCAAAATGTTTTTCCCGAGGGTGGTGCGATAAATAGACCTCCCGCTTTCAATAGGGAAGGGTATGCGTTTTGGAAAGAAAGAATGAAAATCTTCATTCAATCAATTGACTTGAGAATATGGAATACCATTGAAAATGGTCCCTATATACCAATGCATACTATAGATAGCAAGAATGTTGAAAAACCTATAGATGAATGGACAAGCGAAGAAGAAAAGAAAGTCCAATATGGCTACAAGGCCAAAAATCTTATTACTATGTCTTTAGGTCAAGATGAATTTTTTAGGATAATGACATGCCAAACTGCTAAGGAAATGTGGGATACTCTTCAAGTAACCCATGAAGGCACTAATGATGTAAAGGACTCAAAGATTAGTACTCTTACTAGTCAATATGAATGCTTTAGATTAAACTCTCATGAATCGATTGTTGATATGCAAAAAAGGTTTACTCTCATCATTAATCAACTCATTACACTTGGAAAGACTTACACTAACAAAGAACTCATTCATAAAGTGTTGAAAAGTCTTAACAGAGAATGGCAACCGCTAGTTACCGCCATCAAACAATCTCCTAGCATAAACGAAATGTCTCTCGCCACTTTATTTGGAAAGTTGCAGGAACAAGAACAAGAGCTGAAAGAATTAAAGATGGCGGAAGAGGAAGAAAAATCTTCCAAGAAAAAGGGTCTTGCTCTCAAGGCTACTTCCACAAATGAAGAAGAAGAATCCGGAAGTGAACTTGATGAAGAAAAAGAATTTGGACTATTTGTGAAACGCTTCGGGAAATTCATGAAAGGCAAACGCTTCCAAAGAAGCTTCAAAAGCTCAGGTAAGAAACCTATCACTAAAGAAAACTCTCCCTCACCCAACTGTTTTGAATGTGGCAAGGAAGGGCACTTCAAAGCCGATTGTCCAAACCTCAAAAAGAAGGGCAAGGACAAACAAAGAAGAAGAAGAGCCTATATTGCTTGGGATGAGAATGATGTGAGCAGCTCCGACGACTCGGAAGATGAGCAAGCCAATCTTTGCTTAATGGCAAATCATCAAGAAGAGGAAAATGAGGTAAATCTTCTTGACCTAGATAAAAATGAGCTGTTAGATGCATTTGAGGAATTATATGATAAATTTACAAAAATCTCTAGTAAACTCAAAGCATCTAGGAAAACTAGTGATACTCTCGAATTGCATCTCATGGAAGTATGTAAAGAAAATGAGAGCTTAAAAGAAGAACTAGAGAAAGTTCAAACATGCTCTAGGGATAAACCTTGTGATTTTGCAAAGAAGTGCATTGTGTTAGAAACCAAGGTTGAAGACCTAAATAGGACACTAGAGAAATTCACTAATGGAAGAGATAATTTGAATATCCTACTTGGGCAACAAAAATGCATGTTTAGTAAAACCGGTCTAGGATATGACCAAGAACATAGTAATCATAAAATGGAGAAGCACTACAAAAACTTCTTTGCACCACCAAGCAAATCCTCCTCACCTTTTATGAAATGCAATCATTGTGGTACCAAAGGACATAGTGCATATAAGTGCAGTGTTAGGAAACTAGGACCAAAGGTCTTAAGAAAGGTGTGGGTTCCCAAAGGAACATTCCCACAAACTAACCTTAAAGGACCCAACATAAAATGGGTACCTAGTTCTCTAAAATGATTTTGTTTTGCAGGTATGCTTCAAGGCAAGCAACACCCATTGGTACTTGGATAGCGGGTGTTCGAAGCATATGACGGGAGACATAACTAAATTTACATCATTCACTCCCAAACGAAAAGGAAGCGTCACATATAGAGACAACACTAAGGGAAGAATCCTAGGCATTGGAAATATTGGTAAGAACTCTTCCACATCCATAAGTGATGTATTGTATGTTGAAGGTCTCAAACATAATTTACTAAGCATAAGTCAATTATGTGACAAAGGATATAGAGTTTTATTTGAATCAAATTGTTGCATAATTGAACATAAGACCAATAAGGAAATTAAGTTTGTAGGCCAAAGAATTGATAATATTTACATGATTGATATGGATAGTTTGTCTACAAATGATGAACAATGCTTCATTTCAAAAGAGGATGAAACATGGCTATGGCATAGAAGAATAGCTCATATACATGTAGACCACTTGAACAAACTTGTTTCTAAAGATTTAGTAATTGGTCTACCAAAGCTTAAATTTGAAAATAGATTTTGTGATGCATGTCAAAAGGGAAAACAAGTAAAGGCATCTTTTCAATCCAAAAACATTGTTTCTACTCAAAGGCCTTTACAACTTTTGCACATGGACTTATTTGGACCATCCAAAATCAAAAGCTTTGGAGGGAATTACTATGGTCTAGTTATAGTAGATGACTATTCAAGATATACATGGACATTGTTTCTTGCTCATAAAAATGAAGCATATCATGCATTCAAGAAACTTGCAAGGATTATCCAAAATGAGCAAAACTCAAAAATTGCATCCATTAGAACCGATCATGGGGGAGAATTTGAAAATCAATCTTTTGAAAAGTTTTGCGAAAAACATGGTATTAATCACAACTTCTCAGCTCCTAGAACTCCACAACAAAATAGAGTAGTTGAAAGAAAGAATAGATCTTTAGTGGAGCTTGCTAGAACCATGCTAAATGAAAACAATGTTGCAAAACATTTTTGGGCCGATGCGGTAAACACCGCGTGTTATGTTATGAATAGATGCTTGATAAGGCCTATTTTAAAGAAAACCCCCTATGAGCTTTACAAAGGTAGAAAACCCAACATTGCATACTTTCATATCTTTGGATGTAAATGTTTTGTGCTCAACAATGGAAAGGATAATCTAGGGAAGTTTGATGCAAAATCTGATGAGGCAATCTTCCTAGGATATTCTCAATCAAGTAAATGTTATAGAATTTTCAACAAACAAACAAATACCATTGAGGAATCTATTCATGTCAAATTTGATGAAAATAGCCATAACCCTCCGAGAAAGGAAGATGTTGATGATCTTGTAGGTACCTTTCAAGAAATGAACTTACAAGACAAAGAAGAAGAAGTCAACAATGATGGAGGTGCAACACAAATTGAGAGACAACAAGATTGGGTAACATTGAAAGATCATCCCTTGGACAAAATCATTGGAGAAATAACCAAAGGGGTAAGTACTCGAAACGCCATTAGAAATGCATGCAATCACTTGGCTTTTGTATCCCAAATAGAACCCAAGAATATTGACGAAGCCATTATTGATGAACATTGGATGTTGGCCATGCAAGAAGAGTTAAACCAATTTGAAAGAAATGAAGTTTGGGAACTTGTGCCAAGACCCAATGATCATCTAATAATAGGCACCAAATGGGTGTTTAGAAATAAGCTAGATGAAAACGGAATAATAACTAGAAACAAAGCTAGACTAGTAGCAAAGGGATACAACCAAGAAGAAGGAATAGACTATGAAGAAACATATGCTCCCGTAGCTAGGTTAGAAGCCATTAGATTATTGCTAGCTTTTGCATGTTGTATGGATTTCAAATTGTATCAAATGGATGTCAAAAGTGCGTTCTTAAACGGCTACATTCAAGAAGAAGTTTATGTAGATCAACCTCCCGGTTTTGAAAATCATAAATTTCCAAACCATGTTTTCAAATTGAGAAAAGCCTTATATGGTTTGAAGCAAGCTCCAAGAGCTTGGTATGAAAGATTAAGCAAATTTCTTTTAGAACACAACTTTGAAAGAGGAAAGGTTGATACTACATTGTTTATAAAACGCAAACAAAATGACATCCTCTTGGTACAGATTTATGTAGATGACATAATATTTGGTTCTACTAATGAAAATCTTTGTCAAGAATTTGCCAAGATTATGCAGAATGAGTTTGAAATGTCCTTGATGGGAGAACTCACCTTCTTCCTTGGACTACAAATAAAACAAGCCATTGATGGAACGTTCATTAGCCAAACCAAATACTGTAAGGAACTACTTAAAAGGTTTGGAATGGACAAGGCAAATGAGATAGCTACACCAATGAGCACATCCTGCTATCTAGACAAAGACGAAAAGGGTAAGGACATTGAAATCACCAAATATCGAGGTATGATTGGATCCTTACTATATTTAACTGCGAGTAGACCTGATATTATGTTTGCGGTATGTATGTGTGCTAGATATCAAGCATGTCCCAAAGAATCACATTTGACTGCCGTAAAAAGGATTTTGAAATATCTTGTGGGTACTCAAAGTGTTGGTTTATGGTATCCCAAAGGCGTTGAATGTAATCTTTTAGGATATTCTGATTCCGACTTTGCGGGGTGTAAGCTTGATAGAAAAAGCACTAGTGGTACATGCCATTTGCTTGGTAGTTCCCTTGTTTCTTGGCATAGCAAGAAACAAGCAAGTGTTGCATTGTCAACAACTGAGGCAGAATATGTAGCAGCTGGTAGTTGTTGTGCTCAAATTCTTTGGATGAGACAACAACTTCTTGATTTTGGTATTGCCTTGAATAAAGTCCCCATTAAATGTGATAATACAAGTGCCATTAACATCTCCAAAAATCCAGTAATGCACTCTAGAACCAAACACATTGAGATTAGGCATCACTTTATTAGAGATCATGTGTTAAAAGGGGATTGTGTACTTGAACATGTAGAAACTTCTAAGCAACTAGCTGATATTTTCACAAAACCCTTGGCTAGAGAGCAATTCATTCACATAAGAAGAGAATTAGGCATTCTTGACATGTCCAATTGTGTTTGAATATTTTGTTGAATGGCATAATGCATGATATACATCACATTTCATGTTTGGAACCTTGCTGTTTGATATATTTGAAGTTTTTGACTCCATAATCGATTACTTTGTTAATCCCAATCGATTACTAAGCTTCTGTTTCGAGGGTAATCGATTAGAACTCACCCATAATCGATTACAATCATTCTGTTTTTAAGATAATCGATTATACATTATCCATAATCGATTACGAAGCTTCTGTTTCCAGTTCAAAACGTTTCCTCTTCTTCATAATCGATTACCACATTGCCCCAATCGATTAGGACGATTCTGTTTCTAAACTAATCGATTACCGTAAGCCTCTAATCCATTACCCTCTGCACAAAACGTTTGAAATTCCCCAGAAACAGTGATCTAATCGATTACCACCTGCCATGTAATCGATTAGTATGCGTTCTGATGGGTCAAAACTCTAATTTCCTAGGCTCACTCGAAACTCTCCCTTTCTTAACTCACTTCACTCCTCCCTAAACTCTCTTTCCTCCTTCCTAAACCTAATTTTCAACTATAAATAACCCCTCATTCACCTTCTCATCTCACACTACCTCCTTTCTCCCAAGTCTCTCAAAACTCTCTAGCGCTCATCTCTCTTCATCTCCTCTTTTAGCATTTTTCACCATGTCTTCCTTAAGGAATGTCAAAAGGGCTAGGACCTCTGCTGCTCAAGCTCATAATCCCCTTGACTTCTCAAGGTTTTTCTCTTCTCCTAGAGACCTTCAGAATTTTATGAAAAATTTTTCTGAAAAGGAGATTATGACCCCTCACTACACCATAGCTGACACCTTTGACAACCCAAGCCTTACCTTCACCCAAAGCCTCAACCACTACAACCTCTTCCCCTTCCTATCCCTCAAAGAAGAAGAATACTATCCTGAGCTTATGAGAGTATTCTACTGCAACCTCCGCCTTGTCAATGGGATGGTTGAATCCAAAGTGAAAAACACCACCATCAAACTCTCCAATGCCCAGTTTGCAGAGATTTCCAAACTGCCCCTCAACAATGTTGACTTTGATGGAGGCGAACCCGAGGATGAATGGGGCTTCAATGCTCTTACTGCTCGCCAATCTTTATGGAAAGCTGACCGTCCAAGGAGCAACCACAAACTAGTTGGCCACTTGACCATGAACAACCGCTTGCTCCACTTCTTCTTGGTCAAGATGATTGTTCCCCGTGGTGGGAACTATGCTCTGGTTGAAGAGGATGATGTCCTCTTAATGTGGGCCATGCTGAACCACAAAGAGATCAACTGGGTTCAGTTGATCAAGTTCCACATGCGCCATGCCAAGGACCAACAAAAGCTCCCCTATGGTATCCTCCTCACCAAAATTTTCAAATTCTGTGGAGTAGACTTAGCAGGGGAACTCTCTGAGAAAGTGCCCCCTAGAGCTTGCATTGGCACCCATCACCTCACCAAAATGGGTCTTGTTTTCACCAATGGAGCATGGTACTCACGCATGGAGGGCGTTTATGCCAACATTCCCTTCCAAGCTCCTGCTGAAGAAGCACCTGCTCCTCCTCCTTCTCCACCTCAACCACAAGCTGCAGCCTCTTCATCTGCCCTACAAGTTGACCCTTTTGCATCTCTCTACGCTCATCTTGATCGCCGCTTCGATCGTCTTGAGAACTCCCTCCAAGAGTTTTCCATGACCGAGCAGCAACATTTTGAGATGATGCAGCAGCGCTATGAGGAGCTGGCTCACCAAATTGCAGAAATCCGCTTCTTCAACCCGGACAATTAGATTTTTTTTATGTTGGTTTCTGTTTGTTGCTTTTCTGCATTTTGAATAAATTTACTTCTTGTATTTCCCTTTGTTATTTAATAAAAGTATCTTATTTGAGTTTATATAATTTTCTTTTTGATGATTACAAAGGGGGAGAAGAATAGATGTTCATATGTTGGATAATGCTCTGATACAAAATATGAATAATTCAGAATATGCTCTGATAATATGCTCTGATAATATGGATAATAGATGTCTTGTTAACAATTTGCAAAATCTTATCTGTTTGTTAAACTCTTTTTGATAGGGGGAGAATTATAGATAAGAGATAATAAACAATGGATAAAATGAGATAAGACATTGGCTGCTGAATTGGTTTTTGAAAATTGTCATCTGCTATAATGTAGCAGAGTTGTTTTTGCAAAAGATAAGCCTATATTATTTAAACTAACAACCCTCAAGAGATGAACATAGTTGTCATCATCAAAAAGGGGGAGAATGTGTTTGAATATGTTAACAGGTCCAAAAGATGTGCAAGGATTTTGATAATGACAAGTACTCTTGAAGAAACAATGCAAAAACAAAGACATGAAATCAGAATTGAAGAAACAGCGAAGCTAATCGATTAGGCCATAGATGCTAATCGATTAGAAGCTTTCTGTCTTGGAAGAAATTGCATCAGAGTTGAAGATAATCGATTAAGGAAGCCACACAATCGATTAGATACTCACTGGAATTAAGATAATCGATTGCACACTTGAGACTAATCGATTACAGCAATCAAAAATGGAATTAAATGCATCAGGCACACATGCTAATCGATTAAGAGAGCCATATAATCGATTAGGAAGCCACTGGAATTTAAGGTAATCGATTGCAAGACATGCTAATCGATTAGGATGCTGCGAAGACAAATTAAATGCATCAGATACAAGATGCTAATCAATTACAGGTAATGAGATAATCGATTAGTGACTCTCTGACTTGAAGCTAATCGATTACAACGCGAGGGTGTAATCGATTACGATAGTGGAAAAACAGATTTAAGTGGGAAACCAGGTCATGTCTCCACCATTCTTCAAATCTCCACTAACTGCAACGGCTATGAGGGACTAGGGCACTCTTCAACAGCAATCTTAGGTCTATAAATTGAAGAGGAAGACAAGCACAAACAGATAACCAAGTAGCAACAATTCATAGCTCTATTTTGTGCTTTGTAAGCCTATCTCTTGCATTTTTTGTACTTTCAATTGTATATCCTCTCATCTTGAGAGATTAGAATTTGGAGAGCTTTTCACTTGTATATCTGCTCTATTAAGAGAGTATATTGATTGTAAACACAAACTCCAAACACACAAAGTTATTCACTCTAGGTTGAGTGGTTGTTCACTCTAGGATTGAGTGGTTACAAAGGTTGTGGACTCAACCTTTGGGATATTGTGAGATTGAGAGATTGGGTGGGTTGCGCTTGTACTTGTGAGGATTGGGTTCTTGAGTGTGGGACACTAGGAAGCCGCAATTGCTCAAAGTTGTATCTCTAATCTACAATAGTGGAAAATCCTCTAAGTGGGTTGCTTAGAGGCGAGACGTACACCGGATTGGGTGGAACTCGTTACATCGGTTTGCAAGCTTCTCTTCCTTACTCTTTTACTTCCATACATTGCATATCTGTTGATTGGTATTGTTTGGTTGAGAAAGAACATACTTGAACTTGCTTAATTTGCTATACTTTAGATATTGCACACCAAGTGTTTGCTAAATTGCCTCAACAACACTTACCTCTTGTAGTGCATTGCATATCATTGTTACTTGCTTTCACTTGCATAATCTCATAAACTTGGTTATAGAAATCAATTTCAAAGGCATTCCAAGCAAAAGTTTTATAACTCAATTCACCCCCCCTCTTGAGTATTGAGGCCACTTGAACAACATATATCACCCAAACAAGTATATACAAGGAATAACATTCATATATAACAAATATTCCAAACCAACAAATGATAAGGACAAAAAAAACATAAAAAAAATAAACATAAAGGGCCACAAATAAACTAATACATGAATTATGCAATTTAAATTGAATAGCCTAACTCTTAAAATGTCCCCAGTGGAGTCGTCATCTGTCGTGACATGGATGACCGGATAACGATTCCCACAAGCTAAATTATAAAAAGGTGTGGAGTTGCCACCAAGATTTTATTTTTATTTTAAAAGGGTAAAATATTGAAAAAACCCCTTTAAAGCTCTAAGTTTGGGAGTTGGTTACGAATAAGGAAGGTATTAACACCCTATTCGCTTGTTCCAAAGGAACAATGTAACATCCTGAAATTTATATAAATGCCTAATTGAGAGGAATAATTAGTGAATAATTACATATGAGTGATTTAATGTCCAAAAAATTAGAAATAATTAAATTGGGAATTTTTATGACTATTCATAACTTATTGTAGCTTAAAGAGCTGAAAATAATACCCGATTTAAATATGAGTGTCGGACCAAGTATCTCTGATTGAGGTACCGTTTGTCAGGGCTGTTAAGAATATTATTGGGAATCCAAATATATATTCGGAACAATTTTTAGATGAAGTGTTGAGCCCGAACAGAGATCTTGTTTTTTATAAAATGGAAAGGATTTTATAGAGAGGTAAAATTTTAAAGGCAAAAACTTTACTTCCTCTCTTCATTCATGTTGCCTCTTCTTCTCCTCTCATACTCACTTTCATCTTCCTTATCTTCTTCTTCCACTCATCATCTTCTTCTTATTATTCAAAACCCTTGTGTGGTGTGTGCCTTGCTCCTCTCCTCCATTTCATTTCTCATTGCTTACGAGGAGAAGCTTATGGTGCTTGGAAGCTATCCTCTTCACTCTCTAAATTCGTCACACTCTCTCTCTCTCTATTGGAGCTCTCTTCTCTTGGTTTGAGGTAAGGTATCCTACCCATTTTCTTGAGCTCTAGCCCTAGGTTATGGGTTAATGTGGTTTTTGAGAGTGTATTGTATATGGGTTGACAATGGGAGGCATTAATGATGTGAAACCCTAAGGTGGGGTGCTTTTAATGTGAGTTTTATGAGGGCATGGAGGGGTACATGAAAATGGCATTAAATGTGATGGGTAATGATGGACATTGATAATGGTTGTTGGGTTTTACTGAAACCCTAACCCTATAATTTAGGGGAAATATGAAATATGAGTGGATGATATTTAATGATGTTGGGAGAATGTATTTAATAAGGTGAGATGGTAACATTGATGGTGGATGACCATTAATGAGGTTATATGATTGATAATGGTAGTTGGAAACTAATTATTGTGGGAACCCATTAATGGGTGTAGCTTAAATTGCATAATGAATAATTATGAGCACCAAACCTGTGGTGGTTGTGGTGGATGAAATGAAATAAATAAGGTTTGGGATTGAAATGGTATAAAAAACCAAGTAATTAAATATGAGCACTTAAATCTTGGTGGTTTGAATAGAAAATAATTGTATGGTATATTGTGTAATGTAGGAAACAACCTCATCGATGAGGCGGGACCTTCAGACCGCGTTGATTTCTACTTCTCATGAGGTAGGAGGGGGTAACATTTCTAAATGTATGATTTCATCCAATATTGATGTGTATGTATGATTATGTGATCATAATTTGGCTTGGATGGATATTTTTGATGTTCATGTGAATTTGAATGCATCTAGAGTGATTGGTGTTATGTGGCTTATGTTGTTGGGATGATAATTGTGACGTTGAATTTGACTCTTGCTAATGAGACTTGTCATGAGTGGCATTGAGGCCATAATTGTGTTGATTGCAATGAAGTTGAACATCCCATAATATATGATTTGATAAAATATGATTGCTAGTAACTATTAATGTGTATGAAATCCAATGACAATTGGTGATGGTTGAGAATGATGAGAATATTGAATTCCACTAAGTAATGATATTGTGGAGTGACATTATAGGATGTATAGTGTAAGAAATGCATTGATTGACATTTTCATCTATGGCATATCATTCGCTGTCTATGTGGAATGTTAGGGGTTCCAATAGGCGGGCTCAGTGGGAGGGCGGCCAGTGCATGGGTAAAATTAAATGTATTTCCCTAGTGATTCTTGGAATCACGAAGCTGCCCATAGTTTGGTGGCGAGTGGTGTGTAAATCTTAAGCCATCAACTTGATGCATATCTTTCGGATGATTTATTCTTTTGGCAAGCGCACCAATCGTTAAATTTGTAATATATTTGATCGTCCCACAAGGATTGAGGTAATTACTGCAATCTTGGACTAGCACAAGCTGAACCAGAACAACACAGTGTAAAATTCATTCTATTTTTGCTATTTTTATACTTTCTATATTTTTGTATTTTCAGAAACAATAGAGAAGATAAAGTGTGATTAATGGAAGATAGGTTAGGATTACTTCAACTCACAATTTCATCAAGAAACATGTAATTAAGGTTCAATCAAGCTTCATACTCAAGAGGACAATTCACAGATGGTTAATCCCTAATTCCTTAGGTAATTAAAACTAATTCCTAAGCATTAAACCCTAATCCCTTAGGTGCTCAGTGACAGAGAAATCTAATGCGAAATTGCAGATTGAACCCTAACTATTCACCTAATTACTAGGCCTGAATTAGTTAGGAAGCTAGAAGTTACCTAAGCCTCAACCATGATTCCTGATAAATCCATTTTAATACACTTCTTATAGTTTTGCACTTGAGGTTTATTATATAATTGCTACGTTTAATAATAGTATTTTAATTAAGTTGTATGTTGTTTAGTTAAATTGAAGTATTATGTATATATGGTTCAATTTTCATTTTTTGTATGTATCTTAAGTATCTTGCCTTATTTTAGCCATACCTTTTGTGACCCAAATGGGCTAATCTTGGAGCCCATGGAAAGCTAAGGCAGAGGCCTACATCATGATGATCAGATTTGGTTATTTTGCATCTGAAAAAAAATGAAGAAATGGAGCTTGAATCAATCAACCCTCATGTGTCCCACTAGCATTGACATTGTTCACCAAAATACACATAGCTAGAGCTGTAGATGTCCAAATGACCTCATGCTTGCACCAAATTCTCAATAAGACATATATCTACAACTTTCATGTTGAAGGTTTTGTAAAATACGGCCATCTAGATGGTCAAAGTTGACTCACAAGGTGGAGAAGATAAAGAGGAGAATGAATTTCAACCCCTACCATTATCTTCTTTTGAATTATTGTAATTTCAAGCCCACCAATGTTGAAAAAATGCATTAATGATCAGAAAATGAATATATAGTATCATGATATCTTGCCTATAAATAGATGCTTGAAGTTGTAAGGAAGATACACAAGAGATACATAAGAAATACATGCTTTAGTTTTCATTAGATTTTTATATCTTTGCTTTAGTTTCTTAAGTTTTAGTTCTTTCTCTTGCTTTATTTCTTTGTTCTATATACCATCCCTCAAGTTATAGTTTTCATTTCCCTTCCTCAATATCAAGTAAGTTAATTTTATTTTTTGTTATTTACTTTTATAATCGAAGTTATAGTTAATTTAATATCAGCTTTCATTGTTAAAAACTTATCATGGAAGCTTAATCTTTTAAAATCAACTTAAGGAATTTAATTTTTCTTTATGTTAACTTTGAGTTCTTGCTCTTAATATTTTGATTGAAGATAATTACTTTTCTTTGTTTCTCAAACACTTATGATGGTAGATTATTTAAGTGGGAAATTAATTATATTTAATCATATTTGTGATCAATGATTAGTAAACTAAAGATTTATTAATTCCTTGGGTTGGTTGTTTCTAAATTTGATAATTCTTACTCATAAATTTACTTTTCACACTATTATATAATTACTTAATTTTCCTTTCAATCTCAACACAAACCCCCCTTTGTTATAAGTAAATTGAGTGTAACTAATTGAACTAAGGTCCTCAAGAGACAACTAAGGTTGTTCACCTTATACTATATTAATTTAACTTTTTATTTGTCCCGACAACGACAGCGTGTCAAATTTGGCGCCGTTGCCGGGGTCCTTTGGTCCTAATTTTTTACATTCAATTACCTAATATGTTTTATATTTTTTGTAGGTATGTTAAAGATATTCAGGTTTGGTTGAATGTGAGCTTATAATTTTTTTAAAAAAAATCCACTTTATTATATTCTTATTTATTTTCTAGTAATCTTATTTTCAACCATTGAAAAAAAATATAAATATAAAAAAATCTTTAAATTTTTAAATATATGTTCTAAGCATTACATAATTAAAATGATAACTTTTTCCTTTTTATTACATAGTTGTAGTATTTTGTTACAATATATGCAGATTTATTGTGCATGACTAGATCTAATCCCGAACCACTATATTATTTTGATCCTGAAATAGATAGAACATTTCATCAATTAGTTAGATCATCTAAGAAACTATTAGACAACAACAACAACAACAACAACAACAACAACAACAATAATAATAATAATAATAATAATAATAATAATAATAATATTATTCTAGCTAATAGCATAAGTAGTGAAACTAAACCTTCAACTTCTGAGTATTTGTATAACATGGCTGAAAAGACATTAAAAGAACTAGCTACACCAAATGTCACTAATCAAACATCATACATCTTATATCCTGAGGAAGATGTTCCATTTGTGCTTAAAACTGGTTTAGTTCATTTGTTACCAAAGTTTCATGGTCGTGCAGGTGAAGATCCTCATAAACACTTAAAAGCATTTCATATCCTTTGCTCTACCATGAAACCTAAAGGGGTTTCAGAAGAACATGTAAAACTTAAAGCTTTTCCTTTCTCCCTAGCAGATATCGCTGAGGATTGGTTATTTTACCTTCCTTCTGGCTCCATTACAAGTTGGGATGACCTAAAAAAATGTTTCTTGAAAAATTTTTCCCCGCTTCAAGAACTTCCTCAATTAGAAAAGAAATATGTGGCATCCGGCAATATGACCGGGAAAATCTTTATGAATACTGGGAAAGATTTAAAAGATTATGTGCTAGTTATCCCCATCACAAAATTACGGACCAACTTCTCATACAATATTTCTATGAAGGTCTTAATCCAATGGATAGAACTTTGGTTAATGCAGCTAGTGGTGGTGCTTTACAAAATAAAACTACAAATGTAGCAAAAACTTTAATTGAGAATATGGCTGCTAATGCTCAAAAACATGCGACTAGAAATAATTCTGTAGTAATTAGAGGAGTCCATGAAATTGAAACTACTAATGATGGAGATAAAAAATGGGAAAGTAAATTTGTTGAACTAGCAATACTTATGAAAAATATTATTGTGTCTCAAAAACAACAACCTGCAACCCCTGCTAAGGTATGTTCTATTTCTACTTCATTAGATCATTATACCGATTGTTGTCCTACATTGCAGGAAGCTAAAATTCCCGATGAAAATCCTCAAGTATGTGCTGCCAACTTATACAATAAGAGACTGCCACAACAACAACATAATAATTATGATCTTTCTTCTAATAGATATAATCCTGGTTGGAGGAATCACCCTAATTTAAGATAGGGTAATTCCTCACAATAACCTCATGCATCTTTTCAGGCAAATACTGGACCAAGCAGACCTTATCAACCTCCTCATATTCAACAACAAGCTACACAAATAGCTGTACCTTCCACTGAGAAATCAAATTTGGAGGAATTCATAAAGCAAATATCAGTAGATAATTTAAACTTCCAAAAAAGAACTGAGGCTATAATTCAGACACTTGAAAATCAGATTGGTCAATTGGCTATATCTTTAAACCATTTGCAGTCTCAAGGTTCAGATAAGTTGCACGCTTAGACAATTATCAATCCTAAAAATATAAGTGCAATTACTTTAAGATCTGGTAAAGCTATCCATGGACCAGAAAAACAACAACAAACTGAAAATACTATTGTCACAGAAAAACATGCAGAAGAAGTTTTAGATAGTTCAAGTAATAATAGTAATGATATATCTCTTACAAATCCTCCTTCTGCAGCTGGTCCTGATAAACAACATATCCCTTTTCCATTTCCACAAAGACAAAAATCTATACAAAATAAGAAAATGGATGAGGAGATCTTGGAAATATTTAGAAAAGTAGAGGTAAATATACCTTTATTAGAAGCCATCAAGCAAATCCCACGATATGCTAAATTCCTTAAAGAATTATGCACTAATAAAAGAAGACTAAAAGGCAATGAAAGGATTAACATAAGTAGAAATGTGTCTGCATTAATTGAGAAACCTCTGTCACATATACCGGAAAAATGTAAAGACCCTGGGACGTTTACCATTCCATGCATAATAGGCAATAACAAATTTGAAAATTCCATGCTAGACTTAGGTGCATTTATTAATGTTATGCCTATGACTGTATTTACTTCACTTTCCCTTGGACCTTTGCAAACTACAGGTGTGGTTATACAATTAGCAAATTGAAGCTCTACACATCTTGCAGGAATTATTGAAGATGTTCTTGTTAAAGTTAACGATTTAATTTTTCCTGCAGATTTTTATGTTCTAGATATGGAAAGTGAGACTTCCACCAATAAAGCTCTAATAATTCTAGGTAGACCATTCTTAAAAACAGCTAGAACAAAGATAGATGTGCATGCAGGAACACTTTCCATGGAATCTGAAGATGGTGTGCTTAGATTCAACATTTTAGATGCTATGAAGCATCCTACTGAGGATCATTCTTTTTTTCAAATTGACTTAATAACTAATTTAGTTGATGATAATATTACTAAGTTGTTTGATGATGTTGATTTTCCTGTATTGTCTGATTTTTGTGATTTATTTGTTTATGATTCATGCATGGATTCTCATCAATACAATGTGTGTGCTGAAATTGAGAAATATCTGCTTAATGATAATAATGATCCAAACTCCCTTAAAAAAGAAATTATAGTTTTAGATGTTGTTTCAAAAGAATCAGAGTGTAATAATTTGAATAAAGGAGTTACAAATACATCTGATTATGTTGAAGTATAAGTTGTTGAGACAAATTCAACCAAATTGATTCCTTCAATAATACAGCCTCCTATGTTAGAGTTAAAACCTCTTCCTGAACATTTAAAGTATGCATATTTAGAGGAAGATAAGAATCTTCCAGTGATTATTTCTAACAAATTAAATGTTGATCAAGAAACAAGGTTGTTGTAGATTATTAGGAAGCATAAGAAAGTAATTGGTTGGACTTTGGTAGATATCACAGGTATTAGCCCTTCCATGTGTATGCATAGAATTCTATTAGAGGAAGAAGTTAAACCAGTAAGGCAACCACAAAGAAGACTTAATCCCCAGATCCTTAATGTAGTTAAAAAAGAGGTAACAAAATTATTACAAGCTGACATTATTACCCTATATCAGATAGCACTTGGGTCAGCCCTGTACAAGTGGTTCCCAAGAAGTCTGGAATCAAGTGGTTAAAAATGAAAATGATGAACTAATTCCTACCAAAATCCAAAATAGTTGGCGAGTATGCATTGATTACAGGAAACTTAACAAAGCAACCCCAAAGGATCACTTTCCTTTACCTTTCATTGATCAAATGTTGGAACGACTGGTAGGCAAGTCATATTACTACTTTCTAGATGGATTTTCGGGTTACTTCTAAATTTATATTGCACCAGAAGATCAAGAAAAAACAACATTTACATGTCCTTTTGGCACTTTTGCTTATAGGAGGATTCCTTTTGGCTTATGCAATGCCCCTGGTACCTTTCAATGATGCATGATTAGTATCTTTGCTGATTTTCTTGAAAATTGCATGGAAGTATTTATGGATGATTTCACAGTATATGGTTCATCATTTGATGCTTGCTTAAATAGTCTAGATAAAGTATTACATAGATGCATTGAAACTAACCTTGTTCTTAATTATGAGAAATGCCACTTCATGGTAGAAGAAGGAATAGTTTTAGGCCATGTAATATCTAAAAAAGGCATAAAAGTAGATCCTGCAAAAATTGATGTAATTTTTCAACTACCTTATCCTTCTTGTGTACGAGATATTCGTTCTTTTCTTTGTCATGCAGGTTTTTATAGAAGGTTTATAAAAAACTTCAGTAAGATAGCCCTTCCGTTGTCTAACTTACTACAAAAAATATAACATTTGACTTTAATGACAAATGTAAAGAGGCTTTTGATTGCTTAAAGAAAGCTTTAACTACCATTCCTATCATCCAGACACCAGATTGGTCACTTCCATTTGAACTTATGTGTGATGCATCAAATTATACATTAGGAGCTGTTCTTTCTCAAAGAGTAGGTAAAGTACAACATGTTATTTACTATGCCTCATGAACTTTGGATACTACACAAATAAACTATACTACCACAGAAAAAGAACTACTTGCTATTGTGTTTGCACTTGATAAATTTAGATCTTATTTGCTCGGTTCAAAAGTAGTTGTATTTTTAGATCATGCAGCATTAAAGTTCCTTTTAAAGAAACCAGATGCAAAACCAAGATTGATCAGGTGGATGTTGCTGCTCCAAGAATTTGACATTGAAATTAGGGATAAAATTGGAGCAGAAAATTTGGTGGCTGATCACTTAAGTAGAATTGAAAAAGAACTTGACCCAATTTCCATTAGGGATGATTTCCCTGATGAACAACTTATGGGAATACATGATTCCACTCTATGGTTTACTGATTTGGTAAACTACTTAGCTGCTTCTATTACTCCCATACATGCATCTAAACAATAAATAATAAAACTAAAAAGTGATTCTAAATACTATGTTTGGGATGATCCTTACTTATGGAAACTTTGTAGTGATCAAGTCATTAGAAGGTGTGTACCTGAAAATGAATTTCATTCTATTCTTACATTTTGTCATACATATGCATGTGGTGGACATTTTGGACCTCAACGTACAGCAAGGAAAGTATTAGAATCTAGTTTGTATTGGCCAACAATTTTTTATGACGCATATACATTTTGTAAATCTTGCGAACGATGTCAAAGAATGGGAAACATATCGCGTAGAAATGAGATGCCTTAACAACCCATGTTATTTTTATGAAATTTTTGATGTTTGGGGCATAGATTTCATGGGACCTTTTCCTGTATCTTTTGGTTTTGTTTATATACTACTTACGGTCGATTATGTGTCTAAATGGGTTGAAGCTAAAGCTACTCGAACTGATGATTCTAAAGTTGTTGTAGATTTTGTTAGATCACACATATTTTGCAGGTTTGGTGTTCCTAAAGCTATCATTAGTGATCAAGGATCACATTTTTGCAACCGTAAAATGAAGTGCCTTCTTAAAAAATATGGAGTTATGCATAAGGTTTCAACACCTTATCACCCCGAAACAAATGGACAAGCTGAAGTGTCCAATCGGGAATTAAAAATGATCCTTCAAAAAATAGTACAACCAAATAGGAAAGATTGGAGCAAAAGGTTAGAAGATGCTCTTTGGGCTTATAGAACAGCTTATAAAACACCTATTGGAATGTCACCCTATAGGATTATTTTTGGAAAATCATGTCACTTACTCTTAGAAATTGAGCACAAAGCTTATTGGGTAGTAAAACAATGTAACTTGGACTTAAATGAGGCCAGTAAAGAGAGGAAACTCCAACTACAAGAATTGGAAGAAATTCGTTTGGAAGCTTATGAAAGTTCTAAAACCTATAAAGAAAAAGCCAAATCATTTCATGACAAACAGGTCTTGAGAAAAAACTTTTTCATTGGAAAAAAAGTTTTATTATACAATTCACGTCTAAAGCTCATATCTGGTAAACTTCACTCTAAATGGGCAGACCCATTTGAAATAACTAATATCTTTCCTTATGGTGTGATTGAAGTTTCAGATAAAGCAACAAACAAGGTTTTCAAGGTAAATAGGCACCGACTTAAACCTTTCTTTCAAGGGTTCCAAGAGCATATAGATACGGAGGTGTATTTGTGTGATGCCAAATATTTTGACTAATTTTTCCTAATAACCATATTTATAAAAAAATAATAAAAAATAATAATAAAATAATAAAAAATGGATATCAATTAATTACATCATCATTTTTTTGGTGCTAACACTTGTCTCAATCATTATTTCTATTATTGTTTTGGCATTATTATCATTTTCTTGCAGTAGTTAAAAGGTCATCGTCAGCCTCGTGACGTTAAACAAGCGCTTGATAGAAGGCAACCTATCACCTTTTCACCTTTTTTATCTCTACTATTCTCTATAACCTCGTTTTCTATTCTCTCTTTTCTAAATAGCTACAACTTCAAAGTAATTTGATAATGGAACAAACCCTTGCAAAACTTAAGGAAAGATTCCCTACACTTCCACGCGATGTGTTTGTAAAAATTTACAAAGCTCGAGTTCAAAGGTTAAAACTACTCACATGTTTTGGCATTCCAGAGGATGTTTGTTGGCTTATTGAAGCAAAGACATGTCTTTCTGGTGAATTACATAAATCTTATATAAAACATTTGCTAGGTATGGGACGTAGTTCTTATTCTAAAAAGCAAAGAGCTAAGAGGATGGGAGTTTGCCATAAGTGTGCAAGATGGAACTGTGATACACGTTGTAGAAACCCTGGAATGGTATCTATAAATCGGGAGGACAAAATTAAATTTATAAAGGATAGACTGAGTAAAGAGTGTAACTTGGATAACTTAATCCAAACTCTTGAGACGCATCCATGTGGAATTGTTCAAGGAGTCCTTCTGAAATTATATGATTTATTCATTCAACAAAAAGAAAACTATAGCCTTGGGAAGCTGGCATTAAACGACCTTGTTTGCCAGTTTATAAGAAAACTGGATGGGTAGCAAAAACCTCGACTCATAGAAGGCGTTTAAGCCGTTACTGGACGTAAAACCAGAGGAAGATATGAGCCACAATCACAACTACTGTACATATTTATTGTTGTTTTCAAGGTTTTACTTTCCTGAATTAACTTTGACTTTTAAAATTACCTGTTTTTATTTTCTTCAATCATGTCTTTTTAAATTTCTTTAGTACCATCATTTCTTTTTATATGATATTAATTACGTAAACTTTTTATCTTTCATCAATTATTTCATCCCAGTTTTCATCTATATAAGGGCGCATAACTCTATCTAGAAAACACAAGAAAATATGAAAAAAATCAAATAAATTTGTGTGTTTAGTGGATCCAACAATGGTAATTGTAAGGAGTACCTAATAGCAGCTACTAAGTTGGGAAAACTATTGGCTGCGAAAGAAATAAAGGTCTTATATAGAGGAGGAGTACAGGGTTTGAGAGGCTCCATGGCACTATCTTCACTAGTTGAAGAAAGCAACGTCTCTAGTATCATCCTACAACATGTTGGTATTACACCAGCTATTGCTGTAGGAACTGAGGTAAAAGTTACAAGCATCCATCGACAAATGGCTCGTATGGTTATAGGTGCTGAAGCCTTTATTGCACTTCCTGGAGGTTTTAGTACTTTTAAGGAAATATTTTGCATTACATCATGGTGTAGCATGAACCTTCATAAAAAGCCATTAGGATTATTAAATATTAATGGTTTTTATGACAGTTTATTAATGTTTTTAGATAAAGCTATGGAATAGGGCCTTATAACTCAAGATTATCGATCATTCATTCATGCTTCGTCAAATGCAGATGAATTAATTGATATTTTATAGAGCTTTTTACCCCAACCTCAACCCCTTTTGAAGCAAGATAAGGATCACACACACAAGCGAAAGAATCTAGAACCAGACACCACCCTTCGGTTATAACTTCTTTCTCACCTTTATCTATATTAAAAAATAAAAAAAAGAGACTGTGGAAATCATATAAGACACTGAGGACAATGTCTTGAATAAGTGTGGGGGGTCTGAGTTATATATTTTTATTTTATTTTTTTGTGAGGGATAGACAGAGTAAAGATTAATTTGGGAAAGTTGCATCTAAAGTCATAAAGATACATCTTTGAGAACCAAAGTCTTAAGATGTATTCTTCACTATATAGTTTCAGTATCACTTTTGTTTAAATTTTTTTGTTTTAAACTAAAAAAATAAAAATAAAATTTAATTATGTCATGAGTGCTTTTGTTGGGATGGGCTGAGTAAAGAGTCCAAACTCTTGAGACGCATCCTCGTAACACATCTCACTCGGATAACCACAATCGTTTCACCTTCTTTATCAATTTTTTAAAAAAAACAAAAAAAACACATGTGACATCCCAAAAATAGGGGTAAATTTTTCACGATTTTATTATTATTAATCTATGAAACATGTGAGTGGTGAAGCCATTTAACAATTACCCTGGATCTATCAGAGACCTATCTCATATATAAAGATATAAGAAGGTAAGTTAAAGAAATTAACTCTTAAGAAATCCATAATTAATAATAGCGGAAGTATCTTTAGTAAAACAATATTATGGAATTAAATTTTTAAGAGATCACTTATTTAAAATTAAGAAGCCAAGGTTATCCCAAAGTGTTCATGAAGTAGGATGGAGTCTTGGATTAATATGAAGAAAATGGAAATAACATGTTTTTAGCATTTTGGGAGAATCAGGTCCCCCTCGCTCAAGCGAAATCCCAATTCGCTTGAGCGAGCTTCGCATAGCACGCTTGGGCGAATCATAAAATGCTGAGCGAAAGAAGTAAATGAAGATTCAGGGGTCACTTCACTCAAGCGAACCCCAACTCGCTTGAGCGAGTAACACAATCCTCGCTTGGGCGAAGCCAGCGAGCGTAAGGCGAAAAACGCCCAGAACCCCTTCCACGCTCACTCGCTCGGGTGACACCATCCCCGCCTAAGCGAGATTACTCCCGAGAGCAATTTCCTGATAAACCCGAGAGCAAAACCTGAGACCAAAACCCTCTCGCTTGGGCGAATCCTCAGCTCGCCTGAGCGAACACCAACCAAGGTCCAAACTCTGATTCTAATGTAATTTCGCTTGAGCGACTGGCGCAACCGCTTGAGCGAATATGGAATAATGGCCCAACACTGATGCTGGGGCGATCTCGCTTGAGCGAGTCCCATTCTCGCCTAAGCGAGAATCATCCAGAATCCAAAAATTGATACAGGGGCATTCTCGCTTGAGCGAGAAGCCCTCTCGCCTGAGCGAGTTTGACAGAAAAATAGGGGAAATGCAGAAATCACCCAACTCTCTACACTAAAACTCATTCTAATCAAATTTACCTAATTTCAACACTTCATATATATCATATTACACATTTAGAACTTGTCCTAATGAATCATTCTTGTAAATTTCCATTACAATTCATCTATTGTATGAATTAACTCACTAACTCTTCTATTTCACAAATCTAACATTCCACATATAAACTTCATTCATTCATCAAGATATGGGGAGTTTCATCATTCATACGTTCACAGGGTCATGATTGAAAATGAGTCATAGACGAAAGATCTCATTTTCCTCCATGACCTCCCAACTCATTATTCATACAATTATCCATTCTAAATCCACACTATACCAACATACATTGTACTATATACATTACATCTATTCCACATATCTATGTAAACCAAAATATTGCCGGCTAAGGCATTCTTTACCAAAAAGGGGCCTTCTTCACACTTCTCCTCCTCAACAGCTCCAAGCAATACCTACAACACAGGAGCTAAAAAGATATACCACAGGGAGAGTGAGTATACTTTCTCGATGACGAAAATCCAATAAATAGAACAATATATGCATGAATGCAATACAACTATCTCCCTCCCAAGAGGAGTTTATTTAATACCAATCAATCAATCAACAATTTTCCATTTCAATACAATTATTCCCTGATTCTCTCAGAATTATATCAATCGATTCACCATCATAATTTAGTAATTAAAAAGGGAGTTCCATTCATATCTCATCATCAAGATATCACACTATACCATGCTCTCAAACTAATACACATGCTAATATCATGAAATGCATATGCACGGATCCGACTTCATTTCCTTGGGTGATCACAACCACCATATCATATACTCATTCTCAATGGTTTCCCGCTTCGCAAGGGGTACTCCCTCTAGCAACCTCGCAAGGTGCTTCGCGTGATCGCAACCACGTTCAATATTTCACATAGGTTTCCCTCCTCACAAGGGGTACTCCCGCCTCATAAACATTTCATATAGGTTTCCCTCCTCGTAAGGGGTACTCCCGCCTCATGATCGCAACCATGGGCATTCAATCTCATTGGTCCCGCAGGGCCTTTCATCTTAATACCAGGTGATCGCAACCACCGGTCTAATAATCATAGGAACTCGCAAGCCCTTTTTCATTTCCATTATCAAGTGATCGTAACCACTTATCAACATCATCATGATATGCATGTCATGCCATGTCTACAAAATACTCATGCATGCCTCAAGCTCATTTAGATTATCCTACCCTTTCATCTAGGGTATATTCATTTTCAACCACACAATTTTCCACCAATCTCATACACAAGAATCAATCTTCATATGAACTCAATCATGTATCACACATAATAAGCCATCCATAGCCTCACTTAGGCTTCATCATATAAACGCTAAATTCACATCATCATACACAATTCACTTCACATACACATAATATCACCTTTATCCACACAAACATGTCATACTACATTAATACATACATTATCATCACAATTTTCATGAATTTAGAAAATACACCCCTCTCCTACCTCAAGAGAAGTAGACCTCTGGGGTTGACGTTCCTGCTTCACCAATATTGCCAAGCCCTACACCAATCATTTATAGGGCCACATCAATTATTTATTCAAATACCAATTCAATATACATATACATAGGTGTACACATGATTCTTATCATGTGAAAACTATTTACCAAATTCATTCATTTGCCTACTTAGGCTTCGGGAATTCCTTTCCTTAAATTACAATCCCTTAGTATCAAAGGCTACAACCCAATTATTAGGTTATTTCACCTAGTAGGTCTCCACCAACACCTTGGTGAGTTTCCATATATTATAACTTTAAGTTAACATTATCATCATTTAATGTGTCTACCACATCATTTATATCATTCTTCCCATCAACAAATGCTAATTTCTTTATTAATTGCAATATCCTTCAATATCCTACCTCTCCTCCTAGGATTCAAATTTAAGGTTTTCACCAACCCACCAACCTTCATAAATGCTCATATACCTCCTTCTTTTCTCACCATAGTTATAACTACCTCATTAATCATTCATAAGCTTGTATTTATGTCAACTTATCTTTAGATTTCCACTTTTAAACTTCCTCAACATTACTCATACTTTTATTGTGTTCTAACACCAAAACTTCAACTATATACTTATGTACATGGAAAATGATCATAATCTTACCTCAATGAAAGAAAAGAGTGAGTTTGCAAAAGATGAGGGAGTTCACACGAATTTGAGGAGTAAGGAGGAGAAAATAGTTTAGTCTCCAAGCTTCCTTGAAGTCTCTTGAAGGTTAAGAATGGAGGAGGAAGATGTATTTCTTTTTAATTTGAAGTTCAAGAGAAAGATGAAGAGGAATAATGAAGAAGAAGAAGAGAAGAAGAAGAAGGAGATAAGAAGAAAAGCATCTTTACATGGAGAAGAAAATGCAACCGCCTTTTGAATGGGAAAAATAGGAATTTAGCATTTAAATTATTAATTCTTCATTAACTCTTCCGTTTTTTAACAAACAGGTTCGCCGTTCGGGCCCAAAACATATTCTAAAAATTATTCTGAATATAAATTTGGAATCCCAATAACATTGTCTACGGCCCTGACCAACGGCATCTCAATCGGAGATACTTGGTCCGACACCTATATTTTATCCGGGTCAATTTTCAGCTCATCTGACCACCATAATTCACCAACAGTTTCGAAAAACCTTGTTTAAATCATTTCAAGAATTTTGGGATATTTCTTAGCCCAAAGTTAATTATCCAATATTTATTTTTCCTAATTTATCTTCCTATTTTAAAAATTCGGGGTGTTACAACACACACACATAGCCACTATCTTTACTTTAGTGTCGGGTATCCTTTGCCTTTACCTTCACCAGAATCATTTCCATTCGACATCAACCATTCTGCAACCATAAACATCATCTTCATCATTCTCCAACCGCCACACTTTTCCTTCATCCTTTTCTTTCAGATCGGAGCCACACCACACCACTAGGCAATCATCAGGTTCTTTATTTTCTCTTAATGGATGATATAACAGAGTCTTTCTATAGGCATACAAATGAATTAAGATATATGTTATTGCTCTTGATGCTACTCATGGTTGTGTTGATGATATTTTTCTTATGGGTTCTAACACAAGGCCTATAAAACTGAATTGTATGACACAATCAAATTGTTCAGTTATACTAACCATTTCACATGTAATTGAACTGATCAATTTATTGTAGGTATCTTCGTTACTAAGCGCCCTTAAAAAAAAGTACAGAGCAAGAAGCATAAGGAACCGGATCTTGACACCAATATTTGGTTATGATTTATTTTTCCTTCTTTGTTTCTTGTTCACAAAAAAATCATCATTTCCAGTTTTTCATTTTAAATTCTACATGCTTTTCACTGATTTTTTTTAATTTGTCTGAGTAATGAGTAATTACATCACCCTTGTCCAATATTTCATGACATGTTGTGAATAATTTCCTTGCATATTAATTCAATAAGTTGTTTGTAAAGATCAAATTGTATATGAATTGTGATAGATTGACCAGCCTCGGTGAGATTTTGAGCTTAATTAGATGGACCAAATTATGCCATCTTTCTTTTGTTTTTGATTGACCCTTATTTATTAGTATTCTAGAACTTGACTTGTTTCTTTTTGATGTATTATGTTCCATATGCATGCTTTGATGTGATTAAGGCCATTTTTGTTTTAACCAAACATTAACCATATGCCTTACCTGGCATATTTTCCATTGTTACCCACGTTGAGCCTATATCCACTTCTTGATTCAGCCACATAATTAGCCAATAGCCCCCCCAAAAAAACATGATCACCTTTGCTTACGAATTGATTAGGAGTTTTGGAATTACTATGAATAAAGATTCTTGATGATTGTAGAAATGTAGCCAAGATATGTATGTTGTTGTTTCATTGTTCAAAAAGAAAGTAAAAAAAAGGAAATGTTAAAAAAAAGAAGAAGAAAAAGAAGAAGTGGTGAATATATGTATGAAAATAATCAGGAGGATTTATTCTCCTGTTTTATCCTCCATCATGTTTTATTTTGCTAAGTATTGAGTTTCAAAATGAACTTCCACAATCACTGAATCACTTACTCCATTGCTCTTTTTCAACCCTAAGTTTAGCCATACTATTTCATTTTATCCACCCTATATTACCTTGGCCCCATTACAACCTTAATAAAGTCCTTTTGATCTCTGCATGCATATGTGTTCAAATATGGAAATTAGAAATTTGTCAATTCTATAGTAATACTAATTTATTTGGGTGATTTCTGAGAGTATACACAAACCCAAACAATTGAGATATAGAGAGCATGAAGAGAACATCTATCATATTTTCATCCACTCTTTGATTTAATCACTCAATTTATGTAACTAGTATGTAATGCTTCTTATTCACACTTATCATGACTTCTTGATATCAGGGATAATGTGTATTACTTATTATTTTAGACTTCCAAAAAAAGTCAAAAATCAATTTCAAAAAAAAAACTTTTTCTGTTGTTTCTCATTTTAGTTTTTGGTTTGGTTTTGCCCTGGAGTGCAAAAGCTTAAGTGTGGGGGAATTTGATAAATCAATTTTAATACACTTCTTATAGTTTTACACTTGAGGTTTATTATATAATTACTCTGTTTAATAATAGTATTTTAATTAAGTTTTATGTTGTTTAGTTAAATTGAAGTATTATGTATATATGGTTCAATTTTCGTTTTTGTATGTATCTTGAGTATCTTGCCTTGTTTTAGCCATAACTTGGGCTTTTATGATCCAAATGGGATAATCTTGGAGCCCATGGAAAGCTAAGACAGAGGCCTACATCATGATGATCATATTTGGTTATTTTGCATCTGAAACAAAATGAAGAAATGGAGCTTGAATCAATTAGCCCTCATGTGTCCCACCAGCATTGACATAGTTCACCAAAATGCACATATCTGGAGCTGTAGATGTCCAAATGACCTCATGCTTATGCCAAATTCTCAATAAGATAGATATCTACAACTTTCATGTTGAAGGTTTTGTAAAATACGGCCATCTAGATGGTCAAATTTGACTCACAAGGTGGAGACGATAAAGAGGAGAATGAATTTCAACACCTACCATTATCTTCTTTTGAATTATTGTAATTTCAAGCCTACCAATGTTGAAAAAATACATTAATGATCAGAAAATGAATGTATAGTATCATGATATCTTACCTATAAATAGATGCTTGAAGTTGTAAGGAAGATACACAAGAGATACATAAGAAATACATGCTTTAGTTTTCATTAGATTTTTATATCTTTGCTTTAGTTTCTTAAGTCTTAGTTCTTTCTCTTGCTTTATTTCTTTGTTCTATATACCATCCCTCAAGTTATAATTTTCATTTCCCTTCCTCAATATCAAGTAAGTTAATTTTATTATTTGTTATTTACTTTTATAATCGAAGTTATAGTTAATTTAATATTAGCTTTCATTGTTAAAAATTATCATGGAAGCTTAATCTTTTAAAATCAACTCAAGGAATTTAATTTTTCTTTATGTTAACTTTGAGTTCTTGCTCTTAATATTTTGATTGAAGATAATTACTTTTCTTTGTTTCTCAAACACTTATGATGGTAGATTATTTAAGTGTATAACCGATTGGTATATAATTAAATAATCTATAATCTAAACTGATGTTGCTTGGTTAATCAATAATCAATTTGAGAACAAAGATTAAGTCACTAAATAAGAGATTTCTATTTAGTTTCTTAACTCAATCAAATTATGGTTTTAAAGTTATTTTAGTAATTAATAAGAATATATCAATTGATTATTCTTATTAGTTCATTAATTCAATTCTAGAAGATTTTCTAGAATATAATCATTTAGGGATTCCAAATGATTCAAGGTTGGGAAATTAATTATATTTAATCATATTTGTGATCAATGATTAGTTAACTAAAGATTTATTAATTCCTTGGGTTGGTTGTTTCTAAATTTGATTATTCTTACTCATAATTTACTTTTTACACTATTATATAATTACTTAATTTTCCTTTCAATCTCAACACAAACCCTTTTTGTTATAACTAAATTGAGTGTAACTAATTGAACTAAGGTCCTCGAGAGATGACTAAGGTTTTTCACCTTATACTATATTAATTTAACTTTTTATTTGACCCAATAACGACAACGTGTCAATTCCTCACTGGTGAAATTCTTCAATTAGGTCTGAATTTGTCAATTCAGCAATGTAGATCCACTTCTCAGCTTGTTCTCCTCATGATTCTGAAGATGAATTCCTCAATGCAGCTTCAAGATTCCATCGGAAGCTTTAGCAATCCTAACCCTAGGGGTTTAGCAACCCATGGAGATGGATTCAGAAAATGGAACGTGAAAAGCCATGGAAGAGAAAGTTTAGAGAAGGAAAATGTTTAGAGAGAGATTGAAAATCAGAAAATGAATCATCGTATTGCTTCTGTGTGTTCCCCCTTGTCTTTATTATAGAGTAACTATCATTATATATAGATAACTTAAAACTAACTAACTAACTCTAATTAATTACAAAGGAAACTTAGATAAAAATAAAATAGCTAAACTAATTACATATAATACTTAAGTTACTAGAATACAAAATAATCAGTAACTGATACAATCATTAATGAGATCAACTGCAGTTCGACGTTGAAGGAACTTAACAATCTGGGCAAATAGAAATCACGCTTGAGCATGATTGAAGAGCGCTTAAGCGCGATCGTTAATTTAATGAATTATGTGACTTCACGCTTGAGCGTGACTATGGTCCGCTTGAGCGCGAGTATTGAATTGATGAATGCAATGAATTCACGCTTGAGCGTGACTATGGTCCATTTGAGCGTGATCGAGTGCCTTGCTGCATGCTATGTTTCTTCCTTTTACGTGAATGCATGGTTACTTCATGCTTGAGTGTGGAGCTTTCTTGCTTGAGCGTGTAGCCCTCTCGCTTGAGCGAGGTGCATGTGTCTTCGCTTTATGCAAATGTCCTCACGCTTAAGCGTGATCATGGATATCCTGCACCTGATCCTTCAACATGCAAACAAATAAATGCCTAGCCTATACATGCTGGCCTTCTAGTGTATGTACGCTAGGTTAATAAATTTACAAATAAACATATTTCCTTATATACTTTATATACTTATCTTTTTAACCATTTTCTTGTACAATTTAAACACTTTTGAATTAAATAATTAGAACAAGAAATAATGGAAATTTATTAAATAATAATGCTAAACTTAACAATATTTGATAAATTAAGTTAAATTAAAGATGAATTTATTAAGTCTTTTCAAGTCTTATCAGCGAGGCACCCTATGTGGCGCCCCTAGTGGGTGGGCGGCTTTGTGGTAAGCAAGTGACCTCGGTGTCCTTACGGGGCACGACTCTCTCGATGTGTGTTCGGGAGGGGCCCGTAACACTTTTGGCAAGTTAGGCCATGTTGTGAATCCGCAAGTCACAGGGTGACTAGTGCTATATTTTTGTTTTTCTAGTCAATGTTGGGTTAGGCTACAGGCTTCATTTTTGTTTTTCTAGTCAATGTTGGGTTAAAAGATATGCCCACTGATGCCTTGCCTCAATCTTAACTTAAATGCCTCTACTAACCAGCTCTTTTGCTTTTCATTTTTTTCCAGATGAAGGATAACTCAACTACTTATGATACTTTGCACCTTCTTCTCTTTCAGTCTTTTGGACTCTTTCTTTCTTCTCTTTCATTTTTTTTCAATTACCATTTTTTATATAAGAATTGCTTTGCTAATTTTTCACTTTTCTTTTTGTTTTTGCTGTTCTTCCTTTCATTTCTCATAATCCTCATCTATAATTAAGGTCAAAGTGTGTCCTTTAATTGTTGTAAGGCACACTCTTCATCCCCAAACTTAGAACTTGCTAGTCCCTAGCAATAAGACTCAGCAGTTCATCAGTGGAATATCTATGGATAATTCACTTGGTTTTTCTTAGATACATAGGCTTGTAAAGTTAGGTACATAATTAGAATGAAAGGGTCTCAGGCTCAAACATAATTATTGGGTCAAAGGATAATTAAAATTGACTAGGATGGCTAACTTTGGCTCTGGCTAATTTACAAAGAAGGCCTTCATCATTTCCAATTGGAAAACATATAATCATTTAGCAAGCACTGAAGCAAATTCTATCTCACTAAGCAAGAATGCAGGCACACTTGGAAAAGAAATAATAAAGGCTCAAAAGCTCATAAATTATAGATGATCAGCCAATCATGTCCCCAAACTTAATGCGAGATTACAAATTCAGATTGCTAACTAGCATGGTGATGATATAAATAATTAAGGATGAAAATAGTTATGGACAAGGATCATGAATCAAGCAATGCAAATCAATTAATTTATCCAATTGATGCCTGAGAATCAACAACATTTAAATAATTAAGATGGATTCTAAATTAAACACAGTTAACACATTTCATAAATTAATGAGATGAGAGGATAGGTTACTTCCCTTTTTACCTATATGGCAAGGATTTGGTGAATGATGGCGTGCATGAATTAGATAATACAAATCAGAAAAGAATAACAACAACAACTTAACAAGGAAAATATAATTTTATTACAAATGAAAAGGGAATACATTGTTCAAGAAAAGAGACTATAATAAAGTTATTATAACCCAAAAATAACATAACAGAAATATAAGCAAAGTAAAATATCAGTCATCCTCTTCTTTATTTTCTTCATCCATAGGCTCATCATTGTCTTGCTCAGGATGGGGTGGAAATTCAGTTAATAAAGGTGTGTCATCAGGGGGAATGGTGAATCCAAAGGAAGTCAACCATAAGTCTCTGTCAGGTGGAACTCTCATTTCTTTAGTATGGTCCATATTCAGTGTAGTGGCAATCTTTTTCAGCATCAAATCATGGTTCAGGACTAGATCATAGGTTCCTAGCTGCATCTTCTTCATGACCTGAAGTTCTTGCATTACCATAGAGAGGTCAAATGAAGTACCTGGACCTGTTGGGGGTGGTGGTACAAAAGATGTTGGTTTGGGTTGTCTCTGGCGCTTTGACTCTTGAGGCATAAAGTGGTGAATGTGGTCTATCACCCAGTACTTGTCCATAATCCTTTCAGGCTTCACCTTTGTCAATTCTTCATAGTTCAACCTAGCCTGATTCTTTTGGGCCAACAAAGTGATAACAAAGCAATATGGCAGCTGGAGATTTTTTTCAATGGCTTTCATCATCTCCTCCAGTATTAACTCACCCAAGTTAACATACAGGCCTCTTATTAAATAGTAAATTAACACCAACCTCTTAATGGTAACCTCAGTAGCATGAGCCATAGGTTGCAAGGATGAAAGGACATAGTGGCACCATAAGAAGGGGAGATGATTCATACAACTCTTCCTGACACTTTTTGGTGCACCACTCACTTTTGTTATATATGCAGCTCCTTATTCACAGCATTCCTCTAAAAGTTCTTTCCTAAGATTCTCATTTTTAGCCCTATGAAAGATATCCACTTTCCAAGTGTAGTGACATCCTTCACCATCTAAGATAGGTGTTTTTAATAGCTTATTCAGTATATGACTAGATAGAGGAATGGTGACTCCTCTCAAGAAGGAAGAAAAAGGAAACTTATCCTTAATAGAATTGGCCTTTAGATTGGCATAAAATTCCCTAGTGAGTTCTTGATAACCATTGCCTAAGTTCTCATTAAAATACTGTCATCCCCTTTTAAACATAGCAGCCTTTATATCAATATCCGAGCAATTATCTTCATCAAGGACCAGAGCCCTTTCCCTTATTACTCCTCTATTTTTGAATTTTTTCTTATATTCTTGAGCAGCCTTGAAGTCCCTAAACCTATGCCCATGAAAATCCTCATTTCTCTTGGAGTTCTTTTCCTCCTCAAGGCTTTTACTCTTTTTAGGTGGTGGAGAAACAAGGTTGCTTACAATAGACACCCCCTTCCCTTTCTCTTTTAGGGTTTTCTTCACACTTTTCATTTCAGCCACCCTTTCTAGTTTTCTAAAAAGTCTTTGTGATCTCGTGGACATTGTGAGTGTTAAGGATGATATTTATAGAGCCTAAATGGGTGCAAATGCACAAATAACACAACCATAGCAAAATAAAAATGTGAGATGAAAAGATATGATGGATGCAAGAAATTTGAAATTGAAACATTGAAATATAATAATTCTAACTATTAACTGAAATAAAGAAGCGAAAAGATGTTACCTTTCAAAGGAATCCAGAGATTGTGCCTTTTCCTCTTCAAAACCCAAGTTTCCAATGTAAAGAGTTAGGGTTTGTACACTGAGAGGGTTTTTATACTGTTGAAACCCAATGCATGGGTACACATAGGTACATTGAAATCTTGGCGTACATACGCCCACATTAATTCACAACAGGTGGTAACAGATGTGAACCACACTGCAAGCGTACCATTATTCGCTTAAGCGAGTCATATACAACGCAGGGTCATGCTTTAGCGTGAAAGGGTCACGCTCAAGCTCATGGGCACAACAGTAGAGATACTTCTACGATCACGCTTAAGCGTGACTAATCCTCGCTTGAGCATCAGGCATTTAATAAAAGTTGTCCAAGCTACAAGGGAGCTCGCTTGAGCGGACAGAGGTCTCGCTCAAGCGCTCTAAGCATTCCCCAAAGACACACGCTCACGCTGCAAGCGTACAATTACTCGCTTAAGCGTAAACAGCTTTCCTAAAGGTCACACGTTCAAGCACATATGGTCTAGCTTAAGTGCACAAGCATTACAAAGGTGCCACACTTTAAGCGCCAAACTTCTCGCCCAAGCGTACAATCATACGAAGATGTCACGAGCCCATAACAAAAATCACACTTAAAGCCTGATGGTTTAAGCTCAAGCGCGTTAGGTTCAAAGAAGGGTCATGCTCAAGCTTGAAGTGTTCACGCTCAAGTGACAGCTTGGTACAGTAGTCACATTTAAAGCCTGAAATCTCTCGCTCAAGCGTAAAGCTTAGAATAGCAAGCTTCTAACTGTTTCAAACCCGAGCACGCTCAAGTGTGCATTAATACGCTCAAGTGTGAGGTATAACATGGTGACAAGTTTGGTGTAGGCACGATTACGTTTAAGTGTAATATTCCTCACTCAAGCGTGAGGCATACAGGGGAGATCACGCTTCAAGCATCAAGGTACCCGCTCAAGCGCCAGTTCCATCATGAAGGGTCACGCTTAAGCGTGAACCCGAGCTCACTCAAGCGCGAGGCATACACAGGGTCATGATTGTTACTCCCCGAGCTCGCTCAAGCGCGGAATATTCTTGCTTGAGCACCAAGGAGGGCCTAATGCTAATTTATTTACGCGTAGTAACGCCCGTTTTAGAGCGTATGTACGCATACCTCCTGTGCCACAATTTTATTATTTTGTTGAAGTGCGTATGTACACTGGAATTCAAAGTATGTACACTCAAACCTTATTCACAATTTTACAAGTTTATTCATACCTTATTCAAACTTTTTAGTTTTTAATTATTGTTTTAAAAACACAAAACACAAAACACAAACTACAACAGTTAAAATGTAGGGTTGCCTCCCTCAAGCGCTTCTTTAAGGTCACTAGCTTGACCTTTGACACCTAAGAAGATGCCTGTAAAAGCATGGAGGATTTCTGCCTATCAAACTCTCCTCCAAAGTAGAGCTTGTATCTTTGGCCATTCACTTTAAAAGTTCTTCCAGTGGCTGGTTCTTTCAACTCAGTTGCACCATGAGGGAAAACCTCATTCACAATAAAAGGTCCAGACCATTTAGATCTGAGTTTTCCTGGAAAGAGTCTCAGTCTAGAATTAAACAACAAGACCTTGTCATCCTTCTGAAACTCTTTTTTGTTAATCCACTTATCATGCCACCTCTTAGTTTTCTTTTTTTAAATTAAGGCACTCTGATAAGCATTGAGTCTGAACTCCTCAAGTTCATGGAGTTTTAAGACTCTTTCCTCTTGAGATTGGTCACAATCCATGTTTAACAGCTTTATGGCCCACTATGCCTTATGCTCTAACTCCACAGGGAGATGGCAAGTCTTACCATATACCAACTGATAAGGTGGCATGCTAATTGGAGTCTTAAATGTTGTCCTATAGGCCCACAATGCATCATCTAATCTCACAGACCAATCCTTCCTAGATTTCCCTACCACTTTCTCTAATATTCTCTTAATTTCTCTATTAGACAACTCAACTTGTCCATAAGTTTGTGGATGATATAGAGTAGACACCTTATGCAGTACCTCATAATGTATTAGGGCTTTTTCCATAATTCTATTGTAGAAATGTGACCCTCCATCACTAATGAGGACTCTAGGGACTCCAAATCTAGAGAAAATATTTTTCTTTATAACCTAAGCACCACATGTGCATCATTGGTCCTGGTAGGGATTGCCTCCACCCATTTGGAGACATAATCCACAGCAACAAGGATATACTCATTGGAGAATGACTTTGGGAATGGTCCCATGAAGTCAATACCCCAAACATCAAATAACTCCAAACCTAAAATATTTGTCAAAGGCATGCCAGCTTTAGCAGAGACGCCTACACTTCTTTGGCACTTATCACACCTTTGCACATATACTCTAGCATCCTGAAAAATTGTTGGCCAATAAAAGCCACATTGCAATACTTTTGCTGTTGTTCTGGAGGCACCATGGTATCCTCCATAATAGGAGTCATGGCAGTGCCATAAGAGTCTTTCTTACTCTGATTCAGGTACACATCTCCTGATAATTCCATCTACTCCTATCTTATAAAGAAATGGATCATCCCATAGAAAAGTTTTACTATCATGAAAGAACTTTTTCTTCATTTGGGATGTCCACCCTTCTGGTACCATAGAGGCACTTTTAAAGTTGGCCATATCAACATACCATAGCCCTGTGGTAATTGCCATCAGCCTCTTATTTAGAAATTCTTCTTTTATCAAGATAGAATCTGATTCTCCCTCCAGACGAGAGAGTTGATCAGCCACTGAGTTCTCTACTCCCTTTTTATCTCTTATTTCCAAATCAATTCTTGGAGTAATAGAACCCATCTGATCAATCTTGGCTTTGATTCATTTTTAGCTAGCAAGTACTTGATTGCTGAATGATCTGTATAGACGATGACCTTAGCACCAATCAAGTAAGCTCTGAATTTATCGAATGCATACACCACAACAAGCATTTCTTTTTCAGTAGTAGTGTGGTTTATTTGATTTTCATTCAGCACTTTACTAGCATAATAAATGACATGTGTTAATTTTTCTTTTTTTGCCCCAGTACAGCTTCTATAGCAAAATCACTTGTATCACACATGAGTTCAAATGGTAAAGACCAATCAGGTGTTGCAAGGATCAGAACTGAAATTAATCTTTGTTTCAAATTTTTAAAAGCCTTGACACAGTTTTCATCAAAAACAAAAACATGATCTTTCACCAGTAAATCAGCCAAAGGCTTTGCTATTTTCAAAAATTCTTTTATAAATCTCCTATAGAAGCTAGCACATCCTAAGAAACTCTTCACTCCTGTCACATTGATTGGAGGAGGAAGCTTTTCAATGATATCTATCTTGGTTCTATCTACTTGAATGCTCTCAGTAGAGATTTTGTGGCCAAGGACTATCCCTTCTCTAACCATAAAATGACACTTTTCCTAGTTGAGGACAAGATTAGTCTCTTAACATCTCACTGGCACCTTAGATAGGTTACTGAGGCATATTTCAAAGCTGTTTCTAAACACAGAGTAGTCATCCATAAACACCTCAATGAACTTCTTTACAATGTCCCTAAAAATTACCAGCATACACCTTTGAAAGGTTGCTAGTGCATTGCAGAAACCAAATGACATGCACCTATATGCATAGATTCCATATAGACAGGTAAAGGATGTCTTCTCTTGATCTTTTGGATCAACCACAATTTGGTTGTAGCTAGAATATCCATCAAGGAAGCAATAATACTCATGACCTGACAGCCTCTCAAGCATTTGGTCTATAAATGGTAAAGGAAAGTGGTCTTTTCTAGTGGAGTCATTTAACCTTCTATAGTCTATGCATATCCTCCAACCTATAGTTGGTCTAGTGGCAATGACGTCACCCTTTTTCATTTTTAACAATGGTCATCCCACCTTTCTTAGGCACCACTTGGACCATACTGATCCAAGCGCTGTCCGAGATAGGATAGATAATCCCTACATCAAGGAGTTTAACCACTTCTTTCCTTACAGCTTCTTTCATTATGGGGTTTAATCTTCTTTGTGGCTGAATTACTGGGGAATAGTCATCCTTCATCAAAATTTTATGCATACAAAATGATGGACTAATCCCCTTTAAATCAGAAATGTTCCAACCAATGGCAGATTCATGTTTTCCTAAAACCCCGATCAGGTTTTCTACATCCTCCTCATTTAATTCAGCATTAATGATTACAGGGTGTGATTCATTATTTTCTAAGAAAACATATTTCAAATGAGAAGGCAAGGGTTTCAAATCATGCTTTTCTTCAAACACTTCCTTACTTTTCTCAATTGCAGCATTATTTAAGTTTTCTTTCTTTTCATATTCTAATTCCCCTACTTCATATACTTCTAGTAGGTTCAGCAACTTATTATGTGAGTCATCTAACTCCTCAGTCTTAGAGTCAAAATCATCCTCAAGAAAAGCTTGGAAAGCCTTTTCTTCAGTTCTTAACAATATAGGAGTCTTATAACTTTTGATTTCTTCAAGCATAAAACAATCCACCTTCTCAGCTGGATGTTTCATAGCATTAAAGACATTAAAAGTTACTTGCTTCTCCTGAACTCTCAGCATGAGTTCTCCCTTCTCTATATCAGTTAAAGATCTTCCAGTAGCTAAGAAGGGTCTCCCTAAGATTAAGGGAATCTCTCTATCAACTTCTATATCCAAAACTATAAAATCTGCTAGGAAGATAAACTTATCTACCTTAATTAATAGATCTTCCAGCATCCCATGAGGATATTTGATAGACCTATCAGCCAACTACAAGGAGATGCGAGTTGGTTGTAGGTCATTAATTCCTAATTTCCTCATTAAGGAGAAGGGCATTAGGTTAATGCCCTTAGATCACATAAAGCACTTCTAACATGAATATCCCCTATTGCACAAGGTATTGTAAAAGATCCAGGATCTTCTAGCTTTTGAGGGAGTTTCTTCTAAATAATTGCACTACACTCTTGAGTAAGGGCAATCATTTCATCTCCCTTAAGCTTTCTCTTCTTAGACAGAAGTTCTTTAAAAAA